>JASDDO010000026.1:74096762-75296762 GCA_030015575.1 Agapanthus africanus
GAGAGCATGACAGGTTTTTGTTGGTGGCCCATGCAGGTCAGAGCTGTATGAATCCATGTCATGCAGTTCTGGTCTGCGTGAACAAGCTAAGCAATATAACACAAGAACCAGCAACTAAAACATTCTTTACAATCATGTTCCTTGAATCCCATCATTTCTTATTCTTTGAATCATATACCTTGAATCTGTCCTAACCCAAAATTCTCTCATCTCTTTTACAATTTTACCAAAACCTTCGCATCCTTTCATTCCTTCACACATTCTTCACATTTCTAAAACCCTTACACCACCTTGTTATTTTTCGCATATTGTTAGTACACCACCACCAAACTTCTTTACACTGTTACACTTTCCTTTTACAAATTTCGAGGACGAAATTTTTTATAAGGAGAGTAGAATGTAACAACCCTAATTTTCCTATACACTTTTTCCTATACAAATTTTTTCAAAATATTTTTTTTTAAATCCGCAAAGGGATATTTTAGCCTGAGCACAAGATTTAGGTAATTATTTTTGTTTTTAATTACAAGCTTCAAAAATGAGATAATTCCATTTTTAGTGTACAAGAAATCACTTTAAAATTTAATGTATACTTAGAGTATTTACTCTTGCTGCTATCATTTTAAGTAATTAAATAACATAATAACTACAAGAAGGAGCTTGTAGCTCATTGGTAATACCTTACACTGCTGGACCAAGCTATCAGAGTTCGAATCCCATGTCCCACATATTTTTTATATCATTTTGTTTTAATTTTTTTGGAAGGTCAACAGTCAAACAGCCATAACTCTCAAAATTAATACTGCACATAAAAAGTTAAATACACCAAAAATCCCCCCATGAAAATCCCCACCCAACGGTGGCCCGACTCGGCCGAGTCGTCAACACGGATTTTCTCCGTGTTGACTTGGTCAACCCCCCTGTATACTTTATTTTTCTTGTTCGGTTATCAAATACTCCATAACTCACTTTTACTCCTAAATTTAATGATATTTTAATGAATTTTTACATTTTTTAATATTTATTTTAATCCAAACCCTAACCCTAGCCTAGCCCTATATAAATACCCTTACCCTCTACCATTTCACCCTACAACTCTAAGTCCACTCTTCCAAATTCTCAAGAGAACACGGTACGTTAGAAAAAGAGCGAGAAGCGAAGCGCTGCCGAAACCGACGACGAATTCCGACGACCGTACTAGGATCCTTGGCGACGTTTCGACGCACCGACAACCTACTACTTTCTTAGCCTCCCTAGCTTGTCCAAACTTGTAAGTCCCACTCTTTCTATCTTCCTTTTCCTTGAAAGAAAATACGACTTTTTAGAACCCGACGGAAATCGGAACAAACCGATTTCCGACTCGGTTTTTCTACAAAATCCCACTTGTCACCCAATCCATAACACCTAAACATATCCATGATGACTATTAATCACATAGAAATCAATTTAAACAAAGTTTCTCATATGAAATGATAACTTTCTTGTAATATCGTATTCTTTTCATAAAAATACCATAAAGTTTATTTTTCTACTTCTAATTAATTCCCTCATTCCTAAACATGTTCATCTTGATAAATAAACTTGTAGAAATCAATTTGAATGAGTTTTCACACATGAAATGATAACGTTTTCAAATACCGTATTCTTACACTTAAATACCCTTGTGTTTAATTTATCATGTTTAACCCCTAAACATCACAATACCTTAAAATAAGTCACGAGGTAATGACCTACATCCACACACACGCAAATATAACCTTAATTGATATCGTTAAAATTTAGAATACGAAAATACAAGACTTTTCACTAAAATACCATTATCTTTATAAACCTTTCTTGAAAGTTTTAAGTTGTACACAATTCTAAATAAAATCTTTTAAAATGAAAGTACGATTTGTCATGGACATCGATCGTTTATTTAAACTGATTTTGTGGTGTCTAGGCAAGTGTGTCAAGGCTAGTGGTTTTTAATTAGGCCCACTATTGTGGTTCCTTCCCACTTACCTGGCACTTACCTTGCCGCAATTGGCGGTGAAGAGGCGATTTGAGACTTCTAATGACTTGTCGTTCAGACCTTAGAAATAGGATAGTTGGCTTAGGAAACCCTAGAAACTAAAATACGGAAATCTATACCTTTTTACAAATAAATACCTTATATTTATAAAACCGTTTTTTTCTAAATGAATAGTATTTATTAAACCTAAGCAAAGCGCCGCTACAACCCGCCTTTGGGAAACCCGTTAGGGATAGTACGGTTCATCATGCACCCGCGGGCTAGTAGTGCGAGATTCAGACCTCCGCAAGGAGCATTCGGTCTCGATAGGTTTAAAATACGACATTTAAGAAAAATGAGATTTTGGAGAATAAAATATTTATTTAAAATTATTCTTGGATTAATATATATATAATTATCATTTTAACACCTATTTTATTATAAGATAAAGTTTCCACTTTTTTCTAAAAATTACAAGATTAACGGTTACAATAAAATACCATGAATTTCAAATAAATCAATACTTTTATTAGGATATATTCACTAGAATAACACACATAAAATCCACACCCATTATAACTATAAAGACGAATAATAAATACTTGAGTTGTATTTTGAAAAATATACAATAGTACTTTTTACATAAAACCCCCTCAAGTTTTATAAATTATAATAAGGCCCCTAACAAGTACAGAACTTCAAATTACCTTTCTTTTAGTCTGACTCGGGTTAGAGTCTGACTAATTCGGACTTGAATATGATTCAAGTAAACCCATATTCTTTAATATTCCAACTCAATATGAACACATGAATCCCAAAATCCAGTTAACAATCTATTCAATTTTGACTGAATCAAACCATGGATATACATCCATTATCCTGTTATTCCATTTACCTGATTATGTAGTTACAACATGTTTACTGATATCATGGTTTTGGTCAGTCACCCAACTTACATAATACAGTACAACAATACTGTTAAAACACTACGGGGTTTAAGGGGTAGATTGGTACGGAAGGTGTTAAAGGTGGCACGAGGTGGTCAGATTAAGACACCTAACCTGAATCCTATTGCTGTTGTACCGTGGCATAAACGGTTCCTTGAGTTCCTGATACCATAGTCTCCGGGGCAAGTGAGACTCCTCTCGTATACACTGGCATCCTTCTGTACCAAGCTACAAACAACAACATTAACATAATATTACAACAACAGCTTACACTTTAAAAGAAGTACCTTCTTATTCTGTCTTCTCTACTTCCCTCTTAATTTTGGGACTTACCGAGCGACCCGTTCGCTGACGATATTCTATTTCTTTCTTCTTTGAATATCGTCAGGTGCGTTGGACCAAGCTGAGATCGAGCCCACCGGTGAAGACTTGTAGCAGTTTTACGAAGATCCCGAGCTCTAGATATTGTACCTTGTTTTTTTCAGCATTTTCATTTATGCCACTGTTTAGGCATCGCTTTTCATTTCAGTTGTATTTTCTTTTCATGCATTGTACAAAAGAATGTTATTAATAAAGTTGTTGTTCTTTTTATACTCTTGTCGCTTGTGTATTTATTTCTATATTGCTTAGCTACGCTTAGCGTATGTACTTCTGAGTACATACGTAGCGGACCTCGTCGCGTCCCCTTCACCATACACTAGGAAGCGGGGCGCGACAATTTATCTTTTATTTGTCCACTCACTCACTCACCCAAACCCACCACTCACCCAATCCCTCACTGGCCGAGCCTCCCCACACCAGCCCCCAATTCCCCAAGTCCCCACTTCACTTTCTCATCTCATTAAAATAAAAGAAAGAAAATGGAAAAAGTAAACAAAATAGAAAATGTTGTATAAGTGTTGACTTGAAATATGGCTTTCCTTTGAACTTGCCCTTACGGCGTTTTAACCTACGGATGCAATTTTTGCCTCTATGGTTCTAGACGGTGCTTTGCCTTACGGTTCTAACCATTGGGGAAGGCCTTAATTTTGATTTAATTTTGTTATTTATTTTATAAGTTAAACAATGGTTCTTATGTGGGTTATAACTGCTTTAAATACTTGAGCCCCACTTCAGTCGAGTTTTGAAGTTAAAACCGATACCGTTTGAAGTTAAATTGAACATTTGAAGCTGAAGGTGCTCAAAATTCAAAATCAAAGCTGCCCAAAAATCTTAGCTTTAAAATAAAAATAAAAACTAAAACTCCTATTTTGCCCCCAACCCTTAGTTCGAACCCAAAATTGAAACTCCATCAAGTTCAAAGCCGAAGTCTCCAAGCCAAAAACCCTATTAGTGCATGTCAAAGGATCCAAGTTGAAGTCCGAATACCGGACTCGAAAAATTATGGTTGAAGTCCCCAAAACCATAGTTAATCGAAGTCTTAGCGGGAGAGAAAATGAAAACATGAAAAGAATTGAAAGACTGGGTTAATTTATATGCAAGTATTGCACCAACACATACTTGCACTTTATAAGACTTTATAAAGATATAAATATCAATAAAAAAAAATACATGATTATAAAAATACTTACTACAACTAAACCCATAAACCTTTAAATGTATTCGATATAAGTAAGAAATAAAGTATGGTTAACGGATTAATGCTGTGAATATATGATTTCACATGAGTGGAAAATAATGTATTAATTGATAGCTCTCCACCCTTAAGCGGCAAGCACTGGAAACAGGAAGTATACATCAAAAAATAAAAAAAAGCCATATATATGTGTGATCGTACAAGCCTCCACAGGACAACTAGACTAGCGCATGCATTTAATAAAAACATAGAGATCACACCCTGACTTATTTTTTGTTTGCACATACTATTTGTTTTAAGAATTTTATTATTCCTATTTATTACACTGATCTATCTTTAGTAATTAGGAGTGTAAAAAGGACAGGCCGGGTCCGCTCCTTATCGTGCTGGGTCCGTTTGACCCAGTCAAAATCAGGTTCGGGATCGATCCATCCATTTAATAATCGGTTTAGTTTTTTTAAACCCATATCCGATCCATTTAATATTCAGGTCGGGCCATAATTAGATCATTCGACCCGAGCTATGTTGATTCATTAATTTTTGTTTTATTTATGAACAATACAAATTAGTTATTACAAATTTGACGTTTATGAATAAATTTCCATATATACAAAAAGTAGAACCAAAAATGCCAGAGAACAAGGAATAAGAGAGAAAACGAACGGATTAGGAGATAATGTATTCGGGTTAAACGGGTCGAAAGGAGTCGTGATACACGACTCATACCGACCGTTTATTAAACAAATAAGACTGGGCAGCCCAATTAAAAACTTAGGGTTTCGGGTCAGGTTATCGTTAACATTGGCATTGGTGAATTACAATTTGAGTTTTAGTTGATGCTCCATCTTTTTCATTATCATGCTGTATGAATTCTTAATTTCCTTGGCAGAATGTATTCGTCGCTGGATCAGACACATCCTCAGCAGCAGTAGAATGGGCAATGTCAGAGCTGATGAGAAAACCAAAAGCCATGAAGAAACTACAAGGCAAAGTAAGAAGCCTCGTAGGAAACAAAGCAAAGGTCGATGAAACCGACCTTGACCGGCTTCGGTTCTTGAAATCGGTCGTAAAAGAGACAATGAGACTGCACCCTCCAGCTCCACTGCTCGTCCATAGGGAAACCATCTATCTAAATGTTATTTAGTTGCAGCCAACCATAATCCTAATCCAATTGGTTCGTCACTCATGCACTACAACTTTTCGAAACAAGATAGGAGGTCACCATTTCGATTCTCAAAATATTAGCATGCATCCAAAGAAAAAAATCACCCTTTTATAACTTTGATTTTAATCAAGTTTTTACTATTGTACCCTTAACTATAGCAGTAGAAAAGCCCAGTGTTTAGTAAAAATAACCTTTTTTATTTATTTATTATGGTAGTTGATGTTCTTTTTGAGGTAAAAGGTATTAATTAATGTTATGATTTAGTTAAACAAATTAATTTAACACCCAAAGATGCTGCGATTATGGTGAAAAGTGTCTTTTGAAACATTTTGTCAGAAATTGATATCCACCGTTCATCACCGTAGAAAATCAAGAGCATCAACAACTGTTATTATTAATTTACATTCGCAAAGTCTTCCTTTATTTTTATATCCCTTAATAATAGAAAGTAAATAATTCCATAATTTGCGTCAAAAATGTCGCGAAAAGTCTTCCATTCGATCGGCTGGGAAAGACGACTTTCTTCCGCCTTCCACCATACTCGGACGTTATCCGTGAGTTGCAGCTTCGCAACCTTTACCCAAGCAATGTCTGGCACTTGTGCTGCTTCCAGATCGTCTTCGATCGACTGAGCCCATTCTTCAGCTTCCAAGGGGCTTTCTTTCCTAGAAAATTGCTTCGAATGAAGTGCCCGGAATTGCTTCACTCCATATGCTTCCGCTTCTAGACGGTTCATTAGTTTGGTAGTCTGCTGTTGCTGTCCTTCCAGGAGACTCTTAATTGTCTCGAGCAGTATCGTCTGCTCATTGATCGGAGTTACAACGGTAGGTATAAGTGGAAGAGGTGGTGGTGTGTTGTTGACGTTTGTACTCATGTTGTTGGGAGAATCCATAACCTTGAAAGAAAAATAAGGTTAGGATAGATTCAAAAATTATGAAATACAAAGAATGTTTAGTTGCTGAGTCTTATAATTCTTGTGTTATATTGCTTAGGTTTCCATGCAGAACGGACTTGCAAAAACCTATCACGCCCCGCTTCCCAGAGTACGGTAAGGAGACGTGACGGGTCACACGACGTATTTACTCCGAAGTAAACACGCTAAGCGTAAATAAGCAATATAGTAAAGTACACAAGTAAGATATGAGATGTAAATGAACATCAACTTTTATTTATTAAACATCCTTTACAATACAACTGGAAATGTAAATACAAGACTGAAAGCAATGCCTAAACAATGGCATGAACTGAAAGTAAAGTATATACAAGTGACTAGAGCTCTGGGTTTTCTGAGAACTGCTCCAAGTCGACTGTGCCGGGCTCGATCTCCAGAGAATCGGATCCCCTTGACAACATTCCAAAGAAAGAAAAGAAAAGGAATGTCGCCAGTGAACAATCGCTCGGTAAGTCCCAAAGAGATGTAGAATGAGAATAGACAGGTAAGAGATTATAACCGGCATAAACTTGATAGATATGTTAACGCAGTTGTTTGTACTTTAGTACAGAATATGCCAGTGTATACGAGAGGAGTCCAGCTTACCCTATGGACTATGGTATATGAATCACAAGGCCCCGTCAAAACCCATGGGATAACGGCAACGGATGTTCAGGTTAGGTGTATTAAAGTGACCGTCTCGTACCACTTTTAACACATTCCGTACCAGTCTACCCCTTTAAAACTTTGTAATGTATTTTGTATTGATGTGTATTGTTTTGTTTAATAGATGTAAAACTTGTCAAAACCATGATATCAGTGGTTCATGTAAACGGAAAGGATATAAACAGATAGTCATGTAAACAATGTCAAATGTATTTCTATGGTTCGATTAAATCAATTCATGTTTATATAGATTGTATTCTGGTATAAATGGATTCATTTTGAATTGGAATTATACCTGAATTGTATTCAAGGATGGATTGATTTCAGATTAGATCGAGACTCTGACTGAGTCAGATACTTTAAAACGAATTGAAGTCCTGAATTAGTTTTGGAGTTATCGGTAACTGCTGCACATGGACGGCAGGATTTGTGACTTTTTCCAAACCAATTACCGTATTGATAACCCCGTTTTAGTTGTCTAACTTAAATAGGCAAGCACCCAAATTCTCCGGCTCCCTGAGGCTCAAGAGAACTGGTCGTGCTTAAACCAATATTTACTAGGGCCCTTATTGTAATTTAATATAACTTGAGAGGGTTTTATGAAAAGTAGTTTTGATATATTTTCAAAATACACTTCAAGTATTTAATTATCGTATTTAGGATTTTCATGGATGTAAATTTAAAAGATGAAATATTCTAGTGGATATAAACCTAAATTGAATAATATATGGTATTTTCATGTAAATTGACTTATATTGATTCTTGATGGTACTTTCATGAACTTTTGTGATTCTTTTCTTTTGATTAGAAAATATGGAATATATTATATATTTAAAATAGATATTTTGATAATATATATATATATATAATTATTAAAAATAGAATTTATTTATTAATAGAAATCACGTTTTCTTAGAAATTGTAATAAAAATTTCATCGAGATCGTATGCTCCGTGAGGAGGTCTGCATCTCGCCCTACTAGTCCGATGGATGTGATGTAACACCCAGCCCTATTTATACTGGTTTATGTAATTCTCGTTAAAATATAGGATCTTACTTTATTTATAATTATTAGTTTACTTATTTTAAAATCTTTTAAGCCCAAACCTAGGGTATAGATTTATTGTTCATCAAAATACATTTTCCCTATATTATTATACTTCTAGTTTTCTGACCTTGGCCGTCTTATATTTCCAATCCAGAACCCTAGTTTCTTATAGAGTTATTTAAACCAAGAGTCGAGCCCATCCCTTCATAACTTAATTTATTAAAACCAAACATTTAAAATTTTCCCAACCCAAGCTTTCCCAGTAACCCGTATCTCATTTTTCCTCAAATTAATTTCCTTCCCATATGGTTCTTGGCTCATTCCCATTTTTCCCTGATTAATTTCCCTTCCCTGTTTTCTCCAATTACCCAACAGCCAGCGGCCCACCTCCACATATATATATTAATTCCCCAATATTTTTCTCTTCCAAAATCCCTTGGCCTGCGAGCCCACTTTTTCCCTTTTCCCATTTAACTGCCAGCGGCCCGCTTCTTTCAACAATTACCCCTTCCTCTTAAGATTTTTCTCAGCCCATCCTCTTAAAACAAATCCCAGCAGCCCACGAGTCATTTTCTTAAAGGAATTCTTTTCCCTTGCGAGCCCGGCCCACTTCCTCAGCCGTTTCCCCAACACACGACCCGACCCGCCTTCTCCTGTTCATCTTCCAATTTAAAACTCCAACGGCTACCTCCGCTGTTTGCGCGCCCGTTTCCTGCCGTTGCGCCCACGTCGCCGCCCGACACGCGCCGTGCCTCGCTCACCGTTACCCCCACGACGCGCACCTCGTCCCCTCAATCTCGCCTCGTCTCCTTTCCCCTCCCCATCACGTCTTCTCCCCTCACTCTCTCCACTCCCGTTCTCTCTTCCTTGAACCCACACCCTCACCTCCACCGTCGACATCGCCACCATCTCCGCTCACTCCTCCTCCCCTCTTCCTCCACTGCCAAGCGCCTTCGCCTGCACCCACTCACCCACACCCGAGCTCGACTCCCCTGCACATCCTCGCTCGAGCGCCGACTCCCTCGACTACCCAACTTCACCAAGCACCACTACAACCACCGCGACCCATCAGAGCTCCGACCCCTCACCGTCATCTCCTCCTACAACTCCGCTCGTCGTCCCTGCCAAGCACCCCTGCTCTTTTCCTCACCAACGTTGACGGCAACCGCAACCGCCCCAACCCTCCTCGTCGCCTCGCCGTCGTCCCACGTCGTCGACCCCCGACCTCAGCACCACGACGAGCTCCCCTCCGTCGACCCCGTCATCACCCAGTTAGCCTCTCTCTCTCCCAATCTCTCCTTCCAACTCTCTCTCCCGATCACTCTCTCTCTCTCTCTTTCTCAGAAATTCTCTTTCTCTCTCTTTCTCCGTGGCCAAACATTCCACCTTCCGGCCACCACCACTCAAGCAGCCACCATCGAGAGTTGTGACCACCGCAGACACCCCGACGATGCCCCGAGCCCTCGCCGATCGAGAACAGACCCGAGCTCACCCGGAGCCGTACCGTCGCGGTGATAGCTCGTCGCGCGCCCGTACTGTACCTCGCTGCCGTGCGCCTCCAGGCAAGTTTTAACTTGCTTTCATGCTATTTTATATATGTTACAAATCAACATTTTATATATATCCCATGTTTACCTTGTGTTAAAATGTTACAACACAACTGTTCGATGCTTGTTTCCTTAGGAAAACATTATCAAATTTGACGGAACTCGATGGTGTAGGTTGGCCCGTAGGGCTGTGAACTTTGTGTATGAATTTTGTTGGATAACTTGATCATTTACGACTAAAACAACTGCCCCCAAGTTTAACCGTAAAACTGTAATTCTGTTGCACCTGAAAACCGTTAAATTCACCATAAATCATATACATATTAGAATGGTGCGTTCGAGGGCTCAAATCGAAGCCAACTCGACGAACTTTAACCCTGTACTAATTCCCAGTCATACCTGTACTTAAACTGTGGTGAAAATTGGATCGGAGTGCGACTCTGGACTGCAGTCCAGAGCGACTCAAAACGTTGGTTGCTGTTCCGTAATGGATACCATAGGATTTCCTTAACTCCTAGGTTGCGGAACTCCGCTGCTTATTGTAGGTAACTCTGTTAGCTAGACAACACAATTAGTTTCATCCTGTTTCGTTATCATTTACTATTTAATATGTAATTTAGAAGATCGGGACACATAACAGTCCCAGCAGAATCAGAATTGACATGTTAATATTAAACAGATTGTAACTCCTAATGTACAGACGCGATTGAAGATCCGTTTGTTGCGTTGAAAACTTTACTTAAAACCCTAGAATTCATCCAACTGTAGCGTCGCTAAATTATGATCCCACCTGGGGTTAAAATGCGTTGCGAAATGGATTCCTGATTCTGAAACCAGATTTCCAGCCGCGAGCGCTTAAAATGAAATGATTATAACTTTTGATTCTGGAACCCGATTGGCTTGAAACAAAATTCTATGGATGGATAACTGATCATATTAATTACTACCTGTATATCACTTCGCTAAATTATATACATATGTTTCATGATAAATCGTGCAAGTAATAGACTGTTGTTTTTATGATACCTTAGTTGTGCTTCTTATGCTATTCATGCATCATATCATACCTATATCATTGTAGTGATAACCTAGTGACATCGTGCATTTACCCAGTGTTAGATTTTAGTGATGATTGTGGCAAGTACGTCAGTGTTCGTGTATTTGTGATTAAGTGAAAGTGATACGTACTTGTGCACAATCAGTGTCCCTTTTATTCTATTGCATTGTCGACGTCTGTGGGATGCGTGTACGTGTGACTATAAGTGGTATGGGACACTTATGGAAGCGCTTGCACGGATGTCATAGATAAGGCATCCGACACTGCCATTTGTCTTAGGTATTAGTCGGGACGTGCTTGATGGAGGTCCCGCCTCCAGTTCTCGCGCAGACTTGTCACGGATCGATTAGTATTTAGGGTGATGGTTAGCGTCTGATGTAGACCACGGGGTGTGGGGTAGTTCAAGTGTGAATTCAACAGAATCTCGGGAGTCCCATGCCGGCTTATATATTTAGGGAGTTATATGGAGATTTACAGGGTATGTGCTATATACACCGTGATACATTCGTTACATGTTGGGCCCGTGGTCCCTTGCCCTTGGGTTCTACTCTTGGGTGGAGGACACTCGCGAGTGGTTGACTCTCACACTTGGACTGACGATAGGCTTATTGACCTGTGTAGTGAGACTTAGAGACTGATAGGGTTACTGTCATTTACATTCATTCTATACTGTCTTGACATTCGTGACACATTGTTATACTGCTTTATTTTTCCGCTGCATTGATCTCTGCTCATTCATATTCATGCTGTCATTGATTTACTGTTATTCATATCTATTACCACTATTAGAACTGTTACTTGATTATACACATTATATTGCTTTTGTGTCGCTCTGACGACCTGAGTATGCATGCTCAGTGTGAGAAGACGATTTACCCTGGACCAGTGCATCACAGACTTCCTGACTTGCCGTTCCTAGTTACATCCGTTCGTTTCACTTCAGGTCAGTTTATATTATTGTATCTTTCAGTTACTGCATTTCTCATTACCTGCGCATCGTTTACTGTTTACCATGATAAACTAGAAGCCGAAGTGTGACTACGGCAGGACATTTCCTTGACCGTAGGAGCATGGCTGGCCTTGTCTACCCCTCGTATTCCGTATTATGGGAAGCGGGGCGTGACATGGTTTAGTTGGTATCAGAGCCAGGTTTTTGCATCGATTGGGATTGCAGTTTTCCGTGTACAGTTTGGCAATTTAAGACATCCTTCGGTCTAGCTTGTAAACTGTCATTCTTGATCTATATTCACATTGTGTGTTCAGCTATCCTTTCACTATGGTTTTGGGTGACTTGACAAGGGCACGTGGTGGCAATTGCACTACCGTACTCTATTCAAGTGACTTGAAGTGATACAGTTGATTTCTCACTTGTAATGATATTCATCATCTCTGATATTCTTGAATCCTTGTTCCATCCATATCATATTTTGATTCATTTAGCATATGACTCATATCATTCTCGAAATTGTTGTTTCAGGATCATGTCTTCCAACGACTCTTCATCTTTATCCGCTCCCCAGAATCAGACTGTTGAGATTCTGAGTGTACTGCAAGGTTTAAAGGAAGCTCAGGAGCGAACAAACGACTTATTAGCTGAAGGACTGAGAAGACAGGTGAGTCAGACCCCAGCGGGAGTCTCCTTTCATAAAGGGATCTCTATTGGACGAGGAAAGGAGAAGAAGATGAAGCGTCAACAGATGTATCAGAAGAACCCTTGCTGTGGATATTGTAAGAGGTCAGGACACCTTCAGAGGGATTGTCGCCGTGCCCAATGGAAATGTCTGATATGCGGTTCCGACAAACATCTCATCAACGGCTGCCCGGAAAGGAAGGAGCTAAAAGGAGGAGACTCATCCACTCGCCCCACTTCTACCAAATGAGGATCATCGCGTAGTTTGAACTTCGACCATAAGGCGGATCTAACGCAGGAATCAACTCGCGTAACGATGATGCAGCATTCTGGCAGTCAAAGAAGAATTTTATGTTTTCCAATTTCAGTATTTTGTTGTCGTACTCTTATAAACATTTCCTTCCATTTGAACCTTGTATCCGCTGAACTTTTAGTTGAATGCAATAAAATTTGAATCGTATTATATGTATCCTTCTCTTGTCATTTCCCTTGTTCATATTATTCAGTATCATAACCTTTTATTCTTGATTCTACAATTCCTGCTACTGTATATCTTTTGATACTTCGTACACTTGGCCATTTTCCTTATTCATTCCATTGTTTAATCACGACTCTCTTTCTTTCAGACCATGGCCCACCCTGGAGCAGCGCCGCATCTAGATGAGGATACACAGTCATGCGTATCCTTAGACCACACGATGACGAGTTCTGACGATGAGATCAACGGTCCCCAGGTCGACTTTGGAAACAACGATTCCGAGAACGAAGGAGCAGACGTCCCAGAGTTTAGCATGATAGCTGATTCTGACGAAGAAGAAGGAAATCCTGAAGCGAACCCTATAGAGGAAGACCCCGAGGAAGAACCGATAGAAGAGAATCCAACGGAGGAAAACCCCGTGGAAGAAAATCCAGAAGAAGAGAACCACATAGAATCGGATCTCGATGAAGAAGCTTTATCCGAGGAAGAAGGACCAGAAGATCAAGACTCCATGGTGGAAGGACTTCCAATAGAGGTACCTGCGAGATGCTATGGAAATGGACGCCCCTATCTGAGTGCGCGTGCCTACCGCAACCTGCTGAATCTTCACCACCGCAGCTGACGGAATTTCTTTTGATGTTGTCTTTCTGACCAAATAAAATGTGTATAGTTTAGGGCCACTTTTCGTCTTGGACAATGTTTTGTTTCAAATTTTCTTGAATGAAATAAATCTTCTGCATTCGTAAACCTTTTGATTATTGGTTCGCTTGACACTTGTTTATTGCCCATATCCATTTACTTTTTTGCTGAGATCCCTGACTGTCCCTATCTACTCATTGTATAGCTTTCACCTTCGTTCGATTAGAGAGTACTGCACCCTGACCCTTAGAATGAGCCATCCTCCATCCCTCGTCTGGGCCCCGTTTGAGATCCTTCCGGGAGGAGAACAGTTCCTATGAAACTTCCGAGTTCAATAACTCTTCAATTTTGATTCGTGGGTTGTGCCGACTGTTGTGTCCCTCACACTTTTCCTTTGGTATTCCTTTGTTGCTCATCCTTACTTCCGGTGCTGACCCTATCCCGATCTTCTTAACATTCAGCCTAAAGCCGCCACACTCCGACTTCTAATTGAGCCACACATCCTTGAAATCCCTGCCCTATCTAGCCCTATATATTTTTGTGTTTCCTTTTACTATAAATATATTTTGGGACCTTATTATTCAAAATTTAGTTTTCATTATTTTAAGTTTATCAAAGAGTGTGTGTTGTTGATTACTCTGCTTTATGTATTTTAGGTACACTATTAGTATTCTCTTTTTCAGTAGCGCAACCTTACACCGCGCATATTTTGTTCCATGTTCCTTATTTTCACGCTACGAGTTTTTTTAAGTCATTTTAAAACTATTTGATCTATATTGTCCTAAAATGTTTTAACATACCGACTAATTTTCACCACTTTATCCCTGTTATTTTATTTTCGGGTTTTGTGCCCATGTTTACTAGTATAAATGGTTGTGCCTTATACCTATTATTACTGTTGGGCTACTTTTTGATATACTTATATGTACACATATTTTGGTTCGATTCTATCGAACAAGCCTTGAGTATTATTATTCGCTATTGATACCTATATTCTCGTATACTCGTAGTTGCTCTTATAGTTATTCTTGCCTTATACTATTTAGACCTGCCTTTAGTGTATTGTTCTTACTTATATATATATTTTCAAATTTCTTCGTCCACGTACTGCTAATAAATCTTTTGGTATTAGTGTGCAATCTAATAGCTTTCGCTTATGTTTGTATAACTTATTATTTATTTTAAATTTCGAGGACGAAATTTTTGTAAGGGTGGTATGATGTAACACCCAGCCCTATTTATACTGGTTTATGTAATTCTCGTTAAAATATAGGATCTTACTTTATTTATAATTATTAGTTTACTTATTTTAAAATCTTTTAAGCCCAAACCTAGGGTATAGATTTATTGTTCATCAAAATACATTTTCCCTATATTATTATACTTCTAGTTTTCTGACCTTGGCCGTCTTATATTTCCAATCCAGAACCCTAGTTTCTTATAGAGTTATTTAAACCAAGAGTCGAGCCCATCCCTTCATAACTTAATTTATTAAAACCAAACATTTAAAATTTTCCCAACCCAAGCTTTCCCAGTAACCCGTATCTCATTTTTCCTCAAATTAATTTCCTTCCCATATGGTTCTTGGCTCATTCCCATTTTTCCCTGATTAATTTCCCTTCCCTGTTTTCTCCAATTACCCAACAGCCAGCGGCCCACCTCCACATATATATATTAATTCCCCAATATTTTTCTCTTCCAAAATCCCTTGGCCTGCGAGCCCACTTTTTCCCTTTTCCCATTTAACTGCCAGCGGCCCGCTTCTTTCAACAATTACCCCTTCCTCTTAAGATTTTTCTCAGCCCATCCTCTTAAAACAAATCCCAGCAGCCCACGAGTCATTTTCTTAAAGGAATTCTTTTCCCTTGCGAGCCCGGCCCACTTCCTCAGCCGTTTCCCCAACACACGACCCGACCCGCCTTCTCCTGTTCATCTTCCAATTTAAAACTCCAACGGCTACCTCCGCTGTTTGCGCGCCCGTTTCCTGCCGTTGCGCCCACGTCGCCGCCCGACACGCGCCGTGCCTCGCTCACCGTTACCCCCACGACGCGCACCTCGTCCCCTCAATCTCGCCTCGTCTCCTTTCCCCTCCCCATCACGTCTTCTCCCCTCACTCTCTCCACTCCCGTTCTCTCTTCCTTGAACCCACACCCTCACCTCCACCGTCGACATCGCCACCATCTCCGCTCACTCCTCCTCCCCTCTTCCTCCACTGCCAAGCGCCTTCGCCTGCACCCACTCACCCACACCCGAGCTCGACTCCCCTGCACATCCTCGCTCGAGCGCCGACTCCCTCGACTACCCAACTTCACCAAGCACCACTACAACCACCGCGACCCATCGGAGCTCCGACCCCTCACCGTCATCTCCTCCTACAACTCCGCTCGTCGTCCCTGCCAAGCACCCCTGCTCTTTTCCTCACCAACGTTGACGGCAACCGCAACCGCCCCAACCCTCCTCGTCGCCTCGCCGTCGTCCCACGTCGTCGACCCCCGACCTCAGCACCACGACGAGCTCCCCTCCGTCGACCCCGTCATCACCCAGTTAGCCTCTCTCTCTCCCAATCTCTCCTTCCAACTCTCTCTCCCGATCACTCTCTCTCTCTCTCTTTCTCAGAAATTCTCTTTCTCTCTCTTTCTCCGTGGCCAAACATTCCACCTTCCGGCCACCACCACTCAAGCAGCCACCATCGAGAGTTGTGACCACCGCAGACACCCCGACGATGCCCCGAGCCCTCGCCGATCGAGAACAGACCCGAGCTCACCCGGAGCCGTACCGTCGCGGTGATAGCTCGTCGCGCGCCCGTACTGTACCTCGCTGCCGTGCGCCTCCAGGCAAGTTTTAACTTGCTTTCATGCTATTTTATATATGTTACAAATCAACATTTTATATATATCCCATGTTTACCTTGTGTTAAAATGTTACAACACAACTGTTCGATGCTTGTTTCCTTAGGAAAACATTATCAAATTTGACGGAACTCGATGGTGTAGGTTGGCCCGTAGGGCTGTGAACTTTGTGTATGAATTTTGTTGGATAACTTGATCATTTACGACTAAAACAACTGCCCCCAAGTTTAACCGTAAAACTGTAATTCTGTTGCACCTGAAAACCGTTAAATTCACCATAAATCATATACATATTAGAATGGTGCGTTCGAGGGCTCAAATCGAAGCCAACTCGACGAACTTTAACCCTGTACTAATTCCCAGTCATACCTGTACTTAAACTGTGGTGAAAATTGGATCGGAGTGCGACTCTGGACTGCAGTCCAGAGCGACTCAAAACGTTGGTTGCTGTTCCGTAATGGATACCATAGGATTTCCTTAACTCCTAGGTTGCGGAACTCCGCTGCTTATTGTAGGTAACTCTGTTAGCTAGACAACACAATTAGTTTCATCCTGTTTCGTTATCATTTACTATTTAATATGTAATTTAGAAGATCGGGACACATAACAGTCCCAGCAGAATCAGAATTGACATGTTAATATTAAACAGATTGTAACTCCTAATGTACAGACGCGATTGAATATCCGTTTGTTGCGTTGAAAACTTTACTGAAAACCCTAGAATTCATCCAACTGTAGCGTCGCTAAATTATGATCCCACCTGGGGTTAAAATGCGTTGCGAAATGGATTCCTGATTCTGAAACCAGATTTCCAGCCGCGAGCGCTTAAAATGAAATGATTATAACTTTTGATTCTGGAACCCGATTGGCTTGAAACAAAATTCTATGGATGGATAACTGATCATATTAATTACTACCTGTATATCACTTCGCTAAATTATATACATATGTTTCATGATAAATCGTGCAAGTAATAGACTGTTGTTTTTATGATACCTTAGTTGTGCTTCTTATGCTATTCATGCATCATATCATACCTATATCATTGTAGTGATAACCTAGTGACATCGTGCATTTACCCAGTGTTAGATTTTAGTGATGATTGTGGCAAGTACGTCAGTGTTCGTGTATTTGTGATTAAGTGAAAGTGATACGTACTTGTGCACAATCAGTGTCCCTTTTATTCTATTGCATTGTCGACGTCTGTGGGATGCGTGTACGTGTGACTATAAGTGGTATGGGACACTTATGGAAGCGCTTGCACGGATGTCATAGATAAGGCATCCGACACTGCCATTTGTCTTAGGTATTAGTCGGGACGTGCTTGATGGAGGTCCCGCCTCCAGTTCTCGCGCAGACTTGTCACGGATCGATTAGTATTTAGGGTGATGGTTAGCGTCTGATGTAGACCACGGGGTGTGGGGTAGTTCAAGTGTGAATTCAACAGAATCTCGGGAGTCCCATGCCGGCTTATATATTTAGGGAGTTATATGGAGATTTACAGGGTATGTGCTATATACACCGTGATACATTCGTTACATGTTGGGCCCGTGGTCCCTTGCCCTTGGGTTCTACTCTTGGGTGGAGGACACTCGCGAGTGGTTGACTCTCACACTTGGACTGACGATAGGCTTATTGACCTGTGTAGTGAGACTTAGAGACTGATAGGGTTACTGTCATTTACATTCATTCTATACTGTCTTGACATTCGTGACACATTGTTATACTGCTTTATTTTTCCGCTGCATTGATCTCTGCTCATTCATATTCATGCTGTCATTGATTTACTGTTATTCATATCTATTACCACTATTAGAACTGTTACTTGATTATACACATTATATTGCTTTTGTGTCGCTCTGACGACCTGAGTATGCATGCTCAGTGTGAGAAGACGATTTACCCTGGACCAGTGCATCACAGACTTCCTGACTTGCCGTTCCTAGTTACATCCGTTCGTTTCACTTCAGGTCAGTTTATATTATTGTATCTTTCAGTTACTGCATTTCTCATTACCTGCGCATCGTTTACTGTTTACCATGATAAACTAGAAGCCGAAGTGTGACTACGGCAGGACATTTCCTTGACCGTAGGAGCATGGCTGGCCTTGTCTACCCCTCGTATTCCGTATTATGGGAAGCGGGGCGTGACATGTGCGATAACCCGCACCAACCAAATCGGATTCCCCAAAATGGGTTGTAAGGACATAATCGTATGGAATTTAATTAAAACAATTTGAAGAATACTGTTTTGATAGTTTATGGTATTTAAAAGTAAAATTCGTCTTAGCCACAAAAATATCGTTCTCAACCAATTGTGCTATGTCGAGATGAGTGCTGTGATGAGGTAGGTCATTATCTCGTGCAATCTTCTAAAGGTAATATGAGCAAAATGAAGAAATAACGTCGTAGGTAAACTTGATGGGATTTCACCGTAAAACTGAACTAAAAATTGTATAACATTATAATTTTGAATTGAAACTTGTTCTACATATTGTCTTATGGTTGCTAAACAAGATATGAAGAGATGGTTAATTTATGGTTAAGAAAAATTGAGTTTTTAAAGAAATTAGAATCGGAAGTCGGATTAACTCCGCTTCCGACGAGTTTTGAAAAGAAAAGTCTTTTTAATAGAAAGAGAGGAGGGGAGAGGGGACTTACGGATTGAGAAGAGAGGGGAGGTAGAGGATGGGTTTGCAAGCGTCGTGGAGTCACGGGGTCGCCGGATTTGTCCCGCGTCGTCGCCGGAACTTGATCTTGAGCTAACTCCACTTGTACAACTTCTTGGACTTAGAAAATTTAGAGAGTTCTGGCAAAGGACTTCTAAATGAGGAGGCTATGGTGTATGGTGGTATTTATAGGAGAAATTAGGGTTTAGGGTATTGAAGAATGGAATTAAAATGCATTAATATTTTGGATCAATGCCTCATTTTAATTCTCTGGAAATGTGCAGGGAAAACAAACAGACTAGGGTTAGTGGGGGAGTCTAAGAGGTGCTATAGAAATTTTTTTGGAGCATTAGCTACCGGGGGGACCGGCGGCATCGGCTCCAAGCCCAATATCGCCGGCCAAGTTGGGGGGTTTAGGCTCTGAAATCATGCCACGTGTCCTAGTCGTTGTTTATAGTATTTTGCACATGTTTGATTTTTCAGTGAATTTTTATTTTACGTGTATTGCGCGTGTAACTTTTGGGCTTCCAACAATTTTAAAAGAAAAATCAGCAAAAATAACATGTGGCAAAGTGGATTCGAACGCAAGACTTACGTCACAGCAATGCAGGGTTTGACCAATGTGCTACAAGTGCTTTCTTACTGTTTAAAAACAAATCAAATTTATAACTTATGGTCAGGATTTACAAATACTCCATTTTTACATTAACTTTAAAAATTTTCTGTACTTTCCCTACTACAAATAAGGGTTGCCCCTATGGATTTATCCGTAGGAGCAAACCACTGCCCCTGCGGATATATCCGTAGGAGCAAGAAAATACCCTGTAGGTGCAAACACCGTAGGTGTAAGTATTAGCCTTGAACATGCCCCTACGGTCAAAAATTTTCCCTTACAGAGTAATGTGTAGGTCCAGTTGTCCCTACGGATTAGGCTGTAAGGACAAAAAATTTATTTAATTTATCTGTTCATAAAATAAATTAGGTGTCTCTACAGACTTATCCGTAGGGCTAAACAGTTGCCCCTACGGATAATTGCGTAGGTATAAATCAGTAAGGATAAAATATCAGGTATCCTGATATTTTGTCACTACGGATACCTGTGTAGGGGCATTTGTTTACCCCTAGGAATATATCTGTAGGGACATGCGTAAACCCTAATACTGAGATCATAGGGGCAAAATATCAGATATCCTGATATTTTTTCCCTACGGATAAATTTGTAGGGGCAATGATGGGCCCTACGGATTAATCCGTAGGGGCAATATTGGGCCATACGGATTAATCCGTAGGTACACATTATCAGTTTTTTTTTAAAAAATGGCTGCATATTTTTTTCTCGTCCTGTGCACAATAATATATACATCATATATAAAATCAATCAGCACGCAGAACATATATCGCAGTATTCATAATCACATCTCATGCATAATATACAAAAGAAATCAACATGCAGAATATGATATCAATATAAACACGCAAACACCACCAATATCAATATCGTCCAAAATATAGTACAATATGTATAATATAAATAAATACATGTTTAAAATATAAGAATTAAAAAGCTACCCTAACTCGGTCCAGCTCCACCGCAGATAAACGCCATAATCTGGCGCGCCTGCTCCTCGAATATACTTTGAGTCAATAAATCATGCAATGCGGAGTGTGCGGGAGTATAAGCGGGCTGTGGAGCTGTAGGAGTGGTCTGCGCAGCCGCCGCCGAGGTAATGGCTTGCGGAGCCGCAGCTGCGGGAGTCTGAGCGGGAAGTGGAGCTATAGGAGCTGTCTGCGGAACCGCGGTTGATGCAGTGGCTTGCGGAGACGCAGCCGAAGGAGATGCATGTGGAGGCTCGGCCGATATACCCTGTCGCGTCTGGACCTACGTGTGTAATAAACGCTTAAGAACTGTGTATTAGTCGAGTTCGTATCATTATCAAGTTATTTCGAAACCCCAATCTATGTATACTTAGGGACTTAGGTCTCGTTTGGATATCTAGTTTGGAAAACCGTAGTTTATTTTAATTAAATATGTATGTATGATTAATCAAAGCTAAGTCTACAACCAAATAAGCTCAGGCTATATACTAATATTGGATATGTTGCTATCTATAATATAACATAATATTTTACTATTAAGTAGTATACATACCAACATCTCCTTCAACTCCTGAGCGGTAGCCTTCAAGCTCTCCAGTTCTTGCTGGAAACGTCGCTCACTGGAGACGGAGGAAGTAACCGCCGGAGTGGAGTCCAACCTCATATGGGCCCTGCTAGGGTCCAGTCATCGGCCTCTCTCCCAACCTCCGTAGTGCCCTCCGTGTGCGGCGTCCAGGACTGGGGTCAGCAGCATCGGATCGTTCTGTCCAGTAAAATCGATCCCCGATACCTCAGCCTGCTCAACCACCCGCTCCTACACCCACATTAACCAGTAAAATATAAGTATATCAATTAAATTTGAACCTTTCAAAACTAAAATTTCAAATAGGGGTTGAATAAATAAAAACACTTACGCAATACTCCTGGGTAACGGCGTCGGGGTATCAAAGCTCGACCGTGGCGGGACCTGTTGAGGTACCGTGGACGGCAAGATATGCGGACAGCACGCTCGGTGTACCACTTTGCGCCAGGGTCTGAGCTCTCTGCAATATTAGAAAATAACTCTTAATATTAGATATATTAGAAAATAACTCTTAATATTACATTATATCACAAAGGCCTGTTTATTGTAATTTACCGATAACTCCATGGCACGAGTAATATTTCCCGAGCTACCTGTATAAGTGGGGCGACCCCTCTTCGCCGACTTTCTATTCTCTTTATTTTGATCGACCTGTTTCTGCACAACACATTCACATTTAGTTTTCTAATTAAGCAACACAAAAAAATAAATTATATACTAAAAAATGAATTACATTTAAAATACATATATACCTGTTTGCGATGAGAGTCGAAATATTTGCACAATAGAGGTCATGTCTCTACGTCGACTCTCGCAAAGGCCGGAGTAGATAGGAGGGCCGCTCTCTCTGTCTCGGGGGTCGCCATCCACACGGAATAGCAGTCGGTCATCAGCTCATTTCTGTTGTATCGGATCTTCGTCTGCATGTTCTTCATCAGGCCATTGTACAGAGCGTGAAGATCGAGCACCCTCCCAGGGTGATCAGGGTCGGGTACAGGCTGAAAATCATAATCCAACTGAAAATACAAAAAAAAACATTGTTATTAGATTGCAAGTGTTAATAATAAATATATTGGATAAATCAAATGAAAATATATATTAATACCCGAGCCTGATCCCAGAAGAGGGCGAATGAGCGCCGGTGCTGGTCGCTCCACTCAACGTGAAGTGGATAGTTCTTCACGAGCCGGCTCTCATCCCCCATATACCGGCCGAACCTCTCGGCATGATCGCCGGTATAGCGATAATCAGGGGTAAAAAAGAGGGGGAATGCTGCCTCCCCCTAGCTCTGTCGGGCCTCAGCCCGTGGGATTGATTCGGGCCTCGAGTCCCCCTCTGGGGATGGGGAGGCCCTGTGTCTGCAAGAAATATCAAGACAATCAATATTAAGACAAAGTTGTATTAAGAAATCAAGCTTTAACGAAATTGAAGTGTGATATATACCTCCGGTGACTAAAACACGAGCCTGGGCCCGGGCACAGCAGCATGAGCGGGACGATAGTTCCTCCGGTGAGGAACAGCCGGTGACCCTGATGCGGACGCATCCCCTCCAACTAGAAAATAAATACTGACGCTAAATTTCCATGAAGTTCATATTTATTCTTTAGAGAATATGTAAAATGAATAACTATTTTATATTTATTCATACTAACATAGAGACTGAGCGGAGGGTACGGAAGTGGCGGGAGTGGCCCCTGCGTCAGATGTGGACGCACCACCTATAATTAGACAATTAAAAATAGATTATATAAGTAATTGCAAAAAGAATGTTTAGATTAATAATATAACATTCTAAATCAATATGCATGCACTAAGGATATATAAACATACCCGCAGGTGCGTTGGTGGCCTTTGCCCGAGATGCGGAGGCACCACCTACTGCTAGACAATAAAAAAATGATTATCTAAGTAAGAGCAAAAGAAATGTGTGTATATTTATGATATAGCATTCTAAATCAATATACATGCACTATATGATATATAAACATACCTGGAGATGCGGGAGTGGCCTCTGTCCCTGAAGTGGATGCATCACCAACATCAAGACAATCAAACAATGACAATATAAGTAATTTTGACATGAACAGGCATGTATATTTATAATATTACATTCAAAATGGATATGCGTGCAATATACTTAGAGGTGTGGCAAAGTCCACACGGAAGGAGGCATCCGAAGGGATCTCCGATCGGGGTGCAAGACCGGCCCTCTGAAGCTCTCTACGCAGCTCTCCGGGCGGCAGAACCGCTCTGCCTCTGCCTTTGCTGGTGCCGTGGTTGGAGCTCCTGCCGCCCCTCGCTACTCCCGTCATCGTCATCAAATCTAAATAAACAGTTCGTGGACGCATTAGACAATCATTACAAGTATTGACTATATATGTATAGATCGTAAAATGTGAAGTAATAATATAACATTACTGATAACATTTTTCGTTTCGTGGGCGCATTAGACATATCTACTTGGATTTCATCATCGATATCATTTCTAACCCACGTAACTTCATGATCGGCCGAAGACAACCCGTCTTTCGAAACAGACGGTCGGAGCACTCTAAGTCTTCTCTCTTCTTCATCCTCATCGCTGTCCTCGAATTCTGGGATATCGTAGACATCCCTGGATTTCCAACGGCATACGACACTCTATCCCGGATGCTTCAAACACTGTGAGTAGTATACTTGGAACGCTTTGTTCGGAAAGATAAACGGATCTTCCTGACCGTAAAATCGAAGTGTGTTCATACTGGTCAATCCATATTCATCTTTCCAAGTCCCAAGATTGCTTCTCCACTTATCCGTATTGGTTCGCGTATCGTACCAAGTACACTGGAATATATAAAAGGGTTCTGATCGTCCGGGATAATGGATGCCGAGTATACAATTTAAGTATCCATAATAAATCACACTATCCAATCCTACCGTCACAATCCCACTATTCTGAGTGGTTCTAGATGTTTCTATGTTCTTAACTTCGAATTTGTATCCAAGGACACCGAATCCTTTATAATATGCAACTTCCATACTAGGAAATTGAGCTAAATATCTTGAATCACTCTCAAATGATGCAGACAAGTTCGGATCGTGGATCTAACAAAACAAATTTTACAACAAATACATAACGATATAAGTTTAGATTAAAACTGATAGCAATAACATATTATTCGAATAACTTACATGATCAGCAACCCAATCGCAAAAATTATTCTGATGATAATTTTCCAATCGTTCATCGTTCTAATCAGGATGCCCCTCACGTACCTCGTTACAATGAATTCTGTTTTCGACAATAAATTATGACATTAATATTATATCATTTCATACACACACAAACACAAATATAACAATTAATCCAAAAAAAACTTACTCTCTAATTTGTTCAAGACATGCGCAATTAAGTAAGATAAACCGGTATATCTTGTTGATAAATATAGTATCTACCCTCTTATAATCGGCTTTACCATATGGCCCGTCTTGAATTCTTCGAGGCCGGTTAAGTCTCGTCTCAATGTTCTCGTCCAGATACCGGGAACAAAATGTGGTTGCTTCATCAAGAAAATAACCTTGCATGATAGAACCCTTTGGTCGATTTCTATTGCGTATATACTTTTTAAAAGTGTAGAGGTACCTAAAGAAAATATGTTGAATAAATAAATACGGGCATACGGGACAACAATAATTTTAAAAATTGCACGAAACGAAAAATTCCACGTACCTCTCGATGGGATACATCCATCGATATTGTACCGGTCCGGCTAACTTAGCCTCAGTTGCAAGATAAATCGTCAGGTGTATTATGATATCGAAGAATGACGGTGGGAAAATACGCTCAAACTTGCAAAGTATCAATGCAATAGAATTTTCTAGTTTATCCAGCGTCACAACCTCCAGTGTTTTAGCACACAACTCTCTGAAAAAACAACATAGGTCGTTGATTACTAAGTGGCGCTTTGAGTTTCATATATGAGTATCGATGAGAATATGAAAGTTTCATATTATTATCGAGTATCATATATTGGTTTTAACTTGAACATCTTGAATCACGCTCTAATGATGCGTTTGTTGTGTATTCTTGTTGTATGTGTGTGTTTCGGCTGTCGGGGGTAAGGCTTCTATCCCATTAAGAATGTATAGAGCGAACACCCATTCGCTTGTGCTTTCAACCGTTTTGAGTAAATTTCGGCAGCACCTCCCCGCTGTTCTCCGAGTACACTGTAATAGAATAGATAATCATTTCAAAGCTGTGAAACAACGTTGAAATGAACATCTAATCTATCTTTGTACACGGAGAACCAGCAGAAAGGTACCGACGAAATATCTCGAAACGGATGAAAACACAAGTGAATGAAGGTGTTTGTTTTATACATTCCTAACTTGTCCACACGGGACAAATCTATCAGTTATCAGACGATTGAATTTTCTCGTCATATAGACTATACGACGGTTGTTAGTATCGAGCTATACCGTCCGATATTTAACAACCTTCGTATAGTTCTATGTCACGACGAATATCGAACGTATGTTAACCGATAGACGGGTCTAAGTGGCGCTTTGAGTTTCATATATGAGTATCGATGAAAATATGAAAGTTTCACATTATCATCGAGTATCATATATTGGTTTTAACTTGAACATCTTGAATCACTCTCTAATGATGCGTTTGTTGTGTATTCTTATTGTATGTATGTATTTCGGCTGTCGGGGGTAAGGCTTCTATCGGTTATCATACGATTGAATCTTCTCGTCACAAAAACTATACGAAGTATTTAATAAAACATAAAGTAACTGATATAACATGATTTTAAACTTATGAAATAATACTTACTTAGTTACTTGCAAGTTGCAACTTGAGAATAAGATATATGAAGAATTGAGTATTAAAGAACTAAGATGCATTAGACTTGAGATTGAGATACATACGTTCAACATAGAAAAGAAATCAATAAACAAGATGAATATAATATAAATTCAAGTTGAAAGAATATATATCAAATAAACTAACGAAGATCAAACAGAGTTGGAAAAATATAAATATGAAGTATCACGATTCATAACAAACATTGGTAAAAGAAAATAAGTTAACTAAGTAATACATGCCTAGATGCATTCAAAGTTAAAACATAAAGATATAAACATAATGTCAAAAACTAAATCAAACCATAAGACAATTTATCATCATAAAAAACCTACGATTCTAACATACTAAAAAGTGACCGATAAACAAACTAAGTTCATATCTTAACTACGCCATTAAATATAACAATTACCATACGAATAAAAGTTATCAATCAAAACATAAATCTAAAAATAATCTTCATCCTCGTCTTCCTCATTTTCCGACTCGGATGTCGACATATCATCCTTCGACGATGACCCTATATTTTCATTTTTGATGACCATCCATATCTGTATACGAAAATGATAACACCTATTCCGTTCCGTATCTGATACCAAAAATGGTAATTTTTGGTTTTATCGAGTTAAATTTTCCTAAAAAACACAACCCAACCCTAACCCTAGCCCCAGCCGAACCCCAACCCCAACCCCAACTCTAACCCCAGCCTCATCCCCATCCCCAGCTAAACCCCAACCCTAACCCTAACCCCAATCCCAACCGCAACCCCAGCCGAACCCCAACCCCAACCGCAACCCCAGCCCCAGCCCCAATTGCAACCCCAACCCTAACCCTAACGCTAACCCCAACCGATGCCTAACCCTAATCCTCATCGGTACCCAAACTCTGAACCCTAGCTCTAAAATAATCAAAAAATTGTTTAATTGAAGATTTACTAACCTGTGTGGGGGAGGAGGCGATCGATCGGTGGTCGACAATCGATGCAATCGACGACGAGAAAGAACGACGACGAGATCGGGAACGAGATCGGCGACGAAAGAGAGAGAACGGCGACGAGAACATCGACGAGATCGGCGACGCGGCGGGAACGAGAGATTTGGGGATTTTGGGAGTTTCGCGCTCGAGAGAGAGAGATAATCAGCGTAGGGCATTTCTGTGCCTTTTTTTATTAAATCCCCATTTAGATGCCCCTACGGATTAGTCCGTAGGTCATTGGTTTGCGGCTCCGTAGGGGCAAACAACAAATTACGATTTAATATTTTTAAATTAAAACGTCTGGGACCGTAAGGGCAACCGTCTGGCCCTACGGATTAGTCTGTAGGGCCAAAATAAATCTGCCCCTACGGATTTCATTATCCGTAGGGGCAACCCCCTATTTTAGTAGTGATTAAAACAGAGTCGTTACAATTTTGTTTAACATAGAAGATTTTTTTATTTTAGAAAGATTAGGGAAATATTTCCCATATAAAATCTGATGGTTTAATTGATGATTTTATCTCCATTGGATTTTAAATTCAAGATTCTCTGTAAGAGAAAAATCTTTTCATATTAGAAAGGCCAGTAAAAATATTTCCGAAATAGAATTTAATTCTTTCACATAAAATTTATTTCTAGCATATAATAGCGTTTTAAATTGGGGGTACTCACGTGAATATCACGTGAGCGCTGCCATATACAAATATGGCAGCGGCGCTTGCATGTGAGCGCTGCCATAAAAATGCGGTAAGGAAACTCACATGTTTAACACGTGGGTGCTATCATAGGACTTATTCCTGTCTGAAGCCGGTACTCACATGCTTTGCATGTGAGAGCTTACGTGCTTTGCACGTGAGGGTTGTCCTCTATAAAAAGGAACAACAAGTTTTGATCCAAAAATTTTGGCCGGAACAGCTGGGTTCAAAGAGAATTGAATTAATTGATATAAGCTGTAATTTGGGGTCAACATCCTACTTATGGTGCTAGATTCCATCACATTCTTTCCAGTAACGGTGGTTCAAATGAATGATGTACCTATTATCATGCATTTATAAAATATCCAATTTTACCGGTCCAACAAATGCATGAGTTTTAGACTTTTAGCTTACTACACAAGTATGTGCCCGAGCTTCTGCCACGTTTTTAACTTACCATGTGCTCAACTTTTTTCATATTATATTTTCGGTGCTGTGATTAAGGGGGAAATAAATTAGATTTAGAAATTTGTACCGCTTCTTAAGAGCAAGAAACTTATTATCTAAAGTTTAAATAAATTAGTAAGGATTTTATGTGTTGGGGTGTTGGGGGGGAGGGGCGCAATTTAAGAGAATTTAACATGCTATTGATACACAAGCGTCTTGTTTAAATAAACTGTATAAATTAACATCTTCATGATTGTATCTTGTTCGTGATTTTAAATTTAAATAATAATAATAATTCTAGAGCATTTGAGGTGCATGGGCTACAGCGTGGACCGGCTTCACCAGATGCGTCAGATACTTGAAGATCGAGCACCCATATCGAGCCAGCAGTGATTTTTTTAATATTTTTGTAGGATGACAAGATATTATCAGTTTGTGACATGTGTATATTTTGGATATCTGTTGTATATGATGACTATGATCATGATTTAGAATGATTTTGTATTGTGTCTGTTTATTTCGTTACATATTATGCGTGAGATTTTATTGATATATATTTTTGTATTTGGATGTATGATATATTATTGTGTACATAGCGGATAAAAAAAAGAGACAACATTTTTAAAAAAAATTTAAAAATGTCTATTTGCCCCTATGGTTCAAACAGAAGGGGCATATATACTATCAGTTTTTTCTGTTTAAAAAAAAATTCCTCTTGCCCTTACGGGTCACACCGTAAGGCCATATATTTGTGCATACGGTGGAAATGGTAGGGGCAAGTTATTATTATTTTTAAATTTTAAAAAAAATTAATAAAAAATAACCGTTCCTGTGTTGGAAACCGTAGAGACAGTTGCACTTACGGTGATATCCGTAGGGGCAAAGTTTCTTCCGTAGGGGCAGAAACTTGCCCTTATGGCGTTTTAATCTACGGATGCAATTTTTGCCTCTATGGTTCTAGACGGTGCTTTGCCCTACGGTTCTAACCATTGGGGAAGGCCTTAATTTTGATTTAATTTTGTTATTTATTTTATAAGTTAAACAATGGTTCTAATGTGGGTTATAACAGCTTTAAATAATTGAGCCCCTCTTCAGTCGAGTTTTGAAGTTAAAACCGATATCGTTTGAAGTTAAAACCGATACCGTTTGAAGTTAAATTGAACATTTGAAGCTGAAGGTGCTCAAAATTCAAAATCAAAGCTGCCCAAAAATCTTAGCTTTAAAATAAAAATAAAAACTAAAACTCCTATTTTGCCCCCAACCCTTAGTTCGAACCCAAAATTGAAACTCCATCAAGTTCAAAGCCGAAGTCTCCAAGCCAAAAACCCTATTAGTGCATGTCAAAGGATCCAAGTTGAAGTCCGAATACCGGACTCGAAAAATTATGGTTGAAGTCTCCAAAACCATAGTTAATCGAAGTCTTAGCGGGAGAGAAAATGAAAACATGAAAAGAATTGAAAGACTGGGTTAATTTATATGCAAGTATTGCACCAACACATACTTGCACTTTATAAGACTTTATAAAGATATAAATATCAATAAAAAAAAATACATGATTATAAAATTACTTACTACAACTAAACCCATAAACCTTTAAATGTATTCGATATAAGTAAGAAATAAAGTATGGTTAACGGATTAATGCTGTGAATATATGATTTCACATGAGTGGAAAATAATGTATTAATTGATAGCTCTCCACCCTTAAGCGGCAAGCACTGGAAACAGGAAGTATACATCAAAAAATAAAAAAAAGCCATATATATGTGTGATCGTACAAGCCTCCACAGGACAACTAGACTAGCGCATGCATTTAATAAAAACATAGAGATCACATCCTGACTTATTTTTTGTTTGCACATACTATTTGTTTTAAGAATTTTATTATTCCTATTTATTACACTGATCTATCTTTAGTAATTAGGAGTGTAAAAAGGACAGGCCGGGTCCGCTCCTTATCGTGCTGGGTCCGTTTGACCCAGTCAAAATCAGGTTCGGGATCCATCCATCCATTTAATAATCGGTTTAATTTTTTTAAACCCATATCCGATCCATTCAATATTCAGGTCGGGCCATAATTAGATCATTCGACCCGAGCTATGTTGATTCATTAATTTTTGTTTTATTTATGAACAATACAAATTAGTTATTACAAATTTGACGTTTATGAATAAATTTCCATATATACAAAAAGTAGAACCAAAAATGCCAGAGAACAAGGAATAAGAGAGAAAACGAACGGATTAGGAGATAATGTATTCGGGTTAAACGGGTCGAAAGGAGTCGTGATACATGACTCATACCGACCGTTTATTAAACAAATAAGACCGGACAGCCCAATTAAAAACTTAGGGTTTCGGGTCAGGTTATCGTTAACATTGGCATTGGTGAATTACAATTTGAGTTTTAGTTGATGCTCCATCTTTTTCATTATCATGCTGTATGTATTCTTAATTTCCTTGGCAGACTGTATTCGTCGCTGGATCAGACACATCCTCAGCAGCAGTAGAATGGGCAATGTCAGAGCTGATGAGAAAACCAAGAGCCATGAAGAAACTACAAGACGAAGTAAGAAGCCTCGTAGGAAACAAAGCAAAGGTCGATGAAACCGACCTTGACCGGCTTCGGTTCTTGAAATCGGTCGTAAAAGAGACAATGAGACTGCACCCTCCAGCTCCACTGCTCGTCCATAGGGAAACCATCTATCTAAATGTTATTTAGTTGCAGCCAACCATAATCCTAATCCAATTGGTTCGTCACTCATGCACTACAACTTTTCGAAACAAGATGGGAGGTCACCATTTCGATTCTCAAAATATTTGCATGCATCCAAAGAAAAAAATCACCCTTTTATAACTTTGATTTACTCAAGTTTTTACTATTGTACCCTTAACTATAGCAGTAGAAAAGCCCAGTGTTTAGTAAAAATAACCTTTTTTTTTTAATTTATTATGGTAGTTGATGTTCTTTTTGAGGTAAAAGGTATTAATTAATGTTATGATTTAGTTAAACAAATTAATTTAACACCCAAAGATGCTGCGATTATGGTGAAAAGTGTCTTTTGAAACTTTTTGTCAGAAATAGATATCCACCGTTCATCACCGTAGCAAATCAAGAGCATCAACAACTGTTATTATTAATTTACATTCGCAAAGTCTTCCTTTATTTTTATATCCCTTAATAATAGAAAGTAAATAATTCCATAATTTGCGTCAAAAATGTCGCGAAAAGTCTTCCATTCGATCGGCTGGGAAAGACGACTTTCTTCCGCCTTCCACCATACCACTGATGTGACCTGTTGCTCAACCTTTTCAATAAAAATAAAAAGCATTGTTTTTCCTCAATTTCTGTCTATTTAATTCCTTAAAAAGATCAGCTCAGCTTATCATTTCTAGGAAATAAATTTCAAACCCCAAAAAAAAAATTCGGTTTACGCTTTCCATTCTAAAACATGTCATTTTCATTTACTGTGACACTCCAACAATTATCAGTATGATAACACTATGGGATTTGTTCACGATTTAAACCGGGAACAAAAGTCATCATGAGCAAAAGGAATTTTGTTCACGGTTTAAACCGTGAGAGAACCGTGACCCAAACCTGCGTAAGCAAATTTTGGGTCACGGTTCTGACCGTGAACAAAATAAAAAATATTCACGGTTAGAACCGTGAACGTTTCTTGGCCGGAAAAGTTGAAAAGTCAGTTAGTTACTAAGCCCCAGGTTTTTGTTCACGGTTCTAACCGTGAACAAAATCAGTGTTCGTTCACGGTTACAACCGTGAACAAAACTTGTAACCGTGATCCAAAATATTGACCTGCTCCAGATATCAGTATCTAGAGTAGCCTTTTGTTCACGGTTGTAACCGTGACCAAATGTTTTTAGTTACGGTTACAACCGTGATCGATGATTTTTTTTAAATAATTAAATTTTCTGCACCCCACACGTATTAAATTAATCACAACCAGCAATATATGATTTCCATTTACAGACAGCAATATATAATTTTCATTCACTCAATATATTAAAATCTCATGCAATATATTATAATCAAAATAATAAGCTCCGAATCGTTTGCAAACATAAACAAAAAATATACATACAATCAGTATGATTAATATTCCACTAATCAACAACAAATCAAAAAATGTATGTGTCAAAAAATCCATACAATATGATCGATACTCCACCAATGAACAAATGTATGTGTTAAAATATCAAAACACGGAACTAATACTGTTGGGACGACGATCCACCTCCATCGTCCCGTGGCCTAAAGAACACGCTCAACACCTTCCGTATGGCCTGCCGTACAGAATCGACGTGCGACAGTCTCATGTCTCGAATCTCCGCTTTAAGCTCATGCAGTTCGTGCCACGTCTGATACTGCTGCTTCACCTGCTCGTGGAACCGATAGATCTCCTCTTGCGATACTGCTGCCGCATCTGCCCCCGTTTGAATCATGAAGCACTCTTGTGCGGTTGACCGTCTATCAAAAAATTAATGGGCTCCGAGACCAACCCCGCGCTCATATTTACCTTGATGCCCATCGGATATCGAATCCATGACATGAACAAAGGCAGTGATCGAGTTGCCAGGGCCAAGTTCCAAGGCGTCCGTCTGCTGCTGAAACTGGATCTGTATAGAATACACACACAGGTGCTAACTTAAAATACGTAATCAACTTGATTATATGAAACTTATTATGTACGCGCCTATGTTCATGTGTAATGCAGCCCACCTCTTGGCTTAATTGTAGTTCGCGGGGTCTTTCTTTCTCTACGATGAAATTATGATTTAGTTAAATAATTAATTAACGATATAGAAAACATATGAAATTAAGCGTCGCAAACTCACCAAGTGTCATCGAGCGTTGGCTTGCGAGCACTTCCCTTAGATTGGGATAGCGCGTTCTCGCACGCCGTTATTCCGGTTCTGTTTATTTGGATCCAATATCGCCTTGCAAAAATAAAAATTATAATATATTTTAGAATATGATTTCATATTATATTGTTAAAATCTTAAAAAATTAAGTTGATACCTGCACATCATCGCGCTCAAAATAGGTGACAAGAAGCGGCCAATCCTCTCTCGATATCTCCCGCACTATGACCTCCATCAAGTGCATCCGCTGATCCTCGGTCACTGCGGCCCAGAAAATGTAAAGTCCACTCTTCACTTTCCATCAGCGATGTCGCTTGATCACTTAACACTGGTCTAGGAAGTGGGCGGGGACGCGATCTATATCGAATGGCCTGTACACGCCATTCTCGCTGGGCTCGCCAACAAATCTGTAATTCTTTTTAGTCTGAAATTGAAATATATTAAACAAATAATTATATGTTTATGTATATAACGATGATTGAAATTTAAATGTGTGAAAGATTATGTTATACCTTCTCCGACCTAAAAAAACAGCGTAACACGTTCGGTCTGGGCCTTGTTCCACCGAATATGGAGCGGATACTTGTAATAAGTATGGATCTCCTGCTCAACTTAATACCCTGTAACGTTTTGAAAATTGTTCAGGTGAAATTTCGGATAATCGGTAAAATAACTGGTGTTTTCCGTAAAAATCCCGATATAATTATTTTTCCATATAAACTTAAATATACCGATTCTAACTATGTAATTTCTAGTATTTGGTGTTTATTGGGTCACTAATAAAATTTCTAGTTGACTGAAATTTTTTCCGAAATTAATTATTTTAATATTATTTTAAGCCGTCACTAATACATTTAATTAGGGATAATTACAAATTGAAATGTGTTGATACAAGTTTTGTGCATCATGACACATTAAACTAACATCTAAAATATTATTTTTGAAATGAAAAGAAATTGTCATGACGGTTTTAGAAAATATCTAGGAAAAAGGCTTAAATTGTGAAATTAAAGTAAATGGAAATTAGGGTGTGATATTTATGTAACAACCCTAATTTTCTTATATACTTCTTCCTATACAAATTTTTTTCAAAATATTTTTTTTAATCCACAAAGGGGTATTTTAGCATGAGCACAAGATTTAGGAAATTATTTTTGTTTTTAATTACAAGCTTCAAGAATGAGATAACTCCATTTTTAGTGTACAAGAAATCACTTTAAAATTTAATGTATACTTGGAGTATTTACTCTTGCTGCTATCATTTTAAGTAATTAAATAACACAATAATTATAAGAAGGGGCTTGTAGCTCATTGGTAATACATTGCATTGCTGAACCAAGCCATCAGAGTTCGAATCCCATGCCTCATATATTTTTTATATTATTTTGTTTTAATTTTTTTGGAAGGTCAACAGTCAAACAGCCATAACTCTCAAAATTAATACTGCACATAAAAAGTTAAATACACCAAAAATCCCCCCATGAAAATCCCCACCCAACGGTGCCCTGACTCGGCCCGACTCGGCCGGCCGGCCGAGTCGTCAGCACGGATTTTCTCCGTGTTGACTTGGTCAACCCCCCTGTATACTTTATTTTTCTTGTTCGGTTATCAAATTCTTCATAACTCACTTTTACTCCTAAATTTAATGATATTTTAATGAATTTTTACATTTTTAAATATTTATTTTAATCCAAACCCTAACCCTAGCCTAGCCCTATATAAACACTCTTACCCTCTACCATTTTACCCTACAACTCTAAGTCCACCATCCCAAATTCTCAAGAGAACACGGTACGTTAGAAAAAGAGCGAGAAGCGAAGCGCTGCCGAAACCGACGACGAATTCCGACGACCGTACTAGGATCCTTGGCGACGTTTCGACGCACCGACAACCTACTACTTTCTTAGCCTCTCTAGCTTGTCCAAACTTGTAAGTCCCACTCTTTCTATCTTCCTTTTCCTTGAAAGAAAATACGACTTTTTAGAACCCGGCGGAAATCGGAACAAACCGATTTCCGACTCAGTTTTTCTACAAAATCCCACTTGTCACCTAATTCATAACACCTAAACATATCCATGATGACTATTAATCACATAGAAATAAATTTAAACAAAATTTCTCACATGAAATGATAACTTTCTTGTAATATCGTATTCTTTTCATAAAAATACCATAAAGTTTATTTTTCTACTTCTAATTAATTCTCTCATTCCTAAACATGTTCATCTTGATAAATAAACTTGTAGAAATCAATTTGAATGAGTTTTCACACATGAAATGATAACGTTTTCAAATACCATATTCTAACACTTAAATACCCTTATGTTTAATTTATCATGTTTAACCCCTAAACATCACAATACCTTAAAATAAGTCACGAGGTAATGACCTACCTCCACACACAAGCAAATATAACCTTAATTGATATTGTTAAAATTTAGAATACGAAAATACAAAACTTTTCACTAAAATACCATTATCTTTATAAACCTTTCTTGAAAGCTTTAAGTCGTACACAATTCTCAATAAAATCTTTTAAAATGAAAGTACGATTTGTCATGGACATCGATCATTTATCTAAACTGACTTTGTGGTGTCTAGGCAAGTGTGTCAAGACTAGTGGTTTTTAATTAGGCCCACTATTGTGGTTCCTTCCCACTTACCTGGCACTTATCTGGCCGCAATTGGCGGTGAAGAGGCGATTTGAGGCTTCTAATGACTTGTCGTTCAGATCTTAGAAATAGGCTAGTTGGCTTAGGAAACCCTAGAAACTAAAATACGGAAATCTATACCCTTTTACAAATAAATACCTTATATTTATAAAACCGTTTTTTTCTAAATGAATAGTATTTATTAAACCTAAGCAAAGCGCCGCTACAACCCACCTTTGGGGAACCCGTTAGGGATAGTAAGGTTCATCGTGCACCCGCGGGCTAGTAGTGCGAGATTCAGACCTCCGCAAGGAGCATTCGGTCTCGATAGGTTTAAAATACGACATTTAAGAAAAATGAGATTTTGGAGAATAAAATATTTATTTAAAATTATTCTTGGATTAATATATATATAATTATCATTTGAACACCTATTTTATTATAAGATAAAGTTTTCACTTTTTTCTAAAAATTACAAAATTAAAGGTTACATTAAAATACCATGAATTTCAAATAAATCAATATTTTTATTAGGATATATTCACTAGAATAACACAAATAAAATCCATACCCATTATAACTATAAAGACGAATAATAAATACTTGAGCTGTATTTTGAAAACTATACAATAGTACTTTTTAAATAAAACCCCCTCAAGTTTTATAAATTACAATAAAGCCCCTAACAAGTACAGAACTTCAAATTACCTTTCTTTTAGTCTGACTCGGGTTAGAGTCTGACTAATTCGGACTTGAATATGATTCAACTCAACCCATATTCTTTAATATTCCAACTCAATATGAACACATGAATCCCAGAATCCAGTTAACAATCTATTCAATTTTGACTGAATCAAACCATGGATATACATCCATTATCCTGTTATTCCATTTACCTGATTATGCAGTTACAATATGTTTACTGATATCATGGTTTTGGTCAGTCATCCAATTTACACAATACAATACAACAATACTGTTAAAACACTACGGGGTTTAAGGGGTAGATTGGTACGGAAGGTGTTAAAGGTGGCACGATGTGATCAGATTAAGACACCTAACCTGAATCCTATTGCTGTTGTACCGTGGCATAAACTGTTCCTTGAGTTCTTAATACCATAGTCTCCGGGGCAAGTGAGACTCCTCTCGTATTCACTGGCATCTTTCTGTACCAAGCTACAAACAACAACGTTAACATAACATTACAACAACAGCTTACACTTTAAAAGATGTACCTTCTTATTCTGTTTTCTCTACTTCCCTCTTACTTTTGGGACTTACCGAGCGACCCGTTCGCTGACGACATTATATTTCTTTCTTTTTTAAATGTCGTCAGGTGCGTTGGACCAAGCTGAGATCGAGCCCACCGGTGAAGACTTGGAGCAGTTCCACGAAGACCCCGAGCTCTAGATATTGTACCTTGTTCTTTTCAGTATTTTCATTTCCTGTTATGCCACTGTTTAGGCATCGCTTTTTATTTCAGTTGTATTTTCTTATCATACATTGTACAAAAGAATGTTATTAATAAAGTTGCTGTTCTTTTTATACTCTTGTCTCTTGTGTAATTATTTCTATACTGCTTAGCTACGCTTAGCGTATGTACTTCTGAGTACATACGTAGCGGACCTCGTCGCGTCCCCTTCACCGTACACTGGGAAGCGGGACGTGACAGGTTTTTGTTGGTGGCCCATGCAGGTCAGAGCTGTATGAATCCATGTCATGCAGTTCTGGTCTGCGTGAACAAGCTAAGCAATATAACACAAGAACCAGCAACTAAAACATTCTTTACAATCATGTTCCTTGAATCCCATCATTTCTTATTCTTTGAATCATATACCTTGAATCTGTCCTAACCCAAAATTCTCTCATCTCTTTTACAATTTTACCAAAACCTTCGCATCTTTTTATTCCTTCACACATTCTTCACATTTCTAAAACCCTTACACCACCTTGTTATTTTTCGCATATTGTTAGTACACCACCACCAAACTTCTTTACACTGTTACACTTTCCTTTTACAAATTTCGAGGACGAAATTTTTTATAAGGAGGGTAGAATATAACAACCCTAATTTTCTTATACACTTTTTCCTATACAAATTTTTTCAAAATATTTTTTTTTAAATCCGCAAAGGGATATTTTAGCCTGAGCACAAGATTTAGGTAATTATTTTTGTTTTTAATTACAAGCTTCAAAAATGAGATAATTCCATTTTTAGTGTACAAGAAATCACTTTAAAATTTAATGTATACTTAGAGTATTTACTCTTGCTGCTATCATTTTAAGTAATTAAATAACATAATAACTACAAGAAGGAGCTTGTAGCTCATTGGTAATACCTTACACTGCTGGACCAAGCCATCAGAGTTCGAATCCCATGTCCCACATATTTTTTATATCATTTTGTTTTAATTTTTTTGGAAGGTCAACAGTCAAACAGCCATAACTCTCAAAATTAATACTGCACATAAAAAGTTAAATACACCAAAAATCCCCCCATGAAAATCCCCACCCAACGGTGGCCCGACTCGGCCGAGTCGTCAACACGGATTTTCTCCGTGTTGACTTGGTCAACCCCCCTGTATACTTTATTTTTCTTGTTCGGTTATCAAATACTCCATAACTCACTTTTACTCTTAAATTTAATGATATTTTAATGAATTTTTACATTTTTTAATATTTATTTTAATCCAAACCCTAACCCTAGCCTAGCCCTATATAAACACCCTTACCCTCTACCATTTCACCCTACAACTCTAAGTCCACTCTCCCAAATTCTCAAGAGAACACGGTACGTTAGAAAAAGAGCGAGAAGCGAAGCGCTGCCGAAACCGACGACGAATTCCGACGACCGTACTAGGATCCTTGGCGACGTTTCGATGCACCGACAACCTACTACTTTCTTAGCCTCCCTAGCTTGTCCAAACTTGTAAGTCCCACTCTTTCTATCTTCCTTTTCCTTGAAAGAAAATACGACTTTTTAGAACCCGACGGAAATCGGAACAAACCGATTTCCGACTCGGTTTTTCTACAAAATCCCACTTGTCACCCAATCCATAACACCTAAACATATCCATGATGACTATTAATCACATAGAAATCAATTTAAACAAAGTTTCTCACATGAAATGATAACTTTCTTGTAATATCGTATTCTTTTCATAAAAATACCATAAAGTTTATTTTTCTACTTCTAATTAATTCCCTCATTTCTAAACATGTTCATCTTGATAAATAAACTTGTAGAAATCAATTTGAATGAGTTTTCACACATGAAATGATAACGTTTTCAAATACTGTATTCTTACACTTAAATACCCTTGTGTTTAATTTATCATGTTTAACCCCTAAACATCACAATATCTTAAAATAAGTCACGAGGTAATGACCTACCTCCACACACACGCAAATATAACCTTAATTGATATCGTTAAAATTTAGAATACGAAAATACAAGACTTTTCACTAAAATACCATTATCTTTATAAACCTTTCTTGAAAGTTTTAAGTTGTACACAATTTTAAATAAAATCTTTTAAAATGAAAGTACGATTTGTCATGGACATCGATCGTTTATTTAAACTGATTTTGTGGTGTCTAGGCAAGTGTGTCAAGGCTAGTGGTTTTTAATTAGGCCCACTATTGTGGTTCCTTCCCACTTACCTGGCACTTACCTTGCCGCAATTGGCGGTGAAGAGGCGATTTGAGACTTCTAATGACTTGTCGTTCAGACCTTAGAAATAGGCTAGTTGGCTTAGGAAACCCTAGAAACTAAAATACGGAAATCTATACCTTTTTACAAATAAATACCTTATATTTATAAAACCGTTTTTTTCTAAATGAATAGTATTTATTAAACCTAAGCAAAGCGCCGCTACAACCCGTATTTGGGGAACCCGTTAGAGATAGTACGGTTCATCATGCACCCGCGGGCTAGTAGTGCGAGATTCAGACCTCCGCAAGGAGCATTCGGTCTCGAAAGGTTTAAAATACGACATTTAAGAAAAATGAGATTTTGGAGAATAAAATATTTATTTAAAATTATTCTTGGATTAATATATATATAATTATCATTTTAACACCTATTTTATTATAAGATAAAGTTTCCACTTTTTTCTAAAAATTACAAGATTAACGGTTACAATAAAATACCATGAATTTCAAATAAATCAATACTTTTATTAGGATATATTCACTAGAATAACACAAATAAAATCCACACCCATTATAACTATAAAGACGAATAATAAATACTTGAGGTGTATTTTGAAAACTATACAATAGTACTTTTTACATAAAACCCCCTCAAGTTTTATAAATTATAATAAGGCTCCTAACAAGTACAGAACTTCAAATTACCTTTCTTTTAGTCTGACTCGGGTTAGAGTCTGATTAATTCGGACTTGAATATGATTCAAGTCAACCCATATTCTTTAATATTCCAACTCAATATGAACATATGAATCCGTAGGGGCAAAGTTTCTTCCGTAGGGGCAGAAACTTGCCCTTACGGCGTTTTAACCTACGGATGCAATTTTTGCCTCTGTGGTTCTAGACGGTGCTTTGCCCTACGGTTCTAACCATCGGGGAAGACCTTAATTTTGATTTAATTTTGTTATTTATTTTATAAGTTAAACAATGGTTCTAATGTGGGTTATAACTGCTTTAAATACTTGAGCCCCACTTCAGTCGAGTTTTGAAGTTAAAACCGATACCGTTTGAAGTTAAATTGAACATTTGAAGCTGAAGGTGCTCAAAATTCAAAATCAAAGCTGCCCAAAAATATTAGCTTTAAAATAAAAATAAAAACTAAAACTCCTATTTTGCCCCCAACCCTTAGTTCGAACCCAAAATTGAAACTCCATCAAGTTCAAAGCCGAAGTCTCCAAGCCAAAAACCCTATTAGTGCATGTCAAAGGATCCAAGTTGAAGTCCGAATACCGGACTCGAAAAATTATGGTTGAAGTCCCCAAAACCATAGTTAATCGAAGTCTTAGCGAGAGAGAAAATGAAAACATGAAAAGAATTGAAAGACTGGGTTAATTTATATGCAAGTATTGCACCAACACGTACTTGCACTTTATAAGACTTTATAAAGATATAAATATCAATAAAAAAAATACATGATTATAAAAATACTTACTACAACTAAACCCATAAACCTTTAAATGTATTCGATATAAGTAAGAAATAAAGTATGGTTAACGGATTAATGCTGTGAATATATGATTTCACATGAGTGGAAAATAATGTATTAATTGATAGCTCTCCACCCTTAAGCGGCAAGCACTGGAAACAGGAAGTATACATCAAAAAATTAAAAAAAAGCCATATATATGTGTGATCGTACAAGCCTCCACAGGACAACTAGACCAGCGCATGCATTTAATAAAAACATAGAGATCACACCCTGACTTATTTTTTGTTTGCACATACTATTTGTTTTAAGAATTTTATTATTCCTATTTATTACACTGATCTATCTTTAGTAATTAGGAGTGTAAAAAGGACAGGCCGGGTCCACTCCTTATCGTGCTGGGTCCGTTTGACCCAGTCAAAATCAGGTTCGGGATAGATCCATCCATTTAATAATCGGTTTAGTTTTTTTAAACCCATATCCGATCCATTGAATATTCAGGTCGGGCCATAATTAGATCATTCGACCCGAGCTATGTTGATTCATTAATTTTTGTTTTATTTATGAACAATACAAATTAGTTATTACAAATTTGACGTTTATGAATAAATTTCCATATATACAAAAAGTGGAACCAAAAATGCCAGAGAACAAGGAATAAGAGAGAAAACGAACGGATTAGGAGATAATGTATTCGGGTTAAACGGGTCGAAAGGAGTCGTGATACATGACTCATACCGACCGTTTATTAAACAAATAAGACCGGGCAGCCCAATTAAAAACTTAGGGTTTCGGGTCAGGTTATCGTTAACATTGGCATTGGTGAATTACAATTTGAGTTTTAGTTGATGCTCCATCTTTTTCATTATCATGCTGTATGAATTCTTAATTTCCTTGGCAGAATGTATTCGTCGCTGGATCAGACACATCCTCAGCAGCAGTAGAATGGGCAATGTCAGAGCTGATGAGAAAACCAAGAGCCATGAAGAAACTACAAGACGAAGTAAGAAGCCTCGTAGGAAACAAAGCAAAGGTCGATGAAACCGACCTTGACCGGCTTTGGTTCTTGAAATCGGTCGTAAAAGAGACAATGAGACTGCACCCTCCAGCTCCACTGCTCGTCCATAGGGAAACCAGACAACACGTTAATATAAACGGTTATGACGTCCCAGCGAAATCAAGATTGCTCATCAACGCGTTTGCAATAGCAAGGGACGCAGATGCCTGGGAAAGGCCCGATGAATTCTATCCAGAAAGATTCATGGATCGTTCCATAGATTTTCTGGGGTATGATTATGAGTTCATACCATTTGGAGCCGGACGGAGGATTTGCCCGGGACTGCATTCTGGGGTTGCGGTGGTTGAACTTGCGCTCGCGAATCTTGTTTATCATTTCAACTGGGGACTGCCGAAAGGGACATCCAAAGAGGATATTGATATGGGTGAATCTACTGGTATTACGGTGCATAGAAAGGTTGGTCTTCAACTTGTGGCCACAAAGTATCAAGGAGCCAAGGCCTTAGCACTTGAATGAAGTCCAATGCATGTGAAGATCTTCTCTCTTTCAGCTATTGCATCATGGTTGTGTATTATACATGCTATGCAGAACTTTTATTAGTCGTAAATTTCCCTAATTACTCTTTAATTACTATATATGGTTGTCTTATGCTAAAACTATCTTAATGTTATTTAGTTGCAGTCAATCATGCACTTCAACTTTTCGAAACAAGATGGGAGGTCACCATTTCGATCCTCAAAATATTTGCATGCATCCAAAGAAAAAAATCCCCCTTTTATAACTTTGATTTTAATCAAGTTTTTACTATTGTACCCTTAACTATAGCAGTAGAAAAGCCCAGTGTTTAGTAAAAATAACCTTTTTTATTTATTTATTATGGTAGTTGATGTTCTTTTTGAGGTAAAAGGTATTAATTAATGTTATGATTTAGTTAAACAAACTAATTTAACACCCAAGATGCTGCGATTCTGGTGAAAAGTGTCTTTGAAATTTTTTGTCAAAAATGGATATCCACCGTTCATCACCGTAACAAATCAGGAGAATCAATAACTGTTATTATTAATTTCCATTTGCAAATTCTTCCTTTATTTTTATATCCCTTAATAATAGAAAGTAAATAATACCATAATTCGCGTCAAAAATGTCGCGAAAAGTCTTCCATTCGATCGGCTGGGAAAGACGACTTTCTTCCGCCTTCCACCATACTCAGGCGTTATCCGTGAGTTGCAGCTTCACAACTCTTACCCAAGTAATGTCTGGCACTTGTGCTGCTTCCAGATCGTTTTCGATCGACTGAGCCCATTGTTCAGATTCCAAGGGGCTCTCTTTCCTAGAAAATTGCTTCGGATGAAGTGTCCGGAATTGCTTCACTCCATGTGCTTCCGCTTCTAGACGGTTCATTAGTTTAGTAATCTGCTGTTGCTGTCCTTCCAGGAGGCTCTTAATTGTCTCGAGCAGTACCGTCTGCTCATTGATCGGAGCTACAACGGTAGGCGTAAGTGGAAGAGGTGGTGGTGTGTTGTTGACGTTTGTACTCATGTTGTTGGGAGAATCCATAACCTTGAAAGAAAAATAAGGTTAGGATAGATTCAAAAATTATGAAATAGAAAGAATGTTTAGTTGCCGAGTCTTGTAATTCTTGTGTTATATTGCTTAGGTTTCCATGAAGAACTGACTTGCAAAAACCTGTCACGCCCCGCTTCCCAGAGTACGGTAAGGAGACATGACGGGTCACACGATGTATTTATTCCGAAGTAAACACGCTAAGCGTAAATAAACAATATAGTAAAGTACACAAGTAATGCATGAGATGTAAATGAACATCAACTTTTATTTATTAAACATTCTTTACAATACAACTGGAAATGTAAATACAAGACTGAAAGCAATGCCTAAACAATGGCATGAACTGAAAGTAAAGTATATACAAGTGACTAGAGCTCTGGGTTTTCTGAGAACTGCTCCAAGTCGTCTGTGCTGGACTCGATCTCCAGAGAATCGGATCCCCATGACAACATTCCAAAGAAAGAAAAGAAAATGAATGTCGCCAGTGAACAATCGCTCGGTAAGTCCCAAAGAGATGTAGAATGAGAATAGACAGGTAAAAGATTATAATCGGTATAAACTTGATAGATATATTAACGCAGTTGTTTGTACCTTGGTACAGAATATGCCTGTGTATACGATAAGAGTCCAGCTTACCCTGTGGACTATGGTATATGAATCACAAGGCCCCGTCAAAACCCACGGGATAATGGCAACGGATGTTCAGGTTTGGTTTATTAAAGTGACCGTCTCGTACCACTTTTAACACATTCCTTACCAGTCTACCCCTTTAAAACCCCGTAATATATTTTGTATTGATGTGTATTGTTTTGTTTAATAGACGTAAAACTTGCCAAAACCATGATATCAGTGGTTCATGTAAACGGAAAGGATATAAACGGATAGTCATGTAAACAATGTCAAATGTATTTCTATGGTTCGATTAAATCAATTCACGTTGATATAGATTGTATTCTGGTATAAATGGATTCATGTTGAATTGGAATTATACCTGAATTGTATTCTAGGATGGATTGATTTCATATTAGACTGAGACTCTGACCGAGTCAGATGCTTTAAAACGAATTGAAGTCTTGAATTAGTTTTGGAGTTATCGGTAACTGCTGCATATGGACGGCAGGATTTATGACTTTTTCCAAACCAATTACCGTATTGATAACCCCGTTTTAGTTGTCTACCTTAAATAGGCAAGCACCCAAATTCTCCGGCTCCCTGAGACTCAAAAGAACTGGTCGCGCTTAAACCAATATTTACTAGGGTCCTTATCGTAATTTAATATAACTTGAGAGGGTTATATGAAAAGTAGTTTTGATATATTTTCAAAATACACCTCAAGTATTTAATTATCGTATTTAGGATTTTCATGGATGTAAATTTAAAAGATGAAATATTCTAGTGGATATAAATCTAAATTGAATAATATATGGTATTTTCATGTAAATTGACTTGTATTGATTCTTGATGGTACTTTCATGAACTTTTGTGATTCTTATCTTTTGATTAGAAAACATGGAATATATTATATATTTAAAATAGATATTTTGATAATATATATATATATATATAATTATTAAAAATAGAATTTATTTATTAATAGAAATCACGTTTTCTTAGAAACTGTAATAAAAATTCCATCAAGATCGTATGCTCCGTGAGGAGGTCTGCATCTCGCCCTACTAGTCCGATGGATGTGCGATAACCCGCACCAACCCAATCGGATTCCCCAAAATGGGTTGTAAGGACATAATCGTATGGAATTTAATTAAAACATTTTGAAGAATACGGTTTTGATAGTTTATGGTATTTAAATGTAAAATTCGTCTTAGCCACAAAAATATCGTTCTCAAGCAATTGTGCTATGTCAAGATGAGTGTTGTGATGAGATAGGTCATTATCTCGTGCAATCTTCTAAAGGTAATATGAGCAAAATGAAGAAATAACGTCGTAGGTAAACTTGATGGGATTTAACCGTAAAACTGAACTAAAAGTTGTATAACATTATAATTTTGAATTGAAACTTGTTCTACATATTGTCTTATGGTTGCTAAACAAGAAATGAAGAGATGGTTAATTTTTGGTTAAGAAAAATTGAGTTTTTAAAGAAATTAGAATCGGAAGTCGGATTAACTCCGCTTCCGACGAGTTTTGAAAAGAGAAGTCTTTTTAATAGAAAGAGAGGAGGGGAGATGGGACTTACGGATTGAGAAGAGAGGGGAGGTAGAGGATGGGTTTGCAAGCGTCGTGGAGTCACGGGGTCGCCGGATTTGTCCCGAGTCGTCGCCGGAACTTGATCTTGAGCTAACTCCACTTATACAACTTCTTAGACTTAGAAAATTTAGAAAGTTCTGGCAAAGGACTTCTAAATGAAGAGGCTATGGTGTATGGTGGTATTTATAGGAGAAATTAGGGTTTAGGGTATTGAAGAATGGAATTAAAATGCATTAATATTTTGGATCAATGCCCCATTTTAATTCTCTGGAAATGTGCAGGGAAAACAAACAGACTAGGGTTAGTGGGGGAGTCTAAGAGGTGCTATAGAAAATTTTTTGGAGCATTAGCTACCGGGGGGACCGACGGCATCGGCCCCAAGCCCAATATCGCCGGCCAAGTTGGGGGGTTTGGGCTCTGAAATCATGCCGCGTGTCCTAGTCGTTGTTAATAGTATTTTGCACATGTTTGATTTTTCAGTGAATTTTTATTTTACGTGTATTACACGTGTAACTTTTGGGCTTCCAAAAAGTTTAAAAGAAAAATCAGCAAAAATAACATGTGGCAAGGGGGATTCGAACACAGGACTTACGTCACAGCAATCCAGGGTTTGACCAATGAGCTATAAGTGCTTTCTTACTGTTTAAAAACAAATCAAATTTATAACTTATGGTCAGGATTTACAAATACTCCATTTGTACATTAACTTTAAAAAAAAATTGTACATTCACTACTACAAATAAGGATTGCCCCTACGGATTTATCCGTAGGAGCAAACCACTGACCCTACGGATATATCCGTAGGGGCAAGAAAATACCCTGTAGGTACAAACACCGTAGGTGCAAGTCTTATCCTTGAACATGCCCCTACGGTCAAAAACTTGCCCCTACGGAGTAATGTGTAGGTCCAGTTGTCCCTACGGATTAGGTTGTAGGGACAAAAAATTTATTTAATTTATCTGTTTATAAAGTAAATTAGGTGTCCCTACGGACTTAGCCGTAGAGCTAAACAGTTGCCCCTACGGATAAGTGCATAGGTATAAATCTGTAAGGACAAAATATCAAGTATCCTGATATTTTGTCCCTACGGATACCTGTGTAGGGGCATTTGTTTATCTCTACGGATATATCCGTAGGAACAAGCGTAAACCCTAATACTGAGATCTTAGGGGCAAAATATCAGGTATCCTGATATTCTGCCCCTACGGATAAATCCGTAGGGGCAATGTTGGGCCCTACGGATAAATCCGTAGGGGCAATGTTGGGCCTTACGGATTAATCCGTAGGGGCAATGTTGGACCCTACGGAATAATCCGTAGGTACATATTATCAGTTTTTTTTTAAAAAAATGGCGGCCTATTTTTTTCTCGCCCTGTGCACAATAATATATACATCATATATAAAATTAATCAACACGCAGAACATATATCGCAGTATTCATAATCACATCTCACGCATAATATACAAAAGAAATCAACAAGCAGAATATGATATCAATATAAACACGCAAACACCACCAATATCAATATCGTCCAAAATATAGTACAATATGTATCATATAAATAAATACATGTTTAAAATATAAGAATTAAAAAGCTACCCTAGCTCGGTCAGCTCCACCTCTGATAAACGCCATAATCTGGCACGCCTGCTCCTCGGATATACTCTGAGTCAATAAATCATGCAATGCGGAGTGTGCGGGAGTCTAAGAGGGCTGTGGAGCTGCAGGAGTGGTTGCGCAGCCGCCGTTGAGGTAGTGGCTTGCGGAGCCGCGGCTGCAGGAGTCTGAGCAGGCAGTGGAGCTATAGGAGCTGTCTGCGGAACCGTAGTTGATGTAGTGGCTTGCGGAGCCGCAGCCGAAGGAGATGCATGTGGAGGCTCGGCCGATATACCCTGTCGCGTCTGGACCAACATGTGTAATAAACGAGTAAGAACTGTGTATTAGTCGAGTTCGTATCATTATCAAGTTATTTCGAAACCCCAATCTATGTATACTTAGGGACTTAGGCCTCTTTTGGATATCTAGTTTGGAAAACCGTAATTTATTTTAATTAGATATGTGTGTATGATTAATCAAAGCTAAGTCTACAACTAAATAAGCTCAGATTACGTACTAATATTGGATATATTGCTATCTATAATATGACATAATATTTTACTATTAAGTAGTATACATACCAACATCTCCTTCAACTCCTGAACGGTGGCCTTCAAGCTCTCCAGTTCTTGCTGGAAATGTCGCTCACTGGAGACGGAGGAAGTAACCGCCGGAGTGGAGTCCAACCTCATATGGGCCCTGCTAGGGCCCAGTCCCCGGCCTCTCTCCCAACCTCCGTGGTGCCCTCCGTGTGCGGCGTCCAGGACTAGGGTCAGCAGCATCGGATCGTTCTGTCCAGTAAAATCGATCCCCGATGCCTCGGCCTGCTCAACCACCCGCTCCTACACCCACATTAACCAGTAAAATATAAGTATATCATTTAAATTTGAACCTTTCAAAACTAAAATTTCAAATAGGGGTTGAATAAATATTAACACTTACGCAATACTCCTGGGTAGTGACGTCGGTGTAAGTCCATGTCACGCACCCCACGAACTTGCGGGGAGGCGGAATATATGAAAAACGATAATCAAAGCTTCGTAACACGGACTTAAGCGCATGAATCGTATTTAAACCGTTACTAACTAACTACGAGAGGTTTAACTACTCGGATTCGAAGTTATACCTCACGTTACTTGTCCTTCGGGTCTTCATCACTGTCCTCCACTTCTCGTAGGCTTTTTGGAACATCGACACCTCAACAGCCTCCTCAAGTCAATGACGATCCACCCGAGAGCTCCTACTCCAAGCTTGATCTCTAACTTGAGATAACTAGGTTTCTTTAGTTGCTAATCAAAATGACCTAGGTGATATAGAGTATGGTTATGGATTAATAAGTCTATATAATCCTTGATCTCAACTCATGAGTGGCAGGATTAGAGTTTGAAGAAGAGAGCTTGAGGAGAGAGAAGGTGAGAAAGTGAATCATTTTTTGGATGAATGAAATCATTTGTGTATATATGAAACATATGATATTATTAAGTAAATAACAAATAATGAATTATCACCATGTTTCATTAATACACTAAGTGATTCATCACATGAGTCATATAAATCATTAAATGAATCATTAACTTAATGTATAGATCACTACATGACTCATTAATCCAATTAATTCAAATGCCATCTTAGCCTCCAACTCATCATGCTTCTAGAAGCTTCCCGGAAAATTACGAGAACGCCCCTCCTATCCGTGAAAACACGGAAAAACTTTAGACTGTATAAATCCAATAATCCGATACTAGAATCTGGCTTAAACCAAAGCCGACTAGTAAAAACTGTCCGAACGTCGTACGTGCGTAAATTCACGTATGCGTCCGAACCCTTGTCGTAAAACCATACGACCTCTATATCGTTTCGCCTGGAGTAGGGAAACTCTCTGTGTGGGACTCTAAAGACTCGACACTACGCTAACAGTGGGTTTAACCACAGACCGCAAGCGGTACTAGCTGTACGTAACGGTCCCCAGGTAGATGTCGATAAAAAAGCCGATGAGGAAACCCATCCGAAGTCCTACTGAGCATGTCCGTGACAATATCCGCGCAGTCCGGTCTGTTCGTCTAAGAGTATCGTACTTATTATCTAGGGATGTGGTAAACGCCAGACCCCTAATAACCGTACAAGTCATGCCGGTATGGCTCAAAAACCATTTGAGAATCTACTGATCAGTCCACCAGTAATTCTCCATCAGCCCTGGCCAGGGACTTATGGTAATGACCAACCGATCACGGTGCGATATCAACTCCCTATACCGGGAGAGACGAATCCCTAACCGTCGTTCACTGCCTCCATGTGGCTCGGGATCGTACCCAACTAAATCCTGTTTGCACGACTCCTTTGAGCCGTGGTAGGGTAGTAATCAAAGCACAGTGGGAACTCACACGAGACAAATGACGACCTTAAGTCAACAGACTACTTGCACACATGTCACCTGAGAACTACTATCTGACGTTAGGTATAATACCATCCAGTCAGTTCTTCTGCGAGCCCTGTCCGGTGTACCCGTAACACAACGAGCACCTGTATACTGTCTCCAGTACGATGTACTGATGGCTGTGGGACAGACCATCTCCCCAACTGGGATGAGAAGCGTACACACTAGTCTACTCCGGAGTATCGATGTCCTGTCTCGATAATCCTACGACTAGGTACAAGTATAGGATGTTTCTTATAGACTACCCAGCCCCCACCAATGTGACTGCCATCACAAAGCTGCTAATCAAGCAAAGATCCTATGGGCTCTACTAATATGTATAAGTGATACGTTACAAGAAACATATGCACATATTAAAGTAGACACAAACCAAGTAGCATACTACCATTTTTAGCAAAACTGTCAATACAACTGTGAATATCCCAAGCTTCCATTAAGTAACATACATCCTAGTATGATACAATAATGGCCCCTAGGGCATATACACTAAACTATAGCGCCATTGTTGTCACAATACAGAGGTATTGGATCAACACTGGTAGGAACCACCTGAAGTTCTGTGAGGAATTTCTTCATCCAGACAGCTTCTTTTGCGGCATTGCAAGCAGCTATATACTCCGCTTCCATTGTTGAGTCGGCAACGGTCTCCTGCTTGGAACTTGATTGAAAGAATTAAAGTTAACCGCAATCAAGACGGTGTCGCTATGCAGCTAGCCGGTTGAGCACGGGTCGATCCACAGGGAGATGGTTGTATGTCCTTTCTTGTTTTAGACGAGTCAATAAAGAATTTGTATAAGGTTTGTTCAAGACTATCCTATGTGTATTATTTGCAAGTATAAAGTTGTTAAGAAAAAGATACGAGATTGTAGGCTAAAGAAATCCGCACTCAAAACCTTTGAGCCGAGTCTTGACCAATTGAAGCTAGAGCAATCGGCAACAACGTGGATTAGGGGATTTAAGCGCGGTATTCGTGGAATACGGCTTATTTACCCTTGTCCTTCCGTTCTTGTCTCTTGCTTTCGCCTCCGGCCAAACCGAACGCAACCGGTCGCGGTTAGGAATCACCGTTACCTTGTCAGGGTACGGTGCCTAACGGAGCGCTTGCGTATCGTTTGGACGGAGTTCAATGGAAAATACGGGAAAAGGAAATGGGCAAGGAAACGTTAACTTATAATACCGTATTTCTTCTTAACAATAATAATTACATTAATTCACAAAAGAGAACCAAAAAGAGAGAACAAAAAGAAAAGAACAAAGAAAAGAAAAGATTACAAGTAATTAAGTGCATGAATATAAATTGCAAGAAAGTAAAGCAAGGTAATAAAAAGCAAGTAATAAATAAGCAATAAAAAGAATTAGAAACTAGAACTCAAGACAAGCATGTGATCAATAGCCAACCCTTAAACTTGCAAGCTCAATCAAGAGGTTGCAAGATCAAGAGAAGGGTAGAGAACGCATGTGAAATGAAGTGCTAATTTCATAAGAAAATACGACCCTTGAGATCAATAACTAACCCTTAATCTTTCAAGCTCAATGAAGAGGTTGAAAGATCAAGAGGAAGCAAGAATCTCAAGGGGAAGTTAAACAAAATAGAATGATACAAAAGCCCTCATCTTCATTAATCTTCCACTCAAAAAGCTCTCACTACAATTTTCATGGAGAAAGAATGAAGAAGAAGAAGAAGAAAAAGACTAAATCCTAAAAAAAAGAAGAACAAAGAATGAACTCCAAAGCTTGGCAAGTTCTGGGGTATTTATAGGAGGTGAACTGAAAACCTATGGCAACAATCTGCCATAAAATGAAGTACCCAAACTACCCCTAAAAAACGTCAGAGAGAGGAGCCCATATGGCCGCGGATCCGCGGCCTAGACCCTCTTTTGGCCGCGGATCCGCGGCCTTCTTGATGAGTTGGGTCTTCGTCTTTTGGGTGCTTCCCTGGTTTCATGTTGTCTGCTATGTGGTATATGACTTTTCTCAGAAACTCTTCACAATTATTCCAGAATTTTAGTAGAACAAAAGGTGATGTGATGTGGATCTTTTGCCATGATTTCCTCGAGCTCCGCGTAGATTTCTTGGATCTTGTGTTGCCATTGAGCCTTGTGCATGACATGACAATCGATTTGCCATTTTGTCCCTTAACTGGTATGTGGCAACACACGGATAGAGAGCGGAGACCGTGTTTTATCTGTTGTTGGCAGTAATCCGGAATTTGTCGTACTTTTCCATGATATTCATTGTTCAGAGCCGAGAACCTGTATTCTGCAATTATGTAGCAAACACAGATTAAAAGCACCTACCTATAAACACACGAGCGTAAGAATGGGCGGTATAAAATGCAGTATTCTGTGATGAACAAATACCCCCAAACTTAACTTTTGCTCGTCCCGAGCAAAACCAATTATTCACAAAAAAATCCTAACCGCACTTTCGCAGGGAACGCGATTGCACTGAGCGCGTGCAACAAGCCGTTAAACCTCTAGGTGTCCCTAGTAGGAGGAGTGTTGTCTCCTGAGGGTTTTCAGCGGATACTACCCATAAAATCCCGTCAAGCTAGTGTCATAAGTTAACGTCGATTCTACTCCTACAGTTTAGTATTTACGTTAGAAACTCTATCATCCTAACTTAGAAATATTCAACCCTTATTTTTCACACCTCCTATCTATTTAACCTTAGATTATATACGTTCCAAAAAAGTTTAGAAAGATGTAGGTTCACCTGAGTTTTCCTTCTAAAGCGCGGCCTCAAATCAGGGATTTTTATCAACTTTACAGAAAACACAAGTCTTATTCTTTATTTCTATCTTTTATTCAAATATCAATTGTATACCCCTACGTGTGTGTATATTTGCAACCCTACACTTGAGAATTCAATTCAAGCTATAATACCCTTGCCCTAATACCTAATACTACTTCTTTTCATTAAGGATGGACGGATTTGCTCACACACCTTTCATGCGACTATTAATGCTTCTTGAGGCACTAACGACCGATTACTGAATGTGTGAACTTTAAAGCGTAAATAGCAGTTTCGAGGTCTTGACTTTATTCTATTTTTTCTTTTTCTTTTTCTTTTTCAAGACTGGATATATTTTTCAATATGCTCTTTTGGTATTTAGCTTTGAATACCGTTTTTTTCTTTCATACTAGGCTTTTAGGCAAGAGTATTTCTAGGTATTCTCTACTATCCCAAGTTTCAAGATGCGTGTAAGTGTAGTTGTAGGGTATATACTTTCTAAATTTGAACTCAAGAAAAGAAACTATTTTTCAGACTTATCCTCCGGTAAAGCTTCAATACTTTCCCTTTATCTTGACTTAACTCAAAAACTGAACTCAAGATTACCAATTTCTCAAAAAAAAAACTGTAAGGACGTATACTTACCAAAGTTAGACAGAATGAGGGTTATTTTTAGGGTTTTCAAATCCTAAGCCTAGAATTTAGTTATTTCAATCATATCAACTAAACTTTCGGAATAAAGATCTAAGTTACCCTATTAGCTAACTTGACGACAAAGTTTTTATATTTTTTGGAAAAAATTTCGATTTTTATGGGTTTTTAAATAAGGTATGCAAATGCAAAATATACAAATGAATGCGAAGGAAGAAAGCTTACCGAGCACACCCCCAAACTTAAACTTGACAGTGCCTTCACTGTTAGGCTACACCAAGAGGGTCAAAATTATCGGCGCTCCCTAAAAACAAATTATATACAAAACAAAAAAGGAAAACAAAAATATATACAAAAAAGTGTCCCCCCCAAACTTAAGTAAAACAGTGTTTCCACTGTTAAGCGTTGAAATTCAGGATTAGGGGGGGAAGAACAGTATCAAACTATACAAGGCCTTACACAGGCCAAAAGTGAGTACCAACCATTCAAAGATTTTGTCTCTATAATGTGCTGGTTGGTGAAAGAAGGCGTAGAGAAAAGAAATAAAGAATACGTGAGACCGTGCGGGATACGGTCTCGGTATATCGGATGAAGAATGGCGGAAGGGAAAAAGAAGTGGAGTACGAACTTGAGGGTGCAAATGGAGTGAATAGATTAGCACAATTTGTGATGAGCGATGTGTAAACAGCGATTGTGCTAATCTATTAACCCGGCGAGAGATTGGGTCAAATCCCTCAAGATTCGTAAGAAACCAAGGGTACGCCGAACTTGGTAAACTAGACATAGTAAATGAAAGTGAGACGGGTTCTTGCAAGGTCGGAACGATGGAAAGGATGGAGGGAAGTGGTTGAGGAAGGGTATCGGTTAAAGGTTCAGGAGGGTGTACACAGTCAGTGGAAGGAACAGGATGAATTGGAAAATCCGACTCATCAAGCAAAACTGGTTCATCCTCAAAACTATCCTCAATATTCTCCTCAAAATTTAGCATATCCATGCACTTCTCTTCAAAGTCCAGACGCATATGGGGTTCGGGAAATACATTTAATGACTCGGGATGATGATTCGAAGAGACAAACTCAGCCAAATCTACGGGTTCATCATCCAAAATATCCCCAGCGCCAATATCCTCAATCAAGTGAAAATCAATATTCTCAGACACCTCATCAAAAGCATGGATATTAATCGATTCTGGTTCTAAGATGGAGGTGTAGAGGTCAAAAGGATTGGGATTGGTTTCATTTGGAAAGGACCCTTCACAATCGGGTAAATCAAACACTACAAAGTCGCACAACTCATTAATCATTCTATCTTCAATTGATAAATCATGTGGGATACTCGATAGACTTTCAAAACAGGAGTTGTGGGATTCAATTTGGACCGGGTAGGCTTGATTCGGAAGGGGGTACAGCTCACTCTCTCCACTCAAATTCACAGCCTGTCCTGCCGCCTCATCATACATTGAAAAATTAGGAGCTAGTTGAAAACTAGCTACCGGGTCAGTATGTTGTACGAGAGCGCCCATGGACGCATTCAAATCCATCATCTGTTGGCTTGACGCTACCCTAAAATCTTCCAACGACTGTTCTAGACTAGACATTGGTTGTGAAGGGGTTTCAGTAAAAGATTCAAAGTTGTTTGGATACTGAAAACTCCCAAATGGCGGTTCTGATGCAATGTCTAGGGAAGGTGCAAAAGTAGGGTAGGATTGGTAGGAATTGAATGGCTGGACAGGAGCAGGATCAACATTTGGATAGGAAGGTGAATGGAATTGTTGATCCCAAGAATTAGAAGTGGTGAACGGAGTGAAAGATCGGCTACGGGATTGTTCAATACATTCAGCGATGGACAAAGGACGACTTGCAAAAGGGGTATCAACATAAGCGAGTGGGGGATGTTGAAAAGGTTGATACAAAGTGGATTGCGGAGGGCAAGTGTTTGTCCTAGACGCGTCTATCCGATCTTTCAAAGAGATTTTGGGCATGGAGGGATCGTTCGATGTTCGGCCAAAGTAAGAACCGTAAGAAGTAATGTCTGGTTGTGGGTACCAAAGTTCGGCAAGAGTTTTTCGAGGTGGGGTACCCATGATATGAAGAGAGAGAAAGAAAGGTAGAGAAAAGGAGGGGAAAAAGAATGTGATATTTTTTTTTTATATTAACAAAAGAATAAAAAAGAATATGGACAAAAACAATCATGACACAAAAATACCACACACCTAATCGTTCTAGGGTTCACCTAGGTCAACTAGACCTGCTCCAGAACTTGATTGTCGAAGTAAAACTGTGTCGAGAAACGGGCTCAAAATACACTGATCACGAGGCCAGGTAAGTGCAGAGATAAGGGGAGGTTTTCCAACGCTTTCGCGAAGTTCCTTAATTAAATAACCCTTTCTCTTTTGGCGGCTTCGCCGTTAACACTTTCCTAGACACCCCGTAAACAATATACCGTTAAGCGAGGTTCTAAACACAGTTAACTTCTCCTAGTGAGCGCGAAGTCCTTAAGGCTTAAAGTCTAGTTTCTTTTAAAATTTGTGCGGGTAAACGTTATGCTCAAGTTCGTGATTTGTGGGCCACGGAAAAGGTGATGAAATCCTTTACCGTATGCTGTGGGGTTCGCTTGCCCTTAAGTCCGTATTAATGTATGCAATGCGCAATTCAAAAATTCTATAAAGAATCAAACAATCGTTTTTTTAGTTTAAGCACGGCACTGCAACAAATACGGGTTAGTCAATTTTTAGCGTTTGCTAGCGAACTTGCAAAGAATCCTGCAAAGAATAGTATATTGGATGCGTCGGATTTGAGAAGAAGGTGTTAGTAAAATACGTACCGTTAAGTTTTGGGTTAGGAAACCCCCGTTGAATCAAATCCGGTAAGCATGAAAAGTTCGCTTGCGCGGGTCAAACTACCCGGATCTTTGGCACTGTACTTCGTAATCACCTTAACCATGAACGTACACTTTGCTCCCCACAATTGCAGTTTGCAAATACGCAAAAATCTGCACACTTGTCCACAAAAATGATCAAAAAAAACAAAAAGATTTTTTTTTATATATATACAAAAAGAATATTAACCCGAATAACAAGAAAGAAAATACGCTACCGTCTCCCCGACAACGGTGCCATTTGATTGAAAGAATTAAAGTTAACCGCAATCAAGACGGTGTCGCTATGCAGCTAGCCGGTTGAGCACTGGTCGATCCACAGGGAGATGGTTGTATGTCCTTTCTTGTTTTAGACGAGTCAATAAAGAATTTATATGAGGTTTGTTCAAGACTATCCTATGTGTATTATTTGCAAGTATAAAGTTGTTAAGAAAAAGATACGAGATTGTAGGCTAAAGAAATCCGCACTCAAAACCTTTGAGCCGAGTCTTGACCAATTGAAGCTAGAGCAATCGGCAACAACGTGGATTAGGGGATTTAAGCGCGGTATTCGTGGAATACGGCTTATTTACCCTTGTCCTTCCGTTCTTGTCTCTTGCTTTCGCCTCAGGCCAAACCGAACGCAACCGGTCGCGGTTAGGAATCACTGTTACCTTGTCAGGGTACGGTGCCTAACGGAGCGCTTGCGTATCGTTTGGACGGAGTTCAATGGAAAATACGGGAAAAGGAAATGGGCAAGGAAACGTTAACTTATAATACCGTATTTCTTCTTAACAATAATAATTACATTAATTCACAAAAGAGAACCAAAAAGAGAGAACAAAAAGAAAAGAACAAAGAAAAGAAAAGATTACAAGTAATTAAGTGCATGAATATAAATTGCAAGAAAGTAAAGTAAGGTAATAAAAAGCAAGTAATAAATAAGCAATAAAAAGAATTAGAAACTAGAACTCAAGACAAGCATGTGATCAATAGCCAACCCTTAAACTTGCAAGCTCAATCAAGAGGTTGCAAGATCAAGAGAAGGGTAGAGAACGCATGTGAAATGAAGTGCTAATTTCATAAGAAAATACGACCCTTGAGATCAATAACTAACCCTTAACTTTTCAAGCTCAATGAAGAGGTTGAAAGATCAAGAGGAAGCAAGAATCTCAAGGGGAAATTAAACAAAATAGAATGATACAAAAGCCCTCATCTTCATTAATCTTCCACTCAAAAAGCTCTCACTACAATTTTCATGGAGAAAGAATGAAGAAGAAGAAGAAAAAGACTAAATCCTAAAAAAAAGAAGAACAAAGAATGAACTCCAAAGCTTGGCAAGTTCTGGGGTATTTATAGGAGGTGAACTGAAAACCTATGGCAACAATCTGCCATAAAATGAAGTACCCAAACTACCCCTAAAAAACGTCAGAGAGAGGAGCCCACATGGCCGCGGATCCGCGGCCTAGACCCCCTTTTGGCCGCGGATCCGTGGCCTTCTTGATGAGTTGGGTCTTCGTCTTTTGGGTGCTTCCCTGGTTTCATGTTGTCTGCTATGTGGTATATGACTTTTCTCAGAAACTCTTCACAATTATTCCAGAATTTTAGTAGAACAAAAGGTGATGTGATGTGGATCTTTTGCCATGATTTCCTCGAGCTCCGCGTAGATTTCTTGGATCTTGTATTGCCATTGAGCCTTGTGCATGACATGACAATCGATTTGCCATTTTGTCCCTTAACTGGTATGTGGCAACACACGGATAGAGAGCGGAGACCGTGTTTTATCTGTTGTTGGCAGTAATCCGGAATTTGTCGTACTTTTCCATGATATTCATTGTTCAGAGCCGAGAACCTGTATTCTGCAATTATGTAGCAAACACAGATTAAAAGCACCTACCTATAAACACACGAGCGTAAGAATGGGCGGTATAAAATGCAGTATTCTGTGATGAACAGAACTCTTCCAGCAGACCGCCCCTCCATTGAGGGTAAAGACATAACCCGACATGGATTTGGAGTCATCCTTGTCACTCTGGAAGCCGGAGTCGGCAAAGGCCTCCATCTGGAGGTCTTTTCCGCCATACACCAAGAACATCTCCTTAGTCCTCCTCAGGTACTTGAGAATGTTCTTTACTGCTATCCAGTGCTTCTCCCCTGGGTTTGCTTGATACCGGCTTACTACGCTTAATGCGTATGCTACATCTGGTCTGGTACATAACATCGCATACATTATAGAGCCTACCGCAGAAGCGTAGGGTATAATCGACATGCAATCCCTTTCCAAATCAGTCTTGGGAGACATCTCTTTAGAGAGGGTGATTCCGTGACAAGCCGGTAGGTTACCGCGCTTAGAATCTTCCATACTGAATCTTTTCAATATGGTGTCTATGTACCTGGACTGCGAAAGTCCCAACATCCTTTTTGATCTATTACGATAGATCTGGATTCCCAGAATGTAGGTGGCATCACCCAGGTCCTTCATGGAGAATTTCTGTGACAAAAATGTTTTGACTGACTGGTACATAGGAATATCATTTCCTATTAGGAGAATGTCATCCACGTACAAGACGAGAAATACTACAGCTCTCCCTACTATCTTTCTGTATATGCATGGTTCATCTGAATTTTTGATAAAGTCAAATTCTTTGACAGCATCATCAAAACAGATGTTCCAACTCCGAGATGCTTGCTTTAGTCCATAAATGGACTTAAGCAACTTGCATACTTTACCGCTGCTCCCACTCTGAATGAATCCCTCTGGCTGATCCATATATACGCTCTCTTCCAAATTTCCATTTAGAAAGGTCGTCTTTACGTCTATCTGCCAGATTTCATAATCGTGGAAGGCAGCAATAGCAAGAAGGACCCGAATGGATTTAAGCATAGCCACTGGAGAAAAGGTTTCGTCATAGTCCAAACCAGGTCTTTGACGGAAACCCATTGCAACAAGTCTAGCTTTATAGGTTTCAACCTGTCCATCTACACCAATCTTCTTTCTGAAGATCCATTTGCATCCTACGGGTTTTACCCCATCTGGAGCAATGTCCAAAGTCTATACTTTGTTAGTGTACATGGATTCCATTTCGGTCCGCATTGCATCCAGCCATTTTATCGAGTCGCCGCTCTGAATGGCTTGTTGGAAGCTAGTAGGGTCATCATTATCAATGACGCAATCTTCTCGATCCCCGTCTATGTGAAAACCATAGTATCTCTCGGGCGGATGAGACTGCCTACTACTTCTGCGGATAGGCGCTGGGATGTCCGGTTCTCCTGAACTTTCTTGTTCTACCAAGGTTTCAGTAACAGCTTGTGGTTCTGGAATTTCTTCCAGTTCTACTGCGCTCCCACTCTTATGATTTTCTAAAAATTCAGTTTCCAAGAAGCGGGCATGTTGAGAAACAAAGACCTTTTGCTCATCTGCGTAATAGAAAAGATACCCCATGGAGTTCTTTGGATATCCCACAAACTTACACTGTACCGAGCGTGCCTCGAGTTTTTCCGCATGCTTCTTCTTTACAAAAGCTGGACATCCCCATGTCTTAAGATACTTAAGACAGGGTTTCTTCCCACTCCACATCTGATATGGTGTGGTAGGCACAGTCTTGGTTGGAACTCGGTTCAAAAGATATGCAGCTGATTCTAGTACTTATCCCCAGAATGATCGCGGTAACTCAGCGTTACTCATCATAGAACGTACCATATCCAATAGGGTTCGGTTCCGTCTCTCCGATACACCGTTATGTTGTGGTGTGTATGGAGGAGTAAGCTGAGAGAGAATTCCATTCTCTTTTAAGTAACCCAAGAACTCGGCACTTAAGTATTCACCAGCTCGATCAGATCTCAGTGTCTTGATACTTTTGCATGTTTGGTTTTCCACTTCATTCTTGTATTCTTGGAATTTCTCAAAGGCCTCGTATTTATGCTTCATTAAGAAGACATATCCATACCTAGAGAAATCATCCGTAAAAGTAATGAAGTATGAATAACCACCTCGCGCATGTGTAGACATTGGACCGCACACGTCACTGTGTACGAGTCCCAAGAGCTCGCTTGCTCTTACTCCGTGTCCAGTAAATGGAGTCTTTGTCATCTTTCCTATGAGACAAGATTCACAAGTAGTATATGATTGATATTCGAACGGATTCAAATATCATTCTTTATGTAACTTAGTCAACCTTCTCTCATTGATGTGACCTAGTCTACAATGCCATAAGAAAGCCTGATTTAACTACGGAGACTTTCTTTTAAGTGTTCTGGACATTGAAAACCTGAGCTTGACTCAATACGTATATGCCGTTATCTAATGTACCGGACCCAATCAAAACTTGATTTAGGTGGATGTGAACTACATCGCCTACGAATGTAAAATCATATCCCTCTCTCGAAAGTGAGGATACTGATATGATATTACAAGTCATACTAGGTACATACAGACAGTTACGTAGAATCAATATCTGCCCACTTGTCAAACCTAGGCGATATTCTCCCACGGATTCAACGTCCACTCTCATTCCGTTTGCAACTCTAAGAGACAAATCACCTACCTTTATAACTCTACGGTTTCTCAAAGCATGTAATGAATTACAGATATGAGATTCTGCTCCGGTATCTAGTACCCAGGAGGTAGAGTTAATTGACAAACAGTTCTCAATTACAAACACACTTGAGGCCGAAACCACAATATGCTTCGTATCCTGGCTACTGGCTTCCAAAGCCCTGCAATCTTTCTGCCAATGTCCAATCCCATAACAATAGGAACGTCCCTTTTACTATATTCAGTCCCGAAACTTTTGCCCTTCTCTTTCCTTCTACTTCCCTGGTTTCCTTCAGGGTAGAAGGCAGAGACTGTAGAATCAAGTCAGTATCTGACCTGTTTCCCAACGTGGTCTCCAGGTCCTTGAGCTTATCAATATAGCTAGTCATTGTAAGGACGTTGTCCCCTACAGATTACCCAACAGCCATCCTCGCTTGAATTAATTCGTTCGAGCTTTCATATCTTGCGATATGAGATTGCTCTCCATATAAATCTTTGTTATGGAGAAAGATGGAAACTGAGTCCATCTTCTCGTGCTGCTTCTGGTATACACCATCAACTGAAACTAACACGAGGCACTTGGCTATCGCTTTATCCTTTTCCCTTGTCTGACGGAAATCTATATCCACGACGGTGGAAACTGGAACTGGGTCGGCGGGATCTTAAGTAGTAATAGGGTGTTCCAACTTGTCATAGGCAATGGACATCTGGACAGACCTTTGCCAGTCATATAAGTCAGATTCAGTCAATTTGTTATCTAGATGTAATCTAGTCGTGGTCACAAGGTCGCTGCAATTAAGGGAGAGAGAAGAAAATACTTTAGCATGATGCTCTTGCAAGTTTAGAGTGGTTTTTAATTTATCTAAACAGGATGGCTCCCACTGTTTCTCGAATCCTTCCTCAAACCATAAAAGAAGAATTAGCCAGGACTATTCTCACCATACAATACTTGCTTAGTCGTTCAGCCAGGCCAGTGTCGATACTTCGAGGGAGGTTTTCCAACGCTTTCGCGAAGTTCCTTAATTAAAGAACCTCTTTTCTCTGGGGGCGTAACCCCGCTGACACCTTTCTAGGCACCTACTTGGTTTATAGCATTGATCGTTAAGTGACGAATCTCCTGATAAGTAGTATGTACTCACAGTAGGATCAGGATCCAAATATCATCGTATGATAATGTTGAAGGAATCCTACCAAAATTCATCAAACTCCAAATGGTATGCAACACCAGCAAATTTCAGTTTCTTTAGAAACTCCAGATGTGGAATTTTGCCCCATGCTCTTATGACCTTGACTTTAGTCAACAAATCATAAGTCACATGTCAAGTTCTACCCGTCATTATCGGTTAATTTGAACCCACCCGTACATACCTTTGACTTTAGTCAACAAGGCAATACGACTGTCCCAAACCAACGCATCTATCTATGCTACATATGAATATCCAATAGCTACCAAACACTGTGCCTTGACTTTAGTCAACAAACACAGCTTGAATACTATTGACTATCTATATGAAATGACGGAGGGCTACGACTGGTTTTGGCAAAACCGTGAACATAGTGAACTTGATTTAATCGAAGGAACCTGATACTTTTTAAAAGGAGTGGTTAAAACTCCGCAATTAAAAATTCTGCTCTTTTAAAATAACCGAGTGGTTTCTTTTAAATTTGTTCCAACGACTTAACTTTGGTTTATTTTCTTTGCATTATAATAATGCGTCCCATCATTTATCCTATCATTGCAGAAAACAACGAAAATACCACGCCCTCTTACGCCATCCGCATTCGCCACGGGGTCCCGTCATCACCCGTTAGGTTACTTAACTAACGACAGAGCGGGGGCTGGGCTAGCGCGGGTGTAAAACATAAGTGACGTCTAATAGCTATCATATATAGATATTGTATATTCGTCAGACGCAATAATAGACATTCCAGATCACAGATGAACTTTTATTGGATATGCTAGCAATCCGCATTTGCTTTGAGCCTGCAACAAAAGACGGATTACACAGTTGTGATGAATAGCCATTACCCCACCCTAGACCCTACGGGTACGGCAAACTACCTGCCAAGTAGCCGAAGTGAAGCGGTCTCCCTCAACAACGTGAGTAGGACACTAAACAATTCAAAGTACCCGGTAGTTTGTGCACCCCACCTTGGGTCTATCCTATGAGCAAAAAATAGTAAAAAGAAATAATACAATGGTAGCTACAACCGCAACCTGAATGCGCCCCGCAAAAGAATATTACATCATATTACAATTATATCGAATGAATGAATATAAAACACATCTCAAAACCCGGCTAATCATCACAACATTCCAATCAAGTCCATATACACAAACAGTAAACATTACAGAAATGTGCAACCCCCTGCCAACCGACATACAAGCAGTTAGGGAAGGTTTACGAACACATTAAACATTACAGATAAAAACCCTATTAGCAATTAATTTAGAACATCGATCGACTACCTTTTTCCGTGTCTACCCCAAAAGCAAATCAGCACAGAAGTTGTCACGCCCCGCTTCCCAGTGTACGGCGAAGTAGACGCGACGAGACCCACTACGTATATACTCAGAAGTACATACGCTAAGCGTAACTAAGTAATATAAAGTAAATCACAAAATACGAATAATATAGAAATAACAGCAACTTTTATTTATAACATTCTTTGTACAATGCATGAAAAGAAAATACAACTGTAATGAAAAGCAATGCCTAAACAGTGGCATAACAAAAAATGAAAATACTGGAAAGAACAAGGTACAATTATCTAGAGTTCTGGGTCTTCTTGGAACTGCTCCAAATCTTCACCGGTGGGCTCGATCTCAGCTTGGTTCAACGCACCTGACGACATTCAAAAAAGAAAGAAATAGAATGTCGTCAGTGAACAGGTCGCTCGGTAAGTCCCAAAGATAAGGAAGAATTAGAATGACAGTGTAAAATTATTTTCTAAAGTATTATATTGTTGAATATTATGGAACATTGTTTAACGCTGTTGTTTGTAGCTTGGTACAGAAGAATGCCAGTGTATACGAGGGGGATCTCTATATGCTAGAGATCAGGGCAAAAAGAAAGTACAAGGAACCGTTATGCCACGGTACAACAGCAATAGGATTCAGGTTAGGTGTCTTAATCTGACCACCTCGTGCCACCTTTAACACCTTCCGTTCCAATCTACCCCTTAAACCCCGTAGTGTTTTAACAGTATTGTAGTATTGGAATATGTAAATTGGATGACTAACCAAAACCATGATATCGGTAAACATGATGTAACTGTATAATCAGGTAAATGGAATATCAGGATAATGGATGAATATCCATGGTTTGATTCAGTCAAAAATGAATATATTGTTAACTGGATTCAGGGATTCATGTATTTAAATTGTGTTGTAATATAAAAGAATATAGATTGACATTCAAGTCAGAAATAGTCAGACTCTAACCCGAGTCAGAGTAAAAGAAAGATAATTTGAAGTCAGGGGCCTTATTGTAATTTGTAAAACTTGAGGGGGTTTTATGTAAAAATACTTTTGTATAGTTTTCAAAATACACCTCAAGTATTTAATATTCGTCTTTATAGTTATAATGAGTGTGAATTTTATTTGTGTTATTCTAGTGAATATATCCTGATAAAAGTATTAATTGTTTTATCTGAAATTCATGGTATTTTAATGTAACTTTTAATCTTTTAATTTTAGAAAAATTGGAAACTTTATCTTATGATAAAATAGGTGTTTAAATGATAATTATATATCTATAAACACATGAATAATTTTTTTATATGAATATTTTATTTTCAAAAATCTCATTTTCCTTAAATATCGTATTTTAAACCTTTCGAGACCGAATGCTCCTTGCAGAGGTCTGAATCTCGCACTACTAGCCTGCGGGTGCACGATGAACCGTACTATCCCTAACAGGTTCTCGAGAATTTGGGAGAGTGGACTTAGAGTGGTGAGGTGAAATGGTAGAAGGTAGGGGTCTTTATATAGGGCTAGGCTAGGGTTAGGGTTTGGATTAAAATTTTTTTAAAAAAATGTAAAAATCATTAAAAATTCATTAATTTTGGTCTTAAAAGGGGATTAATGGAATATTTGTAACAGTACAGGGAATTTAGACCATGCAGGGGAAAAGACCAAGTCAATACGAAACTTTTTCGTGTTGACGACTCGGCTGACCGGCCGATTCGGCCGAGTCAGGGCCGAGTCGGGTGTCGTTGGGTCGGGTTTGGTCTGGGGGAGGTTTTGGTGTAGTTTATTTTTTATAAATTGTAATAAATTGTGAGTTATGGCTGTTTGACCATTTGACTTCTAAAAAAAATTAAAACAAAATGATATAAAAATTATGTGGGGCATAGGATTCGAACTCTGGTGGCTTGGTTCAGCAGTGCAAGGTATTAACAATGAGCCACAAGCTCCTTCTTGTAATTATTGTAAGGAATTAGATACTTAAATTGTTTCCAGCAATATCAATACTCCAAGTATACACTATATTTAAATCAAATTTTTGGTATACAAAATTGGAGTTGTTACAATCTACCCTCCTTACAAAAATTTCGTCCTCGAAATTTACAACTTTTATTTTGAAGACTAGTTTACAAAAAGGTGCGAATATCTTGCACGCATTTCATCCTCCCTTTCCCACGTGGATTCTCCTGGAGTGTCTTTCCTCCACATTACCCGGACCAAATTAACTTTTTTGTTCCGAAGTGTCTTCACTTTCCTATCCAGGATCTCCACAGGTTGTTGCTCACAAGACAAATCGGGCTGTATCGTGATCTCGGAATGATCAAGTACATGGCTGGGGTCACTCACATACTTTCTGAGTTGAGATATGTGAAACACGTTATGCACTCCTTCCAATGATGGTGGGAGCGCTAATCGGTATGCCACTTCTTCGACTCGTTCGAGTATGTCGAACGGTCCAATGTATCTTGGACTCAACTTTCCCCGTCTTCCAAATCTGATCACTCCTCGGTTCGGAGAGATTTTCAGGAATACATGATCTCCTGGCTGGAACTCCAAGTGTCGTCTCTTTGCATCAGCCCAGTGTTTCTGTCTATCTTGGGCTATGCGCATTCTTTCCCTGATAGTATGAACCACATCAATGGTCGCTTCTATCATCTCTGGTCCAAGGAGTTCCCTATCTCCGATGTCGTCCCAACTTAATGGTGATCGACACTTCCTTCCATACAATGCTGCAAAAGGTGTCATTCCTATACTTGCTTGGTAGATGTTGTTGTACGCAAACTCCACAAGATGCAGGTGATCTTCCCACGATCCCTTGAAGTCGAGCATACATGCTCTGAGAATATCCTCCAAGATCTGAATAGTTCGTTCCGACTGACCATCTGTTTATGGATGATAAGCCGTGCTGAAGTTCAGACTTGTTCCCAAGCTTGCTTGCAGACTTTGCCAAAATTGCGATCGGAACCTGGTTCAAGATCGGAGACAATGCAGACCGGTACTCCATGAAGTCTCACAATTTCCTGTATAAGTTCATGGGTATCAGAGATAGTACATTATGAAGAGTTTAAATCTTAATTTAGATTATTACCTCCATGTACTTCTTCGCTAATGTCTCAGTTGATTGGCCAACTCGAAATGGGATGAAGTGAGCCGACTTTGTGAGTCGATCCACAATGACCCAAATCGCATCGTTACCCTTTGTGCTACGAGGAAGAGCAGTTACAAAGTCCATCGTGATGTGCTGCCACTTCCATTCTGGGATTGGTAACGGTTGAAGTAATCCAGCAGTCCTGTGATGTTCAGCCTTTACTTGCTGACACACCAAGCATTTTGCGACGCTTCTGGCTACTTCACGCTTCATTCCATGCCACCAATAATTCTGACGTAGATCCTTGTACATTTTGGTACCTCCAGGATGTACTGAATAGGGAGAGCTATGAGCTTCTTTTATTAACTCTTCCCGAACAGGACCCTTTGGTACACACAATCTGCTGCCGTACCTCAAAGATCCGTCTTCATGGATGATGAAATCTGTTCTGAGTCCATTCTCCACTTGTTCTCTGATCCTTTGCAACTTAGCATCGTTGGCTTGAGCTGCTTTGATCTGATCGACAATAGTTGATTGGACTTGTAAATTCATCAAACTTGAAACATCACCTGGCATGACTAGTTCGATCTCCATATGATGTAGGTCTTGCTGAAGTTTCCACTAGGCGGTGAGATTCATTGCTAATGGTTGGCGACTAAGAGCATCAGGTACTACGTTCACCTTCCCTGGATGATATTGCAAGTTGATGTCAAAGTCCGCCATAAGTTCTAACCATCTTCTCTGCCGCATATTCAACTCCTTCTGAGTAAACACATATTTCAAACTTTTATGATCTGTGTAGATGTTCACTCGTTCACCAAGTAAGTAGTGGCTTCAAATCTTGAGAGCAAAAATAACAGCTGCCAACACTAGATCATGCGTCGGATAATTGCGCTCATGAGTCTTCAGTTATCTTGAAGCATAAGCCACAACCTTACCGTGCTGATGTAGAACACATCCTAGTCCCTTACCGGATGCATCACAATGTACTTCGAATCCTCCAGTTTGATCCGGTATGACGAGAATAGGTGCAGATGTCAGTCTTGACTTGAGTTCTACGAAAGCTTGCTCGCATGCTTCTGACCACACAAATTCTTCATCTTTTCGTGTGAGCTTGGTCAAGGGTGTTGCTACCTTCGAAAAGCCTTCAATGAATCTTCTGTAATATCCAGCTAAGCCCAAGAAACTCCGAATATCCTTCACTAATTTTGGTGTAGGCCATTCGCTGACTGCTGAAACTTTTGCTGGATCCACAGAAATCCCTTCTCCTGATACGATGTGTCCAAGAAAACCAACCTGTTTTAGCCAAAACTCGCACTTGCTGTATTTGGCATAAAGCTTATGTTGTCGAAGAGTTTCCAGGACAATTCGTAAGTGCTCCGCATGTTCTTTCCGGTTCTTAGAATATACCAGGATGTCGTCGATGAAGATGACAACGAACCTGTCTAAATATTCCCGGAAAACTTGGTTCATAAGATTCATGAAGATTGCTGGTGCATTGGTCACTCCAAATGGCATTACTAGAAATTCATAATGTCCATACTGAGTTCTGAAAGCTGTTTTGTGAATATCGGCTTCCTTGACCTTCACTTGATGATAACCTGAACGATGATCTAGTTTAGAGAAGACACAAGATCCACTTAGCTGATCGAATAAATCGTCGATGCGCGGGAGTGGATACTTGTTCTTTATTGTGACTTCGTTCAAGGCCCTATAGTCGATGCAAATTCTGTATGAACCTTCCTTCTTCTTCACCAATAGCACAGGTGCTCCCCAACTTGAAGTGCTGGGACGAATCCATCCTTTCGCCGGTAATTCGTCCAACTGTGTTCGAACTTCCTTCAATCCTTCCGGACTTAGTCTATACGGTGCTTTGATCACTGGTTGTGCTCCTGGTACTAAGTCAATACTGAATTCAAGAGCTCGATCGGGAGGCAAACCTGATATATCGTCTGGGAATACATCGTCGAACTCTCGAACTACCTCCGGTCTTGATTCTTCCTCTGCCTGAGCTGCTGCAACTACTGCTTCCCTTGGCTTTGCTTTGTAAGTACTTGGTTCCAGTGTACGATCTCCACTCTTGAAATAGAAGACCGGATGATCTGGAATCTCAAATACTACCCTCCTTTGACGATAGTCGATGGTAGCATAAAAGGTTCCAAGCCAGTCCATTCCTAGAACCACATCGAAGTTTGGTATGTCCAGTACCTTGAAGTCAGCATAAAATTCTCGACTGCAGACGACGACTGGACACATGCTGTATCCCATAGTTGCCTTTAGAACACCATTTCCGGAACTGACGTTCCAGCTGGATACAAGCGGTGAGACTGGAATCGCATGGGTTCGGACAAACCGTTGCGACATAAAGCAGTGGGATGCTCCAGTACCAAACAGTGCAAGTGCAGGTAGTGAAGCTACTAGGATTGTACCTAAGGTATATGAGATAGGTTTTAGGTATAGGGAAAGTGTGTAGATAAACAAGACTAAAAGATAAGTTTGAGAAGGAAGTTTACCAGTAATGACTTGGCCAGTGGCCTCAGCTTCTTCCACAGACATCATGAAAGCCTGACGCTTCGACACATTCCTCCTGGCCTGAGGAGCATTCCTCTGAACGTTCCTTTGAGCTTGATGGAACTGTCGAGGAGGTGGTGCAGCTTGTGGTCCCCTAGGTGGTGCAGGCAGTGCAAGTCTGGGAGCAGGTGCCTGAAGAGCTGGTCGCTGCTGATAAGTATTTGATGGCCTGGGTGCAGCAACTGAGTTCTGCCTTTGAGGACAAGACCCAATATCGTGAGTGGCTAAACTGCAGACTCAGCAGAGGCGGTTGGCTTGACGGCAGTCCTTCATCATATATCCAGTTCTCTTGCAGTAAGTGCAAAAGGCTGGGCTAGGATGATGAGTTGGTACTCCGGGTCTCCTTGGCACGAAAGATGGTCTGGACGTGGCTCCACCTGCCATCTGGTTGGCAGGGCGTTTGACTCCTGCAGACTGAGGTCTGCCCGTCTCTTTTATGACTGCCTCATAACTGCGGGCAGCTTCTAGAGCTTCCTCATGAGTCAAAAACTTTCCTGTGGCTAGAGCAGCCTTGATCTCTGTGTCCAAACCTTGCTAAAAACGACGGCTCTGATCTCGTCCGTCGGTATCAGGTGTGCCGCGAATCTGTTTAAAGATTGTGTAAGCTGTGTAGTATGTGATATTTTAAAAATTGAACTATTGTGACATATCTTACCGGCTCAACATAGTGAACTCAGCATCGTATTCATCTACCGATTTCTCCCACATTGATCATTGCTGTAGATGAATAAACTGCTGCTCCATAGCGAACCTGGCAGTCACAGGGAAATATTTCGCGTCAAACTTCTCACGAAATGTCTTCCATTCAATCGGCTGTACCAGACGGGTTTCTTCCGCCTTCCACCAATTGCGAGCATTATGCGTGAGCTGTAGCTTTACTACACGGACCCAAGCGTTATCTGGCACTTGAGCTGCTGTCAGATCGTCTTCGATGCTTTGTGCCCATTCTTCTGCTTCGAGAGGGCTTCCTTTACCCGAGAATTGCTTTGGGTGCAAAGCTCTGAATTGCTTTATTCCCGGTGCATCTGTCTCGGGACAGCTCAAAAGTTGTTGCTGTCACTCGAGAAGACTGCGGATTGTATCAAATAGCATCGTTTGCTCAGTGGGTGGTGCAGGAACAACTGGAGTGAGAGGTAGTGCTGGAGAGGTGTTGTTGACGTTGGTGCTGGTGTTGTTTGGGGAATCCATAATCCTGAAGAAAAATTTGGATTAGGACAGATTCAAATACATGAAATGATAAGATTCAAGGAATAGAAATTTGCAAGTTTCAAAGAACATGAATTGTAAAGAATGTTTTAGTTGCTGGTTCTTGTGTTATATTTCTTAGGTTGTTCACGCAGACCAGAACTGCATGACAGGGATTCATACAGCTCTGACCTGCATGGGCCACCAACAAAACCCATCACGCCCCGCTTCCCAGTGTACGGCGAAGTGGACGCGACGAGACCCGCTACGTATATACTCAGAAGTACATACGCTAAACGTAACTAAGCAATATAAAGTAAATCACAAGAGACGAATAATATAGAAATAACAGCAACTTTTATTTATAACATTCTTTGTACAATTCATGAAAAGAAAATACAACTGGAATGAAAAGCAATGCCTAAACAGTGGCATAACAGAAAATGAAAATACTGGAAAGAACAAGGTACAATTATCTAGAGTTCTGGGTCTTCTTGGAACTGCTCCAAATCTTCACCGGTGGGCTCGATCTCAACTTGGTCCAACGCACCTGACGACATTCAAAGAAGAAAGAAATAGAATGTCGTCGGCGAACAGGTCGCTCGGTAAGTCCCAAAGATAAGGAAGAATTAGAATGACAGTGTAAAATTATTTTCTAAAGTATTATATTGTTGAATATTATGAAACATTGTTTAACGCTGTTGTTTGTAGCTTGGTACAGAAGGATGCCAGTGTATACGAGGGGGATCTCTATATGCTAGAGATCAGGGAAAAAGGAAAGTACAAGGAACCGTTATGCCACGGTACAACAGCAATAGGATTCAGTTTATGTGTCTTAATCTGACCACCTCGTGCCACCTTTAACACCTTCCGTACCAATCTACCCCTTAAACCCCGTAGTGTTTTAACAGTATTGTAGTATTGGAATATGTAAATTGGATGACTAACCAAAACCATGATATCAGTAAACATGATGTAACTGTATAATCTGGTAAATGGAATATCTGGATAATGGATGAATATTCATGGTTTGATTCAGTCAAAAATGAATATGTTGTTAACTGGATTCAGGGATTCATGTATTTAAATTGTGTTGTAATATAAAAGAATATAGATTGACTTGAATTATATTCAAGTCAGAAATAGTCAGACTCTAACCCGAGTCAGACTAAAAGAAAGATAATTTGAAGTTAGGGGCCTTATTGTAATTTGTAAAACTTGAGGGGGTTTTATGTAAAAATACTTTTGTATAGTTTTCAAAATACACCTCAAGTACTTAATATTCGTCTTTATAGTTATAATGAGTGTGAATTTTATTTGTGTTATTCTAGTGAATATATCCTAATAAAAGTATTAATTGTTTTATCTGAAATTCATGGTATTTTAATGTAACTTTTAATCTTTTAATTTTAGAAAAAGTGGAAACTTTATCTTATGATAAAATAGGTGTTTAAATGATAATTATATATCTATAAACACATGAATAATTTTTTTATATGAATATTTTATTTTCAAAAATCTCATTTTCCTTAAATATCGTATTTTAAATCTTTCGAGACCGAATGCTCCTTGCGGAGGTCTGAATCTCGCACTACTAGCCTGCGGGTCCACGATGAACCGTACTATCCCTAACAGGTTCCCCAAAAGTGGGTTGTAGCGGCACTTTGCTTAGGTTTTATAAACACTTCTCATTTAGGAAAACGGTTTTATAAATATAAGGTATTTATTTGCAAAAGAGTATAATTTTCCGTATTTTAGTTGTTAGGGTTTCCTAAGCTAACTAGCCTACTTCTAAGGTCTAAACGATGAGTCATTAGAAGTCTCAAATCGCCTCTTCACCGTCAATTGCGGCCAGGTAAGTGCCAGGTAAGTGGGAAGGAACCACAGTCGTGGGCCTAATTAAAAACCACTAGCCTTAGACACACTTGCCTAGTCACCACAAGACGGTTTAGATAAACGATCGATGTCCATGACCTATCGTGCTTTCATTTTATAAAAGATTTTATTTAGAAAAGTTTACAACTTAAAACTTTAAATAAACGTTATAAAGATTATGGTATTTTAGTGAAAAGTCCTGTAATGTCGTATTCTATGTTTTGACATATATAAATTAGGGTTATATTTGAGTGTGTGTAGAGGTAGGTCATTACCTCGTGACTTGTTTTAAGTTTTGATGACATTTATAGGTAAAACATGACTTGTTAAAATTGAAGGTATTAAAGTGCAAGAATACGGTATTTGAAAACGTTATCATTTCATGTGTGAAAATTCATTCAAATTGGTTTCTACAAGTCTAGTGATCAAGATAAACATATTTAAGAGTGAGGGAATTAATTAGAACAAGAAAAATAAACTTCGTGGTATTTTTATGAAAAGAATACGGTTTTGCAAAGAACTTATCATTTCATGTGAGAAAGTTTGTTTAAATTAGTTTATGGGTGATTAATAGTCAACATGAGTATGGATAGGTATTATGTATTAGGTGACAAGTGGAAATTTGTAGAAAAACCGAATTGGAAATCGGTTTGTCCGATTTCCGTCGGGTTCCAAAAAGTCGTATTTTTACATTAAGGAAAAGAGAGATAGAAGAGATGGGACTTACGGGTTTGGACAAGCTAAGGGGCCTAAAGAAGGTGGTGGTTGTCGATGCGTCAAAACGTCGCGAAGGTTCTGATCCGGTCGCCGGAATCCGTCGTCGGTTTCGGCAGCGCTTCGCTTCTCGCTCTTTGCACCGAGTTCTCGAGAATTTGGGAGAGTGGACTTAGAGTGGTGAGGTGAAATGGTAGAGGGTAGGGGTCTTTATATAGGGCTAGGCTAGGGTTAGGGTTTGGATTAAAAAATATTTTTTAAAAATGTAAAAATCATTAAAAATTCATTAATTTTGGTCTTAAAAGGGGATTAATGGAATATCTGTAACAGTACAAGGAATTTAGACCATGCAGGGGAAAAGACCAAATCAACACGAAACTTTTTCGTGTTGACGACTCGGCCGACCGGCCGAGTCCGGCCGGCGGCGCCGGCCGATTCGGCCGAGTCAGGGCCGAGTCGGGTGCCGTTGGGTCGGGTTTGGTCTGGGGGAGGTTTTGGTGTAGTTTATTTTTTATAAATTGTAATAAATTATGAGTTATGGCTGTTTGACCGTTTGACTTCTAAAAAAAATTAAAACAAAATGATATAAAAATTATGTGGGGCATGGGATTCGAACTCTGGTGGCTTGGTTCAGCAGTGCAAGGTATTACCAATGAGCCACAAGCTCCTTCTTGTAATTATTGTATGGAATTAGATACTTAAATTGTTTCCAGCAACATCAATACTCCAAGTATAAACTATATTTAAAGCAAATTTTTGGTATACAAAATTGAAATCATACGATGCACAAGCACAACAGAGAACTAAAATAAAAGAACCCTTAACAGACAATGAAGTACTTGATTAAAAAGAAAAATACTTATTCATTATTATTGTTATTACATTTAAAAAAGATCACCGAATACGGGATCAGAAAGACAAGGGTTCACAAAAAGAAAAAGAAGATTATTCAGCTCATTTTCTGTCTTCTCCACCACGTCGAAGCGGCGATCCTCCCGAGGGGTAGCCATCCAACGGTCGACGCCGCACTCCTGGGAAAAAGTGGCGATGACAACCCGACGAGCCCGTATCTGGCTCAGCAAATAGAAAGAGCAGTCCCTCAGGGCTTTGGTGATCAAGTGCGCTTCGAGAAAGCCCTCAATCTTGTCCTCGACGGCATCCAGCATTGCTGGGGACATCTCTGCTGGAGGAGGGGGAATGTCGGCGAGTACCGAGGCAAGGATCATCCGAAGCCAAATGGAATTCGGAAGGAGATGAGACCCCACACGAGTCGAAAGCTCGTGCATTGCGGCATCGCATTGCTCGTCTGAGAGAGAAGGGTCCACCAGGCGCGCAGCAAAACGGGGAACGATGTCCCAAATCGGCACCTCCCATGGTTGTCGGTGGGCATGAGAGCGGTTGCAAGCCATGATCGAAGAAGTTCTCTGAAGATGAGAGAAGAAAAGGCTCAGTCTCGTGTTATATATATAGACCCAAGCACAGAAGATTCTGTGCACAATGAAATCATTTCCAAGGCCCGGGAAATCAGAATTTTGGAAATACGAGTTTGACTTGAAAAAAGGAGATGAAAAGATATCTCAGGCGAAGCGACGCTTCCGATTTGCCCAAAATCTAAGTTTCAATAAATGAAGCAACGCTTCGGATCCTCTGCGCTGAGCGCAGGGCGCCACGTGTCAGGCGCAGATGTATCAGCGCAGCGCCCAAGGCAGCGCACCAAATCAGAGCAAAGCTCTGTTTTAAACAAAACTAAGGGAAGCAATACTTCAGTTGCGCAGACACTGCGCTGCGCGACACGTGTCAGCGTAGATGTGCTAGCGCAGTTGTGCTGCGCTGTGCGACACGTGTCAGCGCAGATGCGCTAGCGAAGTTGCGCTGTGCTGTGCGCTGCACAACACGTGTCAGCGCAGATGCGCTTGCGCAGTTGCTGTGCGCTGCACGACACGTGTCACGCGCTGGGGCATCTGCGCCAAACAGAATTAAAATTCTAAAGAAATCTTTTCTGTTCTTGTTAAAACAAGAAGATTTTCTTCTGTAAAACAGAAGCCCTTGGATCAAAGATCCAACAGTGGGGAAAATTCCCCAAATCACTCAGAAAAATATCTCTTTAACAAATTTAACTAATTTATGGGAACTATAAAAAGGACCCCAAGCCTCAATTCAAAGGGGATGAACATTTCTTGAAAAAAAATCAAGAGCTTCAAACAGAGAGAACTCTGAGAAAAATTTCAAGAAAAAGGTAAAAACCTTCACAAGAGAGAAGAAATCTCTTCTAATAGATCATTGATCTAAAAACCAGATCAATGATCTTCACATAATAAACAGTGCTTTGCACTTCTTATGAACCACTGGTTCTTTAAAACAAGAAGAAACAAAATAAAAAAAATAGTGCTTTGCACTTTTATGAACCTTTGGTTCCTGAAATAAAAAGAAAAACTTGTTTTTCTTTGATCTAAATTAGATCAAGGAAACGAACAGTGCTTTGCACTTCTTTTGTGAACCATTGGTTCTTGAATCTAAAAGATTCTTAAATCATAGTGCCTTGCACTTGCAAACTGCGCTGTTGCGCTCCTGGATTGGCGTAAATCACCAGAGCGCGCCACGTGTCAGCAGCGCAGGCGCAGCGCATTAGCGCAGCGCACTGCGCTTGCGCGACACGTATCAACACTACAAGCGCTTGCGCTCTCTGATTGGCGCAAAGCGTCTGACAAATGTAAGGCATTTCTTAAAGGGCCAACCCAAATCAAAAAGACCTAGCAGGCCAAAATAAATCGCAAAGCAATAAAAAGGGGGCAGAGCCCAAGTGAAATTGATGCTCTGCATCTTTTATGGGCAGAGCCCAAACAAAAAAATAGAAGTAATGCAATGCATTACTTAAGTGTGGGCAAGGCCCTAGCACAGGTCTAATAGACCAAAAATAAATAAGGGTGTTGAACATTTTCAACTAGACTTAGCCCAATTTTGGCCATAAGTCCTCAAATTAAATTGACTGAGCACAGCTGTTCTCTTAAATTAATTTATATCCGGTTCGAGGGTACATCTCCGAACTCCTCTGACACCCATCGTTGTAATCCTTCAACGACGTCAGAGAGGTGACGGGTCCCGACGACCACACATCAATGCGGACTGCGGGGTCCTTAAACCCGTGGACCGAAACGTCCTTAAACTAATATTGGAACGGAACGTCCTTAAACTAATGTCGGACCGGAACGTCCTTAAACTAATGTCGGACCGGAACGTCCTTAAACTAATGTCGGACCACCACGTCCCTAAACTGGAATATGGACCACCATGTCCCTAAACTGGAATATGGACCACCACGTCCCTAAACCGGAGCATGGACCGCAACGTCCCTAAACTACCTATGGACCGCAACGTCCCTAAACTACCTATGGACCACTACGTCCTTAAACTGGAACAATAGAGCCTCCAAATGCTCTTTTGCCGGATCTAAACGATCCCGTTTAAGTTGATCTTAGCCCCCAAACACGGCTAACGTATCCTTAAATATTCAAACGGACTATAAAACTCCAAATCAACCTTGGTTCAAGGGTACATCTCTGAACTCCTCTGACATCTGCCGTTGTAATCCTTCAACGATGTTAGAGAGATGACGAGTCCCGATGGCCAGATATTAAATGGATTACCACGTTAAGTTGATCTTAGTCACAAACAGGACTAACGTATCCTTAACGAACGTTTAAGTTGATCTTAGCCGCCATGCGACTAATGCATCCTTAAACTAAAAACACCAAACCCAAATCTAAGTAAATACGGATTTGGACTAATCCACGTCCTACGAGCGACGGCATTACTCAGTCTCCGTATACAATCCAGGGACAACCACAAACAAAACAAACACACACGACACGAAATGAAATTCTGGAGAAGGAGAAAGTTGTTACCGCGATGCGGTAGCGTAATTAACTGCAGAGGCTTGCGCCTGCATGGAATAGCGTCCCCACAATCAAAAACCCCTCAAGCGAGGGGGAATCTCACGAGTCTGCTATATCAGCCGCATCCGTCTAAACCTCCGGTATACGGTGTCATAAATCAACTTGGCATCTTCGGAGAGGTGGACGGATAAAACCAAATAGCATCTGCCCCGAATCTCAGCATCAGGACATCGCAGTCCTGTGCGCCGCCGTTCGGAGGGGAACAGGCACCTCAACGGCCTCCTCGAGTACAAGACGATCTACCCGAGAGCTCCTACTCCAAGCTTGATCTCTAACTTGAGATAACTAGGTTTCTTTAGTTGCTAATCAAAGTGACCTAGGTGATATAGAGTATGGTTATGGATTAATAAGTCTATTTAATCCTTGATCTCAACTCATGAGTAGTAGGATTAGGGTTTGAAGAAGAGAGCTTGAGGAGAGAGAATGTGAGAAAGTGAATCATTTTTTGGATGAATGAAATCATTTGTGTATATATGAAACATATTATATTATTAAGTAAATAACAAATAATGAATTATCACCATGTTTCATTAATACACTAAGTGATTCATCACATGAGTCATATAAATCATTAAATGAATCATTAACTCAATGTATGAATCACTACATGACTCATTAATCCAATTAATGCAAATGCCATCTTAGCCTCCAACTCATCATACTTTTAGAAGCTTCCCGGAAAATTACGAGAACGCCCCTCCAATCCGTGAAAACACGGAAAAACTTTAGACTGTATAAATCCAATAATCCGATACTAGAATCTGGCTTAAACCAAAGCCGACTAGTAAAAACTGTCCGAACGTCGTACGTGCGTAAATACACGTATGCGTCCGAACCCTTGTCGTAAAACCATACGACCTCTATATCGTTTCGCCTGGAGCAGGAAAACTCTATGTGTGGGACTCTAAAGACTCGACACTACGCTGACAGTGGGTTTAACCACAGACCGCAAGCGGCACTAGCTGTACGTAACGGTCCCCAGGTAGATGTCGATAAGAAGGCCGATGAGGAAACCCATCCGAACTCCTACTGAGCCTGTTCGTGACAATATCCGCGCAGTCCGGTCTGTTCGTCTAAGAGTATCGTATATATGATCTAGGGAGGTGGTAAACGCTAGACCCCTAATAACCGTACAAGTCGTGCCGGTATGGCTCAAAAACCATTTGAGAATCCACTGATCAGTCCACCAGTAATTCTCCATCAGCCCTGGCCAGGGACTTATGGTAATGACCAACCGATCACAGTGCGATATCAACTCCCTATACCGGGAGAGACGAATCCCTAACAGTCGCTCACTGCCTCCATATGGCTCGAGACTGTACCCAACTAAAACCTGTTTGCACGACTCCTTTGAGCCATGGTAGGGTAGTAATCAAAGCACAGTGGGAACTCACACGAGACAAATGATGACCTTAAGTCAACAGACTACCTGCACACATGTCATCTGAGAACTGCTATCTGACGTTAGGTATAATACCATCCAGTCAGTTCTCCTGCGAGTCCTGTCCGGTGTACCCGTAACACAACGAGCACCTGTATACTATCTCTAGTACGACGTACTGATGGCTGTGGGACATACCATCTCCCAAACTGGGATGGGAAACATACACACTAGTCTACTCCGGAGTATTGATGCCCTGTCTTGATAATCCTACGACTAGGGACAAGTATAGGATGTTGCTTATAGACTACCCAGCCCCCACTAGTGTGACTGCCATCACAACGCTGCTAATCAAGCAAAGATCCTATGGGCTCTACTAATATGTATAAGTGATACGTTATAAGAAACATATGCACATATTAAAGTAGACACAAACCAAGTAGCATACTACCATTTTTAGCAAGACTGTTAATACTACTGTGAATATCCCAAACTTCCATTAAGTAATATACATCCTAGTATGATACAATAATGGCCCCTAGGGCATATACACTAACAGTCGGGGTATCGAAGCTCGCCCGTGGCGGGATATGTCGAGGTGTTGTGGACGGTAAGATATGCGGACAGCTCGCTCGGTGTCCCACCTTGCGCCAGGGTCTGAGCTCTCTGCAATATTAGAAAATAACTCTTAATATTAGATATATTAGAAAATAACTCTTAATATTACATTATATCACAAAGGACGGTCTATTGTAATTTACCGATAACTCCATGGCACGAGTAATATTCCTAGAGCCACCTGTATAAGTAGGGTGACCCCTCTTCGCCGACTTCCTATTCTCTTTATTTTGATCGAACTGTTTCTGCACAACACATTCACATTTAGTTTTCTAATTAAGCAACACAAAAAAATAAATTATATACTAAACAATGAATTACATTTAAAATACATATATACCTGTTTGCGATGAGAGTCAAAATATTCGCACAATAGAGGCCATGTCTCTACGTCGACTCTCGCAAAAGCCGGAGTAGATAGGAGGGCCGCTCTCTCTGCCTCGTGGGTCACCATCCACAGGGAATATCAGTCGGCCTTCAGCTCATTTCTGTTGTATCGGACCTTCGTTTGCATGTTCTTCATCAGGCCATTGTACAGAGCGTGAAGATCGAGCACCCTCCCAGGGTGATCAGGGTCGGGTAGAGGCTGAAAATCGTAATTCAACTGAAAATACAAAAAAACATTGTTATTAGATTGCAAGTGTTAATAATAAATATATTGGATAAATCAAATGAAAATATATATCAATACCCGAGCCTGATCCCAGAAGAGGGCGAATGAGCGCCGGTGCTGGTCGCCCCACTCAACGTGAAGTGGATAGTTCTTCACGAGCCGGCTTTCATCCCCCATATACAGGCCGAACCTCTCGGCCTGATCGCCGGTATAGCGATAATCAGGGGTAAAAAAGAGGGGTAATGCTGCCTCTCCCCTAGCTCTGTCGGGCCTCAGCCTGTGGGACTGATTCGGGCCTCGAGTCCCCCTCTGGGGATGGGGAGGCCCTGCGTCTGCAAGAAATATCAAGACAATTAATATTAAGACAAAGTTGTATTAAAAAATCAAGGTTTAACGAAATTGAAGTGTGATATATACCTCCGGTGACTAAAGCACGAGCCTGGGCCCGGGCACAGCAGCACGAACGGGACGATAGTTCCTCCGGTGAGGAACAGCCGGTGACCCGGATGCGGACGCATCCCCTCCAACTAGAAAATAAACATTGACGCTAAATTTCCATGAAGTTTATATTTATTCTTTAGAGGATATGTAAAATGAATAAATATTTTATATTTATTCATACTAACCTAGAGACTAAGCGGAGGGTACGGAAGTGGCGGTAGTGGCCACTGCGTCAGATGTGGATGCACCACCTATAATTAGACAATTAAAAATAGATTATATAAGTAATTGCAAAAATAATGTGTAGATCAATAATATAACATTCTAAATCAATATGCATGAACTAAGGATATATAAACATACCCGCAGGTGCGGTGGTGGCCTTTGCCCGAGATGCGGAGGCACCACCTACAGCTAGACAATAAAAAAATGATTATCTAAGTAAGAGCAAAAGGAATGTGTGTATATTTATGATATAGCATTCTAAATCAATATACATGTGCTATATGATATATAAACATACCTGGAGATGCGGGAGTGGCCAATATCCCTGATGTTGACGCATCACCAACAGCTAGACAATCAAACAATGACAATATAAGTAATTTTGACATGAACATGTATGTATATCTATAAAATTACATTCAAAATGGATATGCGTTAAATATACTTGGAGGTGTGGCAAAATCCACACGGAAAGAGGCATCCGAAGGGGTCTCTGATCGAGGTGCAAGACCGGCCCTCTGAAGCTCCCTATGCAGCTCTCCGGGCAGCAGAACCGCTCTGCCTCTGCCTCTGCCGGTGCCGCGGCTGGATCTCCTGCCGCCCCTCGCTGCTCCCGTCATCGTCATCAAATCTAGATAAACGGTTCGTGGACACATTAGACAATCATTACAAGTATTGACTATATATGTATAGATCGTAAAATGTGAAGTAATAATATAATATTACTGATAACCTTTTTCGTTTCGTGGGCGCATTAGACATATCTACTTGGATTTCATCATCGATATCATTTCTAACTCACGTAACTTCATGATCGGCCGAAGACAACCTGTCTTTCGAAACAGACGGTCGGAGCACTCTAAGTCTTCTCTCTTCTTCATCCTCATCGCTGTCCTCGAATTCTGGGACATCGTAGACATCCCTGGGTTTCCAACGGCATACGACACTCCATCCCGGATGCTTCAAACAGTGTGAGTAGTATACTTGGAACGCTTGATTCGGAAAGATAAACGGATCTTCCTGACCGTAAAATCGAAGTGTGTTCACACTGGTCAATCCATATTTATCTTTCCAAGTCCCAAGATTGCTTCTCCACTTATCCGTATCGGTTCGCGTATCGTACCAAGTACACTGGAATATATAAAAGGGTTCTGATCGTCCGGGATAGTGGATACCGAGTATACAATTTAAGTATCCATAATAAATCACACTGTCCGATACTACCGTCGCAATCCCACTATTCTGAGTGGTTCTAGATGTTTATATGTCCTTAACTTCGAATTTGTATCCAAGGACACCGAATCCTTTATAATATGCAACCTCCATACTAGGAAATTGAGCTAAACATCTTGAATTACTTTCAAATGATGCAGACAAGTTCGGATAGTGGATCTAACAAAACAAATTTTATGAAAAATACATAACGATATAAGTTTAGATTAAATCTGATGGAAATAACATGTTATTCGAATAACTTACATGATCTGTAACCCAATCGCAAAAATTATCCTGATAATATTTTTCCAATCGTTCATCATTCCAATCAGGATGCCCCTCACGTACCTCTTTAAAATGAATTCTGTTTTCGACAATAAATTATGACATTAATATTATATCATTTCATACACACACAAACACAAATATAACAATTAATCCAAAAAAAACTTACTCTCTAATTTGTTCAAGACATGCGCAATTAAGGAAGATAAACCGGTATATCTTGTTGATAAATATAATGTCTACCCTCTTATAATCGGCTTTACCATATGGCCCGTCTTGAATTCTTCGATGCCGGTTAAGTCTCGTCTCAATGTTCTCGTCCAGATAGCGGGAACAAAATGTGGTTGCTTCATCAAGAAGATAACCTTGCATGATAGAACCCTCTGATCGATTTTTATTGCGTATATACTTTTTAAGAGTGTAGAGGTACCTAAAGAAAATATGTTGAATAAATAAATACGGGTATACAGGACAACAATAATTTTAAAAATTGCGCGAAACGAAAAATTCCACCTACCTCTCGACAGGATATATCCATCAATATTGTACCGGTCCGGCTAATTTAGCCTCAGTTGCAAGATGAACCGTCAGATGTATTATGATATCGAAGAATGACGGTGGGAAAATACGCTCAAACTTGCAAAGTATCAACGCAATAGAATTTTCTAGTTTATCCAGCGTCACAACCTCCAGTGTTTTAGCACACAACTCTCTGAAAAAACAACATAGGTCGTTGATTACTAAGTGGCGCTTTGAGTTTCATATATGAGTATCGATGAGAATATGAAAGTTTCATATTATCATCGAGTATCATATATTAGTTTTAACTTGAACATCTTGAATCACTCTTTAATGATGTGTTTGTTGTGTATTCTTGTTGTATGTGTGTGTTTCGGCTGTCGGGGGTAAGGCTTCTATCCCATTAAGAATGTATAGAGTGAACACCCATTCGCTTGTGCTTTCAACCGTTTCGAGTAAATTTCGGTAACACCTTCCCGCTGTTCTCCGAGTACACTGTAATAGAATAGATTATCATTTCAAAACTGTGAAACAATGTTGAAATGAACATCTAATCTATTTTTGTACACGGAGAACCAACGGAAAGGTACCGACGAAATATCTCGAAACGGATGTAAACACAAGTGAATGAAGGCGTTTGCTTTATACATTCCTAAGTTATCCACACGGGACAGATCTATCGGTTATCATACGATTGAATCCTCTCGTCATATAGACTATACGACGGTTGTTAGTATCGAGCTATACCGTCCGATATTTAACAACCTTCATATAGTACTATGTCACGACGAACATCTAACGTATGTTAACCGATAGACGGGGACTAAGTGGCGCTTTGAGTTTCATATATGAGTATCGATGAGAATATGAAAGTTTCATATTATCATCGAGTATCATATATTGGTTTTAACTTGAACATCTTGAATCACTCTCTAATGATGCGTTTGTTGTGTATTCTTATTGTATGTGTGTGTTTCGGCTGTCGGGGGTAAGGCTTCTATCCCATTAAGAATGTATAGAGCGAACATCCATTCTCTTGTGCTTTCAACCGTTTCGAGTAAATTTCGGCAGCACCTCCCCGCTGTTCTCCGAGTACACTGTAATAGAATAGATAATCATTTCAAAACTGTGAAACAACGTTGAAATGAACATCTAATCTATCTTTGTACACGGAGAACCAGCGGAAAGGTACCGACGAAATATCTCGAAACGGATGAAAACACAAGTGAATGAAGGTGTTTGCTTTATACATTCCTAACTTGTCCACACGGGACAAATCTATCGGTTATCATACGATTGAATCTTCTCGTCACATAGACTATACGATGGTTGTTAGTATCGAGCTATACCGTCCGATATTTAACAACCTTCGTATAGTTCTATATCACGACGAATATCGAACGTATGTTAAGCGATAGACGGGGACTAAGTGGCGCTTTGAGTTTCATATATGAGTATCGATGACAATATGAAAATTTCATGTTATCATCGAGTATCATATATTGGTTTTAACTTGAACATCTTGAATCACTCTCTAATGATGCGTTTGTTGTGTATTCTTGTTGTATGTGTGTGTTTCGGCTGTCGGGGGTAAGACTTCTATCGGTTATCATACGATTGAATCTTCTCGTCACATAGACTATACGAAGTATTTAAATAAAATATAAAGTAACTGATATAACATGATTTTAAACTTATGAAATAATACTTACTTAGTTACTTGCAAGTTGCAACTTGAGAATAAGATATATGAAGAATTGGGCATTAAAGAACTAAGATGCATTAGACTTAAGATTGAGATACATACCTTCAACATAGAAAAGAAATCAATAAACAAGATGAATATAATATAAATTCAAGTTGAAAGAATATATATCAAATAAACTAACGAAGATCAAACAGAATTGGAAAAATATAAATATGAAGTATCACGATTCACAACAAACATTGGTAAAAGAAAATAAGTTAACTAAATAATACATGCCTAGATGCATTCAAAGTTAAAACATAAAGATATAAACATAATGTCAAAAACTAAATCAAACTATAAGACAATTTATCATCATAAAAAACCTACGATTCTTCTAATATACTAAAAAGTGACCGATAAGCAAACCAAGTTCATATCCTAACTACGCCATTAACTATAACAATAACCATACGCATAAAATCATCAATCAAAACATAAATCTAAAAATAATCTTCATTCTCGTCTTCCTCATTTTCCGACTCGGATGTCGACATATCATCCTCCGACGATGACCCTATATTTTCATTTTTGACGACCATCCATATCCGTATACGAAAATGATAACATCTATTCCGTTCCGTATCTGATACCAAAAATGGTATTTTTTGGCTTTATCGAGTTAAATTTTCCTAAAAATCACAACCCAACCCTAACCCTAACCCTATCCCTAGCCCCAGCCGAACCCCAACCCTAACCCTAACCCCAGCCCCAGCCCCAGCCCCAGCCCCAGCCGAACCCCAACCCTAACCGCAACCCCAGCCGAACCCTAACCCCAACCGCAATCCCAGCCCCAGCCCCAACCGCAACCCCAACCATAACCCTAACGCTAACCCCAACCGATGCTTAACCCTAACCCTCATCGGTACCCAAACCCTGAGCCCTAGCCCTAAAATAATCAAAAATTTGTTTAATTGAAGATTTACTAACCTGTGCGGTGGAGGAGGCGATCGATCGGTGGTCGACAATCGATGCAATCGGCGACGAGGAAGAACGGCGAAGAGATCGGGAACGAGATCGGCGACGAAAGAGAGAGAACGGCGACGAGGCGACGCGGCGGGAACGAGAGATTTGGGGATTTTGGGAGTTTCGCGCGCGAGAGAGAGATAATCAGCGTAGGGGATTTCTGTGCCTTTTTTATTAAATCTCCATTTAGATGCCCCAACGGATTAGTCCGCAGGTCATTGGTTTGCGGCTCCGTAGGGGCAAACAACAAATTACGATTTAATATTTTTAAATTAAAACGTCTGGGACCGTACGGGCAACCGTCTGGCCCTACGGATTAGTCTGTAGGGCCAAAATAAATCTGCCCCTACGGATTTCATTATCCGTAGGGGCAGCCCCCTATTTTAGTAGTGATTAAAATAGAGTCATTACAATTTTGTTTAACAGAGAAGATTTTTTTTATTTTAGAAAGATTAGGGAAATATTTCCCGCATAAAATTTAATTCTATCAGATGGTTTAATTGATGATTTTATCTCCATTGGATTTTAAATTCAAGATTCTCTATTAGAGAAAGATCTTTTCATATTAGAAAGACCAGTGAAAATATTTCCGAAATAGAATTTAATTCTATCACATAAAAATTATTTCTATCACATAAGAGCGTTTTAAATTTGGGGTGCTCACGAGCATCTATATAAGCCAAACGAGCATCTCTCAAACAACACAAGCTAAATCATCAATCATGGATCTCTCTATTATCATCATCTCCCTACTCTTTCTCATCTCTCTCCTCCTCCTCCTCTCCTCAACAAGAAGCAACAAACACATTAATCTCCCCCCGGGCCCAACCCACCTCCCCGTCATCGGAAACCTCCACCAATTCACATCCGCCCCGCATCGCGCCCTTCACAAACTGTCCCAAAAACACGGCCCTATCATGTTCCTCAGACTCGGCACGGTCCCAGCCATCATCGCCTCGTCGGCCTCCACGGCCAAAGAATTCTTGAAAACACATGACCTCAGCTGCTGCAGCAGACCCCTGCTCACTCCTTTAAAAAAACTCAGCTACAACTTTTGCGACGTCGCGTTGTCCCGCTACGACGAGCAGTGGAGAGAGCTCCGCAAGATTTGCATCGTCCATCTTTTCAGCAGCAAAAAGGTCGCGTCTTTTCGTGCCATAAGAGAAGAGGAGGTCGACAGAATGATTGGTTGCATATCATCTTCTTGTTCTGAGAATACAGAGATTAATATAAGTGAGATGCTTCTCGAGCTCGCTTATGATATTACGTGCAGGGCCGCGCTTGGAAAGAGATATGATACCGGAGGAAGCGGCCTGTCTCGGATTCCTAGCGAGACGCAGGCGCTGTTTAATGCGTTCTTTTTCGCTGATTATATACCGATGTTGGGGTTTCTCGATGCGTTGACGGGGACGGGAGAGAGGTTGGAGAAGAATTTCCGAGAGCTCGATGAGTTCTACCAGAAGGTTATTGATGAGCACTTGGATATGAGGAAGAGGAACGAGGATGAGGATGGAGATTTTGTGCATGTTTTGCTTGATATGAAGAAAAGAGATGGATTTTTAACTGATGATCATATCAAGGGAGTTCTTATGGTAGTAGTGTTCTTCACTTCATTTCTACTTTTATTTTGTTTGGCTAAATTACGTAAACTTAGTTTTTCCATTTTACTTCATTTTTCAAAATCATATCAATCTTTAATTTTAAAAGAACAAATTTGGGATCAAATATACTCTGAGAAGTAACAAAAAGTTAAGGGTAGTTTAGTGTGAATTACCCTTTTTGTTATTTTTTCCTTCCTTCTCTAAAAATAATTTGAAGAGGACGGACTAATGTTAAAAATGGTAGGAAAAAGCACAGCTACCGGAGTGTCTGGTCATTTAGAAATCAATAAATTTTATTTTGATTTAATTCTGTTATATTTTTGTAAGTTAAACAACAGTTCTAATGTGGGTTTTAACTGCTTTAAATACTTGAGCCCCTCTTCAGTCGAGTTTTGAAGTTAAAACCGATATTGTTTGAAGTTAAATTGAACATTTGAAGCCGAAGCTGCTCAAAATTCAAAACCAAAGCTGCCCAAGTATCTTAGCCTTAAAATAAAAATAAAAACTAAAAATCCTATTTGACCCCAACCCTTAGTTCGAACCCAAAATTGAATCTCCATCAAGTTCAAAGCCGAAGTCTCCAAGCCAAAAACCCTATTAGTGCATGTCAAAGGATCCAAGTTGAAGTCCGAATACCGGACTCGAAAAATTCTGGTTGAAGTCCCCAAAACCATAGTTAATCCAAAGAATTGAAAGACTGGGTTAATTTTTATGCAAGTATTGCACCAACACATAATTGCACTTTATAAGACTTTATAAAGATATAAATATCAATAAAAAAAATACATGATTATAAAAATACTTACTACAACTAAACCCATAAACCTTTAAATGTATTCGATATAAGTAAGAAATAAAGTATGGTTAACGGATTAATGCTGTGAATATATGATTTCACATGAGTGGAAAATAATGTATTAATTGATAGCTCTCCACCCTTAAGCGGCAAGCACTGGAAACAGGAAGTATACATCAAAAAATAAAAAAAGCCATATATATGTGTGATCGTACAAGCCTCCACAGGACAACTAGACTAGCGCATGCATTTAATAAAAAGATCACACCCTGACTTATTTTTTGTTTGCACATACTATTTGTTTTAAGAATTTTATTATTCCTATTTATTACACTGATCTATCTTTAGTAATTAGGAGTGTAAAAAGGACAGGCCGGGTCCGCTCCTTATCGTGCCGGGTCCGTTTGACCCAGTCAAAATCAGGTTCGGGATCGATCTATCCATTTAATAATCGGTTTAGTTTTTTTAAAACCCATATCCGATCCATTTAATATTCAGGTCGGGCCATAATTAGATCATTCGACCCGACCTATGTTAATTCGTTAATTTTTGTTTTATTTATGAACAATACAAATTAGTTATTTCAAATTTGACGCTTATGAATAAATTTCCATATATACAAAAAGTAGAACCAAAAATGCTAGAGAACAAGGAATAAGAGAGAAACGAACGAATTAGGGGATAATGTATTCGGGTTAAACGGGTCGAAAGGAGTCGTGATACATGACTCATACCGACCGTTTATTAAACAAATAAGACCGGGTAGCCCAATTAAAAACTTAGCGAATTCGGTTCGGGTTGGGGTTTCGGGTCAGCGGTTATCGTTAACATTGGCATTGGTGAATTACAATTTGAGTTTTAGTTGATGCTCCATCTTTTTCATTATCATGCTGTATGAATTCTTAATTTCCTTGGCAGAATGTATTCGTCGCTGGATCAGACACATCCTCAGCAGCAGTAGAATGGGCAATGTCAGAGCTGATGAGAAAACCAAGAGCCATGAAGAAACTACAAGACGAAGTAAGAAGCCTCATAGGAAACAAAGCAAAGGTCGATGAAACCGACCTTGACCGGCTTCGGTTCTTGAAATCGGTCGTAAAAGAGACAATGAGACTGCACCCTCCAGCTCCACTGCTCGTCCATAGGGAAACCAGACAACACGTTAATATAAACGGTTATGACGTCCCAGCGAAATCAAGATTGCTCATCAACGCGTTTGCAATAGCAAGGGACGCAGATGCCTGGGAAAGGCCCGATGAATTCTATCCAGAAAGATTCATGGATCGTTCCATAGATTTTCTGGGGCATGATTATGAGTTCATACCATTTGGAGCCGGACGGAGGATTTGCCCGGGACTGCATTCTGGGGTTGCGGTGGTTGAACTTGCGCTCGCGAATCTTGTTTATCATTTCAACTGGGGACTGCCGAAAGGGACATCCAAAGAGGATATTGATATGGGTGAATCTACTGGTATTACGGTGCATAGAAAGGTTGGTCTTCAACTTGTGGCCACAAAGTATCAAGGAGCCAAGGCCTTAGCACTTGAATGAAGTCCAATGCATGTGAAGATCTTCTCTCTTTCAGCTATTGCATCATGGTTGTGTATTATACATGCTATGCAGAACTTTTATTAGTCGTAAATTTCCCTAATTACTCTTTAATTACTATATATGGTTGTCTTATGCTAAAACTATCTTAATGTTATTTAGTTGCAGTCAACCATAATCCTAATCCAATTGGTTCGTCACTCATGCACTACAACTTTTCGAAACAAGATGGGAGGTCACCATTTCGATCCTCAAAATATTTGCATGCATCCAAAGAAAAAAATCCCCCTTTTATAACTTTGATTTTAATCAAGTTTTTACTATTGTACCCTTAACTATAGCAGTAGAAAAGCCCAGTGTTTAGTAAAAATAACCTTTTTTTTTATTTATTATGGTAGTTGATGTTCTTTTTGAGGTAAAAGGTATTAATTAATGTTATGATTTAGTTAAACAAACTAATTTAACACCCAAAGATGCTGCGATTCTGGTGAAAAGTGTCTTTGAAACTTTTTATCAAAAATGGATATCCACCGTTCTTCACCGTAACAAATCAAGAGAATCAATAACTGTTATTATTAATTTTCATTTGCAAATTCTTCCTTTATTTTTATATCCCTTAATAATAGAAAGTAAATAATTCCATAATTCGTGTCAAAAATGTCGCGAAAAGTCTTCCATTCGATCGGCTGGGAAAGACAACTTTCTTCCGCTTTCCACCATATCCGGACGTTATCCGTGAGTTGCAGCTTCGCAACCCTTACCCAAGCAATGTCTGGCACTTGTGCTACTTCCAGATCGTCTTCGAAGGGGCTTTCTTTCAAGGGACTATCTTTCCTTGAAAATTGCTTCGAATGAAATGCCCGGAATTACTTCACTCCATATGCTTCTGCTTCTAGACGGTTCATTAGTTTGGTAATCTGCTGTTGCTGTCCTTTCAGGAGGCTCTTAATTGTCTCGAGCAGTATCGTCTGCTCATTGATCGGAGTTACAACGGCAGGTGTAAGTGGAAGAGGTGGTGGTGTGTTGTTGACGTTTATACTCATGTTGTTGGGAGAATCCATAACCTTGAAAGAAAAATAAGGTTAGGATAGATTCAAAAATTATGAAATACAAAGAATGTTTAGTTGCCGAGTCTTATAATTCTTGTGTTATATTGCTTAGGTTTCCATGCAGAACGGACTTGCAAAAACCTATCACGCCCCGCTTCCCAGAGTACGGCAAGGAGCCGTGACGGGTCACACGACGTATTTACTCCGAAGTAAACACGCTACGCGTAAATAAGCAATATAGTAAAGTACAAAAGTAAGACATGAGATGTAAATGAACATCAACTTTTATTTATTAAACATCCTTTACAATACAACTGGAAATGTAAATACAAGACTGAAAGCAATGTCTAAACAATGGCATGAACTGAAAGTAAAGTATATACAAATGACTAGAGCTCTGGGTTTTCTGAGAACTGCTCCAAGTCGTCTGTGCTGGGCTCGATCTCCAGAGAATCGGATCCCCTTGACAACATTCCAAAGAAATAAGAGAAAAGGAATGTAGCCAGTGAACAATCGCTCGGTAAGTCCCAAAGAGATGTAGAATGAGAATAGACAGGTAAGAGATTATAACCGGTATAAACTTGATAGATATGTTAACGCAGCTGTTTGTACCTTAGTACATAATATGCCAGTGTATACGAGAGGAGTCCAGCTTACCCTGTGGACTATGGTATATGAATCACAAGGCCCCGTCAAAACCCACGGGATAACGGCAACGGATGTTCAGGTTAGGTGTATTAAAGTGACCGTCTCGTACCACTTTTAACACATTCCGTACCAGTCTACCCCTTTAAAACCCCGTAATGTATTTTGTATTGATGTGTATTGTTTTGTTTAATAGATGTAAAACTTGCCAAAACCATGATATCAGTGGTTCATGTAAACGGAAAGGATATAAACGGATAGTCATGTAAACAATGTCAAATGTATTTCTATGGTTCGATTAAATCAATTCATGTTGATATAGATTGTATTCTGGTATAAATGGATTCATGTTGAATTGGAATTATACCTGAATTGTATTCAAGGATGGATTGATTTCAGATTAGACCGAGACTCTGACTGAGTCAGATACTTTAAAACGAATTGAAGTCTTGAATTAGTTTTGGAGTTATCGATAACTGCTGCACATGGACGGCAGGATTTGTGACTTTTTCCAAACCAATTACCGTATTGATAACCCCGTTTTAGTTGTCTAACTTAAATAGGCAAGCACCCAAATTCTCCGACTCCCTGAGGCTCAAGAGAACTGGTCGTGCTTAAACCAATATTTACTAGGGTCCTTATTGTAATTTAATATAACTTAAGAGGGTTTTATGAAAAGTAGTTTTGATATATTTTCAAAATACACCTCAAGTATTTAATTATCGTATTTAGGATTTTCATGGATGTAAATTTAAAAGATGAAATATTCTAGTGGATATAAACCTAAATTGAATAATATATGGTATTTTCATATAAATTGACTTATATTGATTCTTGATGGTACTTTCATGAACTTTTGTGATTCTTTTCTTTTGATTAGAAAACATGGAATATATTATATATTTAAAATAGATATTTTGATAATATATATATATATATATAATTGTTAAAAATAGAATTTATTTATTAATAGAAATCACGTTTTCTTAGAAATTGTAATAAAAATTTCATCGAGATCGTATGCTCCGTGAGGAGGTCTGCATCTCGCCCTACTAGTCCGATGGATGTGCGATAACCCGCACCAACCAAATCGGATTTCCCAAAATGGATTGTAAGGACATAATCGTATGGAATTTAATTAAAACAATTTGAAGAATACTGTTTTGATAGTTTATGGTATTTAAATGTAAAATTCGTCTTAGCCACAAAAATATCGTTCTCAAGCAATTGTGCTATGTCTAGATGAGTGTTGTGATGAGGTAGGTCATTATCTCGTGCAATCTTCTAAAGGTAATATGAGCAAAATGAAGAAATAACGTCGTAGGTAAACTTGATGGGATTTAACCGTAAAACTGAACTAAAAATTGTATAACATTATAATTTTGAATTGAAACTTGTCCTACATATTGTCTTATGGTTGCTAAACAAGATATGAAGAGATGGTTAATTTGTGGTTAAGAAAAATTGAGTTTTTAAAGAAATTAGAATCGGAAATCGGATTAACTCCGCTTCCGACGAGTTTTGAAAAGAGAAGTCTTTTTAATAGAAAGAGAGGAGGGGAGAGGGGACTTACGGATTGAGAAGAGAGGGGAGGTAGAGGATGGGTTTGCAAGCGTCGTGGAGTCACGGGGTCGCCGTATTTGTCCCGCGTCATCGCCGGAACTTGATCTTGAGCTAACTCCACTTGTACAACTTCTTGGACTTAGAAAATTTAGAGAGTTATGGCAAAGGACTTCTAAATGAGGAGGCTATGGTGTATGGTGGTATTTATAGGAGAAATTAGGGTTTAGGATATTGAAGAATGGAATTAAAATGCATTAATATTTTGGATCAATGCTTCATTTTAATTCTCTGGAAATGTGCAGGGAAAACAAACAGACTAGGGTTAGTGGGGGAGTCTAAGAGGTGCTATAGAAATTTTTTTGGAGCATTAGCTATCGGGGGGACCGGCGGCATCGGCCCCAAGCCCAATATCGCCGGCCAAGTTGGGGGGTTTGGGCTCTGAAATCATGCCACGTGTCCTAGTCGTTGTTAATAGTATTTTGCACATGTTTGATTTTTCAGTGAATTTTCATTTTACGTGTATTGCGCGTGTAACTTTTGGGCTTCCATAATTTTAAAAGAAAAATCAGCAAAAATAACATGTGGCAAGGGGGATTCGAACGCAAGACTTACGTCACAGCAATGCAGGGTTTGACCAATGTGCTACAAGTGCTTTCTTACTGTTTAAAAACAAATCAAATTTATAACTTATGGTTATGATTTACAAATACTCCATTTTTACATTAACTTTAAAAATTTTCTGTACATTCACTACTACAAATAAGGGTTACCCCTATGGACTTATCCGTAGGAGCAAACCACTGCCCCTACGGATATATCCGTAGGGGCAAGAAAATACCCTGTAGGTGCAAACACGGTAGGTGCAAGTTTTAGCCTTGAACATGCCCCTACGGTCAAAAACTTTCCCTTACAGAGTAATGTGTAGGTCCAGTTGTCCCTACGGATTAGGCTGTAGGGAAAAAAAATTTATTTAATTTATCTGTTCATAAAATAAATTAGGTGTCCCTACGGACTTATCCGTAGGGCTAAACAGTTGCCCCTACGGATAAGTGCGTAGGTATAAATCAGTAAGGACAAAATATCAGGTATCCTGATATTTTGTCCCTACGGATACCTGTGTAGGGGCATTTTTTTGCCCCTAGGAATGTATCTGTAGGGACAAGCGTAAACCCTAATACTGAGATCATAGGGGTAAAATATCAGGTATCCTGATATTTTTTCCCTACGGATAAATTTGTAGGGGCAATGTTGGGCCCTACGGATTAATCCGTAGGGGCAATGTTGGGCCCTACGGATTAATCCGTAGGTACATATTATCAGTTTTTTTAAAAAAATGGCTGCATATTTTTTTCTCGCCCTGTGTACAATAATATATACATCATATATAAAATTAATCAGCACGCAGAACATATATCACAGTATTCATAATCACATCTCATGCATAATATACAAAAGAAATCAACATGCAGAATATGATATCAATATAAACACGCAAACACCACCAATATCAATATCGTCCAAAATATAGTACAATATGTATAATATAAATAAATACATGTTTAAAATATAAGAATTAAAAAGCTACCCTAGCTCGGTCCAGCTCCACCTCTGATAAATGCCATAATCTGGCGCGCCTGCTCCTCGAATATACTTTGAGACAATAAATCATGCAATGCGGAGTGTGCGGGAGTATAAGCGGGCTGTGGAGCTGTAGGAGTGGTCTGCGCAGCCGCCGCCGAGGTAATGGCTTGCGGAGCCGCAGCTGCGGGAGTCTGAGCGGGAAGTGGAGCTATAGGAGCTGTCTGTGGAACCGCGGTTGATGTAGTGGCTTGCGGAGACGCAGCCGAAGGAGATGCATGTGGAGGCTCGGCCGATATACCCTGTCGCGTCTGGACCTACGTGTGTAATAAACGCTTAAGAACTGTGTATTAGTCGAGTTCGTATCATTATCAAGTTATTTCGAAACCCCAATCTATGTATACTTAGGGACTTAGGTCTCGTTTGGATATCTAGTTTGGAAAACCGTAGTTTATTTTAATTAGATATGTATGTATGATTAATCAAAGCTAAGTCTACAACCAAATAAGCTCAGGCTACGTATTAATATTGGATATGTTGCTATCTATAATATAACATAATATTTTACTATTAAGTAGTATACATACCAACATCTCCTTCAACTCCTGAACGGTGGCCTTCAAGCTCTCCAGCTCTTGCTGGAAACGTCGCTCACTGGAGATGGAGGAAGCAACCGCCGGAGTGGAGTCCAACCTCATATGGGCCCTGCTAGGGCCCAGTCCTCGGCCTCTCTACCAACCTCCGTAGTGCCCTCCGTGTGCGGCGTCCAGGACTGGGGTCAGCAGTATCGGATCGTTCTGTCCAGTAAAATCGATCCCCGATGTCTCGGCCTGCTCAACCACCCGCTCCTACACCCACATTAACCAGTAAAATATAAGTATATCATTTAAATTTGAACCTTTCAAAACTAAAATTTCAAATAGGGGTTGAATAAATAAAAACGCTTACGCAATACTCCTGGGTAGCTGCGTCGGGGTATCGAAGCTCGCCCGTGGCCGGATCTATCGAGGTGCCGTGGACGGCAAGATATGCGGACAGCACGCTCGGTGTACCACCTTGCGCCAGGGTCTGAGCTCTCTGCAATATTAGAAAATAACTCTTAATATTAGATATATTAGAAAATAACTCATAATATTACATTATATCACAAAGGCCGGTTTATTGTAATTTACCGATAACTCCATGGCACGAGTAATATTTCTCGAGCCACCTGTATAAGTTGGGCGACCCCTCTTCGCCGACTTCCTATTCTCTTTATTTTGATCTACCTGTTTCTGCACAACACATTCACATTTAGTTTTCTAATTAAGCAACACAAAAAAATAAATTATATACTAAACAATGAATTACATTTAAAATACATATATACCTGTTTGCGATGAGAGTCGAAATATTTGCACAATAGAGGCCATGTCTCTACGTCGACTCTCGCAAAGGCCGGAATAGATAGGAGGGCCGCTCTCTCTGCCTCGGGGGTCGCCATCCACACGGAATAGCAGTCGGTCATCAGCTCATTTCTGTTGTATCGGATCTTCGTATGCATGTTCTTCATTAGGCCATTGTACAGAGCGTGAAGATCGAGCACCCTCCCAGGGTGATCAGGGTCGGGTACAGGCTGAAAATCGTAATCCAACTGAAAATACAAAAAAAACATTGTTATTAGATTGCAAGTGTTAATAATAAATATATTGGATAAATCAAATGAAAATATATATTAATACCCGAGCCTGGGCCCAGAAAAGAGCGAATGAGCGCCGGTGCTGGTCGCCCCACTCAACGTGAAGTGGATAGTTCTTCACGAGCCAGCTCTCATCCCCCATATACCGACCGAACCTCTCAGCATGATCGCCGGTATAGCGATAATCAGGGGTAAAAAAGAGGGGGAATGCTGCCTCCCCCTAGCTCTGTCTGGCCTCAGCCTGTGGGATTGATTCGGGCCTCGAGTCCCCCTCTGGGGATGGGGAGGCCCTGCGTCTGCAAGAAATATCAAGACAATCAATATTAAGGCAAAGTTGTATTAAGAAATCAAGTTTTAACGAAATTGAAGTGTGATATATACTTCCGGTGACTAAAACACGAGCCTGGGCTCGGGCACAGCAGCACGAGCGGGACGATAGTTCCTCCGGTGGGGAACAGCCGGTGACCCTGACGCGGACGCATCCCCTCCAATTAGAAAATAAATACTGACGCTAAATTTCCATGAAGTTCATATTTATTCTTTAGAGGATATGTAAAATGAATAAATATTTTATATTTATTCATACTAACATAGAGACTGAGCGGAGGGTACGGAAGTGGCGGGAGTGGCCCCTGCGTCAGATATGGATGCACTATCTATAATTAGACAATTAAAAATAGATTATATAAGTAATTGCAAAAAGAATGTTTAGATTAATAATATAACATTCTAAATCAATATGCATGCACTAAGGATATATAAACATACCCGCAGGTGCGTTGGTGGCCTTTGCCCGAGATGCGGAGGCACCACCTACAGCTAGACAATAAAAAAATGATTATCTAAGTAAGAGCAAAAGAAATGTGTGTATATTTATGATATAGCATTCTAAATCAATATACATGCACTATATGATATATAAACATACCTGGAGATGAGGGAGTGGCCTCTGTCCCTGATGTGGATGCATCACTAACAGCAAGACAATCAAACAATAACAATATAAGTAATTTTGACATGAACAGGCATGTATATCTATAATATTACATTCAAAATGGATATGCGTGCAATATACTTGGAGGTGTGGCAAAGTCCACATGGAAGGAGGCATCCGAAGGGATCTCCGATCGGGGTGCAAGACCGGCCCTCTGAAGCTCCCTACGCAACTCTCCGGGCGGCAGAACCGCTCTGCCTCTGCCTCTGCTGGTGCCGCGGCTGGAGCTCTTGCCGCCCCTCGCTGCTCCCGTCATCGTCATCAAATCTAAATAAACAGTTCGTGGACGCATTAGACAATCATTACAAGTATTGACTATATATGTATAGATCGTAAAATGTGAAGTAATAATATAACATTACTGATAACCTTTTTCGTTTCGTGGGCGCATTAGACATATCTACTTGGATTTCATCATCGATATCATTTCTAACCCACGTAACTTCATGACCGGCCGAAGACAACCCGTCTTTCGAAACAGACGGTCGGAGCACTCTAAGTCTTCTCTCTTCTTCATTCTCATCGCTGTCCTCGAATTCTGGGACATCGTAGACATCCCTGGGTTTCCAACGGCATACGACACTCTATCCCGGATGCTTCAAACACTGTGAGTAGTATACTTGGAACGCTTTGTTCGGAAAGATAAACGGATCTTCCTGACCCTAAAATCGAAGTGTGTTCACACTGGTCAATCCATATTCATCTTTCCAAGTCCCAATATTGCTTCTCCACTTATCCGTATCGGTTCGCGTATCGTACCAAGTACACTGGAATATATAAAAGGGTTCTGATCGTCCGGGATAGTGGATGCCGAGTAGACAATTTAAGTATCCATAATAAATCACACTGTCCGATCCTACCGTCGCAATCCCACTATTCTGAGTGGTTCTAGATGTTTCTATGTTCTTAACTTCGAATTTGTATCCAAGGATACCGAATCCTTTATAATATGCAATTTCCATACTAGGAAATTGAGCTAAACATCTGGAATCACTCTCAAATGATGCAGACAAGTTAGGATCGTGGGTCTAACAAAACAAATTTTATGAAAAATACATAACGATATAAGTTTAGATTAAAACTGATAGCAATAACATGTTATTCGAATAACTTACATGATCAGCAACCCAATCGCAAAAATTATTCTGATGATAATTTTCCAATCGTTCATCGTTCTAATCAGGATGCCCCTCACGTACCTCGTTAAAATGAATTCTGTTTTCGAAAATAAATTATAACCTTAATATTATATCATTTCATATACACACAAACACAAATATAACAATTAATCCAAAAAAACTTACTCTCTAATTTGTTCAAGACATGCGCAATTAAGCAAGATAAACCGGTATATCTTGTTGATAAATATAGTGTCTACCTTCTTATAATCGGCTTTACCATATGGCCCGTCTTGAATTCTTCGAGGCCGGTTAAGTCTCGTCTTAATGTTCTCGTCCAGATACCGGGAAAAAAATGTGGTTGCTTCATCAAGATGATAACCTTGCATGATAGAACCCTCTGGTCGATTTCTACTGCGTATATACTTTTTAAAAGTGTAGAGGTACCTAAAGAAAATATGTTGAATAAATAAATATGGACATATGAGACAACAATAATTTTAAAAATTGCGCGAAACGAAAAATTCCACGTACCTCTCGATGGGATACATCCATCGATATTGTACCGGTCCGGCTAACTTAGCCTCAGTTGCAAGATAAATCGTCAGGTGTATTATGATATCGAAGAATGACGGTGGGAAAATACGCTCAAACTTGCAAAGTATCAACGCAATAGAATTTTCTAGTTTATCCAGCATCACAACCTCCAGTGTTTTAGCACACAACTCTCTGAAAAAACAACATAGGTCGTTGATTACTAAGTGGCGCTTTGAGTTTCATATATGAGTATCGATGAGAATATGAAAGTTTCATATTATCATCGAATATCATATATTGGTTTTAACTTGAACATCTTGAATCACCCTCTAATGATGCGTTTGTTGTGTATTCTTGTTGTATGTGTGTGTTTCGGCTGTCGGGGGTAAGGCTTCTATCCCATTAAGAATGTATAGAGCGAACACCCATTCGCTTGTGCTTTCAACCGTTTCGAGTAAATTTCGGCAGTACCTTGATTGGTAGAATTAAAGTTAACCGCAATCAAGACGGTGTCGCTATGCAGCTAGCCGGTTGAGCACGGGTCGATCCACAGGGAGATGGTTGTATGTCCTTTCTTGTTTTTGACGAGTCAATAAAGAATGTGTATATGTTTGTTTAGATCTATCCTAAGTGTTTTATTTGCAAGTATAAAGTTGTTAAGAAAAAGATACGAGATTGTAAGCTAAAGAAATCCGTACTCAAAACCTTTGAGCCGAGTCTTGACCAATTGAAGCTAGAGCAATCGGCAACAACGTGGATTAGGGGATTTAAGCGCGGTATTCGTAGAATACGGCTTATTTACCCTTGTCCTTCCATTCTTGTCTCTTGCTTTCGCCTCCGGCCAAACCGAACGCAATCGGTCGCGGTTAGGAATCACCGTTACCTTGTCAGGGTAGGGTGCCTAACGGAGCGCTTGCGTATCGTTTGGGCGGAGTTCAATGGAAAATAACGGGAAAAGGAAATGAGCAAAGAAACGTTAACTTACAATATCGTATTGATTCTTAACAACGACAATAATTACAACCATTCACAAAAAGAACAAAAAAGAGCAAAAGAAAAGAAAAGATTACAAGTAAGGGCATGGAATTTAAGTGCATGAAAGTAAAGCAAGGTAATAAAAAGCAAGAAAGAAATAAGCAATAAAAAGAACTAGAAACTAGAACTCAAGACAAGCATGGGATCAATAGCCAACCCTTAAACTTGCAAGCTCAATCAAGAGGTTGCAAGATCAAGAGAAGAGTAAAGAACTCATGTGAAGTGAAGAACTAATTTCATAAGAAAATACAACCCTTGAGATCAATAACTAACTGTCACGCCCCGCTTCCCAAAATACGGAAAACGAGGGATGACTAGGCCAGCCATGCTCCTACGGTCAAGGAATCATCCCGCCGTAGTCACACTTCGGCTTCTAGCATTACATGGTAATTAGTAAATAAAGCGCAGTGGTAAAGGAATCACATCACTAATCTATTACATTAATATTCCATTGTTCACAATTTGCAGATAACAAGAACAAATACTATCAAAAGTCAAACTTACGATCACTTTTATGGAAAGCAGAAAATAGAAAGTACACCAGTCTAAATCTCCGTAAACTCGAAGGGCAGATCCGTCTCCTGTGCTGGTCCTCCCGCGGGATCTGAGCATGCATACTCAGGTCGTCAGAGCGACACAATAACAATATTATTATAATGAGATGTGACAGGTATATGAGTAATACTAGTGTAAGAACAATGCAAGTAATCACTATGTCGCTATATGATGCAGAGTATGTTATGTGTCCCTATCGGTCTCTAGGTCAAGTTTGAAATCACATAGTGGAAGGAGGATCATGTTTAACAGGAGTCTCGTACATACCCGAGACAACGGCCCACATGCTCGGGACATAACCCTGTCAGCCGGATCGCTAGATCCTATCCTACATGTATCGATATCTCTGTTCGAATGATCATCCTCTAAAATCGGTCCCGCTAAATACGATACTCTTTCCACTTTGATTTTCCATTTTTCCCCAGGTTCTCACTAGTTATGATCTTGATCTAATTATGTACAAGTATATCAATGGCACGATTTTTATCACTGTTCACTGTATCAATCACTGTCACGAATGTTCATTTTCCATTGATGTACTTGTCACAACTAAACCAACATCTGTCACGTACGATAATGCAATGTCCACACGTACTAACACTGAGTATATGGCAAGGGTATGATATATGTATGTATGCTACCAATGAGTTCTGTATATCATGAATCAACATGCATGTCATGAACTGAAATAAATTGCACAAACTATTATGTTAAGAATTCAGCGAAGCGATGTAAATAAGATATATAGAGCACTCAGTCAGTAATTCATCAGAATTTGTTTCAGTTCAATCGGGATTCCGGTTCTCAAGATATAGCAGTTTCATTTTAAGTGCGCGCGGCTGGAAATTCAGTTTTCAGAACTGAACGTCCATTTCGCGGCACGAATTGCACCCACTTGGGCTCAGAATTTAGCGTCGTTACAGTTACATGAAATTTGGGGTTTCCAATAGAGTATTCAACGTAACAGACGGATCTTCAATCGCATCTGTACGTTGAAAGTTATACACAGTTTAACTTCAATATGTCACTTCAGAATCTGTTCTGAACAGCCATACGTTCTGCCCCTTTAAAAATAGTTTAAAATAACAAACGGCGATGGATCGGGGTGAAACCACTTGTTTTGCTTAGCTAAAAGAATTATCTCTAATCTACTGTAAAGTTCCATGAAGTACGGTTTCGGGAAACACAGCGACGCAGGTCCTTTGAACAGAAAACAATAATCAGAAACACTCTGGACTGCAGTCCAGAGTCGTGTTCCGACCCAGATATCATCATGATTACAGAACAGAAATCATAGGGATTTTATATAGGGTTAAGTTTCATCGAATCGGCTTCGATTTAAGCCCTAGAACACATCATTCCATTATGCATATGATTTATGGTGATTTTATTCGTTTTCAGACACGAGAAGATTCTAGTTTTAACGGCATATTTGGGGGTATCAATTTTTGTTACAAACAATCGTATTTTCAAGCGATACTTATACACAATATTCATTATCAAGTGGGCCAATAGAAGGTATCAGTTTCCGTCAAAATAAACTATTATTTCCATGAGAGACCAGCATCGAACACTTATGTCATATTATGTATCGGTATTCGGCAAATCCGTAAACTAGATATTTTAGGTTTATACTACTAATATTTTAGCATGAAGCAAGTAAACACTTGCCTGGTAACGACTCGGGGTCACGGGGCAGGCAACGTCGTCACGAACGCGCGTTGTACGCCGCGGAACAAGTTCGCGCGAGCCTCGATCGAACACGGATTTTGCGTCGGAATTTCCCGGAGTCGTCTCGCGTGCGCTGGAAGCTTAGAGGGGCTCTGTGGTTCACTTGGGACTTGCTGGGGTCGACGGTGGTCGGCCGTGGTCGCTCCGGCGACGTGCACAGTGCACGGGGGGTTTCTCTATTGGAGAGAGAGAGAGAGAGGGAGAGAGAGAGAGCAGTGGGGGCTTGGGTTAGGAGTGATAAGGGTGGTGATGCTGAGGAAGTGGAGGTCGTGGGGAGTTCGCCGGCGTCGAGGGGTGTAACGTGGCCGAGCTCGGTAACAGTTTGGGTTGCGTGTAGGGGATGTTCTGCAGATGGAGGAGGCTGCAGGGATGCTCTGTTGGTGGAGGAAGGAGAGCGAGGGAGGATGAAAGAGGGGGTTGCAGTCTTCGGCGACGTCGTCGTCGTCGGGGTGGAGTGCAGAGGAATGTTTCGAAGTGGGTTCACTGTGGGTTTTTGAGTGATGGGAGAGGAGTGGGTTGGAGGGGTAGAGAGCGTGCGGGGAGTTGGAGACGGGGAGTTCGAGATGCGTGGAAACGTGGTTGGGGGTCGCGGGGACGTGGACAGCGGCGAGGGCAACGTGGGGGCTCGGGGACGTGGGGGTCGCGAGAAGGAAGGGAAACGAGCGGGAAAGGAGTGGGGAGGAAGGAAAGGTTTGGGTCGGGTCGGGTTCTAGAGGAAGGCTGGGCCGGAGTTGTGGGCCGCCCAAAAAAACAAAACAATTAATTCCTTTAAAAGGCAGTGGGCTGAGGATATATGGGCCGGGGGTAAATTCTTTTAATTATTAATAAGGATTTTGGGCTGCGGGGAATAGTGTATGTTAGTATATATTTTATTTTGGGTTTTAGCTTAGGTTTTAGTTTAATCGGCTTTGGTTTTAACTCTTGGCTTTAACTTTTAGGTTTGGAAAAATAAATATATAGTTTAAACAACCAATTCAGTTATATGAAGGAGAATAAAGAAAGTCACTAGAATTTAGAAAAAGGAGAATTTTATTTAGAACGGAAACGGGGATTTACACTAACCCTTAACCTTTCAAGCTCAATGAAGAGGTTGAAAGATCAAGAGGAAAAAAAAATCTCAAGGGGAAGCTAAACAAAAGAGAATGATACAAAAAATCCTCATCTTCATTGATCTTCCACTCAAAAAGCTCTCACTACAATTTTCATGGAGGAAAGAATGAAGAAGAAGAAGAAGAAGACTAAAATACACTAAATCCTACAAAAGAGGCATAAGAAGTTAATCCCTTGGTTTGGCTCAGTTCTGGGGTATTTATAGGAGGGGAACTGAAAGCCTAGGGCAAGAATCTGCCCCTAAATGAAGTTACCAAACTGCCCACAAAATACGACACAGAGAGGAGCCTACATGGCCGCGGTTCCGCGGCCATACTAGGGAATTGGGCCATTTGCTTTTGTGGGGATCCCTGGTTTGTAGTTGTCTGCTGTTTGGTATATGACTTTTCTCAGAATCACTTCACATTTCATCCAGAATTTCAGTAGAACAAAAGGTGATGTGATGTGGATCTTTTGCCATGATTTCCTCGAGCTCCGCGTAGATTTCTTAGATCTTGTGTTGACATTGAGCTTTGTGCATGAAAATGACAATCGATTTGTCATTTTGTCCCTTAAACTGGTGTGTGGCAACACACGGATAGAGAGCGGAGACCCGTGTTTTATCTGCTGTTGGCAGTAATCCGAAATTTTTCGTACTTTTCCATGAGATTCTGTTAGTTATATGTATGCCCTAGAGGCCATTACTGTACATACGATGTATATTGTAATGGATGCTTGGACATATATAGGGAGGACTTTCTTGCTCGGCATGATAGTATGCTATCTGGTTGTACTTTATCTTAACATGTACTCAGATTGTCTCTATATTATATGTTGATAAAGCCCTTAGGATGTGTACTCGACTACTGGGACTATGATGAGATCATACTGGTGGGGCCACGGTAGTCGACGAGTACATCCTATAACTGTTCCTAGTCGAGGTGTATCGAGACAGGGCATCGATACACCAGAGTAGACTAGCGTATACGCATCTTGACCCATATGATGGGCGATGGATGATCCCATATCCATCGGTGTTTGACATCAAGGATGGTGTACGGGTGCTCAGTGGAGACTGGGTACACTGGACGGACTCGCCGAGAACTCCCAGAAGGTATTATACCATACGTCAGATGGCAGTTCTCCGGTGACACTGGTACAGAGTAGTCTGTTGACCCGAGATCGTCATAGAGTCTTGTGTGATTCCCACTGTGCTTTGATTTCCATCATACCACGTCCAAGAGGGCGTGCAAAAAGGTGGCTTTTGGGTACAGTCCCGAATCACATGAAGGCAATGAGCGATAGGAGGGGATTCGTCTCTCCCGGTATAGGGAGTTGATGTTGTGCTGTGTTCGATTGGCTATAACCGGAAATCCCTGGCCACGGTTGCTGAGATTTACTGGTAAGTGTTATCAGTAGTTTCTCGAACTGTTATAGACCTCATATCGACACGACTTATCAAGCTACTGGGGTCTGACGTTTACCACCCCTAGGCGAGATATGCAACATATCAGACGACGAGACCGGACTGTACGGGAGTGTTACTGATTGGATTCACAGGAGAAGTTACAGGCTTGCTTGTTGATCTTCTGAGCGCTCAATACCTGGGTGGCTGTTACGTTTAGCTGACCGCTTGCAGCTTGTGGGTGTTTGATATGATCATCACCTACTGCCGGCGTATTGACGATTCTTTAGAGTCCTACACAGAGGTTTCTTGACTCAGGCAAAACGGAGTAGGAGCACATATGTGATATGTGCGGGACCGAGGATAATACGATATGAGATACCGTATTCTATTCTCGCGATATTTGATATCAACCGGGTCATCGGATCAAGTGTTGATTCGATGAATCGGTACGGATAAATATTAGTCGGTTATATGCGATATAGCCGGATTGTCGGATCAAGTGTTGATTCGATAATTTAATGTAAAATAATATATATGATATATTAAATGACATTAACTAATATTAGCTCACTAAAAGATTCTTTTTCTCACTAAAGTAATACATTGATATATATGCGATATATGTTAAATGTATTATTTTATTTTGTTACAATAAATATTGTATATGTGATATATAATATTGTAACATATTATAATTATTAATGCAACATGTTTAGAGGAGTTTAAACATGATTAGGGTTTGGATTAGGGTTAAACCTTCTAGTTGATTCTAGAAGCTTTTCTTTTGTCATTTGTTAAGATATTATGATAGATATCTTTTGTGACTCACCCTTTAACCCAACCCAAACCCTAACCTTAGTAAACTCTCTACATTGGTTACTACAACCATGGTTGCATAAATGATTATGATAACATTTTATTATTCATCACAAATGATTATTCATCATTCTTCTTCATCTTCTTCCTTCATCTTTCTTCATGGAAAAAGTTTGCTAGCTTTTTTTAATGTGATGAATAAATATGAGAAAAAGATAGATAAATAAAGAGAGCAAAAATCCTACTTCATCATCCTCATCTTCCCTTACCATTTAGATGAGGGTGTTCACATCATTTCATGAGTGTTAGCTTGTGTTAACGGAACTTCAAGGTAGATCATCTTAGTATCGAAGATCGGAAGAAAAGGTTGCATCTTTCTCTTCGTGGAACCTCTCGAGAGTCCGGATCCCGATGATCGCAGCGAAGGGACCACAACACGGAGCATATGAAGTGAAGGACCGGATCTACAAAAGTTGTAATCCCTCTCACTTAGTGTTAAAGTTGTTAACATATTAGTTTTCGCCTAATCTCTAGTTTAAAGATCCGTATTCGGGTTGTTTGGCAAGGCTAAATTTTTAATCGGGCATGGTTGATGCCTTGTAGACCCTTGTGCGCGTGCATAGCAACCCTACAGTGGTATCAGAGCTACTAGGCATTGGATGTCGACCTATGGGGGGTTCTCACTGTGTGACAGTGTGGCGAAGCATAGGCTCTTACCCCCAGGGTGTCCCGAGACCGGAAGGTGTTCCGGCGGGTTGTAGTTCTCGCGAGGGGGCATACGTAAAAAGTAGCGGCTGAGGGACCCGTTGGTGCCACGGCGACCCCATTGGATGGGGTAGCTGCCTAACCTACAGTGGTATCAGAGCCAAGCTAGAGCTTTAGGCGAAGTCTAGACGAAGTTTAAAGTTCGATCGAACCCGAAAACCCCGACACGAACCCTTCTCTGTACATTTTCTGAAAATGTGGTTTTTTCCAGATTAAAAATTGATAAAAAATTCAGCAGGTTCTTAGATGAATTACTGTGAAATTCGAGGGGCTAACTCATCTAAAGCGCGGCGGAACCGCGGCATAAGCATGCCTTATGCGGCGGTTCCGCGGCCATATGATGACGTCAGCCCTCCATATTTGCACAGTAATTCCTCTTTCACAGTGCTGAGTTTTATGGGAATTTTTAATATTTATTCAAGAGTTGAATTTTCTGGGGCTGTTTTGGGGATTCGATGATTCGATCGAATTATCAGATTTTGTCTATGTGTTTTCCGGATAATTTGTTAAATATGTTAAAAAGTTCGACCGGATATAAATACCCACTTTTTCCCCTGCCGGAAAATTTTTCAAAAGTTGGATTTTTTTCTCGTGTTTAAGAATGTTCTAAGTCGTGCAAGTAACGCGGTGGACCCTCTAGAAGACAACAAACCTTAACTCGATTATGTGACCGTCTTGAACTGCTTTTTGAACCTTAGGGTTTGGGGCAGTACGGCGTGCCACATGTGAGGCGTTGGCTTGACCCTTCTACGGCTGGACCATTGGTACTGTGGCATATGATGGATGTTTTTAAACTGATTTCAAGTGTTGAGATATATTGGGGAAATCTTGGGTGTTTGATGATTCGATCGGAAAGTTTAACTTTGTCTATTTATCTGGAATGTGATACAATATTTGGAATCCACAGGTAGTTATGAGATAACTGATTTGAATATTATAGACATAGCAGTTTAGTCTCAGATGATCGGTTGCCATGGAATTTTGATGTGATCAAAAGTCCGTCGCAATCACGTAGAGTACGCGGATACTCGCCGGGTAAACTTAATAGACAGCTACGCCCCATAGCCCCGACCAAGTGACTGTAGGAGAACCCCGTCGCCGAAAGCATCCGTTCGGGTGCTCGCGGCAGCGGTGTTCCGCCTTAGTGCACTTCGTCGACGGCATCTGGGGGTGCGGCCGTCTACTAAAGTTTGCGACGAGCATTCAATCAGGACGTCGGGAATCTTGTTGAATTGCCCGACTTGATATTGAAAAGAGTTTTCGATAATGAGACTAAAATGCGGGGTTTATAATTGTTAGGCATGTGATGTCTAAGGAATTCATTTGGTTAGGCATGCGATGTCTAAAGAGGTTGCGGATTCCAACTGTTGTAGTTTTACACTTTCTTTTCTGTGACCGTAAGCGTAGTATGTGGTGTATCGCCGGCTTCGTTACTATACATCAACGACAATCGGGATACGCATACTTGCTTACATTGATGATATGAGATATTATGTGTTGCTGTGATATGTTGTATTGGATCGTCGCGTTTGAATAGCCGGGGGTTTTATGTGAGATGAGAGTTTTTTCTTTTTCATTCATGTATAATTCATTTGTATGTAATATTCTTTTATTGGGGCACTTCCAGGTTGCGGAAGATGTCACCGTTGTATATTATTTACTTTTCCGCATTAGGTAGACCCAAGGAGGGGAGCACAAGTAACCGGGTTCTAGGGTCCAGTGGGAGACCATCTCGAGGAGTCGAGACCGAGTCTCCTAACCCTAGAATTGGCAGTGTTACTTGCCGCTCTCGTAGGGGTCTAGGGATGTGGGTTTGGCTATTCATCGCGACCGTGGAATCCGTGTTTTATACAGGCTCGTATTGAAAACACAGACGTCCTAGTATATCCAATATTTCATATATGTTCTTCTGCTGCAATGTTCTGTGATGAGATCATATTACTGCCTGAGACGAATGTTTATATTATATATATGAGATATATGTTATATTGCAGATTTCGTTTCAAAAGAGATGCTTGTGAAGCATAATAAAATGGGACTTCATTAATGAGATTAATGAAATAAAAGAAACCTAAGATGTTGTAGAAACTTGTTTAAAAACTGGTAGCTCTAGTTCTTGCTTTGCATAGCGGTGTTCCTTGTAGAACATCCAGCACCTTATTCGATAAGGAAAGGACCGAGATCCCTTCACCGGGAGTGACTCCTTTAGCAATAACTGGCAGATGCTACAAACTCGGTTTGTCTTTTGATTGCTTCTATAGTTCTTGCTTTGCATAGTGATATTTGTGAAATATCCTGCACCTTATTCGATGAGGAAAGGGCCGACGATCCCTTCACCGGGAGTGACCCCTTTAGCAAAACTAGAAAAGCCTCAAAAACACTCCATTTAAAATCACTCGATTCTACAACGATATCAAGTTCATTACGCAAAGGGTTTTCTTAAAAACCCGTCGTAACCCTCCGTCATTTCAGATAAGTACTACATAGTATTCGTGCTGCGGTAGTTTGGCATTCGTCAAGGCGTAGTGTACGGTAGCTAACTAGTGCTTATCTGCTAGCATACGATGCGATTAGATTAGGGTATTCGTACGGCGTTGTTTGGCATTCGTCAAGGGTCGTACGAGTGGGTTTAATTCAATCAAGAAATGTACGGGTTGAACTTGGCTAGCGGACTATGGGTGGTTTGGCATTCGTCAAGGTCATAGGACGCTAGGGGCAAAATATAATTGGGAATTTCAAGTGTTGAAATTTGCAATGAGATTGCATACCTTCTATGAGATAGTTGGATCCCGATACCCGCTGCGAGTAAGAGTTACTCCTGGGAGAGTTTTATACATTACAATTAGCCGATCAAGTAGGTGTCTAGAAAGGTGTTAACGGGGTTACGCCTCTGGGAAAACGAGGTTTACTTTAATTAGGTTCGTGCGAAAGCACGGGGGACCTCCCTCAAAGTACCGACACTGGCCTGGCCGAAAGGTTGGCGAACTTGTAGCGTGTAATTAATCCCGGCTAGTCTTTCCTTTTAGGGTTTGAAGGAAGATTTGACAAAAACAGTGGGAGACATCCTGATTAGATATATTAGATAACCAATCTAATCTTGTAAGAGTATACGCTGAGTGTTTTCTTCTCTCTCTCCAGGTAGCGACCATATCACGCCTTAATCAAGATAATAAAACGGATATATTGACCGAACCCGCTTGTTATACTGAGCTGGGGAACGTTAGTCCCGCTCCAACTTATAATTGTTATAAGACAGAGCAGGAAATTGGGGAATACCAGATTTCCCGTGCCGCCCAAACGAAGAAAGTGCATGTTGATGCATCATCTTCGGGTGTGTTCATTACAAAGAACTGTTTCTCAGTGTCCTTTACGTCCTGGGTATGTGATACCGGATCAGGATCCCGTATATGTAATCTGTTACATGGGCTATAGAAAGGTAGAGAACTGAGAACGGGTGATAAGTTTCATGAGACAGAAAACGGTGCAAGTGTTGCAGCCAAGTCTGTTGGTCACTATCACCCTGTATTACCAGAATACATTGATTCTGAACAAATGTTATTAGATACCGAACCTGATATACAAAATCATGTCAGTCTCTTTATTAGTAAATAAAGGATATAATTTTGTATTGTTGGATAATGTTTTGAACATTTCCTATATCAAGAGTTGATCGGTTCAGGCACGTTATCTAAAAGCATTGACGTTCTAAATCAAACTACAGTTCTTAGTATACGGAACACACACAAGAGGAAGAGTTCAGAAATGAATGAATCCTTCTTGAGGTATTTTAGACTAGGTCATATCAATGCGACCCGACTGGCTGAAGTTACATAAAGATGCATATTCAAATTAGTTTGAATTTACATCTTGTGAAGCTTGCCTGTCATGTCACAAAGATAAGATGACCACAGCTCTGTTTGTTGGAAACAGAGAAAGAGTTAGTGAACTTTTGGGATTGATACATGCTGATGTATGAAGGTCCCCTGTCTACACATGCCAAGACTGGTTCTTTGTATTTCATTACATTCTCTGATGATCTCTCAAGACTCAGACATATGTTCCTGCTGAAACAAAAGTCTGAACCTTTTGAGATATTCACAGAATATAAGTTAGAAGTAGAGAACCAAAATACGGGTATAAGTATTATGTCCTTTGATGAGATCAAGGAGGAGAATACTTGAGCACGGGATTCCTGGACTATTCTAAAGGAGAATGAGATTCTCTCTCAGCATTACTCCTCCGTATACACCATAGCACGATGGTATATCGGGGCGGAGCAATGGCACCCTATGTGATATGGTGTGCTCTATGATGAGTACTACTGAGTTGCCTATTTCCTTTTGGGAGTTATGCACTTGAGAAGCTGCATACCTATTGAATATGGTTCAAATCAAATCAGTTGCCTACCACTTCATATGTGATATGGAAAGGGAAGAGCCCATATCTTAAGCTTGTTAAGATTTGGGGTTGTCCAGCCTATGTCTAAAAGCAAAATCCGGACAAGCTCGAGGCAAGGTCTGTTATGTAGAACTGGAAATGTTCCAGCTATACAAAATGCAGCTGATGATTTGGTAGAACCAAAGGATTCAATAGTTTCCAACGAACCTCAGCCTCTCCGCCGATCTAGTAGGGTTCCTCACCCACCTGAGAGATACTTCGGTTTCTCTATGACAGTAGGAGCGAGGATTGCATCATGAGATGATGACCCAACTAGTTTCGAGCTGGCCATCAGGAGTGGGACTCTGTAAGAATGGCTGGATGCTTATCGATCTGAGATGGAATCCTTATACACCAACAAAGTATGGACTTTGGTTGCTTTATCTGAAGGGTTAAATCCCCATCAGGAGCAAGTATATCTTGAGAAGATTACTTGGTGTACATAAAAAAGTTGAGACTTTCAAAGCTATGCTTAAGTCCATCCAGATCCTACTTGCCACGGCTACATACCATGACTACGACATCTGGTGGTTGGGTGTCATGACTGCTTTTCTAAATGATGTTTTAGAAAAGAGCGTCTATAAGTACACAGCCAGAGGGCTTCGTAGACAGTGGGAGCAGCGGAAACATGTGAAAGATGTTTTATATAATAAAACAGGCATCGCGGAGTTAGAACATCTATTTTGATGTGGTAGTCAAAGAGTTTGACTTCATCAAAATGGTAGATGAACCTTGTATATGCAAAAAGATAGTAGAGAGTATGGTGATGATCCTCGTAGAGTACGTGGATGACATACTCTTGATAGGGAAGGAGTTTCCTATGCTACGCTCGGTCAATTTCCGCTTATCACAAGGATTCTCCATATAGGATCAAAGTGATACCTCCTAAATCCTGGGTTTTGGATCTATGAGATAGATCTAATTGGATGTTAGGACACTCACTAGTTGTAGTGAGATGGTATCAATCGATCCTGGGGTGAATCACTCGAAAGGTTCCACGGTGATAAGAACGACTGAATGTCAGTCGCAGGCATTGTCTTTACCCTCAATGGAGGGACGGTATGTTGGAAGAGTTCCAAGCTAGATACCGTGACATACTAGATGATTAAAAGCAAGATACATCGTTACCATGGATGCTACCAAAGAGGTAGTCTGAATATATATAAGTTCATGAGATGAACTTCGTTCCTACCATTGTGTGACAATGGAGTTGTGGCTTTGGCCAAGGAACTACCGTCCCATCAGAAATCCAGATATAATTCTTAGGCAGTATCACCTGATCATGGAGATGGTTGATCTCCAGGAAGATCGAGGTTAGGAGAGTAGACACAGAGGACAACAGCGCGGATCCATTCACAAAGGCCTTTTTCCCAGTAGAGACTTTTATGGGATGGTTGAGTATGAGATACTTCAACCGCAGCTAATTGTTGGGTATGCGATACCATAACAGATAGCCCTAGTGCAAGTGGGAGATTGTTAGTTATATGTAGGCCCTAGAGGCCATTACTGTACATACGATGTATATTGTAATGGATGCTTGGATATATATAGGGAGGACTTTCTTGCTCGACATGATAGTATGCTATCTGGTTGTACTTTATCTTAACATGTACTCAGATTGTCTCTATGTTACATGTTGATAAAGCCCTTAGGATGTGTACTCGACTACTGGGACTATGATGAGATCATACTAGTGGGGCCACGGTAGTCGACGAGTACATCCTATAACTGTTCCTAGTCGAGGGTGTATCGAGACAGGGCATCGATACACCATAGTAGACTAGCGTATATGCATCTTGACCCATATGATGGGCGATGGATGATCCCATATCCATCGGTGTTTGACATCAAGGATGGTGGACGGGTGCTCAGTGGAGACTGGGTACACTGGACGGACTCGCCGAGAACTCCCAGATGGTATTATACCATACGTCAGATGGCAGTTCTCCGGTGACACTGGTACAGAGTAGTCTGTTGACCCGAGATCGTCATAGAGTCTTGTGTGATTCCCACTGTGCTTTGATTTCCATCATACCACGTCCAAGAGGGCGTGAAAAAAGGTGGCTTTTGGGTACAGTCCCGAATCACATGGAGGCAATGAGCGATAGGAGGGGATTCGTCTCTCCCGGTATAGGGAGTTGATGTTGTGCTGTGTTCGATTGGCTATAACCGGAAATCCCTGGCCACGGTTGCTGAGATTTACTGGTAAGTGTTATCAGTAGTTTCTCGAACTGTTATAGACCTCATATCGACACGACTTATCAAGCTACCGGGGTCTAACGTTTACCACCCCTAGGCGAGATATGCAACATATCAGACGACGAGACCGGACTGTACGGGAGTGTTACTGATTGGATTCACAGGAGAAGTTACAGTCTTGCTTGTTGATCTTCTGAGCGCTCAATACCGGGGTGGCTGTTACATTTAGCTGACCGCTTGCAGCTTGTGGGTGTTTGATATGATCATCACCTACTGCCGGCGTATTGACGATTCTTTAGAGTCCTACACAAAGGTTTCTTGACTCAGGCAAAACGGAGTAGGAGCACATATGTGATATGTGCGGGACCGAGGATAATACGATATGAGATACCGTATTCTATTCTTGCGATATTTGATATCAATCGGGTCATCGGATCAAGTGTTGATTCGATGAATCGGTACGGATAAATATTAGTCGGTTATATGCGATATAGCCGGATTGTCGGATCAAGTGTTGATTCGATAATTTAATGTAAAATAATATATATGATATATTAAATGACATTAACTAATATTAGCTCACTAAAAGATTCTTTTTCTCACTAAAGTAATACATTGATATATATGCGATATATGTTAAATGTATTATTTTATTTTGTTACAATAAATATTGTATATGTGATATATAATATTGTAACATATTATAATTATTAATGCAACATGTTTAGAGGAGTTTAAACATGATTAGGGTTTGGATTAAGGTTAAACCTTCTAGTTGATTCTAGAAGCTTTTCTTTTGTCATTTGTTAAGATATTATGATAGATATCTTTTGTGACTCACCCTTTAACCCAACCCAAACCCTAACCCTAGTAAACTCTCTACATTGGTTACTACAACCATGGTTGCATAAATGATTATGATAACATTTTATTATTCATCACAAATGATTATTCATCATTCTTCTTCATCTTCTTCCTTCATCTTTCTTCATGGAAAAAGCTTGCTAGCTTTTTTCAATGTGATGAATAAATATGAGAAAAAGATAAATAAAGAGAGCAAAAATTCTACTTCATCATCCTCATCTTCCCTTGCCATTTAGATGAGGGTGTTCACATCATTTCATGAGTGTTAGCTTGTGTTAACGGAACTTCAAGGTAGATCATCTTAGTATCGAAGATCGGAAGCAAAGGTTGCATCTTTCTCTTCGTGGAACCTCTCGAGAGTCCGGATCCCGATGATCGCAGCGAAGGGACCACAACACGGAGCATATGAAGTGAAGGACCGGATCTACAAAGGTTGTAATCCCTCTCACTTAGTGTTAAAGTTGTTAACATATTAGTTTTCGCCTAATCTCTAGTTTAAAGATCCGTATTCGGGTTGTTCGGCACGGCTAAATTTTTAATCGGGCATGGTTGATGCCTCGTAGACCCTTGTGCGCGTGCATAGCAACCCTACAGATTCACTGTTTAGAGCTGAGACCAGTATCCTGCAATTATTTAGCAAACACTGATTAAAAGCACCTGCCTATAAACAAACGAGCGTAAGAATGGGCGGTATAAAATGCAATATTCTGGTATGAACAAATACCCCCAAACTTAACTTTTGCTCATCCCGAGCAAAACCAATTATTCACAAAAATAAAATCCTAACCGCACTTCCGCAGGGAACGCGATTGCACTGAGCGCGTGCAACAAGCCGTTAAACCTATAGGTGTCCCTAGTAGGAGGAGTGTTGTCTCCTGAGGGTTTTCAGCGGATTACACCCACAAAATCCCGTCAAGCTAGTGTCATAAGTTAACGTTGATTCTACTCCTACAGTTTAGTATTTACGTTAGAAATTCTATCATCCTAAGTTAGAAATATCCAACCCTTATTTTTCACACCTCTTATCTATTTAACCTTGGTTCTCCTGAGTTTTCCTTCTAAAGTGCGGCCTCAAATCAGGGATTTTTATCAACTTTACAGAAAACACAAGTCTTATTCTTTATTTCTATCTTTTATCCAAACATCGATTGTATACCCCTACGTGTGTGTATATTTGCACCCCTACACTTAAGAATTCAATTCAAGCTATAATACCCTTGCCCTAATACCTAATACTACTTCTTTTCATTAAGGATGGACGGATTTGCTCACACACCTTTCATACGACTATTAATGCTTCTTGCGGCACTAACGACCGATTACTGAATGTGTGAACTTTAAAGCGTAAATAGCAGTTTCTAGGTCTTGACTTTATTCATTTTCTTTTTATTTTTATTTTTCTTTTTCTTTTTCAAGACCGGATATATTTTTCAACATGCTCTTTTGGTGTTTAGCTTTAAATACCGTTTTTTCTTTCATACTAGGCTTTCAGGCAAGAGTATTTCTAGGTATCCTCTACTATCCCAAGTTTCAAGGTGCGTGTAAGTGCAGTTTGTAGGGTATATATTTTCTAAATTTGAACTTGAGAAAAGAAACTATTTTTCAGACTTATCCTCCAGTAAAGCTTCAATACTTTCCCTTCATCTTGACTTAACTCAAGAACTGAACTCAAAAAACTGTAAGGACGTATACTTACCAAAATTAGACAGAATGAGCGTTATTTTTAGGGTTTTCAATTCCTAAGCCTAGAATTTAGTTACTTCTAATATATCAGCTAAACTTTCGGAATAAAAATCTAAGTTACCCTATTAGCTAACTTGATGACAAAGTTTTTATATTTTTGGAAAAATTTTCGATTTTTGTGGGTTTTTAATAAGGTATGCAAATGCAAAATATACAAATGAATGCGAAGGAAGAAAGCTTACCGAACATACCCCCAAACTTAAAATTGACAGTGCCCTCACTGTCAGGCTACGCCAAAAGGGTCAAAATTGTTGGCGCTCCCTAGAAACAAATTATATACAAAACAAAAAAGGAAAACAAAAAATATATACAAAAAAGGAGTCCCCCCAAACTTAAGTAAAACAGTGTTTCCACTGTTAAGCGTTGAAGTTCAGGATTAGGGGGGAAAGAACAGTATCAAGCTATACAAGGCCTTACACAGGCCAAAAGTGAGCACCAACCATTCAAATATTTTGTCTCTATAATGTGATGGTTGGTGAAAGAGTGCAGAGAGGTAAGAAATGGAGAATACGCGAGACTGTATGGAGATAGAAGCGGGATACGGTCTCGGTATATGGGAAGAAGAATTGTGGAAGGGAGAAAGAAATGGAATACGAACTTGAGGGTGGAAATGGATTGAATAAATTAGTACAATTTGTAATGATCGATGTGAAAAGATGGATTGTACTAATCTATCACTATGGCGAGAAATTGGGTCAAATCCCTCAAGATTCGTGAGAAACCATGGGTACGCCGAACTTGGTAAACCAGACATAGTAAATAAAAGTGAAACAGTTTCTTGCGATGCCGGAACGATGGAGAGGAGTGATCGAGGAGGGGTATCGGTTAAGGGTTCTGGAGGGTGTACACAGTCAGTGAAAGTAATAGGATGAATTGGAAAATCCGACTCATCAACAAGAACTATTTCATCCTCAAAAATATCCTCAATAGTCTCCTCAGAATTCAGCTTATCCATGCAAATTTCATTAAAATCAAGACGCATATGGGGTTCGGGAAAAACATTTAATGACTCGGGATGATGAATTGAAGAGAAAAACTCAGCCAAATTTGTGGGTTCATCATCCAAAATATTCCCAGCGTCAATATCCTTAATCAAGTGAAAGTCAATATCCTTAGACACCTCATCAAAAGTATGGAGTTCAATCAATTCAGGTTCTAAGATGGAAGTGTAGAGGTCAAAAGGTTTAGGATTGGGTTCACTTGGAAAGGACCCTTCACAGTCAGGTAAATCAAACACTACAAAGTCGCACAACTCATTAATCATTCTATCTTCAATTGATAATTCATTTGGGACACTTGATAGACTATCAATACAGGAGTTGTGGGATTCAATTTGTGGCGTGTAGGTTTGACTTGGAAGGGGGTACAGCTCACTCTTACCACTCAAATTCACAGCCTGTCCTGCCGCCTCATCATACATTGGAAAATTAGGAGCTAGTTGGAAACTAGCTACCTGGTCAGTAGGTTGTATGAGAGCGGCCATGGACGCATTCAAATCCATCATCTGTTGACTTGACGCTACCCTAAAGTCTTCCAATGACTGTTCCAGACTAGACATGGGTTGTGAAGGGGTTTCAGTAAAAGATTCAAAATTGTTTGGATACTGAAAACTCCAAAAAGGCTGTGGAGAAGCAATGTCTAGGGAAGTTGCAAAAGTTGGGTAGGACTGGTAGGAATTGAATGGCTGGACAGGAGCAGGATCAACATTTGGATAAGAAGGTGAATGGAATTGTTGATCCCAAGAATTTGAAGTGGTGAAAGGAGTGAAAGATCGGCTACGGGATTGTTCAATACATTCAGCGATGGACAAATGACGACTTGCCAAAGGGGTATCAACATAAGTGGGTGGGGGAGGTTGAAAAGGTTGATACAAAGTGGAATGAGGAGTGCAAGTGTTTGTCCTAGACGCTGCTATGCGATCTTTCAGTGAAACTTTGGGCATGGAGGGGTCGTTCGATGTTCGGCCAAAGCAAGAACCGTAAGAAGTAATGTCTGGTTGTGGGTACCAAAGTTCGGCAAGAGTTTTGCGAGGTGGGGTACCCATGATATGAAGAGAGAAGGAAAGAAAGGAAGAGAAAAGGAGGGGGAAAATGAATGTGACCCTTTTTTTAAAATATTTTTATTTAGTTAGTTATTAATAAAAGAATGAAATATACACACAAAAAGAATATGGACAAAAACAACCACGACACAATAATACCACACACCTAATCGTTCTAGGGTTCACCTAGGTCAACTAGACCTGCTCCAGAACTTGATTGTCGAAATAAAACTGTGTCGAGAAACGGGCTCAAGATACACTGATCACGAGGCCAGGTAAGTGCAGAGATAAGGGGAGGTTTTCCAACGATTTCGCGAAGTTCCTTAATTAAATAACCCTTTCTCTTTTGGCGGTTTCGCCGTTAACACTTTCCTAGACACCCCGTAAACAATATACCGTTAAGCGAGGTTCTAAACACAGTTAACTTCTCCTAGTGAGCGCGAAGTCCTTAAGGCTTAAAGTCTAGTTTCTTTTAAATTTTGTGCGGGTAAACGTTATGCTCAAGTTCGTGATTTGTGGGTCACGGAAAAGGTGATGAAATCCTTTACCGTATATTGTGGGGTTCGCTTGTCCTTAAGTCCGTACTAATGTATGCAATGCATAATTCAATAAAAATTCTATAAAGAATCAAACAATCGTTTTTTATTTAAGCACGGCACTGCAACAAATACGGGTTAGTCAATTTTTAGCGTTTGCTAGCGAACTTGCAAAGAATCCTGCAAAGAATAGTATATTGGATGCGTCGGATTTGAGAAGAAGGTGTTAGTAAAGTACGTACCGTTAAATTTTTGGGTTAGGAAACCCCCGTTGAATCAAATCTGGTAAGCTTGAAAAGTTCGCTTGCGCGGATCAAACTACCCGGATATTTGGCACTGTACTTTGCAATCACCTTAGCATTGAACGTACACTTTGCTCCCCACAATCGCCGTTTGCAAATCCGCAAAAATCTGCAGACTTGCTTACAAAAATTATCAAAAAAACAAAAAGATTTTTTTTATATATAAATATATACAAAAAGAATATTAACCCGAATAACAAGAAAGAAAATACGTTACCGTCTCCCCGGCAACGACGCCATTTGATTGGTAGAATTAAAGTTAACCGCAATCAAGACGGTGTCGCTATGCAGCTAGCCAGTTGAGCACGGGTCGATCCACAGGGAGATGGTTGTATATCCTTTCTTGTTTTAGACGAGTCAATAAAGAATGTGTATATGTTTGTTCACATCTATCCTAAGTGTTTTATTTGCAAGTATAAAGTTGTTAAGAAAAAGATACGAGATTGTAAGCTAAAGAAATCCGTACTCAAAACCTTTGAGCCGAGTCTTGACCAATTGAAGCTAGAGCAATCGGCAACAACGTGGATTAGGGGATTTAAGCGCGGTATTCGTGGAATACGGCTTATTTACCCTTGTCCTTCCGTTCTTGTCTCTTGCTTTCGCCTCCGGCCAGACCGAACGCAATCGGTCGCGGTTAAGAATCACCGTTACCTTGTTAGGGTAGGATGCCTAACGGAGCGCTTGCGTATCGTTTGGGTGGAGTTCAATGGAAAATAACGGGAAAAGGAAATGAGCAAAGAAACGTTAACTTACAATATCGTATTGATTCTTAACAACGACAATAATTACAACCATTCACAAAAAGAACAAAAAAGAGCAAAAGAAAAGAAAAGATTACAAGTAAGTAAGTGCATGGAATTTAAGTGCATGAAAGTAAAACAAGGTAATAAAAAGCAAGAAAGAAATAAGCAATAAAAAGAACTAGAAACTAGAACTCAAGACAAGCATGGGATCAATAGCCAACCTTTAAACTTGCAAGCTCAATCAAGAGGTTGCAAGATCAAGAGAAGGGTAAATAACTCATGTGAAGTGAAGAACTAATTCCATAAGAAAATACAACCCTTGAGATCAATAACTAACCCTTAACCTTTCAAGCTCAATGAAGAGGTTGAAAGATCAAGAGGAAGCAAAAATCTCAAGGGGAAGCTAAACAAAAGAGAATGATACAAAAAACCCTCATCTTCATTGATCTTCCACTCAAAAAGCTCTCACTACAATTTTCATGGAGGAAAGAATGAAGAAGAAGAAGAAGACTAAACTACACTAAATCCTACAAAAGAGGCATAAGAATTTAACCCCTTGGTTTGGCTCAGTTCTGGGGTATTTATAGGAGGGGAACTGGAAACCTAGGGCAAGAATCTGCCCCTAAATGAAGTTACCAAACTGCCCACAAAATACGACATAGAGAGGAGCCTACATGGCTGCGGTTCCACGGCCTAAGCATGCTTAGGCAGCGGTTCCGCGGCCATACGAGGGAGTTAGGCCATTTGCTTTTGTGGGGATCCTTGGTTTGTAGTTGTCTGCCGTTTGGTATATGAATTTTCTCGGAATCTCTTCACATTTCATCCAGAATTTCAGTAGAACAAAAGGTGATGTGATGTGGATCTTTTGCCATGATTTCCTCGAGCTCCGCGTAGATTTCTTGGATCTTGTGTTGACATTGAGTTTTGTGCATGAAAATGACAATCGATTTGTCATTTTGTCCCTTAAACTGGTGTGTGGCAACACACGGATAGAGAGCGGAGACCCGTGTTTTATCTGTTGTTGGCAGTAATCCGGAATTTGTCGTACTTTTCCATGAGATTCACTGTTTAGAGCTGAGACCAGTATCCTGCAATTATGTAGCAAACACTGATTAAAAGCACCTGCCTATAAACAAACGAGCGTAAGAATGGGCGGTATAAAATGCAATATTCTGGTATGAACACACCTCCCCGCTGTTCTCCGAGTACACTGTAATAGAATAGATAATCATTTCAAAGCTGTGAAACAACGTTGAAATGAACATCTAATATATCTTTGTACATGGAGAACCAGCGGAAAGGTGCCGACGAAATATCTCGAAAGGGATGAAAACACAAGTGAATGAAGGTGTTTGCTTTATACATTCCTAATTTGTCCACACGGGACAAATCTATCGGTTATCATACGATTGAATTTTCTCGTCATATAGACTATACGACGGTTGTTAGTATCGAGCTATACCGTCCGATATTTAACAACCTTCGTATAGTTCTATGTCACGACGAATATCGAACGTATGTTAACCGATAGACGGGGACTAAGTGGCGCTTTGAGTTTCATATATGAGTATCGATGAGAATATAAAAGTTTCACATTATCATCGAGTATCATATATTGGTTTTAACTTGAACATCTTGAATCACCCTCTAATGATGCGTTTGTTGTGTATTCTTGTTGTATGTATGTATTTCGGCTGTCGGGGGTAAGGCTTCTATCGGTTATCATACGATTGAATCTTCTCGTCACAAAGACTATACGAAGTATTTAATAAAATATAAAGTAACTGATATAACATGATTTTAAACTTATGAAATAATACTTACTTAGTTACTTGCAAGTTGCAACTTGAGAATAAGATATATGAAGAATTGAGTATTAAAGAACTAAGATGCATTAGACTTGAGATTGAGATACATACGTTCAACATAGAAAAGAAATCAATAAACCAGATGAATATAATATAAATTCAAGTTGAAAGAATATATATTAAATAAACTAACGAAGATCAAACAGAATTGGAAAAATATAAATATGAAGTATCACGATTCACAACAAACATTGGTAAAAGAAAATAAGTTAACTAAATAATACATGCCTAGATGCATTCAAAGTTAAAACATAAAGATATAAACATAATGTCAAAAACTAAATCAAACCATAAGACAATTTATCATCATAAAAAACCTACGATTCTAACATACTAAAAAGTGACCGATAAACAAACTAAGTTCATATCTTAACTACGCCATTAAATATAACAATAACCATACGAATAAAAGTTATCAATCAAAACATAAATCTAAAAATAATCTTCATTCTCGTCTTCCTCATTTTCCGACTCGGATGTCGACATATCATCCTTCGACGATGACCCTATATTTTCATTTTTGACGACCATCCATATCTGTATACGAAAATGATAACACCTATTCTGTCACGTCCCGCTTCCCAGAGTACGCAAGATTGGGCACGTAACATAGCCAACCATGCTACCTGTGGGTAGGACGTATCCATCCACAGTCACATTACGGTTGTAGAGATATCAAGAACAAGATAAATAAACTAATCTAACACATGTCCAAATCCATAATAACAAGAGTCAATAAACAATAAGTGCGGAAGCAAATGATCCAATACAATAAATCAATAGTACGTCCCATAATGCGGGCTCACATCTGGAAATGAAATGAAATAAATGAACTAATCACTAAGGAACTCACAGATCAGCCTGCTGGCTGAAGTACTCCTGCTCGGTCGTCGACGGCGGTAAGGAATCTGGGCCATGCAAAACCCAGACGTCAGCGCGTCATGTCAACCAATAATATAATATAAACATGGTAATGAGCAATGCAGGGATAAACATGAATAAAGCAGTACTATGAAATAACAGTGTCGGGTAATATGCAGTGGTAACTAAACTGTCCTATCAGGTTTCTACTCTAAAGTCTTTGAAATCAATTGGTGACTCGTCGATGTAACTCAATAGTATCCCGTGCATGCCCGGGACCACGGTCAAGACCCTCGGGGCTGAATCCGAGACGTGCCGCTAGGCAGTAAATAGGTAGCAGGATGGACGAGTGATGTCAGCATCATCACTCCCGGACTGGCCAAGCCCGTAAGACTGATCAGAACAGGTATCGAACTGTTGAGTTACAAGTCGGTTTCACCTTTGATTTCCCCATACCCCCAAGTTATGTATGTCAGGTCAGGTATTCAGTAATCAAGGACTAATGCCAACACAGGATCAGGTAACAGGTCAGGTTTGTCTGGATAGACAACAGGAATGGTCCATGAGGACCCCAAGTCAGGTTTGTTGGCATTAGGCATGAGATCAGGTAACAAGTCAGGTCGTGGTACAACATGTTGAGTCGGTATGTATATATATGTCATGCGTAGCAAGGTCGGGTCAATATGTAATGTAATCGAGTATGTGCTCTCAACAGGTATACAATCGAATAAGTAACAGCAGCAAGAATTTAAAGTAAACAGCAATAATAGTCATTTAATCACAATGGTACATGAATATGATGCAGTTGTATTATACTAGCAGGTTCGAGCACCCTTGGGGTGCAATAATCACAGGGTAGCGCAATATTAATGACAGCAGGTAACGAAGATATAAGTGTACGACTATTATCCTCTAAATAACAGAATGATTAACAGGTAGTTGTTATTAATGGTTATGGTTGCAAAATACGATTTAGATGGCAGTATTATGATGTATATCATAATTCGTTCAATGAGACAAGTAACTATACTTAGTTAATATTGCAAGTTTTATGAGTCAAACACTTAATTAGTTTAATGTAGCATGTAGCAAGAAATCTTGCCTCGACGGTTTCGCAAACCGGAAAACACGAATGCAACGTCGGCGGAAAACACGAGACGGATGCACGGGCCACGGATCGAGTCCAAACAGCGAACAGCGGGACCATACGGACCAGAGTACTTCGCTGGAGAGTCGGGTCCAGACGTCGGCACGGCCGGAATCCGGCGAAATGTCAAAACGGCGACTAATTAGCAAAATACGATACACGTACACTAAGACCAGCGGGGGGGTTAACACGAATGGAAAGGTAGAGATATGCTTACAGGGAAGAACCAGGGGGCAACCACGATGGGTTCGACGGCGATGGGGCGCCGGCGAGGCAGCGACGGCAAGCAGCGAAGGCTGAAAATTTCTGGGTTCGCTGGAAAGGGGTGGTGCGGTGAGTAGAGGGGTACTGGCCTGCTCTGGTGTCCAGGGGGAGAAGGAGGTGGTCGGCGGTGGCTCTGGCAACGACGGCGAGGGTCGACGGCACTGTTTCCCGGTGACAGGGTTAGTGTTAGGGTTGGGCTCGGGTTTATGGCAGCGCCGGCGAGGGAAGGAGGAGGAAGATAGGGAGGTCGGGACGAGGGTGAAGGGAGGAAGGCTTTGGCGTCGTCGGCGATGGGAGGCGGCGGCGACGGCGGGCACCGCGTGCAGGAGGTGGCGTCGGGGTTGGGTTTGCAGGCTCGGGAAGGAGGGAGGAGGGTTGCGGTCGAAGCTGTGGAGGTGTGGATGATGACGGCGAGGTCACGGGGAGGTCGGCGGCGAGGTCACGACGAGGCTAGGGTTTCTCGCGGGGTTCGTCGATGGGTTTCTCGTGGTGGTTTCTGTGCGAGGACGAGGGACGTAGGGGATTTAAAAGATAGAGAGAGAGAGAGATTGTCAGAGAGAGATAGAGGAAAGATTAGAAAGAGAGAGAGAGATTGTTAGAGAGAGAGATAGAGAGAGATTGAGAGGCGGAGAGAGAGAGAGAGAGTTGGTGGGGCCCACGAGGGATTTAATCCCTCGTGATTGGCTGGGAGTTGCAGAAGGAATTTAACAGTGAATTTGTAAAAGGATTTTTAGGGATTTAGACGTTAAAATGAACAGAAAAATATATATTATAGTTTATATTATTAAATTTAAATGGGTATTTCGGCGCTAAATGAAACATTTCCAAATCGCGCCCGGGTTGCGCCCAAATGTTTCAAATTCAAATTATAGGATTTTAAGCAAGTTCCAAATTTTGAAATGAGGTGTATTATGATTAAAATGCATGCCCCCAAGTCGGACACTTGCACGCGCGTAGCCGTCCAAACTTGCCCGTTTCGCCGAACGGGATGAAATCTCGACGCGCGGACGCTACCACGCGACTTGTGGCGACGAGTAGGCTAACATGGATATTTTTAATTTCATTTTAGGTGTTAAAATTTGTATTATGCAAAAAGACCTAGCCGGTTAAAATTTAGCAAAATTACCAAACAATCAAGATAATTGAAATGAGCAATGTATAACACTCAACTAGTACCAGAAATAGTACTATTGGGCTCGGGTGTTACATCATACCCAACTACAAAAAGAATTTCGTCCTCGAAATTCCAAGAATACAAGATAGCTAACTACAGGAAAAGGTGAGGAAACTTCTGCCGGATCTCGTCTTCTCGCTCCCAAGTGGATTCTCCGTGCGATCGATTACCCCAAGAAACTAGCACAAGAGGGATAACCTTGTTCTTAAGAACCTTTTCTCTTCGATCCTTGATTTCAACTGGTCGCTCCTCAAAAGTTAGGTCCTCCCGTACAGTCAACTCCGAATGATCCAAGACGTGAGTCTCATCTCGGACATACCTCCGTAGTTGAGATACATGGAACACCTCGTGCACTCCTGCCAATGACTGTGGTAACGCCAAACGGTACGCTACCTCTCCAACACGCTCCAATATCTCGAAGGGTCCAACGAATCGAGGACTAAGCTTTCCCCGACTCCCAAAGCGAATCACCCCTCTAGTCGGTGATATCTTCAAGAATACCAAATCATCCACGGCGAACTCTAGAGGTCTTCTTGACGTGTCGGCCCAACTTTTCTGTCTGTCTTGAGCTGCCTTCATATGCTTCCTGATTGTATTCACCTTCTCGACTGTCTGTACCACCAAATCTGGTCCTAGTAACCTTCGTTCACCAACATCATCCCAACAAACAGGTGAACGGCACTTACGACCATACAACGCTTCAAACGGAGCCATCTGAATAGTCGCTTGGAAGCTATTGTTGTACGAAAACTCCACCAGGTGTAGATGATCCTCCCAAGAACCTTTGAAGTCCAACATGCAAGCCCTCAACATATCTTCAAGGGTTTGGATCGTTCTCTCCGATTGTCCATCAGTCTGAGGATGATAAGCTGTGCTAAACTTCAATCGAGTTCCCAAACTTTCTTGTAAACTCCTCCAGAAGTGCGACAAGAACTGAGTGTCCCGATCTGACACGATGCTTACCGGTACTCCATGCAATCTTACAATCTCCTGCATGTACCGCTCTGCCAAAGTCTCCGTCGATTGACCAACCCGAAAAGGAATAAAGTGAGCTGCCTTGGTCAACCGATCGACAATCACCCATACTGCATTGTTGCCCTTTGGACTCCGCGGTAAAGCCGTCACGAAATCCATGGTTATATGTTCCCACTTCTACTGAGGAATCGGAAGTGGTTGCAATAAACCAGCAACCCTTTGGTGTTCAGCCTTGACTTGCTGACACACCAAGCACTTAGCCACGAAGCGAGCAATTTCCCGTTTCATACCTTCCCACCAGAAGTGCTGTCGAATATCTCGGTACATCTTTGTCCCTTCTGGATGTACAGAGTAAGCTGAACTGTGTGCCTCCTTCATAAGCTCTTCACGCACATCTCCTTTTGGCACACACACACGGCTACCATATCTCAACGAACCATCTTCGTGGATCAGTAAATCGGTTCGTAGTCCGGCTTCAACCTGCTCTCGAAACTTTTGCAGTCTAGGATCCTGCGATTGTGCCGCTTTAATCTTCTCAACTAAGGACGACTGTACTTGCAACTGCATCAACTGTCCCATAGCATGTGGTAGCACAACCTCCAAGTCAAATCTCCGAAAATCCGCAATGATCTCCCTTTGTGCGGTCAATACCTGAATTGCTGGTAACCGACTTAGCGCATCCGGCACGACGTTAACCTTTCCCGGATGGTACTTAAGATCAAGGTCGTAGTCGGCCATCAGCTCCAACCATCTGCGTTGCCTCATGTTCAACTCCTTCTGAGTGAACACATACTTCAAACTCTTGTGATCTGTAAAGACTTCGACTCTCTCGCCCAAAAGGTAGTGTCTCCAAATCTTCAAGGCGAAGATCACAGCCGCAAGCTCCAAGTCATGGGTCGGATAATTCTTCTCATGAGTCTTCAGTTGTCTCGATGCGTAAGCTATGACCTTCCCATTCTGCATCAAAACACATCCCAATCCTTTTCCAGATGCGTCGCTGTGAATCACCAGTCCTCCTGAATTATCTGGTACGGTTAGGATAGGGGCGGTTATCAACTTCTGCTTCAACGTCTCGAAGGCCAATGCACATCCATCCGTCCACACAAACGGTACCTCCTTGCGCGTGAGCTTGGTTAACGGCTCTGCCAAACGAGCGAAGTTCTCCACAAATCTCCTGTAGTATCCGGCGAGTCCAAGAAAACTTCTTATGTCCGCAACATTCTTTGGAATTGGCCAATCTCGAACTGCTGCAATCTTCTTGGGATCAACGGCGATTCCATCGCCCGACACGACATGTCCCAGAAATTTCACTTCTTCCAGCCAGAATTCGTACTTACTCATCTTCGCATACAATTTCTCCTGTCTCAGCGTCTGCAGTGCGATCTTTAGATGCTCAGCATGTTCCTCCGGACTCTTCGAGTATACCAGAATATCGTCAATGAATACCACAATAAACTGGTCCAAGAATGGTGAAAAGATCCTGTTCATCAAATCCATGAATATTGCCGGCGCATTCGTCACTCCGAAGAGCATCACCAGATACTCGAAATGTCCATATCGAGTTCGAAACGCCGTCTTGCAAATGTCTTCTGCTTTCACTCGGACCTGATGATATCCTGATCGCAAATCCAGTTTCGAGAATACCCTCGCGCCACTAAGCTGCTCAAAAAGTTCTCCAATGCGAGGGATCGGGTACTTGTTCTTAATAGTCACCCGGTTCAATTCTCGATAATCAATGCACATCCTTCTCGTGCCATCCTTCTTCTTTACTAAAAGAACTGGAGCTCCCCAAGGCGAGTTGCTGCTTCGAATCCAACCCTTCTCGAGTAATTCACCAACTTGTTTCTTAACTTCTTCCAATTCCACTGGTGCCATCGGATAATAAGATTTTCATACTGGCGCTGCACCAGGAATAAGGTCAATCGCGAACTCCACATCTCGCTTCGGCGGTAAGCCCGATATATCTTCGAATACATCCATAAAGTCGCGAACAACTGCCGGCTCTTCATTACTATCCACTTCCATTGTCGCAAGAACGTTGTTTGTCGGCCTAGCCCTAAACTCGACTGGCCCGACAGAGCTGCTTCCCCCAGTAAAGGTAAACTCAGGGTGTCCGGGAATCTGGAAAATTACCTTCCTTGCCCTACAGTCAATGTGGGCGTGGAAAGTACCAAGAAAATCCATTCCCAAGACAACTTCGTAGCTGCCCGTATCTATCACCAAGAAATCTGCAAAGAGCTCCCGTCCGCAAACAACAATTGTACAATCTCTACATTCCTTACTAGCTATGATTTTCCCATTCCCAGTGTGTATGTCCCAAAAACTAGACAGGGTCGTGCAGGTAATCGAGTGTGTAGTTATAAATTTAGATGACATAAAACAGTGGGATGCTCCGGAATCAAATAATGCCAATGCGGGAAAACCATGAACGAGTAAAGTACCTGAAACCACTTCTCCTGATGCCTTAGCTTCCTCAGCTGTCAACATGAAAGCTCGAGCCTGATTTGGTCCTTGAGTCAGCTGCTTCTGCCCTTGGAACGGTCTCTGCGGAGGCTTCTGTATATCATCTCTCGTGCGAAGCTTCGACAGACAGGCACCAACTGCGTGATCGGCTGCTCCACAAACCAGACAAAGTCCCAGTCTCCTTCTACACTCCTTATGCACGTGCCCAGGTAAATGGCAGTAGTCACAGGTCACGCTCTTCCTTCGATCAACGATCACAGGCTTCTTCATGGGTGCTACGCCTCGACGGTCCACCGGAATACCTCTGCGCCCATGATCTCGGTTAGGTACAAAAGCGGGCTTCCTGGCTGCAACTGCTGTCTGCTGCAGGTTCCCTTTCATTCCCGACAAACTCCGCTGCTCTCTGGCTGCCGTAAGAACCTGCGAGAAAGTGGTCAAACCCAGGGAGACGATCTGCCTCTGGATGTCCACATCCAAACTGCGCAAGAACCTTCGCGCCCTGTCTGCCTCCTTGGCGACTAAAGGTCCAGCGAAGCGGCTGAGTCTCGTCCATTCCGCTGCATGTACATCCACAGCTGCTCCATTTTGTCTCAGCCCAATAAATTTCTCTTCCATTTCCTCCCGTGCGGTCCGCGGGAAGAACTTCTCCAGGAAACTTTTAGAGAAATCCGCCCAACTGATTGGCTTGGGCAAGCGTGTCTCCTTCACAAGCCACCACTCTCGAGCGTAATCCACCAGCTGAATGCGCACCACATCAACTCTCTTGTTTTCTGGGATCTGTGCCGCAATCAGTAAATTCTCCGTGTCCACTAGCCACTGCTCGGCTGGCAACGGCTCCTCCAGACCAGTGAAAGTAGTAGGACCCAACCGTCTGAAATCTGCCATGGTCCCTACTCGGTCAACTGGCTTCGCTACAGCGGTGTTTACAGACTGCTGAATAGCCTGTAAACCCTTCTGAAATGAATCTGCTTGCTGCTGGATCAGCTCAGTTTGCCTTTTCTGATTCTCCAACATCCCACGTATCACTCCTAACATGGCGGCTTCATCCACGCGCCCTGATACGTCTTGAAATTCTTATCTGCCATGGTCCTGAAATCAAAACAAACAACATTAGCATGATGATAGATTCAATATATAAATCAAGGCTAGAACTCCAAGATACTTAAATAGAGTACCGCATTGTAGCTATGCCGCGGTATCATAGCCGCAATTACTTAACTCCACCCAAGTCGCCTAAGTCCTAGAGATAACAAGAAATTAGGTTTTCGAGTTGACAAATGCAAAGTAAGTTTGCATGTCGACATGATCCGGAAGAATGATTCAAGGATGGTAAAACGGTCAAGGTGGCAGGACATGTTTCCTAATCACGGGTATTCTAATTCGTGTATCGGGTACAATACCCAACTACAAAAGAATCAACCCAACTAACATATGGCTCTGATACCAAAAAAACCATGTCACGCCCCGCTTCCTTGAGTACGCAAGATTGGGCACGTAACATAACCAACCATGCTACCTGTGGGTAGGACGTATCCATCCACAGTCACATTACGGTTGTAGAGATATCAAAAACAAGATAAATAAACTAATCTAACACATGTCCAAATCCATAATAACAAGAGTCAATAAACAATAAGTGCGGAAGCAAATGATCCAATACAATAAATCAATAGTACGTCCCATAATGCGGGCTCACATCTGGAAATGAAATGAAATAAATGAACTAATCACTAAGGAACTCACAGATCAGCCTGCTGGCTGAAGTACTCCTGCTCGGTCGTCGACGGCGGTAAGGAATCTGGGCCATGCAAAACCCAGACGTCAGCGCGTCATGTCAACCAATAATATAATATAAACATGGTAATGAGCAATGCAGGGATGAACATGAATAAAGCAGTACTATGAAATAACAGTGTCGGGTAATATGCAGTGGTAACTAAACTGTCCTATCAGGTTTCTACTCTAAAGTCTTTGAAATCAATTGGTGACTCGTCGATATAACTCAGTAGTATCCCGTGCATGCCCGGGACCACGGTCAAGACCCTCGGGGCTGAATCCGAGACGTGCCGCTAGGCAGTAAATAGGTAGCAGGATGGACGAGTGATGTCAGCATCATCACTCCCGGACTGGCCAAGCCCGTAAGACTGATCAGAACAGGTATCGAACTGTTGAGTTACAAGTCGGTTTCACCTTTAATTTCCCCATACCCCCAAGTTATGTATGTCAGGTCAGGTATTCAGTAATTAAGGACTAATGCCAACACAGGATCAGGTAACAGGTCAGGTTTGTCTGGATAGACAACAGGAATGGTCCATGAGGACCCCAAGTCAGGTTTGTTGGCATTAGGCATGAGATCAGGTAACAAGTCAGGTCGTGGTACAACATGTTGAGTCGGTATGTATATATATGTCATGCGTAGCAAGGTCGGGTCAATATGTAATGTAATCGAGTATGTGCTCTCAACAGGTATACAATCGAATAAGTAACAGCAGCAAGAATTTAAAATAAACAGCAATAATAGTCATTTAATCACAATGGTACATGAATATGATGCAGTTGTATTATACTAGCAGGTTCGAGCACCCTTGGGGTGCAATAATCACAGGGTAGCGCAATATTAATGACAGCAGGTAACGAAGATATAAGTGTACGACTATTATCCTCTAAATAACAGAATGATTAACAGGTAGTTGTTATTAATGGTTATGGTTGCAAAATACGATTTAGATGGCAGTATTATGATGTATATCATAATTCGTTCAATGAGACAAGTAACTATACTTAGTTAATATTTCAAGTTTTATGAGTCAAACACTTAATTAGTTTAATGTAGCATGTAGCAAGAAATCTTGCCTCGACGGTTTCGCAAACCGGAAAACACGAATGCAACGTCGGCGGAAAACACGAGACGGATGCACGGGCCACGGATCGAGTCCAAACAGTGAACAGCGGGACCACACGGACCAGAGTACTTCGCTGGAGAGTCGGGTCCAGACGTCGGCACGGCCGGAATCCGGCGAAATGTCAAAACGGCGACTAATTAGCAAAATACGATACACGTACACTAAGACCAGCGGGGGGGTTAACACGAATGGAAAGGTAGAGATATGCTTACAGGGAAGAACCAGGGGGCAACCACGACGGGTTCGACAGCGATGGGGTGCCGGCGAGGCAGCGACGTCGAGCAGCGAAGGCTGAAAATTTCTGGGTTCGCTGGAAAGGGGTGGTGCGGTGAGTAGAGGGGTACTGGCCTGCTCTGGTGTCCAGGAGGAGAAGGAGGTGGTCGGCGGTGGCTCTGGCAACGACGGCGAGGGTCGACGGCACTGTTTCCCGGTGACAGGGTTGGTGTTAGGGTTGGGCTCGGGTTTATGGCAGCGCCGGCGAGGGAAGGAGGAGGAAGATAGGGAGGTCGGGACGAGGGTGAAGGGAGGAAGGCTTTGGCGTCGTCGGCGATGGGAGGCGGCGGCGACGGCGGGCACCGCGTGCAGGAGGTGGCGTCGGGGTTGGGTTTGCAGGCTCGGGAAGGAGGGAGGAGGGTTGCGGTCGAAGCTGTGGAGGTGTGGATGATTACGGCGAGGTCACGGGGAGGTCGGCGGCGAGGTCACGACGAGGCTAGGGTTTCTCGCGGGGTTCGTCGATGGGTTTCTCGTGGTGGTTTCTGTGCGAGGACGAGGGACGTAGGGGATTTAAAAGATAGAGAGAGAGAGAGATTGTCAGAGAGAGATAGAGGAAAGATTAGAAAGAGAGAGAGAGATTGTTAGAGAGAGAGATAGAGAGAGATTGAGAGGCGGAGAGAGAGAGAGAGAGTTGGTGGGGCCCACGAGGGATTTAATCCCTCGTGATTGGCTGGGAGTTGCAGAAGGAATTTAACAGTGAATTTGTAAAAGGATTTTTAGGGATTTAGACGTTAAAATGAACAGAAAAATATATATTATAGTTTATATTATTAAATTTAAATGGGTATTTCGGTGCTAAATGAAACATTTCCAAATCGCGCACGGGTTGCGCCCAAATGTTTCAAATTCAAATTATAGGATTTTAAGCAAGTTCCAAATTTTGAAATGAGGTGTTTTATGATTAAAATGCATGCCCCCAAGTCGGACACTTGCACGCGCGCGTAGCCGTCCAAACTTGCCCGTTTCGCCGAACGGGATGAAATCTCGACGCGCGGACGCTACCACACGACTTGTGGCGACGAGTAGGCTAACATGGATATTTTTAATTTCATTTTAGGTGTTAAAATTTGTATTATGCAAAAAGACCTAGCCGGTTAAAATTTAGCAAAATTACCAAACAATCAAGATAATTGAAATGAGCAATATATAACACTCAACTAGTACCAGAAATAGTACTATTGGGCTCGGGTGTTACATATTCCGTTCCGTATCTGATACCAAAAATGGTAATTTTTGGCTTTATCGAGTTAAATTTTCCTAAAAAACACAACCCAACCCTAACCCTAGCCCTAGCCCCAGCCGAACCCCAACCCCAACCCCAACCCAAACCCCAGCCCCATCTCCATCCCCAGCTAAACCCCAACCCTAACCCTAACCCCAACCCCAGCCCCAACCGCAACCCCAGCCCCAGCCCCAACCGCAACCCTAACCCTAACCCTAACGCTAACCCCAACCGATGCCTAACCCTAACCCTCATCGGTACCCAAACTCTGAACCCTAGCTCTAAAATAATCAAAAATTTGTTTAATTGAAGATTTACTAACCTGTGTGGGGGAGGAGGCGATCGATCGGTGGTCGACAATCGATGCAATCGACGACGAGAAAGAACGACGACGAGATCGGTAACGAGATCGGCGACGAAAGAGAGAGAACGGCGACGAGAACAGCGACGAGATCGGCGACGCTGCGGGAACGAGAGATTTGGGGATTTTGGGAGTTTCGCGCGCGAGAGAGAGATAATCAGCGTAGGGCATTTCTGTGCCATTTTTTTTTATTAAATCCCCATTTAGATGCCCCTACGGATTAGTCCGTAGGTCATTGGTTTGCGGCTCCGTAGGGGCAAACAACAAATTACGATTTAATATTTTTAAATTAAAACGTCTGGGACCGTAGGGGAAACCGTCTGACCCTACGGATTAGTCTGTAGGGCCAAAATAAATCTGCCCCTACGGATTTCATTATCCGTAGGGGCAACCCCCTATTTTAGTAGTGATTAAAACAGAGTCGTTACAATTTTGTTTAACATAGAAGATTTTTTTTATTTTAGAAAGATTAGGGAAATATTTCCCATATAAAATTTAATTCTATCAGATGGTTTAATTGATGATTTTATCTCCATTGGATTTTAAATTCAAGATTCTCTGTAAGAGAAAAATCTTTTCATATTAGAAAGGCCAGTGAAAATATTTCTGAAATAGAATTTAATTCTTTCAGATAAATTTATTTCTAACATATAAGAGCGTTTTAAATTGGGGGTGCTCACGTGAATATCACGTGAGCGCTGCCATATACAAATATGGCAACGGCGCTTGCATGTGAGCGCTGCCATAAAAATGCGGTAAGGAAACTCACGTGTTTAACACGTGGATGCTATCATATGATTTTTTCCTGTCTGAAGCCGGTACTCACATGCTTTGCATGTGAGAGCTTACGTGCTTTGCATGTGAGGGTTGTCCTCTATAAAAAGAAACAACCAGTTTTGATCTAAAAATTTTGGCCGGAACAGCTGGGTTCAAAGAGAATTGAATTAATTGATATAAGCTGTAATTTGGGGTCAACATCCTACTTATGGTGCTAGATTCCATCACATTCTTTTCAGTAACGGTGGTTCAAATGAATGATGCACCTATTATCATGCATTTATAAAATATCCAATTTTACCGGTCCAACAAGTGCATGAGTTTTAGACTTTTAGCTTACTACACAAGTATGTGCTCGAGCTTCTGCCACGTTTTTAACTTACCATCTGCTCAACCTTTTTCATATTATATTTTCGGTGCTGTGATTAAGGAGGAAATAAATTAGTTTTAGAAATTTGTACCGCTTCTTAAGAGCAAGAAACTTATTATCTAAAGTTTAAATAAATTAGTAAGGATTTTATGTGTTGGGGTGTTGGGGGGGAGGGGCGCAATTTAAGAGAATTTAACATGTTATTGATACACAAGCGTCTTGTTTAAATAAACTGTATAAATTAACATCTTCATGATTGTATCTTGTTCATGATTTTAAATTTAAATAATAATAATAATTCTAGAGCATTTGAGGTGCATGGGCTACAGCGTGGACCGGTTTCAACAGATGCGTCAGATACTTGAAGATCGAGCACCCATATCGAGCCAGCAGTGATTTTTTTAATATTTTTGTAGGATGACAAGATATTATCAGTTTGCGACATGTGTATATTTTGGATATCTGTTGTATATGATGACTATGATCATGATTTAGAATGATTTTGTATTGTGTCTGTTTATTTCGTTATATATTATGCGTAAGATTTTATTGATATATATTTTTGTATTTGGGTGTATGATATATTATTGTGTACGGATAAAAAAAATAGACAACATTTTAAAAAAAAAATTAAAATGTCTATTTGCCCCTATGGTTCAAACGGAAGGAGCATATATACTATCAGTTTTTTCTGTTTAAAAAAAAATTCCTCTTGCCCTTAGGGGTCACACCGTAGGGCCATATATTCGCCCATGGTGGAAATGGTAAGGGCAAGTTATTATTATTTTTAAATTTTAAAAAAAATTAATAAAAAATAACCGTTTCTGTGTTGGAAACCGTAGAGACAGTTGCACTTACGGTGATATCCGTAGGGGCAAAGTTTCTTCCGTAGGGGCAGAAACTTGCTCTTACGACGTTTTAACCTACGGATGCAATTTTTGCTTCCATGGTTCTAGACGGTGCTTTGCCCTACGGTTCTAACCATTGGGGAAGGCCTTAATTTTGATTTAATTTTGTTATTTATTTTATAAGTTAAACAATGGTTCTAATGTGGGTTATAACTGCTTTAAATACTTGAGCCTCTCTTCAGTCGAGTTTTGAAGTTAAAACCGATACCGTTTGAAGTTAAATTGAACATTTGAGGCTGAAGTTGCTCAAAATTCAAAATCAAAGCTGTCCAAGAATCTTAGCTTTAAAATTAAAATAAAAACTAAAAATCCTATTTTGCCCCCAACCCTTAGTTCGAACCCAAAATTGAAACTCCATCAAGTTCAAAGCCGAAGTCTCCAAGCCAAAAACCCTATTAGTGCATGTCAAAGGATCCAAGTTGAAGTCCGAATACCGGACTCGAAAAATTCTGGTAGAAGTCCTCAAAACCATAGTTAATCGAAGTCTTAGCGGGAGAGAAAATGAAAACATGAAAAGAATTGAAAGACTGGGTTAATTTATATTCAAGTATTGCACCAACACATACTTGCACTTTATAAGACTTTATAAAGATATAAATATCAATAAAAAAAATTCACGATTATAAAAATACTTACTACAACTAAACCCATAAACCTTTAAATGTATTCGATATAAGTAAGAAATAAAGTATGGTTAACGGATTAATGCCGTGAATATATGATTTCACATGAGTGGAAAATAATATATTAATTGATAGCTCTCCACCCTTAAGCGGCAAGCACTGGAAACAGGAAGTATACATCAAAAAATATAAAAAAAAAGCCATATATATGTGTGATCGTACAAGCCTCCACAGGACAACTAGACTAGCGCATGCATTTAATAAAAACATAGAGATCACACCCTGACTTATTTTTTGTTTGCCCATACTATTTGTTTTAAGAATTTTATTATTCCTATTTATTACACTGATCTATCTTTAGTAATTAGGAGTGTAATCAGGCCGGGTCCGCTCCTTATCGTGCTGGGTCCGTTTGACCCAGTCAAATTCAGGTTCGGGATCGATCCATCCATTTAATAATCGGTTTAGTTTTTTTAAACTCATATCCGATCCATTTAATATTCAGGTCGGGCCATAATTAGATCATTCGACCCGAGCTATGTTGATTCATTAACTTTTGTTTTATTTATGAACAATACAAATTAGTTATTACAAATTTGACGTTTATGAATAAATTTCCATATATACAAAAAGTAGAACCAAAAATGCCAGAGAACAAGGAATAAGAGAGAAAACGAACGGATTAGGAGATAATGTATTCGGGTTAAACGGGTCGAAAGGAGTCATGATACATGACTCATACCGACCGTTTATTAAACAAATAAGACCGGGCAGCCCAATTAAAAAATTAGGGTTTCAGTCAGGTTATCGTTAACATTGGCATTGGTGAATTACAATTTGAGTTTTAGTTGATGCTCCATCTTTTTCATTATCATGCTGTATGAATTCTTAATTTCCTTGGCAGAATGTATTCGTCGCTGGGTCGGACACATCCTCAGCAGCAGTAGAATGGGCAATGTCAGAGCTGATGAGAAAACCAAGAGCCATGAAGAAACTACAAGACGAAGTAAGAAGCCTCGTAGGAAACAAAGCAAAGGTCGATGAAACCGACCTTGACCGGCTTCGGTTCTTGAAATCGGTCGTAAAAGAGACAATGAGACTGCACCCTCCAGCTCCACTGCTCGTCCATAGGGAAACCATCTATCTAAATGTTATTTAGTTGCAGCCAACCATAATCCTAATCCAATTGGTTCGTCACTCATGCACTACAACTTTTCGAAACAAGATGGGAGGTCACCATTTCGATTCTCAAAATATTTGCATGCATCCAAAGAAAAAAATCACCCTTTTATAACTTTGATTTTAATCAAGTTTTTACTATTGTACCCTTAACTATAGCAGTAGAAAAGCCCAGTGTTTAGTAAAAATAACCTTTTTTTTTTATTTATTATGGTAGTTGATGTTCTTTTTGAGGTAAAAGGTATTAATTAATGTTATGATTTAGTTAAACAAATTTATTTAATACCCAAAGATGTTGCGATTCTGGTTAAAAGTGTCTTTGAAACTTTTTATCAAAAATGGATATCCACCGTTCTTCACCGTGACAAATCAAGAGAATCAATAACTGTTATTATTAATTTTCATTTGCAAATTCTTCCTTTATTTTTATATCCCTTAATAATAGAAAGTAAATAATTCCATAATTCGCGTCAAAAATGTCGCGAAAAGTCTTCCATTCGATCGGCTGGGAAAGACGACTTTCTTCCGCTTTCCACCATACCCGGACGTTATCCGTGAGTTGCAGCTTCGCAACCCTTATCCAAGCAATGTCTGGCACTTGTGCTGCTTCTAGATCGTCTTCGATCGACTGAGCCCATTCTTCAGCTTCCAAGGGGCTTTCTTTTCTAGAAAATTGCTTCGAATGAAGTGCCCAGAATTGCTTCACTCCATATGCTTCCGCTTCTAGACGGTTCATTAGTTTGGTAGTCTGCTGTTGCTGTCCTTCCAGGAGGCTCTTAATTGTCTCGAGCAGTATCGTCTGCTCATTGATCGGAGTTACAACGGTAGGTGTAAGTGGAAGAGATGGTGGTGTGTTGTTGACGTTTGTACTCATGTTGTTGGGAGAATCCATATTCTTGAAAGAAAAATAAGGTTAGGATAGATTCAAAAATTATGAAATACAAAGAATGTTTAGTTGCTGAGTCTTATAATTCTTGTGTTATATTGCTTAGGTTTCCATGCAGAACGGACTTGCAAAAACCTATCACGTCCCGCTTCCCAGAGTACGGTAAGGAGACGTGATGGGTCACACGACGTATTTACTCCGAAGTAAACACGCTAAGCGTAAATAAGCAATATAGTAAAGTACACAAGTAAGACATGAGATGTAAATGAACATCAACTTTTATTTATTAAATATTCTTTACAATACAACTGGAAATGTAAATACAAGACTGAAAGTAATGCCTAAACAATGGCATGAACTGAAAGTAAAGTATATACAAGTGACTAGAGCTCTGGGTTTTCTGAGAACTGCTCCAAGTCGTCTGTGCTGGGCTCGATCTCCAGAGAATCGGATCCCCTTGACAACATTCCAAAAAAAGAAGAGAAAAGGAATGTCGCCAGTGAACAATCGCTCGGTAAGTCCCAAAAAGATGTAGAATGAGAATAGACAGGTAAGAGATCATAACCGGTATAAACTTGATAGATATGTTAACGCAGTTGTTTGTACCTTAGTACAAAATATGCCAGTGTATACGAGAGGAGTCCAACTTACACTGTGGACTATGGTATATGAATCACAAGGCCCCGTCAAAACCCACGGGATAACGGCAACGGATGTTCAGGTTAGGTGTATTAAAGCGACCGTCTCGTACCACTTTTAACATATTCCGTACCAGTCTACCCCTTTAAAAACCCGCAATGTATTTTGTATTGATGTGTATTGTTTTGTTTAATAGATGTAAGACTTGCCAAAACCATGATATCAGTGGTTCATGTAAACGGAAAGGATATAAACGGATAATCATGTAAACAATGTCAAATGTATATCTATGGTTCGATTAAATTAATTCATGTTGATATAGATTGTATTCTGGTATAAATGGATTCATGTTGAATTGTAATTATACCTGAATTGTATTCAAGAATGGATTGATTTCAGATTAGACCGAGACTCTGACTGAGTCAGATACTTTAAAACGAATTGAAGTCTTGAATTAGTTTTGGAGTTATCGGTAACTGCTGCACATGGACGGCAGGATTTGTGACTTTTTCCAAACCGATTACCGTATTGATAACCTCGTTTTAGTTGTCTAACTTAAATAGGCAAGCACCCAAATTCTCCGGCTCCCTGAGGCTCAAGAGAACTGGTCGTGCTTAAACCAATATTTATTAGGGTCCTTATTGTAATTTAATATAACTTGAGAGGGTTTTATGAAAAGTAGTTTTGATATATTTTTAAAATACACCTCAAGTATTTAATTATCGTATTTAGGATTTTCATGGATGTAAATTTAAAAGATGAAATATTCTAGTGGATATAAACCTAAATTGAATAATATATGGTATTTTCATGTAAATTGACTTATATTGATTCTTGATGGTACTTTCATGATGAACTTTTGTGATTCTTTTCTTTTGGTTAGAAAACATGGAATATATTATATATTTAAAATAGATATTTTGATAATATATATATATATATATATAATTATTAAAAATAGAATTTATTTATTAATAGAAATCACGTTTTCTTAGAAATTGTAATAAAAATTTCATCGAGATCGTATGCTCTGTAAGGAGGTTTGCATCTCGCCCTACTAGTCCGATGGATGTGCGATAACCCGCACCAACCAAATCGGATTCCCCAAAATGGGTTGTAAGGATATAATCGTATGTAATTTAATTAAAACAATTTGAAGAATACTTTTTTGATAGTTTATGGTATTTAAATGTAAAATTCGTCTTAGCCACAAAAATATCGTTCTCAAGCAATTGTGATATGTCGAGATGAGTGTTGTGATGAGATAGGTCATTATCTCGTGCAATCTTCTAAAGGTAATATGAGCAAAATGAAGAAATAACGTCGTAGGTAAACTTGATGGGATTTAACCGTAAAACCGAACTAAAAATTGTATAACATTATAATTTTGAATTGAAACTTGTTCTACATATTGTCTTATGGTTGCTAAACAAGATATGAAGAGATGGTTAATTTGTGGTTAAGAAAAATTGAGTTTTTAAAGAAATTAGAATCGGAAGTCGGATTAACTCCGCTTCCGACGAGTTTTGAAAAGAGAAGTCTTTTTAATAGAAAGAGAGGAGGGGAGATGGGACTTACGGATTGAGAAGAGAGGGGAGGTAGAGAATGGGTTTGCAAGCGTCGTGGAGTCACGGGGTCGCCGGATTTGTCCCGAGTCGTCGCCGGAACTTGATCTTGAGCTAACTCCACTTGTACAATTTCTTAGACTTAGAAAATTTAGAAAGTTCTGGCAAAGGACTTCTAAATGAGGAGGCTATGGTGTATGGTGGTATTTATAGGAGAAATTAGGATTTAGGGTATTGAAGAATGGAATTAAAATGCATTAATATTTTGGATCAATGCCTCATTTTAATTCTCTGGAAATGTGCAGGGAAAACAAACAGACTAGGGTTAGTGGGGGAGTCTAAGAGATGCTATAGAAATTTTTTTTGAGCATTAGCTACCGGGGGGACCGGCGGCATCGGCCCCAAGCCCAATATCGCCGGCCAAGTTGGGGGGTTTGGGCTCTGAAATCATGCCGCGTGTTCTAGTCGTTGTTAATAGTATTTTGCACATGTTTGATTTTTTCAGTGATTTTTCATTTTACGTGTATTGCGCGTGTAACTTTTGGGCTTCCATAAATTTTAAAAGAAAAATCAGCAAAAATAATATGTGGCAAGGGGGATTCGAACGCAAGACTTACGTCACAGCAATGCAGGGTTTGACCAATGTGCTACAAGTGCTTTCTTACTGTTTAAAAACAAATCAAATTTATAACTTATGGTCAGCATTTACAAATACTCCATTTATACATTAATTTTAAAAATTTTTACTAAACAAGATGGGTGGTCACCATTTTCGATTCTCAAAATATTTGCATGCATCCAAAGAAAAAAATCACCCTCTTATAACTTTGATTTTAATCAAGTTTTTACTATTGTACCCTTAACTATAGCAGTAGAAAAGCCCAGAGTTTAGTAAAAATAACCTTTTTTTAATTATTATGGTAGTTGATGTTCTTTTTGAGGTAAAAGGTATTAATTAATGTTATGATTTAGTTAAACAAATTAATTTAACACCCAAAGATGCTGCGATTCTGGGGAAAAGTGTCTTTGAAATCTTTTGTCAAAAATGGATATCCACCGTTCATCACCGTAACAAATCAAGAGAATCAATAACTATTATTATTAATTTCCATTTGCAAATTCTTCCTTTATTTTTATATCCCTTAATAATAGAAAGTAAATAATACCAGCCATTAATTCTCTTGATTTGCACGATGATGAACAGTGGATATTCATTTTTGACAAAAAATATTCAAAGACACTTTTCTTCAGAACCGCACTCACGCCGAAACCACTTACTAATATGAATATTTTTCCATATCCCTTCACACTAATCACATTATTTTCTTCTATATATATCTTTGCAATCATCAGATCAAATTTCTAAAATGGTTATCATTCCTCAATTATGAATCTATTAGTAAAAATATTGGAAGAAAATAAGAAAAACCCATATGTCAATTCAAGCCCAGCCTGGTAGAATAAGAGTTTATAACCCATCTCTTCTCTGTGGACATTTTTGTTATCTTTCGCTTTCCTTGAACAGCAAATGTAACAACTATTTAACAGGGGAAAATATATAATTGGCCATGGACACTGATGAACCCATTAAATTAGGAGCAATGTTTTTCCTATCCACAGTTTGTTTATTCAAAGACAAAATAGCATGGACTACAGTACCTAGTTAATAGTATCAACTAGATTGGCCCATGTTGTTTGCGTTTGGCAAAATTTTGGTCCGGCAAATTACCGTAGGAAAAGTATTTTTGTTAATTAATAATAGACAAGTCATACAGGCATTCCTATGTTTGTAACTTAGCTAAAAGATACCACTGATGTGACTTATTGCTCAACCTTTTCAATAAAAATAAAAAGCTTTGTTTTTCCTCAATTTCTGTCTATTTAATTCCTTAAAAAGATCAGTTCAGCTTATCATTTCTAGGAAATAAATTTCAAACCCAAAAAAAAAAAATTGGTTTACGCTTTCCATTCTAAAACATGTCATTTTCATTTACTGGACACTCCAACAATTATCAGTATGATAAAACTACGGGATTTGTTCACGATTTAAACCATGAACAAAATTCATCGTGAACAAAAGGATTTTTGTTCACGGTTTAAACTGTGAGAGAACCGTGACCCAAACCTGCGTAAGCAAATTTTGGATCACGGTTCTAACCATGAACAAAATAAAAAATATTCATGGTTAGAACCATGAACGTTTCTTGGCTGGAAAATTTGAAAAGTCAGTTAGTTAGTGAGCCCCAGGTTTTTGTTCACGGCTCTAACCGTGAACAAAATCAGTGTTGGTTCACGGTTACAACCGTAAACAAAACTTGTAACCGTGATCCAAAACATTGACCTGCTCCAGATATCAGTATCTAGAGTAGCCTTTTGTTCACGGTTGTAACCGTGACCAAATGTTTTTAGTCACGGTTACAACCGTGACCAATGATTTTTTTTAAATAATTAAATTTTCCGCACCCTACGCGTATTAAATTAATCATAACCAGCAATATATAATTTCCATTCACTTCACAGACAGCAATATATAATTTTCATTCACTCAATATATTAAAATCTCACGCAATATATTATAATCAAAATAATAAGCTCCGAATCGCTTGCAAAAATAAACAAAAAATATACATACAATCAGTATGATTAATATTCCACTAATCAACAACAAATCAAAAAATGTATGTGTCAAAAAATCCATACAATATGATCAATACTCCACCAATGAACAAATGTATGTGTTAAAAAATCAAAACACAGAACTAATACTGTTGGGACGACGATCCACCTCCATCGTCCCGTGGCCTAAAGAACGCGCTCAACACCTTCCGTATGGCCTGCTGTACAGAATCAACGTGCGACTGCCTCATGTCTCGAATCTCTGCTTTAAGCTCCTGCAGCTCGTGCCGCGTCTGTCTGATACTGCTGCTTCACCTGCTCGTGGAACCGATAGATCTCCTCTTGCGATACTGCTGCCGCATCTGCCCCCGTTTGAATCATGACGCACTCTTGTGCGGTCGAACGTCTATCAAAAAATTAATGGGCTCCAAAACCAACCCCGAGCTCATATTTACTGTGATGCCCACCGGATATCGAATCCAGGACATGAACAAAGGCAGTGATCGAGTTGCCAGGGCCAAGTTCCAAGGCGTCCGTCTGCTCCTGAAACTGGATCTGTATAGAATACACAACCAGATGCTAACTTAAAATACGTAATCAACTTGATTATATGAAACTTATATGTACGCGCCCATATTCCGAAACAAAATGCGGTCATTCTCGCATGCATGTATCTTCTCACACTTTAGGCCGATATTTGTGATTATCTTTTGTACCTTGTACCAGCTCGGTGGTACTTTATTTTTGTCGGGAAAAGCTTCATTTAGCAATGCTATGAGATTGGTGAAAGACTGGTCACTTCATCTGTTCTCGCACTTGATCTGGAAGAGACGTACGAAAAAGGATAGTATCGAAAATCCTTTGCAATTTGAATATAGATGGATTCTCGAGAAAGCCTTGCACTTCTCCAATAATGCGGGTATAGTGCTTTCCGTATCATAAGGAAGTCCAACGGTATTTATAAGCACATCCATGTTATCGACCAGCACGAACACAGCATCATCATCTTTGACGGTTTTGTATTCTTCACACTGCCATTCCTCCTCCTCCTCCTCTTCTACTATCTCTTACCACTCTTCGGTTTTCGCTTCAAAGAATTCATTTTCCGTCGCTTGCACTGGCCTTCCATCGTACTTTTCTCCGTGAATATCTCACTTAGTGTAATCTCTAACGAAATCGTTCTTCACGATATGTAACCCAACATCCGACTTCTTCTGCAATCATGTATTCATACACTTATAGCAAAAACAATAGATTTCATGTTCTTTCAGTATCTCAAGACATGCGTAGGCAAAATCAGTAAAAAAGTAAACACCGTTGAGGAAAAAAATCAGCGGCTCTCGAGAAAACGTCGACGTACATCCAACTCTTGTCGTGGATGTACGGAAATGCCATATTAGAAGAAAATGGAACGTAGCAAGATTCCTATAGATAAGAGTTATAGAATTAAGATTTTGTAATAAATACGAGATAGATGGATAATAAGAAGCGTTAGTACTAGGTTTAATTGACGACTTTATTTAGTTTGGTTTCAATTGTTATTGGATTGGGCTCTTATCAAACTCCTATTGAGAACTTTCTCCTTCTAATCTCAAAGCTCGAGAGTTGGATTCTTTTTCCAAGGAAGACAATGATAATATTAAATGTTCTTTATTGGATGTCGAGAATAACGGCCGTACGGGTAAAGCACTTATCCCATTAAGAATGTATAAAGTATACATCCATTCACTTGTGCTTTTATCCATTTCGAGAAAATTTCGGCAGCACTTCCTTACTGTTCTCCGAGTACACTGTAATAGAACAGATAATCGTTTCAATGCTGTGAAATATCATTGAATAGAATATCTAATCTATCATTGTACACGGAGAACCAGCGGAAATGTACCAACAAAATATCCCGAAATAAATGAAAAACATAAGTGAATGCAGGTGTCTGCTTTATACATTCCTAACTTATCCACACGGGACAAATTTATCGGTTATCGTACGATCGAATATTAATTCTCGTCACATAGACTATGCGACGATTGTTAGAAACCGAACGATAATGTCCGGTGTTTAATAACGTTCGTGTAGTTTTATGTCATGACGAACACCGAATATATGTTAACCGATAAACGTGAACTAAGTTACGTTTTCATTTTCACATATGATTAATTATCGATGAGAATATGTAAATTTCATAGTATCATTGAATGTCACACACTTACTTTAAAATTTAATTTAGATTGGTTTTACGTTTACATTTCAATTTCAAGGTTTCGAAGTTTTTACTTGAGGATAAAGTTCTTTAAAATTAGGGGTTTTCTTAATCGAGTTTAAGATTTTGGATTTAGGGTTGGTGAGATTTGAAAAGAGTTCAATATAGAGAAGAATGATGATGAATCAAGGTTTGTATATGTTTGTATGTGTGTGTGTGTATATGTGTGTATGTATGTGTATGTTTGTGTGTATGCTTGTGCGTGCACGCGTGTGTGCGCGTGTCTTTGTCTGTGTGTATGTGTATGTGTGCGCGCGCGCTTGTGTGTGTATGCGCGTGCGCGCACACACACATTGGTAACGGTTATAATCCTAACCCGAACCTTAACCATTAACCCTAATCATAACCCTGACCCTAATTAACCCTAACCCCCTAAATTAACTAAATTATTATAAACTTCACCAAAACACCCATAGCTATTGATGATTTTCCACTAAACCACCTTAAGATTTTACTTAAAAACCTGTTTGCTCAATTTTATCTTTTTTACACTAAAATACCCTTAACTATTGTTGCAATTTACTAAAATACCCTTAACTACTATTGTTGCAATTTTACTCTAAAATATCCTAACCCCTAATCCTATCCTTAATCCTATCCCTAAACCCTAACCCTCCTTAGCCGTAACCCTAACCCTAAACCCCCTTTGGCTCTAACCCTCAATCCAAATCCTAACTCTCTCAACCCCTAGCTACAACACCAACACCAACACCAACACCAACACTAACAACACCAGAAAGAACATTTAAAATAGAAGCAGCAAGAACAATTCAATAACATAAATTTTAATTTAATTTTGGAGAAAATATAATTAAACCAATAAATAAATAAATTCATACTTACCTCTTTGAAGATCGGTGGCGAGGTCTTCGATGGGGGATCGACGACGGAGGCCACGACCTTCAGCAACGACGACGATGAACTCACTCCAGCGAGCTTCAGCGACGACGGTGGAGGCTTCAATCGCGGCTTATAGCATCGATCCACGAGACCGGGCTTGACGACGGAGGAGAGGAGGCGAGGGTTTCGAAGGGGACGGCCACAACGGTGATGGCAGGCAGCTCCGGCGACGGACGAGACAGCAGCGGCGAGCGATCGAGAAGGAGCGACGAGAGGTTTTTTTTTTAGGGAAAAATTAGGGATTGGGGAAAAAAGAGGGGAGATTGGGATTTATGACCAATTTCTCGTTACTTTAGCCAGCGGTGTAAGTTACATCTGTAGTCTAAGAATCAAGGAACGTGCTTTCTATTTTATCAAGGGCCGCTTCAACACCAAACATTACTTAATTATTAAAATTAAAACTTAAACTAAACCACTTTAATAAATTAAAATTAAAAAAGACAGCAAGAAAGAAAGAAAGAGAAAGAAACTTAACTACCAATCCTAAAAAAGGTTTTAAAAAATTCAACCCAACTGTTTTGCCATCAACTACATTTGTGAATTGTCAAAGCAGTAGGGCATCTATCACCATCTTCATCAAAAGCAAACGGAGACATAGCGTACGTTCCACCTCCTCACTCTTAATTATGTTAAATAAAAAGCAACAAATGTAAGATGAACCACACTTCACTTTGCTTCTATATATGATTTGGCTCCTTAATTAACAAGGAAAAGAGAAGAGATGAAAGAAGAGAAAAAAGAAGACCATAAAGAAGAAAGTAATGTGTATGTATGGGATTGTGGAAGTCCTCTTTATGATTCATTTGAGCTTGCGTCTTTCTCCCACCTCCTCGACCGCAACCTTATGTCTCTTCCCTTCGCTGGGCGGTCTAGCCGGAGACTGACGGTTGTTAAGTTTGCTGAGAAGTCTAGTGATGAATTCGAAAGGAAGAAGAAGAAAACACGTGTAAAGAGGCAGAGGAGATTAATTCAGGGGATCTACTGTGCTGTTGCCTTTTGGAGGAAAGGATGAAATCATATATGTCGAATGCTGATAAATTGCTTTCTTGTGATAAAAGAGAGCACATGTTATTATTAAAATCAAATTGTTAATATGTTTTAGCGAAATGTTATGCTTAGTATGAATTATTCATTCGAAATATATATGTTGATTGTTCCCTTTTTTTTTACTTTTCCATATTTCATATGTAGAAGGTTGATTTATATATTAGAGATAATGATATAATAGTTATCAATTTATTTATAGCGATAATGATATCATGTTACAAGGAAGAGGACCGTCAACTATCTTATCCTATATCATTTAGTATATGAGATACAATGCATAGAAGAGAAGGATCATAATTTTAGGACATTTAAATGGTCTATGGAAATACTCATAAAGTTAATTATCTTTTCTCTCATATCGATCTTACAATACATGCCAGCTTGTACATGAATTTTAATATCTTCAGCTTATAGACCAAGTAAAACATACATCACTAAGCCATCCTTGCTAATTTAGCCTTTTGTAAAGGAAATAACCTTATGGATTATAATCATGCATCAAAATCAATGTATAAGAGGATACTCCTGAGATCTTCAAATCAAAATTACTACTAATAGGTTGAATTTTCAATGTATAAGAGGATACTCCTGAGATCTTCAAATCAAAATTACTACTAATAGGTTGAATTTTTTATGTGATCTTAGTTATCCCCTCATAAGCTAATAGGCATGTAGTCTTCTTGAACAGAACCATCTATCTATCTATCTTTCTCTCTATTATCTTATATATAAAGCCATAAGAGGGAATATTCCCTCTTCAATTTTTTTCCCCCCCATATGCACGAATTTGACTCCATTCCTTTAGTTTAAGGAAATTTGCATTTATCCCATTCTTGCCAAAAATTAATCCTCCATTCTATAATTTAAGTTAATATATGCATTTCGTGCAAAATTTGGTGTAGCACCTGTGGAGAAGAAGATGTGGAAAAACCGGCTAAGATGGTTTGGTCATGTGCGACGCAGACCTATGAAAGCACCAGTTCGACGAATAGATACTCTCGATATGGGCAATGGCAAAATGGCAAAAGAGAGACCGAAAAAAACATGGATGGAGGTGATACGAAACGATATGGTTCACTGCTATAAATAAGGGTTGCCCCTACGGATTTATCCGTAGGGCCAAACCACTGCCCCTACGGATATATGCGTAGGGGCGAAAAAATACCCCATAGGTGCAAAGGCCGCAGGTGCAAGTTGAGGCCCTGAACTTACCCCTACGGGCAAATTCTTGCCCCTACGGATTTCTGTGTAGGTCCTGTTGCCCCTACGGACTACGCCGTAGGGTAAAAAAATTTATATTATTTACGGGTTTTTTTAATATATTAAGTGTACCTACGGACATGTCCGTAGATCCAAGTTATACCCCCTACGGATAGCTACGTAGGTACCTATCCGTAGGGGAAAAATATCAGGATTCCTGATATTTTGCCCCTACGGATAGCTACGTAGGGGATAGGCAGTGGCCCCTACGGATATGTCCATAGGGGCACTCCCAACCCCTGGTACTGAGATCAGGGGGCAAATGTCAGTTACTGCTGACATTTTGCCCCTACGGATATAACCGTAGGGGCAACATGTGTGCCTACGGATTAATCCGTAGGTACATATTGTCTGTATTTTTTTTTAAAAAGTGCTGCCTGATTTTTCCCCGCTCTGTGCACAATAATATATACATCAATCAAATATAAAAATAATCATCACACAACATATATCGCAGTATTCATAATCACATCTCACGCATATAATATACAAAAGAAATCCAAAAACTGAATATGATATAAATATAAACCAATATCGATATCGTTTCAAAATGTAGTACAATGTGTATGATATAAATAAATACATGTTTCAAAAAATAAGAACCAAAAATCTACCCTAGTTCGGTCCAGCTCCATCTCTGAATAACGATAGAATAACGCGCGCCTGCTCCTCGGTCAATAAACTCTGCAATTCGGCATGAGCGGGAGTCTGAGCGGCCTGTGGAGCTGGCGATATGGTCTGCGCAGCCGCCGTCGAGGTAGTCGCTTGCGGAGCCGCGGCTGCGGGAGTCTGAGTGGGCGGTGGAGCTACAGGAGCTGTTTGCGGAAGCGCAGCTGATGTAGTGGCTTGCGGAGCCGCAGCCGAAGGAGATGCGTGTGGAGGCTCAGCCGATGTACCCTGTCGCGTCTGGACCTAACGTGTGTAATAAGCGTGTAAGAACTGTGTATTATTCGAATTCGTATCATTATTAAGTTATTTCGAAACCCCGTTTGGATATCTAGTTTGTTGTTTATTTTAATTACATCTGTATGTATAATTAATCAAACTTAAGTCTAAAACCAAATAAGCTCAAGCTACCTAATTATGGATATGTTGATATCTATATAATATGACATGATATTTTACTATAAAGCAGTATACATACCAGCATCTCTTTCAACTCCTGAACGGTGGCCCTCAAGCTCTCCAGTTCCTGATGGACACGTCGGTCACCGGAGACGGAGGAAGTAACCGCCGGGGTGGAGTCCAACCTCATATGGGCCCTGCTAGGGCCCAGTCCCCGGCCTCTTTCTCAACCTCCGTGGTGCCCTCCGTGTGCGGCGTCCAGAACTGGGGTCAGCAGCCTCGGATCGCTCTGTTCGGTAAAATCGATCCCCGAGGCCTGGGCCTGCTCAACCACCCGCTTCTACACCCACATTAAGCAGTAAAGTATAAGTATAAGATTTAAACTTGAACCTTCCAAAACTAAAATTTCAAATTTGGGTAGAAAAAATATTAACACTTACGCAGTACTCCTGGGTAGCGACGTCGGGATATCGAACCTCGCCCGTGGCGGGATCTGTCGAGGTGCCGTGGACGGCAAGATATGCGAACAGCACGCTCGGTGTACCACCTGACGCCACGGTCCGAGATGTCTGCAATATTAGAAAGTAACTCTTAATATTAGAAATATTAGAAAATAACTCTTAATATTGCAGAATATCACAAACGTCGGTCTATTGTAATTTACCGATAACTCCATGGCTCGAGTAATGTTCCTCGAGCCACCTGTGTAAGTGGGGCGACCCCTCTTCGCCGACTTCCTGTTCTCTGTATTCTGAGCGTCCTGTTTCTGCACAACGCATTAACATTTAGTTTTCTAATTAAGAAACACAAAGAAATAAATTTTATCATAAATAATGAATTACATTTAAAATACATACATGTTTGCGTTGGGAGTCGAAATAAGCGCACAATAGAGTCCATGTCTCTACGTCGACTCTCGCAAACGCCGGAGTAGATAGGAGGGCCGCTCTCTCTGCCTCGGGTGTCGCCATCCACAGGGAGTAGCAGTCGGCCTTCAGCTCATTCCTGTTGTATCGGATCTTGGCCTGCATGTTCTTCATCAGACCATTGTACAGAGCATGAAGGTCGAGCACCCTCCCCAGGTGATCAGGGTCGGCTACAGGCTGAAAATCGTAATCCAACTGAAAATACAAAAAAACATTGTTATTAGATTACAAGTGTTAATAATAAATATATTGGATAGATCAAATGAAAATATATATTAATACATACCCGAGCCTGATCAAAGAAGAGGGCGAATGAGCGCTGGTGCTGCTCGCCCCACTCAACGTGAAGTGGATAGTTCTTCACGAGCCGGATCTCGTCCCCTAAATACCGGCTGAACCTCTCGGCATGAGGACCGGTATAGTGATAGTCAAGGGTAAAAAAAGGGGGGATGTTGCCTCCCCCCTAGCTCTGTCAGGCCTCAGCCTATGGGACTAATTCGGGCCTCGAGTCCCCCTCTGGGGATGGGGAGGCCCTGCGTCTGCACGAAATATCAAGACAATCAATAATAAGACAAAGTTGTATTAAGAAATCAAGGTTAAACGAAAATTCAAGTGTGATATATACCTCCGGTGACTATCGCACGAGCCTGGGCCTGGGCAGCAGCACGAGCGGGACGATAGTTCCTCCGGTGAGGAACAACCGGGGTCCCGGATGCGGACGCATCCCCTCCAACTAGAAAATAAACATCGACGCTAAATTTCCATGAAGTTCATATTTATTCTATAGAGCATATGTAAAATGAGTAAATATTTTAAATTTATTCATACTAACCTGCAGACGATGCGGAGGGTATGGAAGCGGCAGGAGTGGCCCCTGCGGAAGGTGTGGACGCACCATCTATAATTAGACAATTAAAAATAGATTATATAAGTAATTGCAAAAAGAATGTGTAGATCAATAATACAACGTTCTAAATCAATATGCATGCACTATAGGATATATAAACATACCCGCAGGTGCGGTGGTGTCACCACCTACAGCTAGACAATAATAAAAATTGCTAAGTAAGAGCAAAAGGAATGTGTGTATTTATGATATAGCATTCTAAATCAATATACATACACTATATGATATATAAACATATCTGGAGGAGCGGGGGTGGCCTCTGTCCTAGATGTGGACGCATCACCAACAACTAGACAATCAAACATTGACAATATAAGTAATTTTGACATAAACAGGTATGAATATCTGTAATATTACATTCAAAATGGATATGCGTGCAGTATACCTGGAGATGTGGCAAAATCCACACGGAAGGAGGCATCCGAAGGGGTCTCCGCTCTGGGTGCAAGACCGGCCCTCTGAAGCTCCCTACGGAGCTCTCCGGGCGGCAGAACCGCTCTGTCTCTGCCGCGGCTGGAGCTCCTGCCGCCCCTCGCTGCTCCCGACATCGTCATCAAATCTAGATAAACGGTTCGTGGACGCATTAGACAATCATTAAAAGTATTGACTATATATGTATAGAGCGTAAAATGTGAAGTAATAATATAACATTACTGATAACCTTTTTCGTTTCGTGGGCGCATCATACATATCTACTTGGATTTCATCGTCGATGTCATTTCTAACCCACGTAACTTCATGATCGGTCAAAGACAACCCGTCCTTCGAAACAGACGGTCGGAGCACTTTAAGCCTTCTCTCTTCTTCGATCAGCTAAGTGGAGCCAAGGTTTTCTCGAAGTTGGATCTCCGTTCTGGATATCATCAAATCAGAGTAACAGCCGAGGATGTATGCAAGACGGCTTTCAGGACCCGATACGGGCATTACGAGTTCCTTGTGATGCCGTTCGGTGTTACCAATGCCCCAGCAATATTCATGGATTTAATGAACAGGGTGTTCGCAAAATACTTGGACACGTTTGTCGTTGTGTTTATCGACTACATACTTGTCTATTCGAAGACCCGGGAAGAGCATGCTGAGCATTTGCGCACGGTACTGCAGGTTCTTCGGGAAGAGAAGCTGTACGCGAAGCTAAGCAAGTGTGAATTCTGGCTTGACAAGGTTCAGTTTTTGGGACATATTGTTTCGGGCGAAGGCATCTCGGTGGACCCGGCAAAGATAGAATCTGTCAGAGATTGGCCGACGCCAAAATCAGTAGCAGAGATCAGGAGCTTTCTGGGATTGGCAGGTTATTATCGGAGATTCGTCCAAGATTTCTCAAGGATCGCGGAACCATTGACGAGGTTAACACGGAAGGACGTGCCGTTTACATGGACAGAGGAGTGCACTCAGGCATTCGACACACTAAAGCAGAAGTTAACCACGGCGCCTATTCTTACTGTACCAGATAATTCAGGTGGTTTGGTGATACACAGTGATGCCTCAGGGAAGGGTTTAGGCTGTGTTTTGATGCAGCACGGCCGAGTGGTTGCTTACGCCTCTCGACAACTGAGAAACCACGAGAAGAACTACCCCACGCATGACTTGGAGTTAGCCGCGGTAGTTTTTGCATTGAAGATTTGGAGGCACTATCTATTGGGTGAGAAAGTGGAGGTTTACACGGATCATAAAAGTTTGAAGTATGTTTTCACTCAGAAAGAACTGAACATGAGGCAGCGCCGATGGCTAGAGCTAATGGCAGATTATGACTTGGACCTTCAGTATCACCCGGGGAAGGTCAATGTTGTACCAGATGCACTCAGTCGCAAACCAGCGGTCATGATGTTGACCGATCAGAGGAGTATTATTGAGGATTTCCAGAGACTTGAAATTGAGGTCATTACTCCGAACGCACTCAGTCAATTTTGGCAACTACAGGTGCAATCTTCCCTGGTGGATCGCATCAAGATTGCACAAGCGGATGATCCTCGATTACAAAAGTTCAGAGAGCAAGTGGAAGCTGGTTTGAGAACGGATTTGATTATACATGAAGATGGCTCTCTGAGATTCGGTAGCAGACTCTGCGTACCTAAAGGTGATGTACGAGAAGAAGTGTTGGCTGAAGCACACAGTTCAGCTTATTCTGTGCATCCAGGAGGTACAAAAATGTATCAGGACCTAAAGCAGCACTTTTGGTGGAACGGAATGAAGCGGGAAATTGCGAGGTTCGTATCCAGATGCTTGGTATGTCAGCAGGTGAAGGCGGAACATCAGAGAACAGCAGGATTATTACAACCATTGCCGATACCTGAATGGAAGTGGGAGCACATTACTATGGATTTTGTGACGGCCTTACCACGGAGCCCTAGAGGCAATAACGCCATTTGGGTTATCGTCGATCGCCTCACAAAAGCTACACACTTTCTACCTTTCCGAGTGGGACAGTCGACAGAATCGCTGGCAGAAAGATATATGCAGGAAATTGTGCGACTTCACGGTGTTCCAGTCAGCATTGTGTCAGACCGGGACACGAGATTCTTGTCGCACTTTTGGAAGAGCTTACAGGAGAGTTTGGGAACCCGCCTCAAATTCAGCACAGCTTATCACCCACAGACGGATGGACAATCCGAGCGTACAATTCAGACGCTCGAGGATATGTTGAGAGCCTGTATGTTGGATTTTCAGGGTTCCTGGGAGGACCATCTGCATCTAGTCGAGTTCTCTTATAACAATAGTTATCAGGCTAGTATTCAGATGGCTCCTTTTGAAGCACTATATGGGCGGAAGTGTCGATCCCCAGTATGTTGGGACGATGTGGGAGAACGAAGATTACTGGGCCCCGAACTCATTGTTCAGACAGTCGACAAGGTTCAGATGATCAGGCAGCGTATTAAGGCGGCTCAGGATCGACAAAAGAGTTGGGCAGATACCAGCAGAAGGGCACTAGAATTCGAAGTCGGAGATCATGTGTTCTTGAAAATTTCCCCTACTCGTGGATTGATCAGATTCGGGAGTCGGGGAAAACTTAGTCCCCGTTTTATCGGACCTTTTGAGGTGCTAGAGCGAGTAGGAGAGGTGGCCTATCGACTGGCCTTGCCTCCATCGCTAGCTGGTGTGCACAATACCTTCCACGTGTCACAGTTGCGGCGTTATGTTCGGGATGAGAGCCATGTCCTGGACCATTCAGAACTAGTTTTGGGAACCGATCTGTCATACGAGGAGCAGCCTACTACCATCCTCGACCGCAGAGAGAAAGTGCTGAAGAATAAGGTCATTCCGTTAGTCCGAGTGTCTTGGGACGGTCGTTCCCCAGGGGAATCCACCTGGGAGCGGGAGGAAGACATCCGCGATCGTTATCCACATCTCTTTGTTTAGTACATTGTTTCTTTGTATCTTTGTTAAATTTCGAGGACGAAATTTTTGTTAAGGGGGGTATGATGTAAATCCCCGTTTCCTTTCTAAATGAATTTTCCTATTTTCTGAGTTCTAGAGATTACCTTATTCTGGTCCTCGTATATTTTCTATTTGGTTGTTAGGCTTAATATTTATATTTTCCAAACCCTAAAAGCCAAAACCCAAGATTTAAAACCAAAATTTTATCAATAAAATCCTAACCCTATTTTTTAAAACCCTAAGTTTCAGCCCACACGCACTTTACTTAATAAAATTTCTTAATAAATTTAACCCTTAGCCCATTCTCTTTTCCCTCAGCCCACTCTCGATTTTTTTAAATAAATCCCTTATATTTTTCCCGGCCTGTTTATCTCAGCCCACTCAAAAAACAAATTCTTAAATAAAATCCCTATATCCTTTTGCCCCAAGCCCGTTACTTTAGCCTCTAGCCGTTTCTTTTTCCAAGCCCACACTTTTCTTTTAAAACAAAAATTTCCTTATAAATCCCCGGCCCAATCTATTATCAGCCCACACAGTTTTTTTTAAAATCCCTACATAAAATTTAACCTTCAGCCATTAGTATTTCCTCAGTCCGTTTCTCTTCTGAAGCCCACGAAGTTTATAAAGGAAAAATGAATTCTTTTCGCGGCCCACTCCCTGCGGCCCGTGCCCAATTCCCCGCTTCAGACCCGACCCCTGTTCATCTTCCATTCAAAAAAAAAATCCCCAACGGCTACCTCCATTTAACTCGCGCACGATCCCAGCTCCTCGCCGCGCTTCACGCCCACGCCCACGCCCACGCCCTCATTCCTGCCGTTACCCCCCACGTTTTCAACCTCGCCTCTCCCTCTCCAACTCACTCTTCATCCTTCCTCTACTTTCACCGAGCCCCCAAACCTCCCATAACCCACTACAACCTCCACCCACGACGACGACGAACTTCCTCCGATCCCCGTCTGCATCACCTCACGTCTCCTCCACCAACTCTCTTCTCCCTCTAAGGCTTCACACTTCATCAACCCGAGCCCCTCCATCAATCCAACCCTGCACACAGAAACCCAATTAACCGACCGAGCTCGAGTCGCCACCTTACACCCTCGACGCCGGTGAACCCCCCACCACGTCGTCGATCTCCCTACGACCCCCTCAGCATCATCACCATCACCGTAATCCACTACACCACTGCTCCCCATCTATCTCCAAAACTCCAAAACCTTTTTCCAAAAAAATTTTCCCCCACTGGGCACTTCACTGCGCAAGTTGCCGGAGCGACGCCGTCGACCTTCGGAAACCCCAACACTTCTCAGAGGGACCAGAGAGCAACCCTAAGCTTCCAGCGCACGCAAGACGACTCCGGGAAAACTCCGACGCGCAATTCGTGTTTCGAACTAGGCTCGCGGGAATCCGGAACGTGGCGCACAACGCGCGTTCGCGACATCGTTGCCGTCGTGCGACCCCAAGGCGTCCTCCAGGCAAGTGTTTACTTGCTTCATGCTAAATTATTAGTGGTACAACCTTAAAATCATATAAATTGAAACTTACCGAATAACTAAATATATTGTGACGTATGTGTTCGATGTATGATCCCAATGGAAATATTTGTCCAATTTGACGGTAACCTATACGTTCTGTTGGCCCTTTTATTGATGTATAACGTGTGCGAAATTCGCTGGAAAATACGATTGTTCGTGACAAAAAGTGATATCCCCATATATGTTGTTTAAACTAGAACTCTCTCGTACCTGAAAACGAATAAAATCACCATAAATCGTATACATGTTGGAAAGCTGCGTTCGGGGGCTTAAATCGAAGACGACTCGATGAACTTTAATCCTATGTAAATTTTTGATCAATTCTGTTATGTAACCATGAAGATATTTGGATTGGAACACGACTCTGGACTGCAGTCCAGAGCGTTTCTGATTAGTGAGTTCTGTCTAAAGTCCTGCGTCCCCGTGTTTTCTGAAATCGTGTGATACGGAACCTTACAGTAGTTATAAGATATTCCTGATAGTGAAAGAAAACAAGTGGTTTCATTCCGATTCATCGCAGTTTGTTATTTTAAACTTATTTTGAAAGAGTAGCACGTAAAGCTGTTCAGAACACTTTCTGAAATGACATTTGAGATTGAACGGTGTATAACTTTCAACGTACAGATGCGATGGAAGATCCTTCTGCTGCGTTGAATACTTTATCGAGAACTCTAAATTCCATTTAACTGTGACATCACTAAATTCTGAGCCCAACTGGGTGCAATTCGTGTCGCGAAACAGATGTTCAGTTCTGAAATTGAAATTTCAGCCGCGAACACTTAAACTGAAACAGTTATATCTTGAAAACCGAAACTCCGATTGAACTGAAACAAATTTTGATGAATTCCTGACTGATTGTTCTATATATCTTACCTACATCATTTTTGCTGAATTCGTAACATATTAATTTGTGTAATTCATTTTAGTTCATGACATGCATGTTAATTCATAACATACAGAGTTTATTGGTAGCACACAATACATACATCATACCCTTGTCATATACACAGTGTTAGTGCGTGTGGACATTGCATTATCGTGCGTGATAGATGTTGGTTTAGGAGTGACGAGTACACCAATGGAAAGTGAACATTCGTGACAATGATGGATACAGTGGATAGTGATGAAACCGTATCATTGGTATACTTGTACACAACTAGATCAATATCATAAATAGTGTAACCTGGGGAAAAAGGGGAAATCAAAGTGGAAAGAGTATCGTATTTAGCGGGACCGTGTTTAGAGGATGATCATTCGAACCGTGATACTTATACGTGTAGGACAGGATCTAGCGATCCGGCTGACAGGGTTATGTCCCGGGCATGTGGGCCGTTGTCTCGGGTATGTACGAGACTCCTGTTAAACATGATCCTCCTTCCACTATGTGATTTCAACCATGACCTAGAGACCGATAGGGACACATAACATATTCTGCATCATATCGTGACATAGTGTTTACTTGCATTATTTCTCATACCAGTATTACCTCATTTACCTGTTTCATCTGATTATAATAATATTATTTTTTTGTGTCGCTCTGACGACCTGAGTATGCATGCTCAGATTCCGCGGGAGGACCAGCACAGGAGATGGATCTACCCTTCGAGTTCACAGAGATATAGTCTGGTGTACTCCCTATCTTTATTATTTTCTTAGAGTGATCGTGATATTGAGCTTGGTTAGTTAACGTTCTTATTATCTGTAATCTGTGAACACTGGAATTTTAATGTAATAAATTAGTGATGTGATTCCTTTAATACTGTGCTTTATTTACTAATTACCATGTAATGCTAGAAGCCGAAGTGTGACTAGGCGGGATGATTCCTCGACCGTAGGAGCATGGCTGGCCTAGTCATATCTCGTATTCTGTATTTTGGGAAGCGGGGCGTGACATGGTTTAGTTGGTATCAGAGACCGTGTTTAGTATCAAGGGATAACATTAACTATGCTGTATTACGTTATTCTTGTTTCACTACTCTTGATTTCCATCCTTGAATCTGATCCCATTCTTTTGAATCTTCCAGTGATATGACATCCCCGAACGACCCCTCCTCGGACTCCAGCTCTCAGGACCGCACGGAAAGAATACTCAGTGCACTGACCACTCTTGCGGAAGCTCAGGAGAGGAAGACAGATTTGTTTACTGAGGGACTCAGGGCGATTACCGCTGCAGGAGGACCCTCCGCACTTATTACCGCCCCCGAGGGCGCTACTCCACCAGCTTATCAGACTAGGGCTGGTACGGTGTCAGACTTCCGACGGTTACACCCAGCTGCGTTCACAGGGCTAGCTGAACCCCTTGAGGCTGAACAATGGCTAGTAAACATGGAAAATTTATTGGCAGCTGCCAGGGTTCCAGAGGAAGACAGAGTGGATGTGATAAAGATACAATTAGAAGACTAGGCCCGTACATGGTGGTCGGTAGAAGAAAGCAGACTTGAAGGGCCGAAGGGCCGATCGAATGGAGCAAGTTTAAGGAGTGCTTCTTAGATCATTATTTTCCTCCCACAGCCAAGGCAGAAATAGAGGAAAAGTTTATCCTTTTAAAGCAGAATGGACGCCCAGTGGACGTTTATGCGGCAAAGTTCAACCGTTTGAGCCGCTTTGCTCCATACATGGTCAAATCAGAAGTCACCAGGGCCAGACGTTTCCTTCAGGGGCTAGATTTTGAGTTGCAGCAGCTGATTGCATCGTTGGATCTACAGACTTTCGCACAGGTACTCAACGCGGCGAGAGTTCAGGAGCAATTGATTAACAAGTTCAGGAGACCCCCAGTCGTTCCAGCACGTACCCACGCGCCTTCTCGAGGAGCCATACCGGTTCACAGAGCAGGGACGATGCAAATGAAGCGCCCGTTTGTACCACAACATCGCCCCCAGAGACAGGGCGTAACTTACGGTTATTACGGTAGAGGAGGACATACTCAGAAGGACTGTCGCCGTGCCAAGGGACAGTGCCTGATTTGCGGTTCCAGTCAACACAGGATTAACAGTTGTCCTGAGCGAGCAGAAATACAGGGAAGTTCTGGACCGTCACAGCAGAGGCCGCAGGAACAGAGACAACCATTTACAGGTCGCGGTCAGGGACGGGCTTTCACCTTGACCGCAGAGCAGGCAGAAGCGTCAGGGGATGTGGTTACAGGTACTCTACTCGTACATTCCTTGCCAGCTAGAGTACTTTTTGATTCAGAAGCATCGCATTGTTTCTTGTCTGAGCATTTCACAAATACACACTCAATACCACATGAACCACTAACCAAGGGATGGGAAATTCATACGGGTAATGGCATTATAATATCTAGTCGAGAATGTAGATTATGCCCGGTTGTAGTGTGTGGCAGGAAATTCTATGCGAATTTCCTCCTAATTGGGACAGGCAGTTACGACGCAATTCTTGGGATGGATTGGATGAGCACTTTTCATGCTGTAATCGATTGTCGTGCAAGGAATGTGATCTTCCGCATTCCCAATCACCCGGAGTTTGTTTTCGAGGGCGGAAGCGAATCTTTGGAGCCAGCTAAGTATAGAGCCAAGCCCAATGAACTGATAGCTATGGAGATTGATAAGAGCCCAGCCCCAGTAATTGTTCGGGACTTTCTGGACGTATTTCCTGAAGATCTCCCAGGTCTACCACCTCCTCGAATCTTGGAATTCTCAATCGACTTGACTCCAGGTACAGCCCCAGTATCCAGAGCTCCATACAGAATGGCACCAGTTGAATTGGCGGAATTGAAGAAGCAGGTTGAAGAACTATTGGAGAAAGGATTCATTCGGCCAAGAGCTTCACCGTGGGGTGCACCAGTTCTATTGGTAAAGAAGAAGGATGGATCGTTGCGAATGTGCATAGATTACCGGGAGCTGAACAAGGTCACAATAAAGAACAAGTACCCAATCCCGCGTATCGATGACCTATTCGATCAGCTAAGTGGAGCCAAGGTTTTCTCGAAGTTGGATCTCCGTTCTGGATATCATCAAATCAGAGTAACAGCCGAGGATGTATGCAAGACGGCTTTCAGGACCCGATACGGGCATTACGAGTTCCTTGTGATGCCGTTCGGTGTTACCAATGCCCCAGCAATATTCATGGATTTAATGAACAGGGTGTTCGCAGAATACTTGGACACGTTTGTCGTTGTGTTTATCAACGACATACTTGTCTATTCGAAGACCCGGGAAGAGCATGCTGAGCATTTGCGCACGGTACTGCAGGTTCTTCGGGAAGAGAAGCTGTACGCGAAGCTAAGCAAGTGTGAATTCTGGCTTGACAAGGTTCAGTTTTTGGGACATATTGTTTCGGGCGAAGGCATCTCGGTGGACCCGGCAAAGATAGAATCTGTCAGAGATTGGCCGACGCCAAAATCAGTAGCAGAGATCAGGAGCTTTCTGGGATTGGCAGGTTATTATCGGAGATTCGTCCAAGATTTCTCAAGGATCGCGGAACCATTGACGAGGTTAACACGGAAGGACGTGCCGTTTACATGGACAGAGGAGTGCACTCAGGCATTCGACACACTAAAGCAGAAGTTAACCACGGCGCCTATTCTTACTGTACCAGATAATTCAGGTGGTTTGGTGATACACAGTGATGCCTCAGGGAAGGGTTTAGGCTGTGTTTTGATGCAGCACGGCCGAGTGGTTGCTTACGCCTCTCGACAACTGAGAAACCACGAGAAGAACTACCCCACGCATGACTTGGAGTTAGCCGCGGTAGTTTTTGCATTGAAGATTTGGAGGCACTATCTATTGGGTGAGAAAGTGGAGGTTTACACGGATCATAAAAGTTTGAAGTATGTTTTCACTCAGAAAGAACTGAACATGAGGCAGCGCCGATGGCTAGAGCTAATGGCAGATTATGACTTGGACCTTCAGTATCACCCGGGGAAGGTCAATGTTGTACCAGATGCACTCAGTCGCAAACCAGCGGTCATGATGTTGACCGATCAGAGGAGTATTATTGAGGATTTCCAGAGACTTGAAATTGAGGTCATTACTCCGAACGCACTCAGTCAATTTTGGCAACTACAGGTGCAATCTTCCCTGGTGGATCGCATCAAGATTGCACAAGCGGATGATACTCGATTACAAAAGTTCAGAGAGCAAGTGGAAGCTGGTTTGAGAACGGATTTGATTATACATGAAGATGGCTCTCTGAGATTCGGTAGCAGACTCTGCGTACCTAAAGGTGATGTACGAGAAGAAGTGTTGGCTGAAGCACACAGTTCAGCTTATTCTGTGCATCCAGGAGGTACAAAAATGTATCAGGACCTAAAGCAGCACTTTTGGTGGAACGGAATGAAGCGGGAAATTGCGAGGTTCGTATCCAGATGCTTGGTATGTCAGCAGGTGAAGGCGGAACATCAGAGAACAGCAGGATTATTACAACCATTGCCGATACCTGAATGGAAGTGGGAGCACATTACTATGGATTTTGTGACGGCCTTACCACGGAGCCCTAGAGGCAATAACGCCATTTGGGTTATCGTCGATCGCCTCACAAAAGCTACACACTTTCTACCTTTCCGAGTGGGACAGTCGACAGAATCGCTGGCAGAAAGATATATGCAGGAAATTGTGCGACTTCACGGTGTTCCAGTCAGCATTGTGTCAGACCGGGACACGAGATTCTTGTCGCACTTTTGGAAGAGCTTCCAGGAGAGTTTGGGAACCCGCCTCAAATTCAGCACAGCTTATCACCCACAGACGGATGGACAATCCGAGCGTACAATTCAGACGCTCGAGGATATGTTGAGAGCCTGTATGTTGGACTTTCAGGGTTCCTGGGAGGACCATCTGCATCTAGTCGAGTTCTCTTATAACAATAGTTATCAGGCTAGTATTCAGATGGCTCCTTTTGAAGCACTATATGGGCGGAAGTGTCGATCCCCAGTATGTTGGGACGATGTGGGAGAACGAAGATTACTGGGCCCCGAACTCATTGTTCAGACAGTCGACAAGGTTCAGATGATCAGGCAGCGTATTAAGACGGCTCAGGATCGACAAAAGAGTTGGGCAGATACCAGCAGAAGGGCACTAGAATTCGAAGTCGGAGATCATGTGTTCTTGAAAATTTCCCCTACTCGTGGATTGATCAGATTCGGGAGTCGGGGAAAACTTAGTCCCCGTTTTATCGGACATTTTGAGGTGCTAGAGCGAGTAGGAGAGGTGGCCTATCGACTGGCCTTGCCTCCATCGCTAGCTGGTGTGCACAATACCTTCCACGTGTCACAGTTGCGGCGTTATGTTCGGGATGAGAGCCATGTCCTGGACCATTCAGAACTAGTTTTGGGAACCGATCTGTCATACGAGGAGCAGCCTACTACCATCCTCGACCGCAGAGAGAAAGTGCTGAAGAATAAGGTCATTCCGTTAGTCCGAGTGTCTTGGGGCGGTCGTTCCCCAGGGGAATCCACCTGGGAGCGGGAGGAAGACATCCGCAATCGTTATCCACATCTCTTTGTTTAGTACATTGTTTCTTTGTATCTTTGTTAAATTTCGAGGACGAAATTTTTGTTAAGGGGGGTATGATGTAAATCCCCGTTTCCTTTCTAAATGAATTTTCCTATTTTCTGAGTTCTAGAGATTACCTTATTCTGGTCCTCGTATATTTTCTATTTGGTTGTTAGGCTTAATATTTATATTTTCCAAACCCTAAAAGCCAAAACCCAAGATTTAAAACCAAAATTTTATCAATAAAATCCTAACCCTATTTTTTAAAACCCTAAGTTTCAGCCCACACGCACTTTACTTAATAAAATTTCTTAATAAATTTAACCCTTAGCCCATTCTTTTTTCCCTCAGCCCACTCTCGATTTTTTTAAATAAATCCCTTATATTTTTCCCGGCCTGTTTATCTCAGCCCACTCAAAAAACAAATTCTTAAAAAAAATCCCTATATCCTTTTGCCCCAAGCCCGTTACTTTAGCCTCTGGCCGTTTCTTTTTCCAAGCCCACACTTTTCTTTTAAAACAAAAATTTCCTTATAAATCCCCGGCCCAATCTATTATCAGCCCACACAGTTTTTTTTAAAATCCCTACATAAAATTTAACCTTCAGCCATTAGTATTTCCTCAGTCCGTTTCTCTTCTGAAGCCCATGAAGTTTATAAAGGAAAAATGAATTCTTTTCGCGGCCCACTCCCTGCGGCCCGTGCCCAATTCCCCGCTTCAGACCCGACCCCTGTTCATCTTCCATTCAAAAAAAAAATCCCCAACGGCTACCTCCATTTAACTCGCGCGCGATCCCAGCTCCTCGCCGCGCTTCACGCCCACGCCCACGCCCTCATTCCTGCCGTTACCCCCCACGTTTTCAACCTCGCCTCTCCCTCTCCAACTCACTCTTCATCCTTCCTCTACTTTCACCGAGCCCCCAAACCTCCCATAACCCACTACAACCTCCACCCACGACGACGACGAACTTCCTCCGATCCCCGTCTGCATCACCTCACGTCTCCTCCACCAACTCTCTTCTCCCTCTAAGGCTTCACACTTCATCAACCCGAGCCCCTCTATCAATCCAACCCTGCACACAGAAACCCAATTAACCGACCGAGCTCGAGTCGCCACCTTACACCCTCGACGCCGGTGAACCCCCCACCACGTCGTCGATCTCCCTACGACCCCCTCAGCATCATCACCATCACCGTAATCCACTACACCACTGCTCCCCATCTATCTCCAAAACTCCAAAACCTTTTTCCAAACAAATTTTCCCCCACTGGGCACTTCACTGCGCAAGTTGCCGGAGCGACGCCGTCGACCTTCGGAAACCCCAACACTTCTCAGAGGGACCAGAGAGCAACCCTAAGCTTCCAGCGCACGCAAGACGACTCCGGGAAAACTCCGACGCGCAATTCGTGTTTCGAACTAGGCTCGCGGGAATCCGGAACGTGGCGCACAACGCGCGTTCGCGACATCGTTGCCGTCGTGCGACCCCAAGGCGTCCTCCAGGCAAGTGTTTACTTGCTTCATGCTAAATTATTAGTGGTACAACCTTAAAATCATATAAATTGAAACTTACCGAATAACTAAATATATTGTGACGTATGTGTTCGATGTATAATCCCAATGGAAATATTTGTCCAATTTGACGGTAACCTATACGTTCTGTTGGCCCTTTTATTGATGTATAACGTGTGCGAAATTCGCTGGAAAATACGATTGTTCGTGACAAAAAGTGATATCCCCATATATGTTGTTTAAACTAGAACTCTCTCGTACCTGAAAACGAATAAAATCACCATAAATCGTATACATGTTGGAAAGCTGCGTTCGGGGGCTTAAATCGAAGCCGACTCGATGAACTTTAATCCTATGTAAATTTCTGATCAATTCTGTTATGTAACCATGAAGATATTTGGATTGGAACACGACTCTGGACTGCAGTCCAGAGCGTTTCTGATTAGTGAGTTCTGTCTAAAGTCCTGCGTCCCCGTGTTTCCTGAAATCGTGTGATATGGAACCTTACAGTAGTTATAAGATATTCCTGTTAGTGAAAGAAAACAAGTGGTTTCATTCCGATTCATCGCAGTTTGTTATTTTAAACTTATTTTGAAAGAGTAGCACGTAAAGCTGTTCAGAACACTTTCTGAAATGACATTTGAGATTGAACGGTGTATAACTTTCAACGTACAGATGCGATGGAAGATCCTTCTGCTGCGTTGAATACTTTATCGAGAACTCTAAATTCCATTTAACTGTGACATCGCTAAATTCTGAGCCCAACTGGGTGCAATTCGTGTCGCGAAACAGATGTTCAGTTCTGAAATTGAAATTTCAGCCGCGAACACTTAAACTGAAACAGTTATATCTTGAAAACCGAAACTCCGATTGAACTGAAACAAATTTTGATGAATTCCTGACTGATTGTTCTATATATCTTACCTACATCATTTTTGCTGAATTCGTAATATATTAATTTGTGTAATTCATTTTAGTTCATGACATGCATGTTAATTCATAACATACAGAGTTTATTGGTAGCACACAATACATACATCATACCCTTGTCATATACACAGTGTTAGTGCGTGTGGACATTGCATTATCGTGCGTGATAGATATTGGTTTAGGAGTGACGAGTACACCAATGGAAAGTGAACATTCGTGACAATGATGGATACAGTGGATAGTGATGAAACCGTATCATTGGTATACTTGTACACAACTAGATCAATATCATAAATAGTGTAACCTGGGGAAAAAGGGAAAATCAAAGTGGAAAGAGTATCGTATTTAGCGGGACCGTGTTTAGAGGATGATCATTCGAACCGTGATACTTATACGTGTAGGACAGGATCTAGCGATCCTGCTGACAGGGTTATGTCCCGGGCATGTGGGCCGTTGTCTCGGGTATGTACGAGACTCCTGTTAAACATGATCCTCCTTCCACTATGTGATTTCAACCATGACCTAGAGACCGATAGGGACACATAACATATTCTGCATCATATCGTGACATAGTGTTTACTTGCATTATTTCTCATACCAGTATTACCTCATTTACCTGTTTCATCTGATTATAATAATATTATTTTTTTTGTGTCGCTCTGACGACCTGAGTATGCATGCTCAGATTCCGCGGGAGGACCAGCACAGGAGACGGATCTACCCTTCGAGTTCACAGAGATATAGTCTGGTGTACTCCCTATCTTTATTATTTTCTTAGAGTGATCGTGACATTGAACTTGGTTAGTTAACGTTCTTATTATCTGTAATCTGTGAACACTGGAATTTTAATGTAATAAATTAGTGATGTGATTCTTTTAATACTGTGCTTTATTTACTAATTACCATGTAATGCTAGAAGCCGAAGTGTGACTACGGCGGGATGATTCCTCGACCGTAGGAGCATGGCTGGCCTAGTCATACCTCGTATTCTGTATTTTGGGAAGCGGGGCGTAACATACCTCGTTAAAATGAGTTCTGTTTTCGACAAATAATTGTGACATTAATATTATGTCATTTCATACACACACAAACACAGATATAACAATTAATCCAAAAGAACTTACTTTCTAATTTGTTCAAGACATGCGCAATTAAGCAAGATAAACCGGTATATCTTGTTGATAAACATAGTGTCTACCCTCTTATACTCGGCTTTACCATATGGCCCGTCTTGAATTCTTCGTGGTCGGTTAAGCCTTGTCTCAATGTTCTCGTCCAGATAGCGGGAACAAAATGTGGTTGCTTCATCAAGAAGATAACCTTTCATGATAGAACCCTCTGGTCGATTTTTATTGCGTATATACTTCTTAAGAGTGTAAAGGTACCTAATGAGAATATGTTGAATAAATAAATACGGGCATACAGGACAACAATAAATTTATAAATTGCGCGAAACGAAAAATTACACGTACCTCTCGACGGGATACATCCATCGATATTGTACCGGTCCGGCTAGCTTCGCCTCAGTTGCAAGATGAACCGTCAAGTGTATTATGATATCGAAGAATGACGGTGGGAAAATACGCTCAAACTTGCAAAGTATCAACGCAATAGAATTTTCTAGTTTATCCAGCGTCGCAACCTCCAGTGTTTTAGCACACAACTCCCTGAAAAAACAACATAGGTCGTTGATTACTAGACCAACCGAGTCGGGAAGAGAAGTCCTGAGGGCTAATGGAAGAAGGTGCTCCACGATAACATGGTGATCATGACTTTTCAGCCCATCGATCTTGCCCTTCACAATTTTTATTTTCTTACTGAATGATCCTGAGAAACCTGCGGGGACTTTCAAATCATGCAACACCTGCAGGAATCTTTTCTTCTCCGGTTGTGATATATGATAAGCGGCATTGGAAAGTACAAACTTGCCCGGTTTACCCGCTACCGGTTCAGGGTGCAGTTCACTTCTTATTCCCCACTCTTGTAGATCCATCCGAGCATTCATGTTGTCTTTCGATTTCCCGTCTTTACACAGAAGCAAGTTAAGTATGTGCTCTGATACTCGCTTCTCTATATGCATGACGTCCAGACAATGACGCACTGAATTTGTAGACCAGTACGGAAGCTCGAAGAAAATGCTTAAATTGTTCCAATATTGTGGTTTGACCTGTTTCGTCAGATCCATCCCGAAGGTCACGTTATTGTAACCATCCCATTTAGCAGTCACGTCCTCTCCGGACAATGGGGATGGAGGTCCAAGAAGCTCCTGATGACCATCAAAGTGAACCGTGTCTAACCTATAAGGGTGGTCTGGAGGCAGAAAACGTCGATGGCCGCAATAACAAACCTTCCTGCTAAAATTCAAAAATTTTGATGTTGTGTGTTCATGGCAATGAGGACATGCTTTGTGACCATGTACGGACCAACCTGATAGCATTCCATACGCAGGAAAATCATTAATTGTCCACATTAAAGCCGCACGCAGTATGAAGGTTGTATTTATGTTTGAATCATATGTCTCTACACCATCAATGAACAAAGTTTTCAGCTCCTCGATCAGAGGTCGGAGATAGACGTCGATATTGTTCCCCGGTGAGTTTGGTCCGTTGATAAGAAGAGGCATCATAAAATATGATTGGTCCATAGCCAACCAAGGCGACAGATTATAAATTATCATTACATCGGGCCATGTACTGTGACTTCCAGCCATATAGTTGAATGGGCAGAAGCCATCGGTAGCCAGTCCGAGCCGGACATTGCGAGGATCGCTACTGAATATTGCGTGCCTCCTATCGAAATCCTTCCATGCCGGTGAATCTCTTGGATGGCTCATTTTTCCATTTTCGCTTGGAGGAGCACGGTGATGCCAAATCATTGCCTCGGCTGTTTTCTTGCACCTGAATAGCCTCTGTAGCCTCTGTATTATGGGAAAGTATCGTGCTATCTTCACAGGTATATCAGGCTTCTTATCAGAATCTTTCGGCTTATACCTGGCCTCTCCGCATGTTGGACACTCTTTCAAATCTGAATTCTCTTTCCAGTACAACACGCAATTTTTAGGACATGCTTGAATCTTCTCGCACTTTAGACCCAAATCAGACATCATCTTCTGGGCTTCGTACCAGCTTTCGGGCACATTATTTCCCGGAGGCATAGAATCTTTCAAGAACGAAAGAAGCATTGTGAATGACTTGTTGCTCCATCCATTTAGGCACTTAATCTGGAAAAGTTGGAAGAACCATGAGAGGGTGGAATACTTCGCATTCTCATAAATTGGTTTCCTAGCATCATTCATGAAATTTTCATATTTATCCGCACGCGGTCCTTGACCGGAAGGAATGTCATCTTCGGTACGAATAGATTCACCTAGGACAGCCTCTACCATATCCTCCATTTCTTCTGATGGAAATAAATTTCCGTCTCCTGCCGTATTACCGAATTCTTCTTCTTCTCCTGCCGCATTATCGTGTTCTTCTTCTTCTTCTACCGCAGTACTGCATTCTTCTCCTTCCCCGTGATATTTCCAAGTTGAATAAAGTCTAGTAAACCCATGTTTTACAATATGAAGCTCTGCCAATTCTACCTTCTGCCAGTACTTATTGCCACATCTATCGCACGGACAGAGAATCTTCTCTATTATGATCTTATTATGTGCGCGTGCAAATTCAAGGAAAGCAGCAACTCCTGCAACAAACTTAGGTTGCATACGTTGTTTCCAATCCACATACATCCAGTCCTTAACTCTGACATACTCATGGGCCATGTTAGACTGAATAACATATAAATTATAGGTTATGCTGACTATATTGAGAAATATAAGAACGGGATAGTTACTGACAAAGGAGAAAATCCGTGTATATGCTTTGTGTGTGCGTTTGTCGTTGAAAAGAATAAATTATCGCACGTATGTTAACCGATAGACGGGGACTAAGTGGCGCTTTTAGCTTCATATATGAGTATCGATGGGAATATGAAGGTTTCGTATTATCATATATTGGTTTTAACCCGAACATCTCGAATCGCTCTATAATTATGCGTTTGTATATGTGTGTTCCGGCTGTCGGGGGTAGGCTTCTATCCCATTAAGAATGTATAGAGCGAACGCCCATCACTTGTGCTTTCAACCGTTTCGAGTAAATTTCGGCAGCACCTCCCCGCTGTTCTCCGAGTACACTGTAATAGAATAGATAATCATTTCAAAGCTGTGAAACAACGTTGAAATGAACATCTAATCTATCTTTGTACACGGAGAACCAGCGGAAAGGTACCAACGAAATATCTCGAAACGGATGAAAACACAAGTGAATGAAGGCGTTTGCTTTATACATTCTTAACTTGTCCACACGGGACAAATCTATGGGTTACCATACGATTGAATTTTCTCGTCGCGTAGACTATACGATGGTTGTTAGTATCGAGCTATACTGTCCGATATTTAACAACCTTCGTATAGTTCTAGGTCACGACGAGTATCGCACGTATGTTAACCGATAGACGGGGACTAAGTGGCGCTTTTAGTTTCATATATGAGTATCGATGGGAATATGAAGGTTTCATATTATCATCCAGTATCATATATTGGTTTTAACCCGAACATCTCGAATCGCTCTCTAATTATGCGTTTGTTGTGTATTCTTGTTGTATGCGTGTGTTCCGGCTGTCGGGGGTAGGCTTCTATCCCATTAAGAATGTATAGAGCGAACGCCCATCACTTGTGCTTTCAACCGTTTCGAGTAAATTTCGGCAGCACCTCCCCGCTGTTCTCCGAGTACACTGTAATAGAATAGATAATCATTTCAAAGCTATGAAACAACGTTGAAATGAACATCTAATCTATCTTTGTACACGGAGAACCAGCGCAAAGGTACCGACGAAATATCTCGAAACGGATGAAAACACAAGTGAATGAAGGCGTTTGTTTTATACATTCTTAACTTGTCCACACGGGACAAATCTATGGGTTACCATACGATTGAATTTTCTCGTCGCGTAGACTATACGACGGTTGTTAGTATCGAGCTATACTGTCCGATATTTAACAACCTTCGTATACTTCTAGGTCACGACGAGCATCGCATGTATGTTAACCGATAGACGGGGATTAAGTGGCGCTTTTAGTTTCATATATGAGTATCGATGGGAATATGAAGGTTTCATATTATCATCGAGTATCATATATTGGTTTCATATTATTTATAGTTTACTTTATTTTATTTAATATTTATAATTAAATATATTGATAAATAATATTTGCAACAGAGAATCAAATTACCGAAATGCCCCATTTCATCTCCAAATTAAGCTATTTATTTCCCCCAAAACCCCTCCAAAATCCCAAAAGAACCTAATCTATCTATATCAAAAAATTGAAGCAGCAAGCAGTGCCATTTCCTTCTCTTCTCCCAAAACCCAGCTCGCCTTCAATCTCTCCAACTCATCCTAACCCCAACCCAGCCCCAGCCGAACCCCAACCCAACACCAAACCCTAACCCGGCCTAACCCTAACCCCAACCTAGCCCCAGCCGAACCCCAACCCCAACACCAAACCCCAATCGAACCCTAACCCTAACCCCAACACCAGTCGTCGAACCCCAACCGCCGATCGAACCCGTACCCTAACCCTAATCCTAACCCTAACCACAACCGATACCTAATCCTAACCCTCATCGATCGCTACCCTAACATCATTATAATAATGTTTAACTAATTACCTGTAGGCGACGACGGAGACGCAATCGGCGACGACGAGGGCGGTGGCGACAACGAGAACGGAGCACGGTGGCGACCACGAGATCACTGCGCAGGCGTGGCGACGACGATTCGGCTTGGATTCGGCGACGACGAGATCACTGCAGCGCGGCGGCGACGACGATCTCGATTTGGGAAAATTTGGTTTCGCGCGAGAATAAGAAAAAGAAATAATCAGCGTAGGGATCGATCTCTTAAATCCCTATTTATATGCCCCTACGAATATACCCGTAGGTGCTTGGTTTGCGGCTCCGTAGGGGCAAAAAACACTTTAAGATTTAATAAATTTTAAATAAATATTGAAGGACCGTAGGGGCAACCGTTTTGCCCTACGGATTCATCCGTAGGGCCAAACTTTAACTGCCCTTACGGATGTTATTATCCGTAGGGGCAACCCCTTATTTTACTAGTGGTTGCCAAAGGACTCAATGAAAGTATATTGTTCGATAGGAATTGTAAATCCCCGTTTCCTTTCTAAAGGAAGTTTCCTATTTTCTGAATTCTAGTGATTACCTTACTCTTGCCTTCGTATATTTTTAGTTGGTTGTTAAGGTTGATATTTAAACCCTATTTTTTCCAACTCTTTTGGAATTATAGTCCAAACCCTAAAAGCTAAAACCCAAGATTTAAAACCAAAACCGAAATATACCAAAATGAGCAAAACACTTAACTTTAAACCTAATTTTAAACATTCAGCCCACTCTGATTTTTTTAATAAATCCTTTAATAAAATTTAGCCCGCCCAATCTATTTCCCCCAGCCCACTCTGATTTTTTTAATAAATCCTTTAATAAGAGTTAGCCCGGCCCACACTCCATTCTCAGCCCACACCTCATTTTTATAATTCTCCAATTAATTTTTGATTCCGGCCCACTCCCATTAAACCGTACCCGCCTCCTTAGACCCGACCCGACCCGCCACTGTTCATCTCCCCCTTTAAATCCCAACGGTAACTTTCCCCTGTTCACGCGCGCGATCCCTTTTCCTCGCCGCGCCTCACGCCCACGCCCCCGTGCCTGCCGTTACGACTGCGACGCACGACCCCGTCGTCTCCATTATCTTCTTCGCCCTCATTTTCTCCCTCTTTTTTTAGAATCCCTCATCTCTCTCCCTCACAAGAAACTCACCGAGCACAAAATTTTTCCTCACCTCGCCGCCGGCGACGACCCTCTACAGCCCCCTCAGCAACCCTCAATCACTCCTCTACCAAACTCCTCCCTCCACGACTCCACCTCCACCAACTCGAGACCCCTGCACCCACACCTCTGAACACAGAAACCCATTACCCGACCGAGCTCGAGTCACCCCTGCACGCCTCCTCGACGCCGGAAACCCACCACGTCGTCGACCCCCACCTCCTCAGCTTCATCACCCTCACCATAATTCCCAAGCCCCACTGATTAATCTCTCCCCCTCTCCAAAACCACACAAAACCCAAGATCACCCAAACCCACTTCCAAACTTTTCACTGTTGCACTTCGCGACCGCCGCCGACATCGTCGACCCCAGCGCACCCGGGAGACCCACAGAGCCTCGACTACAGTTTCAGCACGCACAAGACGACTCCGGACAACCCCGACGCGAGATCCGCATCATGATCCAAGCTCGTGCGAATCGGTTCCACGGCGCATATCACGCGTTCGCGACATCGTTGCTGCCGTGCGACCCCGAGACATTTTCCAGGCAAGTATTTACTTGCTTCATGTTATAATAATAGTGTTACAAACCTAGATCACGTAGTTTACAAACTTACCGATTACCGATACGTATTGTGACCTAGGTGTTCGATGCTAGATCCCAATGGAAATAATTGTTTAATTTGACGGAAACTGATACTTTCTGTTGGCCCTTATAATGATGAATATCGTGTGTGAAACTCGCTGGAAAATACGATTGTTAGTGACAAAAATCGATACCCCCAAACATGCCGTTAAAACTAGAATTTTCTCGTACCTGAAAACGAATAAAATCACCATAAATTATATTCAAACTGGAATGCTGCGTTCGAAGGATTAAATCGAACCCAACTCGACGAACTTTAACCCTATGTAGAATTTTAATGTTTTCTGTTCTGAAACCGTGATGATATTTGGATCGGAATGCGACCCTGGACTGCAGTCCAGAGCGTTTCTGATTTTTGTGTGCTGTCCCAAGACATGTATCACTGTGTTTCCTGAAGTCGTATGTTACGGAACTCTATGGTAGGTTAAATATAATTCTGTTAGATAAATAAAACAGGTGATTCCATTCCGTTTCATCGCCAGTTACTATTTTAAACTGTATTTAAAAGGGCAGAACGTATAACTGTCCAGAACAGATTCTGAAATGACACCCTGAGGTTAAACTGTGTATAACTTTCAACATACAGATGCGATTGAGGATCCGTCTATTGCGTTGAATACTTTATTGAGAACCCTAAATTTCACTTAACTGTGACATCGCTAAATTCTGAGCCCAACTGGGTGTTATTCGTGTCGCGAAACGGACATTCAGTTCTGAAGCTGAATTTCCAGCCGCGAGCACTTAAAATGAAATAGCTGTATCTTGAGAACCGGAATCCCGATTGAACTGAAACAAATTGTGATAAATTGCTGATTGAGTGTTCTATTTAACCTACTTGTATCATTTTTCTGGATTCGTAATATATTAATTTATGCAATTTATTTTAGTTAAAGACATGCATGTTGGTTCATAATATACATAGTTTATTGGTGGCATACAATACATATATCATTCCCTTGCCATTTATTCAGTGTTAGTGCGTGTGGACATTGCATTATCGTGCGTGATAGATGTTGGTTTAGAAGTGACGGGTACACCACTGGAAAGTGAATATTCATGACCGTGATTGTTACAGTGAGCAGTGATGAAACCGTGCCATTGGTATACTTGTACACAACTAGATCAATATCATAAATAGTGTAAACCTGGGGAAAAGGGGAAAATCAAAGTGGAAAGAGTATCGTATTTAGCGGGACCGTGTTTAGAGGATGATCATTCGAACTGTGATACTGATACGTGTAGGATAGGATCTAGCGATCCAGCTGACAGGGTTATGTCCCGGGCATGTGGGCCGTTGTCTCGGGTATGTACGAGACTCCTGTTAAACATGATCCTCCTTCCACTATGTGATTTCAAACATGACCTGGAGACCGATAGGGACACATAATATATTCTGCATCATATAGTGACACAGTGATTACTTGCATTGTTCTTATACCAGTATTACCTCATTTACCTGTTTCATCTTATTATAATAATATTGTTATTGTGTCGCTCTGACGACCTGAGTATGCATGCTCAGATCCCGCAGGAGGACCAGCACAGGAGACGGATCTACCCTTCGAGTTCACAGAGATATAGTCTGGTGTACTCCCTATCTTTACTGCTTTCCATAGAGTGATTGTGAGATTGAACTTGGTTAGTTATTGTTCTTATTATCTGTAATTTGTGAACAATGGAATTTCAATGTAATAAATTAGTGATGTGATTCCTTTAATACTGTGCTTTATTTACTGATTACCATGTAATGCTAGAAGCCGAAGTGTGACTACGGCGGGATGATTCCTTGACCGTAGGAGCATGGCTGGCCTAGTCATCCCTCGTTTTCCGTATTTTGGGAAGCGGGGCGTGACAGGAGTGAGTGGAGGCGGAGGATTCATATGCTGGACCCGGCGTGATTCTCATGTTGGTTCATATAGCCCACCCCTTATGCTTGGGATTAAAGGCTCAGTTGTTGTTGGTATATGCATTTGGTCAATTGTAAGTTTATCTTCATATTCACACGATATATTTTCAAATGAATTATCTGTATTTATTTTCTTACGGGTTATCACTATTCAATTTAGATTATAGCGTAACATCTATGAAAAGTATTTTCTCCCAGGTAGAATGTAAAGGGACACGAATAATCTGATCTGGATCCGTTTTCGAATCTGAAAACCTGCGGATATAGATAGTAAACGCAATATGAGGGAATATTCCCTCTTCAAGATTTTGTTTGTCCTCATCCAAGGAAAATTTGACTCCACCCCTTTAGTTTAAAAAAACTTACATTTATCCTTCTCTTGCGGAAAATTAATCCTTCGTCCCTATAATTTAATTTAATATGCATATGGTCCATTGTGAGTTTATCTTTATATTCACGTGATATAATTTTGAATGAATTATCTATATTTATTTCCGAGCGAGGGATCCTCGGGCTCGACTGCCTCTGGGAGGGCTTTTGATCCCTATCGGTCGTGGTAGGAAGCTACCAGCCGGGGATAGCCGAGCAGGATAGCTGCTGAGCTGCCTCTAAGGAGGACTTGGATCCTTAGCGTTGGAGGGGCCATGGGAGGCCTGCTAAGGATAACTGGGTAGTGAAGATGCGCGGCTGCCTCTTGGCGAGGGCTTTGATCCCTGGCGTTGCGAGTAGGGAAACTACCGGCCAGGGATAGCTGAGCAGGGTAGCTGCTGAGCTGCCTCTAGGGAGGACATGATCCTTAGCGTTGGAGGGGTCGTAGGAGGCCTGCTAAGGATAACAGGGCAGTGAAGCTGCGCGGTTGCCTCTTGGCGAGGGTTTTGATCCCTGGCGTTGCGAGTAGGGAAGCTGCTCGGCTAATTCTTCATGAGGTTTAGCCCGACCATCTAGTTGTAGGCATGGGGAACAGGAACGGTCGCGGCGACCATGCGCGTAGCATGTGCATTGATGTGGGGGGAGGCGAAGCGCCAAGGTCGTGTCGTTTCGATTCCGCCAGAGAAGGCTCGATGATCGCCGCGTGGCAGCGGCTTTTTGGGTGAAAATGGACGACTGTTGAGCTCCGTTGGGACGCAGTGGGCTATATAAGTCTGAAGGAGCACTGACCCTTCTTTCCTTCATAAACAGATCGTCGAGAATGCAAGACTTCCCATTTACCATCCCCGACATCATCCATTTCGAAGACGTATACCTTTACGACCAGAACTGCACCGAAGACACGGTGCAGTTGGTCTATGGTAGCATCGAGGGCCATTTCGGCCGGCTGCTCCCCCGACGCTCCTCCCTGCTGCAGCTGGTGATGTACTCCATCTGGAGGGCGTCGACGGGGCTTTACAACCCCCTGTCCGAGCAGCTCTATGATGAGGCCATGGGCAAGCTGCGGTCTCTAAGGCGCTTCGGCCTGATCTCCGCTAGCCGACTGGCTCGCTCAGAGGCGCTCGTCCGCGAGTGCTACGAGCTGAGGCTTGGGGTCAACGCATGCGGGGGGAACCGAAGGTAGAGGTTGGATCTCGCAAGGCCTCGGCCGGCGGAGATCTTTACCAAGTATCATGAGTGATGCTCACTGCACCCCCTTCCCCCGCTGTTGTAATTTTCTTTTTCTTTTTGTATGTATGGCGGAGGAGCCCATAATACCTTTTTTGAATAAATGAGATCTTTCCTTCTTTTTTGCAACGTTCCATTGATCTTTATTAAATTAACAACAGACCCTAGGAAGAGTTTACATTGCTTTAAAGAAACGTACATGTTAATAGATGACCTTACTAGTGCGGCCCGAGCTTCCCGGCGGTTTGGTGGCCTTCGCGCTCGGCACCGAGTATGGGGCTCCTTAAGCGTCGGACGGGTCATCTGATGAAACAAGCATGATCTGGCCGACGGTCAGCTCGGCGGGTGGGGGACGCTGCTCCTGCTTGCGGTCGGCCTGCCGTTTGTCCCTCAAGTAGGCGGCGAGGTGCCCCAATCGATGAGCTCCTCGATATAGTCCCGGAGTTGCTTACAATCCTCCGTGGCGTGGCCCAAGGTCCGGTGGAAGGCGCGATAAGGGCCCCGGGTTCGCTTCGAGGCCTGACGCGGGATTGGGGGGAACTTGAAGAACCCCTCGCCTTGGGCCTCCTCCAGTAACACTGCGAGGGGGATGTTGAGCGGGGTGTACTCCTGGAATTTCGGGTGATAGGGCTGCTGACGCTTCGGCCTCTCTTCCCGAGCCCTCTTCTTCTGGTCGGACCGTTCTGCTCGGGGGATGTTCGCGTTCACCTCGGACTCCAGCTGAACCTCACGCTCGGTCCACGTCTTGACCTCGGCCATGGTCCTAGGTTGTGCCAACGCAAAGGAGCGCAACCACTCCTTGTGCCTAAGGCCTGATCTGAGCGCCATGATGACAGTCTCGTCCCGGTGCTCGGGGACCTCGAGAAGGGCGTTGTAGAAGTGGGTGATGTAAGCCTTGAACGTCTCCTTGTCTCCGCTCTTTATTATGAAGAGGTAGTCGACCGTGCGCTTCTGCCGACGGTTCCCAACGAAGTGTCCGAAGAACTGAGTAGCCAGCTCGTCGAAGGTCGAGATTGAGCGAGGCTCGAGCCCTCGGAACCAGTCCCGACCTGCGCGGATGAGGGTGGCTGGGAAGGCCCTGCACTGGGTGGCGTCAGAATGGTCCTGGAAGCTCATCCCACGGTGAAAGTATCAAAATGGTCTTTCGGGTCGGTTTTCCCGTCGAACAGAGAGACCTTCGGGGGCTTATTGCGCGAGGAGACGTGGACAGCGAGCAGTCCCTCAATGAATGGCTTGGTGAGCGAGTCGGCGGCGTACTTAGCCCCGTTGCCCGAGAGGTGACCTTCCCGGCGCATGCCCTCGATCTTCTTCACGAAGGCGTCGAGTCGGCCGTGGTACCCCGAGGATTCGGCGCCTTGTGATCCATGGCCTCGGCTGCGGAAGATCTGCGTCTGGGCACGGCCCCGGTTCTTCTCGATGAGGTTCCTCAGATCCTCGGGGGAGGTGGCTCTCGAGCAGTTATGGCGAGCCCTTTCTGTGCGGCCCCGTCAGGGAAAGGGGTGTCGATCATGCCTGTGGACAGGCGAGGTGACCGACATCTCCTCAGGGGGGTAAGGGTTGCGAGGAGGATCGAGGCGAAGCGCTCTGTCGGCGGACCTCGGTGTGGAGCCATGGGGCGCCCAGCGGGTCTTCGGGAGTATCGACCCGTGAGATCTGTGGCCAGAAGTCGTAGCCTGCCGGTGGTCAGCCGTGCCGACGAGGGCAGAGCCTTCTGGAAGCGGAGGAGCGGCGATCTGGGGCCCATGCCCGGCCGTTTGGACACGGACGAGCGCCTCCACGAGGGACTGTAGCCGGACTATTCGGCTGGCGAGGGCGTTGACGATGGTCGCCGAAGGAGGTTCATCCGTGCCACCAGTGAGGGAGAGGCGGCAGCTGTATCTAGATCTTCAGGATGGTTGCTTGCCATGTGGACGGAGATCAGAAGGCCAACTTTGTTTTTGTGGAGTTTGCTTTCCCACAAACGGCGCCAACTGATGGAGGTCCTTTCCGGGTCTCCCTTAGATGTTGTCGTCCGTCGATCTCCCGGTGGATTTGGAAGGCAATCTCCTGTTTCGTATGGGTCTCAATGGGTTTTGAGGAGATTGATGGTTTAAGGAGTTTAGCGCCGAGTACCTGCAAAGAAGTCCCGGGATGGTTTGGTACCACCGAGGACTCTCCGACGATCAAGTTAGCACTAGATCCGAGCAGAGTAACGGCTAAGTGGAGTAGAAATGGCTTACTTGACCCCTCTGTGATGGGGGTTTATATAGCGGTGGTAGCACGCAGCAGCAGGCGCGAGAATCTCGCCGGCAATTATGCTCCCGACGTCACGCCCGCGTGGAGAGCGGATCGCCCATTAATGGGGATCGTGATGGCATGGAACGTGAGATGTTGCTGGCGGAGAATCTACGCATGGCGAGATTTGCGGAGCGACGGTTACGCCTGTGAGCGGTGGAGTTGGTCGGAGGACCGAGGAAGACGTCCTCGGCTGGGGAGCTCGGAGGCGAGCGAGAAGGCCGAGGAGTCTTGGTCTTGTGGCAGCTCGGGGCGAGCTGAGGGGCCGAGGAGGCCCATTTGCAGGGGGGCCCGAGGAGGGCCAGCTCGCGCTTGCAGGTTGGGTACAGGGGTGGCCTGGTCGGTCCCTGTGGGTCCTTTCTTTTGAGTTTTGGAACACGTCATCTGCCACGTGTCCTGATCTTGGGGATCGTCAATATTGAGCATCATCACATCTTGATGTGGAGAAAATTCTCAACATTGATTCCAACTTTTATGTTTTACCAACACTTGTATAAGTAATTGCAAGTCCTTGTATCTATATAGCATCTCCTCTGGTTCTTATAGCCAGTCCAAATAATCTAGCAAAATATAGACATGGTATCAAATTATCATTTATTTTGAGTCTTGGCATTAAATTATTGTTCTCTCTGGCACCAAAATATTTTTTTTAGGTAAACAGCATCACATACACGAATTCATTAAAGAGAGTTAGTAGTACTGATGGAGGTACTTTTCGGATCTTCGTAAGATGTTGTCTTCGGTCGATCTTCCGGTGGATTTTGGAGGTGATCTCCTATTGCGTGTGGGTCTCAATGGGTTTTGAGCAGATTGGTGGTTTTGAGGAGTTTAGCACCGAGTACCTGCAAGGAAGTCCCGGGATGGTTTGGTACCACCGAGGGCCCTCCGACGATCAAGTTAGCACGAGATCCGAGCAAAGTAACGGCTAAGTGGAGTAAAAAATGGTTTACTTGACCCCTCTGTGATGGGGGTTTATATAATGGCGGCAGCACACAGGAGCAGGCGCGAGAATCTCGCCGGCAGTTACGCTCCCGACGTCAGGCCCGCGTAATAAGCGGATCGCCAGTTAATGGGGATCGTGATGGCGTGGAACGTGGGATGTTGTCGGCGGAGAATCCGCGCATGGCGAGATTTGCGGAGCGGCGGTTACGCCTGTGAGTGATGGAGTTGGTCGGTCGGAGGGACCGAGGAAGATGGCCTCGGCGGGAGAGCTCGGGAACGAGCGGGAGGGCCGAGGAATCTTGGTCCGGTGGTAGCCCGGGACGAGCTAAGAGGCCGAGAAAGCCAAATTTCAGGGGGTTCTGAGGTGAGCCAGCTTGTGCTTGCAGGTTGGGTATGGGGGTGGCCTGGTCGGCCCCCGTGGACCGTTTTTTCTGAATTCTGGGACACGGGACACGTTATCTGCCACGTGTCCTGATCTTGGAGATCGTCAATATTGAGCATCATCAAGTACCAAAATATATTGATAGCATCAGTTAACTTATCTACCAGTTGTTTCCCACTACATTAATTACGGGGCTTCAGTCCCACGTGTCCATTGGATAAAAAAATTATCCAACAAATCAGTACCACTTAAACTTCACCATTTCTTAAAAAACGCTTAAAATCTAACGGTTGTCATTTAACAGCTATTTAAAGTAGCGGTTGACATCAACATTGAATAAAAAATTATACAACATATCAGAACCGTTTATAATTAACCGTTACTTTAAATAACGGTTAAATCTAACGGCTTTCATTTAACCTATACTTAAAATAATAGCTAAAATTAAAAGTTAATTTATCTAATAAATCAAAACCGTTCAGAGTTAACCGCTACTTAAGATGGCGGTTAAATCTAACGGTTGTTATTTAACCTCTACTTAGAGTGGTTGTTAAAATCAAAAGTTAACCGCTGCTTAAGTAAAAAAAATTTCAAGCGGTTACGGAATATATCACCATTCGACTTTCGATCCCTATCTTACGCCACATAACGTCTACGTCTTTCTCAACGAGGTTTTTCGATGTGGTTACGGTATATTTTTTATTTCTATGTTTACATACGCTATCATGTCTATTAATCTAACCTATTTATGGATTATCCCTGAATTGGAAGAAGAATGAATGAATAGTAGTGGAAACAGACAAAAAAACAATAGAACTAATTGATTTATGTTATAAAAACGGTCCAAAAAATAATAGAACACCTAGCAACAATCGCAATTCAAATCACATGGAAAAAAACGTCCGATTTACATCTGAAAACCCTAACAAAAAAACCCTCAATAAATTACAAAACCTATAGTAATTAAAGTAATTAATTTACCTTATGAAATCGATCCAAGAATTAAGAGAATACCCAGCAAGAATCACAGTTCAAATCATAGCAAAAATCGTCCAATTTCGATCTCAAAACTCTAAACTGGTAAGACTGTTGGGACGGTTTTCTCTTTTATATAATATGAATCACAACTTTAAGTAGCGGTTAAATATTTTAACTTATCTTTTAAGTAGCGGTTAAATCTGAACTGTTATTTTAACCTCTATTAAAAATTAGCGGTTAAAATAAAATGTTCAAATTTATTGAATAAATTAATTTATTGTATTGTTCGGTTCCGTACAGGCACCATAAGTTTTTAATATTTGTGATGGATAGGATCTGCATTGATGGACTCTCCGATTCCAGAATGTGATGGAGATCATCTTAATTCCTTTCTTATCCATCAAATTGCGTCTCTCATATTGGGCTAAAGGCATATTTAATTGGGCCCATAGACTTCAGCCCTTGTGCACTCATATTCCTCTCTCCTGTATAAACTCAAAACCGAAGGTGATACTCGGAAGACGATAATTTAGCAGGTAATTCTTAATTCCCATTAAAAATAATGGCCGCGTTTGTTTTGTTTTGTTTTGTTTTGGTGTCAAAATTATTTCCAAAAATATAGAATTACTATGATAATAAAATACCATTGTTTCATGAAAATCATATTCTTCCCACAATTGGTGTTTATTCTAAATTATCATGAAATATTCCCACCAAGACAAGATGTGTCACGATTGTCCACCACCTACCGTCGCCCAGCCATCCATAGTCCGTTGGTCGCCTGTCGACCGTCAGAAATCCGTAATACACCAGCAGACCGTCCACAGTTACTTGGCAGACCGTAGTCCGTCGGCCGGTCAACCGCCAGCCGTTGCACATGCATATATTAACAAAGATGATTAAAATATACAAAGCACAATAATCTAAAATTTCTCGTAATTAAATGTCCAGTTATCACATTTTCAGGAATGGGAGAATTTCCGTTAATCTTCCATTCCATATAGCAAGTGCACCCAGATTTTCTGGATCGTCGATGCATGAGAATTGCGGTATGGAACATTGTTTCTAACTTTCTTGTCTATTGGAATCCCCATTTCTTCATTTGTTTGACATAATATATGTTTGTGGAATAGGAGAATTTTTTTTGGCACAGCCAGGAAGCCCTAATCTATACGCACAATATATCCATGCACATCACATACAAGCACACAACACACATCTAGGGGATCCACGAATTTGTCCCAAAGCGTTGATTTGTGGTCACTTCCTCTCGTGTGGTTTCTGGAGTTCAAACCCCGCCCTCTCCCTCTCCCTAAGAACGGAAAATGCTCATACCAGCTAAGCTATTGCTCATTGGTGAATAGGGGAATCGGATCTGGTCAAATCTGGATTTGAAGTTTTTTTGTCAAAACTGGTCATCCACCGTCCTTAGTGTAATACACGGACGATCAAGATTTAGTAAGAAAATAAATATATCTTTTAAAATAAGATTTTTATTTTATTTCAGTCTCAACCGTCCATGTAGTACAACATGGACGGTTGACAATCAGTTTTGACAGAAAAATATCAAATCCAGCTTTGCCGATGGTATTGTATTCTCTTGTTTGGTTGTTTAAAATAAATATAAGATTTGAATTAACCGCCAAGCTTAAGCTTTATTTAGGGAGAGTGAAATATGGGACAAGCTTAAGCTTTATTTACTTCAGTAAAATAATAAGTCAACAAACACAAAGATTTATTTCTTATTTTTGGCCAAACCAAAATTGCAGAAAACCATTAAATCAACTGCCAAAACATCAAGATCATCCTAACTTGAAGATTGGGAAATTCAAAGGACAGTGAATAGGTAATGTGAAACACTAATTGTGTAATAAATAAAAATTTATATAGAAAAGTATAGCAACAAAACCGAGCAAAAAACCAACACCTTAAGCCTCTAAAAAAAATCAAACAGCAGAATGAGCCTTTCAGTTTCTTCATCCCACGTTAACAATGTCTTGGCTCCTCTGTTCCAAAATTAATTACAATTAGCACCCTTGAACTCTTGAGCAAGAGGCCAAAATTACAAAATTTTCCAGGTAAATGATACAGAAAAGTGCTAACAAATAAACTTTGAACCCAAAGATAATTGCCCTATTAATAAAAGACAGGTCATAACTGCCAACGATTCATTTGCAACATGCCAATCCAAAAAAAAAAATGGTCAGATTCTCTTTCCTACTAACCCCATTGCTATTACTATTAATTTAAAAGTTGAGATCTATCTCTATCCCCCATTCAAACCCCCATTGCCACAACAAATTACACAAGTAGCTTCTTCCCTATAACAAAGAAGAGATGAAAGAAGAGATGGAGAAAACAATGAAGAAAGAAAAAGAAAGAGAAAGAGAAGAAGGTGAAGCATCAATATGGGATTGCGGCAGTCCTTTGTATGACTCCTTTGAGCTGGCTTCTCTCTGCCACCACCTCGACCGCCACCTCATGCTGCTGCCCTTTAGCCGGAACGACGAGCCCGATGAGTTTGATGGAAAGAGGAGTAATGTGGTGATGATGATAGAGGAAAAGTTACACAAGAAGAAGAGCAAGGTGGGGTTGATTAGACTTAGAGAGGTTTATAGAGCTATTTCTTTTTGGAGAAAACACTAAATTGTATCGCTTTCTTCTTCTCATTTCTTTCTTCTAAGATGAATGTACTGCATTGATATAGATGATCATTTACATTGATGTTGTTGCCTTGGGTTGGTCTAATATTAGCGCGCAATTGAGCTTGATCATATTATTTTCTTTTTTCCTCTTTTCTATATTTTTTTTCTCTTGGGGGTAACGAACAAAAGTTTACAACATAAAAGAAAAGAAATGTGACAACATGTTGACAATGTTCAAACAGGCAACCAACAACAAAACAGAATAATTCGCCAACTCTCTATATCAAATAAGCAGAGGATGGGTTCATATGGGTCACATCTTATAGTTGAGAAAGCACAACATTTAAAAAGCCATAGAATCTAAAATACTCGCCATATGGTATGTAGTCAAAGAACTATTTAGGTAACAACAAACGGCCATAAAAATCACGAATGCGCCTACTTTTCATACGCTTGTTCATAACGGTAGAGAGGCTCGGTGAGAGTGATATGATACTCAACTTCTAGTGATCATATGCGGTGCTAAAATAGCTCTTGACAACACCGCAGCACAAAATCTTCAACACCTTCGCATTCGATGGGCCCACGCAACACGGCATCTTGAATTGGCTCATCGTAGTCCCCATACTTGCATAATGCTCTATAATTTTCGTAAAAGTCCCTTTACAGACCACCCTTAGCTCCAAAGGTCCGATTATATTGCTTTTCCTAGACCTAACATATGCTGATTCTACAAACGCAAGATCCAAGCAGTTGCTGCATCTGTTCAAAATTCCGTCCTCGGCTTCTTTATTCAACTCCAAGAAAATCACATAGTGTCCAGGGTCAGAATAGAAATCAGCATGGCTTGTGAAATCGACTATCTCTAGCTTTTGTTCAGATAAGAGAAGGGAAGCTTCATCGATCGCGATTTGTATGTCCTTTTCCGTGTTCTTGTCGATGTTTATGCTTAGAAGGTTGTTTCTTCTGCATACAAATCCTAGCTCAGGTGTGGAGTTGTGAAAGCTTGCGACCTTCACGATGTCACCGAGCCTGTATCGATATAAACCTGCAAATCGAAAGAAAAATCGAGATATATAGCTATGTGTTAAAGATTATGAATACAACTGCAATTAGAATTCTGTAATACAATTAGGTTTGATATAAGTTATTTTCCGAGTATAAATTCATTAAAATACCATATCCTTACATGTTTTCAAATAAATACCTCGACGAATTCATAAATTTTTCATGTTGGTAGTCATTTGTATATGGTTGAGAAATTTAGAAAATGTAACTAGAAAATGAAAGACAAAAAAATAATGATATAATACCTGAAAAATTGGTGATGATAACTTCATACAAATTACCAACCTCGACTTCTGTCAACCCAACAGGCTCCAATTTCTTAGAATCAATCATAGAATCGACATTCTCTGATTTTTCTACATCCGAATGCTCCCTAAAAGGAAGAAACTCAAAATAACTGATATCCGGAAACACGGCATATGCCACCGCCTCTAGTTCTGCTCTAGGATTCACATTCGCACCGATCCATCCTTCCGAAGCTCCATAATAAGAACTCAATACCGGTACGTTCCCAGCGTAATGCTGCAACTTTTTCGCGTAAGGCTCCATCGATCCCGTCATAATCCCATAAGCATACTTTGCATTCGGCCACATCTCTGGAATCATACCATACCAATTAGTTAGACTTAGACCTGAACATTTTCTATAAATGTTATCGGCCAAATTTGGATCTGGACTCAGCATTTTCGAAACGGCATCTCGGATTGAAGGAATGGTTATTTTACTCGATAAAACCCCACATCTGATATCATGACAGAGTTCCTGATATAACTCTTCGAAAGTTCGCAAGGCATGAGCGATGCTGAAAGCGAAAGTAGAAGAAATAATTTGGACCTCATCGGAGTGAATTAGTCCACACAAGAGGTGGCAATATAAGGATTGATGATAGTCCGGGCAGAAAATGACTTCATCCGGGCTAGCGCATTGAGAATTGATGGCCTTCATTGTCTTCTTGAATTGTTGGGTGCGATATATGTTGGTTGTGCCTGTAGTTGCGATTAGGCCACCTTTTGTTATGGAGTGTTTGCTTGCGTATATGAATTGGAGAGCTTTTCCGTCGTCGCTGACAGGGTATTCTCTGCGATATTTGGCATAATTCAAGTTTTTTCTGAGCAAATACGGGTAAGAAGGGTTTACAGCATCGTCCCTGTAGGATACACAGAGCTTACATTGCACGATATTATTAGACTTTGCATTGTGTTTTGCACTTAAACCCTCTCTCTTTTCATTTTGTCTTGCATTTATGAGCAAAAACACAATGCGAAGTCCAATAAAAAAATCATGACACTTAACATCCTTTGTAGGGTGCTGACCACACAAAGACACTGCAGGTCCCTTTTGCTCTATGCATGTGGAACTTTATTACGTGCATGGAACCTGGCCTGTGCCAATATCCATGAATAAAGGGAGGATATACATGAATCAAGGCAGAAGCAATTCTCGACCTTAGAATTGCGACCATAAAAAATTCGAAAGTGTGAAATAAGAAATAATTAACAACTGTCATTACATATTATGATCCACAAATAATAAAAATAAGTGTCATTATAAACAGAATGAAGCAATTAAAAGAATGCTTGAATGCTAACTTCATGCAATATGAAGAATCGCATAAGCTGTTCAATATATATATTATATGAGAAATCCTTTTACCTGTTTATGAAAGCAAACGCCGTGCGGTAAATTTGCACGGTAGATTTCACCATCTCATCAGTGAAAGGCAGAAACTTCGATTTTCCTTGCGTCGTACCAGAGCTACATCACGACACGAACAACTTCAGACATTTTAATTAATCTAACAAAAACAAAAATAAAAGAACAAGAAAAACCATATGCATATATAATACCTCAGAGACAAGGTCGTAATTGGCTTCGCCATCAGAATCGGAGAACCATCGCCATCGACAATCCTTTGAATGTACGACTCAAGATCCTCGTGTGTAACAAGCGGAACGCAAGCCTTAAAGCTTCCAGGGTCAGTTCTCCCTCCGAGTCCCAAACCCTGCAAATATTCTACATTGCCGTTTTGTTCAAGAATCTTTCGAAGTGTCTCTATCTGAACATCGGCGGCGTTTTCAGTCATCTTTTCGAATGCTTCTACCTCTAGTTCATGATCAAACACTTCCGATTTCATTTCCGCGAATTTATTTTCTTTAACCAAATGGAGCAAGAGACTAGGAGAAGATTTGAGTGGTTTGCAATTTTAGGGTCTTCTAGTGATGCTTTTATAAGTACAGATTACTAAGTTAAAGTGCATCAATTAAAAGAATGTGAATGTCATTTTTTTTTTAAATTTTGAAAGCAAAAGAGGAAGACCTCACCACTACGTAGTGAAACTGCACTGGTACAATGTGTAAATGGAAGTAGGCATCTTTTTTTCTTCTTTAAGGAATTCAGTGGTGATTCCACCTTCAAGTGCTTGTTGTTGTTATTCAACTGTGAATGCAATGTTCCGATATGCGCGTGTGTGCATGTCATACTCACTCTCCCTCACCTTCCATGTGAACATTGTGTTGGGGGGGGGGGGGGGGGTTGGAGGGGGGGGGACGGGGGTGAGGAATCCATGATGTAGAGTTCTGCTCGGTTGAGGATATGATGTGACCGTCATGCTAGTACTCCTGGATTTTGTGTGTGTATTAGTTTTTTGTCATATTTTAGCAAGAAACGTGTTACAATATCTCCCGCCGAAGCACGGAAGCCAAAGTATCAAGCGATGGTAGATAAGAAATATGCACTCTAACTCTCCGTTTTTATTTTCACAACATTGCCAACAGTAAGTCAATAGATTTCAGTGGCGTATCGACCCCACAAGCAAGCATTAGAGAAATAGGTCCACACTACTGCATTACCCGCTTGGGGTACCAAATTTGGGGTACGGGTATGCCGTTGCATCTCTCTAAAACCCTAGATCTTTTGACGATGACGCCTTCCTTCTCTCTCTCACCCGTGTCTACTCCGACCTCCTCCGTGACTCCCTCGACGCCACCGCCTCCCTCTCCGCCGGCCATAGATAAAACCATTGGCGATCGAGTTGCCATGAAGCGACTCAACAAAAATAAGGCATGCCATAAATTTTTCCACATGACACAAGTGCATAGCAAATGCATGTTACTAGTTTTTTTAATGAGAGGGTTTTCCGTATGTGTATAGGCATACCCGAGTACATGACTTTGGGGAACCGGCCCATAGGATACGTACCGCCGGTTTCCGCTATGGGTACAGACATACATATACCTGTAAGCCATTGGGACCCGTACCCCTTGCATATCCTGTAGTAGTGCCATCGTAGACCCTTGACCCCATGGCAATTTAGCATTTAGATGGTCCACCCATGCTTATTGCATACAACACATTCATAAGGGCCTTTCCATTTCCTATTGAGCATGTTGTCCCCGTTTAAGTGATCTATTTAAGTGATCATATATCTCTCTCACTAAAATTATAGTCTTTCTATTGAATTTAATTTGGGTTGCATCTCCATCTGGATCTGGATCTGGATCTGGATCGGATGTTTATCGGATATTGATAAGGATATTCGGATCCGTTCGAACAATGATATTGATATGTAATAAAATATTTTTCTTGATACGATGCGGTGTTGACAAAATTATCCATATGAATCGGATACGCATATGGATACGGATATCCACGGATGAATATAGTTAATAATACTTTTTCAATCCATACAATTTTCTTACTCATTTCTATGCTAAGGATTTAAAAGACTATTTTTACATATTATTTCATTATTTTCTTTCATGCAAAATAGGCAAGCTGGTAATAGTTGTATAATAGTACCTTAACATATTTATTAATTCAAATATGGTTTCCTTCAAACAAAAAAAAACCTTAATTCTTATATCATTTGCAAGCATATTTTTCAATATCAAATATTTTAAGTCATGTTAAATAAATATTCAATGAATTATATTGATTATATACAAGTTACTATACCCTATCCATATTTGTTATATTTTACATCTTTATTATACCCCCATAACTGATGCGTATGCTTTTTTTTAGCATATCCGAATCCGATTTGGTCAAATACGGATATAATTTTTTATTACCGAACTATATTATATTGATATATATATCCGTATTCGTCGCTAGAAAACAACTACAGATATGATGATGCTCATATTCGATCCGCATCCGATCGGGACGAAACCCTATGCCTACTATTTTGAACTTAGGGAGACTGGGGCCTACAGAGCTGCACAAGCACAAGCATGTGTGGTGTGTGGGTCCCACTCACATGCCTGGACCTCCGCATCCTCATGTCCCTGCGTTCGCGGCATTGAGCCTGCACAGTATGCAGGCCCATTTTTGCCTAATAGTTGCAGTGGGGGAGTGTTTGATTTATTTACTTTTTGCTTTTTTTAAACCTATCCAACCTTTTGCTTCAGACTAAATAGGCGAAAACCGTGCTTAGCTAGACCTATTTCACTCCTAGTTACTGTGTGGACCATATGGTCACTCTAGTGTTGAATAAAACATGAGGAGTTTTATGCAAGAAAAGACAAGTCGGTGAAAACAAAATGCAAAAAAATAATTGTTATATTTGTCTACCGTTGTGATTTAACATGTATCCGATTTAATAGGGCACTTTTTAGTATCCTTTGACACTCATATTGATGCAGGACCTTTGCGGGTCTCCGTCAGATGTTGTCTTCCGTCGATCTCCCGGTGGATTTTGGAGGTGATCTCCTGTTGCGTGTGGGTCTCAATGGGTTTGAGGAGATTGGTGATTTGAGGAGTTTAGCGCCGAGTACCTGCAAAGAAGTCCCGGGATGGTTTGGTACCACCGAGGACCCTCCGACGATCAAGTTAGCACTAGATCCGAGCAGAGTAACGGCTAAGTGGGGGTAAAAATGGCTTACTTGACCCCTCTATGATGGGGGTTTATATAGCGGCGGCAGCACGCAGCAGCAGGCACGAAGATCTCGCCGGCAGTTACGCTCCCGACGTCACGCCTGCGTGAAGAGCGGATCGTCCATTAATGGGGATCGTGATGGCGTGGAACGTGGGATGTTGCTGACGGAGAATCTGCGCATGGCGAGATTCGCGGAGCGGCGGTTACGCCTGCGAGTGGTGGAGTCGGTCGGAGAACCGAGGAAGACGGCCTCGGCAGGGGAGCTCGGGAAGAGCGAAAGGGCCGAGGAGTCTTGGTCTTGCGGCGGCTCGGGACGAGTTGAGTGGCCTAGGAGGCCAATTTCAAAGGGGGCTCTGAGGAGAGCCGGCTAGGGCTTGCAGGTCGGGTACGCTGGTGGCCGGGTTGGTCCCTATGGGCCCTTTCTTCTGAGTTCTTGGACACGTCATCTGCCACGTGTCGTGATCCTGGAGATCCCCAATATTGAGCATCATCATTAGCCCCCACTCTTGTCCTGACCAGCTAGCAGGTCGGGTCAAGAATGGACTGCCGGGCCGCCCGGGGTGAGCTCTCTCCTAAGGTTTCGTCAAGACGCGTCCCCGGGCTGTCAGTTGTCTTTTCTGTCAGCGAATCAGGGTGAGATCTCTGCATTCAAGGAAGGTGTGCCGGTTCGTGCGTCCTGCCACTGAAGCGGCGGTCCACATGTCAAGCATCGGTTGGCTGACACGATGTATGCAGGCCTGCGGCGTCTGATGGGATGCGGCCCAGTGCGGGAACGACACGTGGAGCGATCGGAACCGCTGGACACGAGGAGGCGTTTTGGCGGGAGATGACGAGCGCCGTCGGATGAGGTCGCTTGCAGCGATAAATAGGGGCGGGACCCGCTCCAGGGTCCCTACCCTTTCAAATTTCCTTCTTTCTAAGCCTCGGCTGCTCGACGCTCTTCTCCTTCCGGATACATGGTTCGTTCCCACTCTTTGGATCGCTCGTTCCAGAGGGAGGCCAGCGGTGCGGCCGTGCCCCTAGCCGGCTCATGCCCTGCGCCGAACGCTCTGCCGGCGACAGAGCCGCCCGCTTCGTTGACGGCGTTTGGTGATGGTTCCGGCAGAGGCCAGAGACGTCCACGGTCATCCGAGCCCCAGACGGGAGACGGAGGGGAGGGCGAGGACAGGCCTCCCTTTAAGAGAAAAAGGACAATTTCTCGCGCGTCGTCGTCGAGGGTTCCTAAGAGGATTTCCGTACAGGAGGGTGACGCCGTCTTCATGATTCCATCTGGGCTTTCCATTGCTGCCGGCCTGCTCGCCGGGATGGAAGAGTCGGCCGGGGGAAAGCTTCCGCATGGCACCCTGATGGCCCAACTGGAGGCTATGGCCCAAGGGGCGGTCCAGGTACGAACTCCTCTACGCGTAGTTTTTTGGTATTCCTTTCCTTGGCTTGAGCGCCTCCTAGTTTCTCATCCGCTTCCCGTCAGGTCCTTCAACACTGCGCCCTTGCTACTCGTATGGTGGCCGAGGGGGCGTTCCACGCACCGAGGCCAGTAGAAGCGTTTCCCTCGGAGGTCGAGGTCTTGCGGCGTGACCTGCGTCTGGAGAGGGCAAGGGCCGACATCCTGGCAACCCGTGCGGAGGCTACAGAACTTGCTAATTCAGCGAATCGGGGTGTCCATCGTCGCCTGAGTGCATCCCTCCGGGTCGCCGAGAGGAAGGTGGAAGATCTGGCCGAGCGCTTCGCGGCCATGGAGAAGGAGAGGGACGCCAGCAGGGGGGATGCTGAGGCGGCGCTTCTGGAGGCCCAGACCGCCGAGGTTCGGGCTAGGAAAGCTGTGGCCGATTATAAGGTGTCAGAGCAGTTTTACGCCGAGCTTGGGGAGTATTCTGCCGTCGCGTGGAATAAGGTTCTGGACGCCGTGAAGGAGAAGCTTCCCGAGTTCGCCGATGGCGAGCTCCGTGCTCGAGTCCCGCCCCCAGTGGCGAGGCTTCCGGCAGATAATGGCGAGGGGAGCGAGGCGCGCCCCTGGTGGCAAAACCTCCGGTGGTGAAGCCCCCGGCAGGTCGTGATGCCAGCGATGAGGGGACCGAAGCGCATGGGGGGGTTTGCGACTTAGGCCTTTTTTGATATTTCCTCGTCCCTCTTTGTAAGCCTCCGGACAGTTTGTAAGGCTGGGGAGCCCAGAATACCCTTTGTAAAAACTTCATCTTTGGTAATAAAAATTTTTGTTTCATCGGTTTGCATTTTATCTTCTGTGTGTGAAGAATGCTTGTAAAATATCTCCGCTTGCACTGTTGGGCTTCTATGTCGGGTCAGCTATCTGTCTAGCGATCGTTCGTCGAGTTGATTTCGATCACTTGCCAAGCACTGCCGAGGAGGCATCTCCATGACCCCGAAGTCGAGGGGGGTCGCTTAGACTTGGATAGACTTATTGCCCCTTTTTGGGGCCTCGGATCCTCTGCGTTGGTGGGGCTGTAAGAAGCCTACTAAAGATGACCGGGCAGTGAAGCTGCGTGGCCGCCGCTTAGCGAGGGCTTTGATCTCTGGCGTCACGGGTAGGCAACTACCAGCCTAGGATGACCGAGCGGGGCAGCTGCTCGGATGCCTCTTGCGAGGGCTTAGATCCCTGGCGTCATGGGTAGGGAGCTACCGGTCGGAGATGGCCGAGCAGGGCAACTGCTCTGTTGCCTCTTGCGATGGCTTTGATCCTTAGCGTTGGAGGGGATGTAAGAAGCCCACTAAGGATGACCGAGCAGTGAAGATGCGCGGTCGCCTCTTGGCGAGGGATTTGATCTCTGGCGTCGCGGGTAGGCAACTACCAGCCTGGGATGACCAAGCGGGGCAGCCGCTCGGATGCCTCTTGCGAGGGCTTCGATCCCTGGAGTCATAGGTAGGGAGCTACCAGCCGGAGATGACCGAGCAGGGTAGCTGCTCGGTTGCCTCTTGCGGGGGCTTTGATCCTTCAGGACGGGGACCGGGCAGGGTTACTACCCAGTGCCTTTTGGCGAGGACTTTGATCCCTGTCGGTTGTGGTAGGAAGCTACCGGCCGGGGATATCCAAGCAAGGACTCGACTGCCTCTGGGAGGACTTTGGTCCTTACCGCAGGAGGGGCTGTAAGAAGCCTACCAAAGACCCTTGGCCGGGCAGGGTTACTGCCCGGTGCCTCTTGGCGAGGGCTTTTGTCCTGAAGGATAGTCGAGCGAGGGATCCTCGGGCTCGACTGCCTCTGGGAGGGCTTTGTGATCCCTGTCGGTCGTGGTAGGAAGTTACCATCCGGGGATAGCCGAGCAGGGTAGCTGTTGAGCTGCCTCTAAGGAGGGCTTTGTGATCTCTGTCGGTCGTGGTAGAAAGCTACCAGCCGGGGATAGCCGAGCAGGGTAGCTGCTGAGCTGCCTCGAAGGAGGGCTTTGATCCTCAGCGTTGGGGGGGCCTGCTGAGTATAACCGGCAGTGAAGCCGCGCGGTTGCCTCTTGGCGAGGGCTTTGATCCCTGGCGTTGCGTGCAGGGAAGCTTCCGTCCTGGGATAGCCGAGTAGGGTAGCCGCCCGGCTGCCTCGAAGGAGGGCGTCTCTTTAGTGAGGGCTTTGGATCGCAAAGACATAACTTTATTTGCAATGTTTCGACGTTTCTTTATTCGAATGGAAAGGATTTTCGGAAAGCGTTTACATCGCCTTTATGAAAGGAGGGGTACACACTTGTTGGCCTTGGCCTCATTAGTATAGCTTGAGCTTCTCGGCGTTGTAAGGCCGCGGGAGCTTGCGCCCGTCCGCATCTTGCAAGCGATAGGCCCCGCCGGGGAGCACCTCAGAGACGAGGAAAGGACCGTCCCACCTTGGGGAGAACTTGTGTAGCCTGCCTTGATCAACGAACTTGTTTCGCCGTAGGACCAGATCCCCGGTCTGGAAGGAACGGCGCTTGACCCGAGCGTTGTAGTATCGGTCTGTTTGCTGTTGATAAGCGGTAGCTCTGATTTGGGCCCGGTCTCTCTTCTCCAACAAGATGTCCAGGTTGGTCCGTAGCGCTGAGGTATTCGCATCGTCGTCGAAGTGCTCGACCCGATGACTGGGTAGCCCGATCTCCGCTGGACCATTGCCTCGGTCCCGTAGTAGAGACTGAAGGGGGTTTCCCCGGTGAGGGTCTTCTTTGACGTGCGCAGGGCCCATAAGACCCGGGGCAATTCTTCGACCCAACTGCCTTGTCGCCCTTCTAGGCGGGTTCAAAGACCCCGGAGGACGTCTCGGTTAACGACTTCGGCCTGCCCATTGCATTGGGGATGCGCGACCGCGGCGAACTTCATGAGAATATGATATTCTTTGCAGAAGTCCTTCACTTTCTCGTTCTCGAAGTTCGTCCCGTGGTCGGTGATGATACATCTCGGGATGCCGAACCGGAGTATCGGATTGTTTTGCAGGAACTTGATGGTAGTGGTGGCGTCCGGTTTCCTGATGGGGACAGCCTCGATCCACTTGGTGAAGTAGTCTACTGCGACGAGGACGTATTTGTGCCCGCCTGTACCGGTAGGGAACTGGCCGATCATGTCCAATCCCCACTGGGCGAACGGCCATGGGGATGTTAGGGCGGTCAGCACGGTAGCGGGGAGGCGAGGGATGCTGCCGTGGAGCTGGCAACTCTTGCATCTTCTGACTAGCTTCTGGGCGTCCTCATGAATAGTGGGCCAGTAGTACCCCTGGAGCAACGCCTTTTGGATCAAGGTTGGGGCCCCTTGGTACGCACCGCCAACCCCTTCATGGATTTCCCGGAGGACGTAGTCGGCTTCGTGGGGGTCAACGCATCGGGGCAGGGGCTGAGTGAAGGACTTCCTGTAAAGGTTTCCATTGCTCCAGATGAAGTGGCGGGCTTTGGCCCGGAGGCGGGCGGCCCCCCGTTCTTCCGAGAGCGTACCGTCCTTCAGGAATTCCACGAGGGGCCTCCTCCAATCTTGGTCGCCTTCTTGCGCTGCATACACGTGGAGCGTGGCTGCTCCGTCTTCCACACTGGGCTGAGGCAAGGTTTCGAAGAGGATGGACCGCTTATTGTTGGCTGAGTATGATGAAGCCAGCTTGCTCAAGGCATCGGCTTGGGCATTCAGCTGCCTGGGTATTTGTTCTACTTGGACTTCGTCAAAGTTCCTCCGGAGTTTCCTCACCTCGTCCAGGTATTTCACCATCAGAGGCTCCCGAGCTTCAAAGTGGCCAGTCACTTGTCCGACAACAAGGGCCGAGTCGCTGCGGATTCGAATTATCTTCAGCCCCAGCCCGGCGGCCATGCGCAGTCCGGCCAGGAGGGCCTCGTACTCTGCTACGTTGTTCGAGGCCTTGAAACCGAGCTTCAGAGAGTACTCCATTTCCGCTTCGTTCGGGTCCCGGATAATGAGGCCGGCACCACAGCCTTCCTCGGTTGAAGACTCGTCGACGTAGATGATCCACTCAGGAACCGAGCCAGGCCTCTCCGTGATGGGACACTGAGTTGCGAGGGGCGGTGTGGACTCCGGTTTCTTGCTAGGGATGGTGCATTCAACGATGAAGTCGGCCAGGGCCTGCGCTTTGATGGCCTGCCTTGGGCGATATTTCACATCAAACTGAGATAGCTCCCACCTCCATTTTTCTAAGCGGCCCGAGGTTCTGGTGATGCAAGGATAGCCCCCAACGGGCCCTCGGCGAGGACGATGATGGTGTGTGCTTGGAAGTAGTGTCACGGCTTTCTTGAGGCCACCACGAGGGCTAAGACAATCTTCTCTATGGCTGGGTACCTCGTTTCCGCGTCCTTAAATACGTGGCTCATATAGTATACCGGCTTCTGCGCTCCCTCGACCTCCCGGACGAGCACCGAGCATGCTGCTTGATCGGATACCGCCAGATACAGCGACAGCTCGTCTCCTTCAACTGGTCCGGGTGAGCAATGGTGGCGTCTGTTCATACCATAATATTGCATTATTATATTCCCTATTCTTAGTCATTTTATAAATAAACAGGTGCTTTTGACCCATGTCTGCTACTTAGTTACAGATTACAGGTTCTTGGACAAAAACAGTGAAAAAGACAGAAGACGATGCAAAAAAGTGATACTAAGACTGACAAATGGGAGAACCTTGATCAAGCCTTGATTGCGGTAATTATATTTTTGATCGTTAAAATCCCTACTCTAATCAGCGTCGCGGGGTGCTTCTTCAATTGGTCGAAGGCGTCTTGGCACTCCTCCGACCACTCAAACCTCAGGATCTTTCTCAGAGCCTTAAAGAACGGGAGGCATTTCTCCCCTGACCTGGACATGAAGCGGCTCAGAGCGGCGATTCGTCCTGTGAGCCGCATGATCTCGACGTTAGTTTTAGGCGTGGCCATGTTGAGGATAGCGTCGATTTTCTCCGGGTTGGTTTCGATTCCACGGTGAGTGACCATGAACCCGAGGAACTTTCCCCCGGTGACTCCGAATGCGCACTTAGCGGGGTTTAGCTTCATGTTGAACTTGCGGAGCACTTCGAAGGCCTCGCCCAGATCCCCGGCATTGTCGGCCGTCGAGACGGATTTGACGAGCATATCGTCAACGTAGACCTCCATATTCCTACCGATCTGTGGCTTGAACATGCGATTGACCAACCGTTGGTACGTGGCCCCGACGTTCTTGAGGCCGAAGGGCATCACCTTATAGCAATATACCCCCCGGTCCGTTGTGCATGCGGTGAGATCTTTGTCTTCCGGATTCATACGGATCTGGTTGTAGCCGGAGAAAGCATCCATGAAGCTCAACAGCTCGTGGCCGGCTGAGCTGTCGACGAGCTGGTCTATCTGAGAGAGTGGATAGTTGTCCTTGGGGCAGGCCTTATTGAGGTCGGTGAAGTCGACGCACATGCGCCACTTCCCGCTTGACTTCTTGACCAGAACTACGTTTGCCAGCCACTCCGAGTATGGTACATTCCGGATGAAGTTGGCGGCGAGAAGCCGATCAACCTCATCTTCGATAGCCTTCTGTTTGACCGGGGCGAAGCTCCGCTTTTTCTGTTTGACGGGTCGGGCCGCCGGATCAACTCCGAGCTTGTGAGAAATGATTTTGGGGTTGATCCTGGGCATGTCGGGGGGCGCCCAGGCGAATACGTCGGAGTTATTTCTGAGGAAGTTGAATAGGTCATCTCGCCGAGCCCCTGTCAGGAGTGATCCGACCTGGACGGTTTTGTCATTGTCCCCTTCTGTGAGGGGCACCTCGATCAGTGGCTCGACCGGCGTCCCCCGGACCTCCTTCTGCTCGTCTCGGGTGTCCAGAGAACCCTTGATGTCGTCTTTTTCCTCAACGTCGTCAGTCGGTTGCTTGGATGAAGATGTTTCGGTAAGGCATACCTTCGCGATCCGCTGGTTTCCATAGACTCGACCTGTTCCGCCCTGATCGAGAGGGAACTTCATCGCCAGGTGGTAGGTCGATATCTGGGCCTAGAGGGAGTTGAGCGTCGGGCGGCCGAGGAGGACGTTGTAGGCAGATGGGACCTTTGCTACGATGAAGTCCACCGGCAACGTACGGGTGCGGCCGGGCTCACCGATGTTGAACTGCAGGGTGACCACCCCTTGCGCGGGGATGGAGGGTTGGCGAACCCCGAAAGGACATGTGAGGTTGGCTTCAGGTCCGCCGGGGCAAGCCCCATGCGCAGGAAGCAGTCGTGGAAGAGGATGTCTGCCGAGCTGCCCGAGTCGACAAGTATCCGGTGGACCTCGTACCGGTGGATCCAGGCTGTGATCACCAGAGGGTCGTTGTGGGGCACGGATATGCCGTGGAGGTCTCCGTCGCCAAAGGTGATAGGCTCGTGGCCCCTGGCCATTTTGCTCGGGCGGCCATCGGCGTTTGCTGCCGGCGTGGGGTGCCGGGTCTCGCATGGGCTTGACCGGTCCCCTATCGTCATGACCATAGTTCTCGATGGGCCCCGGTTCCTTTTGGCGAGGTCCTTTGGGCCCTGCGGTGGGGTGGTCCTCAGGCTGCCTTGGCGGGCATCGCGGGAGTGACCCCGTCGGGGGAGGGGATGCCGATCATTCCTGGAAGCAGGCGAGCTGACCGCCACTGCCTCAGTTGGAACAGGGATGCGGCAAGGCTCGAGACGAGGCTCCCCGACGCGGGGCTTTGGGATTGAATGGGACGGATCGAGGGGCCTGCGGCGACGATCTTCAGGGGGATCGGTTGCCATGTGGATGGAGATCGGAATGCCAACTTTGTGTTTTGTGGAGTTGTCGTTTCCCACAGACGGGGCCAACTGATGGAGGTCCTTTGCGGGTCTCCGTCAGATGTTGTCTTCCGTCGATCTCCCGGTGGATTTTGGAGGTGATCTCCTGTTGCGTGTGGGTCTCAATGGGTTTGAGGAGATTGGTGATTTGAGGAGTTTAGCGCCGAGTACCTGCAAAGAAGTCCCAGGATGGTTTGGTACCACCGAGGACCCTCCGACGATCAAGTTAGCACTAGATCCGAGCAGAGTAACGGTTAAGTGGGGGTAAAAATGGCTTACTTGACCTCTCTGTGATGGGGGTTTATATAGTGGCGGCAGCACGCAATAGCAGGTGCGAAGATCTCGCCGGCAGTTACGCTCCCGACGTCACGCCTGCGTGAAGAGCGGATCGCCCATTAATGGGGATCGTGATGGCGTGGAACGTGGGATGTTGCTGACGAAGAATCTGCGCATGGCGAGATTCGCGGAGCGGCGGTTACGCCTGCGAGTGGTGGAGTCGGTCGGAGAACCGAGGAAGACGGCCTCGACAGGGGAGCTCGGGAAGAGCGAAAGGGCCGAGGAGTCTTGGTCTTGCGGCGGCTCGGGACGAGTTGAGTGGCTGAGGAGGCTAATTTCAAAGGGGGGCTCTGAGGAGAGCCAGTTAGGGCTTGCAAGTCGGGTACGCGGGTGGCCGGGTTGGTCTCTTTGGGCCCTTTCTTCTGAGTTCTTGGACACGTCATGTGCCACGTGCGGTGATCCTGGAGATCCCCAATATTGAGCATCATTACATATGATTCAAACTAGCGAACTTCATGTCAATATTCAATTTTCCCATATAGGTAATGTTTTTTCTTAGAATGTTTTTTTCTTTGTTCGTGGGGAGATGTGAAAAAATGTTTAATTATGGACTGGGTCAATTAACTTTACTAAATGGGCTTTAGGGAAATCTCTTTCATATCAGTGGAGTTATCACAGGCATTTTTGTACTTGTAGGAGGGGGAAAAGTATTTGGAATAAATCCAAAATTTATTCTATGATTTTTTGGGTTGGCACTTGTAAACTGGGAATAATTTTTGAAAGTGAAAAATTGACAAAAACAAAAGCACAATCTTCTAATGTCTCCTTTACTTGTGGGAGCACAATCCGATATTCCTCAAAATCGGGTCCTTTTCCTTCATTCTGAAACCAAACATTTTAAAGTTGAGAGAATATTTTCATGTTAAAGCAAAGTTATGATGTCCATTTAACTAGCATTGGGAAGAAAGGCACCTAAGCATCCAGCCACAAACTTTTCTTCAATTTGATGGAATTTCTTGGATAAAACAATTCCTAAATATTAAAGTTTTTCTAAGAAAAAGACATACAAGTTACCTCTTCATGCATTGCTAAATGCATGATGCAGAGCAAGTTGCTCAAAAATACTTGTGATAATCGCACTGAAACAAGTACAAATGTACAAATGAGATCCCCTAGACATCGGGTCAACTCCTAGAGCGCATAACTTTTGATTCGGACATCAAAATCGCTTATTACGTACTTTTATGAAACGCGTCGAAAACTTTACCAGAGGCTGGACGCTTTGTTTGCTACTCTTTGGACGGTTTTACTAGTTCAACTGTTTGTATATTCTTATTTTACTCTTTTAGAATTAGGGTTATTCGTATTTTTGTATTATTAAAAAAATACCGATTAAAAGAATCTGCAGAAAGCGCGGCTTCAAAATTTTAGTTCAGCGGCAGAGGCTATTAAAGCCTTCAATATCCATTATCACCTTTGTGCATTTTATCTTGCAGGTCCCATATGTCGGCCTCAACTTTGCTTAGTATGAATCTCTCAAGGACTGGCTGATAAAATCTAAACCCTTAGGACTCGCAGAAGACTCAGAGCTGAGTGTCACTACGAGGCTCGCTTGCGGAGCTGCTGCTGGAACTGTTGGGCAGACTGTGGCATACCCTCTTGATGTCATTCGAAGAAGGATGCAGATGGTTGGATGGAAGGATGCTTCTGTGATCGTCAGAGGCCATGGGAGGGAATCCTTGGAATACTCTGGAATGATCGATGCTTTCAGGAAAACCGTGCGTAACGAAGGCTTTGGTGCTTTGTACAAGGGCATCGTACCCAATTCAGTGAAGGTTGGTTCTTTTGCCTGTTGTCGGAACTAGATTTTGGGCATGTGTTTTGCATGCAAATAAATGTGTGAAGTTTGTATGTAGAGAGGATAATGGATGGAAGGTGCCGAGGAAGGAAATCCCGTCCTACACCATTTTTTTATGATGCCAACTTGACCCAAATTTTAAAAAAAACGATATATCATTGGCATTTAGTTAGCATCATAGGAGGGATTTCCTCTCATTGACACCTTACCTCAATTTTTCTCACACGTATATTGAATGTGCAAACTTAGTGCATATCGGAATAACTTATCTAGATTAAATCCTTGGTAAAATTTAAAGTTGAAAAGAAAAAGGAATCTTTAGGGTTAAATGTAGGTCTTAGTTGTGAATTGCATTTTCAACATTTCATATTGGATATAACAATAAATAAAGACGGCCGTAGAAAAGATTTCTGCCCCCCCCCCCCCCCCCCTCCCTCTTTCGAGACATCACTTAACATTAGAAGACGACATGAATAGAAATCTCCATGACTATATTTGCTTAGAAGTAAACATATCTGAATTTGAATTCGTGCGACCTTTGGTGAAGTTTCATCTTTTTGAGTTGCTCAGGTTGTACCATCCATTGCAATCACATTCGTTACATACAAGGTCGTGAAAGATATTCTTGGAGTGGAAATGAGAATATCAGACTGAAGCGAGAATACCGATCGCGGATGCTATTTTTTCAGAAGAGGGAGTTTTGACTGCTTTTTTCTGTAGGGTGAATGGTTGGAAAGAGAGGATTATAAAGAGAGCAGCAGATGTTCATTATTTATGGGTCCCATGGCCTCATGTTGATAAATCCTGTGTTCAGGTCTAAAGGGTAATAATAAGTTTGATGTATGGCAAGCGGGAGGATTATTTGCCATGTTTGCTGATAACTGTTTTTATTAACTTTATTGTGGTTGATTTTAGCTTTTTGTTGCTAATTATTCTCTCTCCAAGAGGAAATTGCCTCTTTCTTTCACCTTGTAATGGAACTCATAAAATGTGATCAGAATAAAAAGGAAAGATGCATCATCAAGCATGGACGGTTCCTGTTTTTTTTGTTTCCAGCTAAATTAATAAGCTTGTTAGAGAATTATTTTTTCGCTTGCTTGTTGAAAATATTATATGAGAAATGAATTTGGGTTTCTCAGCTGACTGCTATCAGCTTGGGTAAAAAGTTGCAGGATTGTGTGCGCTAATTACTTGTTCAAGAATCGCCTGTTTGTTTGTTTTTTTTGTTTTTTTGCTCGTTTATGTTAGTATCTGTCTCAAGGTGCTAAATCTCGTTTAGCATAGGTTATTTACTGGCATAAAATAACTTGGATAATGATTTATAATTTAGGAAAATTATGCCGAACTCGATATTCTCGTATTGGTATATAAAAGTGGCACGTGATCTCTTCTAATTGAATCTCAACAACACATTATGTTGATATTTGACTCAATAGCTCAATTGGTTTATTGAATCTCAAAATTAGACAACACATTATGTTGATATTTGACTCAATAACTCAGTTGATACGTGCACTTTATCTCTTATGGAGAATGTAGGGTTCGAATCCCAAGAATCCAAGGAGGGCCATAAATTTACGCTTTCAGAGCAAATTCATGGGGTCCAGACGTGCTCGTGTGTGTGGTGTGTGCTTGTTGGATGCATAGGTTATAGTTTACGGGCCAGTGGCCCAAAAAAATATTAATTAGACAATTTCCTTCTTATTTTTTCCTTTGGAGGAAAAGGGAGGAAATAGTGCCTTAAATTACAAAAGTGCAAATAATATTATAGAGCATGTACATAGAAACAAAGGAGCAAGGGAATTTCACTTCGTAGTTGATAACTTCAACAAAGGAAAAAAACACATCTTAGTAGATAAGGATGTTGAAACGTAAACTACAAAGGCTCCTTTGCGATTGGAGAACTTGCAGACAAATTCAAAAATATGATTCAAAAATGTATCAACAGCAGTAAATTTATCACCGATCCTTTCTACAAGAGAACAAAAGATCAACACATTAGGCCTTCTATGTGATGCATGTACCAAGATGGAGATGAGAAGGCTCAAGGTTGCAAATAAATGACCCAAAGAAACAAATAAAAATAATATTGAAAAATTGGTATTCCTATGCAATGGGAATAAGCTGCACAATGTACAAATCTAGATCCCCTGAATTCACAACAAAATATTGATGGGCATGAAATTTCCCAATTGCAACTCTGGGTTCATTTATAGCTACACGTTCTATAATACTCACAATCTAATTATCGAACCATCAAAGAAATAAACGAATTGCAAACCAGAAGCTTATTCAAGGTTCATGATGTATTGCAGCGAGACCAGCAACAAAAAAGAAGAAGGTTTGATCTTACGACGAGCGCCTGCTTCTTTTGAGCACCACCGAGAGATATTTGCAGAGATGATCACAATTCTCGCGGTGGTAATCAATTAGCAAACACAGCTGCCTTATAGCTTCTCTTTTTGCTTCATCTTTATCCGACACTTCCTTTCTCTTCTCCCTCAACAACTCCTCTAGCGCTCTCAACCTCTCCTCGGACTCGATTGCATTTGCCCTCAGGATAGCCAACTCTTTTTCTTTTTTAGCCAGTCTTTCTCCAATGCTCTCGGATTCACCTTTCATCATCGATATAATCCCTTCTTTGTACTTTAATCTAATCGAGAGCTCTTGTTTCTCAGTCTTCAGCTCGACGAACTTCTTCTTCGATATTGTTAGCTCTTCATTAAAGAAAGATAGCTGATGTAGAATGTACCCACTGTAGTCTTCAAAAACGGTCTCGAGCTTACAGAATCTGTTAGCTAAAGCTTGACTCCCGATCTCTGTTGCTTCTTTCAATTGCCTTAAACTATTTTCCGCAAAATTTAATTTTATCGCTAATTTCAGCATCTGTTCCTCAACTTCTCCCTTCTCTTCTTCCATTGATTCCATTGCCTTCTTATATTCATCTACCTTCTGCTTGCTTTCTGTTTCTGTGATTTTAAGCTTTTGGTTTGAGAGACGGAGCTGAACTTCAAGTGTCTGGACTCGATTGTTTAGCTTTGCATTCTCTTTAACCTCATCCGCCTTTCCTCCTTCAGCAAGTTTAAGTTTCTCCGAGATTTCTTTGCAGCTTTCTACCAACTTGCCTATCTCGTTCTCCTGTCGAGCTAATTTTCCTTCAAGGTCAACTTTCAGATTATGAAGGTCGAATTGAATATTCTCGAGCATGGAATTCTCTTCTTTCAGCTTCCCCAATTCAGCCTCTAGGGTTTGCACATTAAGTTCGAGCTCACCCTTCACTGTTACAATTTCCAAGGCCAACAAAGCCTTCTCTGATTCAGCAAGTTCAAGTTTCTCCGAGAGTTCCCTGCAGCTTTCTTCCAACTTGCCTCTCTCTTTTTCCTTTTCGACCAAATTTCCTTCAAGGTCAATTTTCTGATTTTGAAGGTCAATTAGAACACGCTCTAGCATGGAGTTATCCTCATTTAGCTTGCCCAATTCAGCCTCTAATGTCTCCACATTGAGTTTGATTTGATGGAGCTCGGCCTTAACCGCTGCAATTTCTGTGGCCATCAAACTCTTTTCTGCTTCGGTGAGCTCAAGTTTCTCCGAAAGTTCCTTGCAGCTTTCTTCCGACTTCGCTCTCTCGTTTTCTTTTTCTCCGAATTTTTCTTCAAGTTCAATTTTCTGTTGTTGAAGGTCATTTTGATTGTGCTCTAGCATGGAATTCTCCTCTTTCAGCTTTCCCAGTTCAGACTCTAGCTTTTGCACATTAACCTTGACATTTTGTAGCTCAGCCTTCAAAGTTACAAATTCTGAGGCCAAAGAAGTCTTTTCTGCTTCAGTGAGTTCAAGTTTCTGTAAGAGTTCCTTGCAGTTTTCTTCCAACTTGCTTTCCTCTTTCTCCTTTTCTTCTAATTTTTCTTCAAGTTCATTTTTCTGCTGTTGAAGTTCATTTTGATTGTGCTCAAGAATGGAATTCTCTTCTTTCAGCTTTCCCAATTCAGCCTCTAGTGTTTGCATATTAAGTTGGATTTGATGGAGCTCGCTCTTCACGGTTTCAATTTCTGAGGCCAACGAAGTCTTTTCTGCTTCAGCGAGCTCAAGTGTCTCTAATAGTGCGTAGTAGTTTTCTTCCAACCCGCCTCTTTCTTTTTCTTTCTCTTCCAACTTCCCTTCAAGGTCAATTTTCTCGCTCTGAAGGTCATTCTGATTACGCTCGAGCATGGAATTTTCTTCCTTCAGCTTTGCGAGTTCAGCTTCTAGCGTCTGCACATCATATTCTTTCTGCTGGAGCTCTCCTTTCATAATTTCAATTCCTGAGGCCAATGAAGACTTACCTGCTTCAGTGATTTCAAGCTTCTCTGAGAGTTCCCTGCAGATTTCTTCCAACTTGTTTATCTCTTTCTCCTTTTCTCCTAACTTTTCTTCAAGGCCAATTTGATTTTGCCCGAGCATGGAATTCTCTTCTTTCAACTTTCCCAATTCAGCCTGTAGAGACTGAACATTAAGTTGCTTCTGTTGGAGCTCATCCTTCATCCTTTCATTATCAGACGTCAATAAAGTCTTTTCTTCCTCAACAACTACGATTTCTTTTTCCAGATCAACCAATTGAACTTTGGCGTCTTCAAGTTCAAGGCTTAATTCTTCAATTTTTATTTGTAGCTCGCTTTGGTTTTGCTGAAGATTGGAATTCTCCTCTCTCATTAGCGCCACATCATTCTCGAGTTTTTCTACAATTATCTCCGCTTGCTGTAACTTGCTCGTAATAATGGAATTTTCTGACGACAGTGTCTTCTTTTCTTCATCCACGGTTACCAGTGTTTTATCTAGATTGATCAGCTGGCGATTCGATTCTTCGAGCTCAGAACCCAAATCACAAACTTTAGCCTTTAGTTCACTATTATCAGCTATGAGCTGCTCTACTTCGGCGTTGAGGCCATCAATAGTCTTCTCAGCCCCCTGAACCTTCACCTGATTCTCTTTAGCCTCATTGTCTAGCTCCTTCGCGTTTTGTTCCGATTGTTTCAGTTTGATGATAGCCCCAGAAATCTCCAAAGCCAATGCATTATTCTTTTCCTTTGCTACACTAAGTTTTTCATTTAGACCAGACAGCTCTGAATTGGCTTCTTTTAATTCATGGCCCAGATCATTGATTTTGATCTGCAGTTCGGATTTGTATTTTTCTTGCTCTTCTATTTCAGCTTTGAGATCATCAATGGCCTTTTCAGCCTGCTGCATCTTGCTCAAAAGTGCTGAATTTTCACATTCTGTTGATTCCAAAGCCAGTTTCAGTTGAGAAACTTTATGGTTTGATGCTTCAAACTCTTGCTTCATCTTTTCATAGTCAGACAACAATTTGGAGTTCTCGTCTTTCAATGTCTGTATTTGTACGGACAACATAGAGGTCTTTTCTTCAGCTTCAAATTGTTGCGATGTCAGAGCTTCGTTCTCAAGAACTTTAACTTCTAATAGATGATTCAAATCATTGTTTATGTTCAGTAATTCGAAGTTCTCATCTTTCAATGAACCGCACTCCGCTTCTGCAGCTGATAGTCTCTGGGTCATGTTGGCTTCTTGTTGAGCAGCAGCCTCCAGCTTAAGTTTCAGACTCTCGTTCTCAGAAAACAAATTAGAATTTTGTGATTTCAACTCTTCATTTGCTTTCTCTGACTCCTGTATCCTTGTCAAAAATACAAAGTTCCCGGATTTCAAAGCTTCCTTTTCTTCACTTGTAGATGTCAGTTGTTGATCTAAACTTGCGATTTCATTAGTTGCTTTTTCCAGTTCCTTCTTTAATATGCTATTTTCAGATTTAATTCTCAGCATTTCATCTTTAATCTGATTGAGTTCAATTCGAAATCCTTCCATAGATTTGTCTGCCTCGTGCATCTTGCTAAAAGCTTCGGTGTTTCCTGATCTCAGAGATTCATTTTCTTCATGCAAAATCCTCATCTGTTGATTCGTATCATCTTCTTTCTTCAGTGAAACCTCTAATTCTTTTCTGAGAAGATTCATTTCAGCTTCCAAGGCCGCAACACTAGCTGCCAATTCAGTTGCCAAAGCCTGTTCTTCTGTGAGCTTTGTGCTAACATCAATAGCAGCAGTCTCAAGCTCATTATTTCGAATCTTCATATCCTCAAGCTGATTTTGCAGATTTTGGTAATCTTCTAAAGAGACATGACTACTTTCTTGTCCCTTCTTTAATTTCTTCTTTTCATCGAATTCTTCTGACCCCGAATCTGAGGATTCTGAATCAGACGAGGTAAGGTCGATTGAAAAGCTTCCATTGTCACTGCTTTTTGGCCGAATTCTTTGCTTTAGTTTTCCCATTAACTGATCATACTGTCCATGAACAGCTTGGTACCCTTTGTGATAATCTTCAATAAGGGAAGCCAGTTCAGCCTTGTCAAATGAATTCGCAGATGAAGCTGCACCACTCTCTGTGCGTAGCATCTTCAGTATTTTCTCAGCATGGTTATCAATTTCTGCAGCAAAAACAGACGTATTACTCGCTACAATGAAAAGGGCAGTGTTAAGATGTTTCAGAATCAAACATGGGCTGTAAATGCAATGTCAATTCTAAGAATTGTTTGAGAAACAGAATATCAGCATATAAATATAGTATGACCCAGTTAATTTCATATCTAAATCCAAAACCAAAAGTAGTAATTGAGTCGTTAATTACAAGTTAAACAAAATCACACCCAAAAAACAAATGTTGCGTTCACAGGATCTGAGCCTGTGACCGCAAGATTATGAGCCTTTTGATGTGGCACCAGTTTTGCTTCATAATGACATCCAAAGGGGTATTTCATTATTTGATGCTAATTTCGAAAGTAAAGAAATCTTACGGGTCTCATTGAATCTGTCCATTTTTGTCTCGTGTTTTTTTAAGTGGACCAAGAATTAACTTCATACACATAAAAACCATGATGCTATAATGGAAAGAATTTCAGATCTTTTAAGCTAGACTGTCACAACTGTATCCTGTTTTAAGCATCTAACCATCCGCTTAGAGCCTTTGTTTCAGGAGGAGACAAATCTGCATAGGCCTGTAAACATTGGTTATTGGTCACAACCGAAATGTTATTTTCCCTACAAAAACTGAAGTATTATTGAATGAAGTACTGATTGATCAAACCATCTTTCAGGACACAAATATTACAAAAACACCACACTGCCACACTCAGTGTTCAAAATCACTTTCTGGAAACATAATATTATAGAAATATGCATTAACTCCTCGCACCCCAATCCGATTCTTTTGAAATTCTACTCCTATAACACAAACCCTCTGAAAGAAAGGGTTTCCATCCTAACTAAATTTGCCTCAAATTTTATGCTAATAGAACTCGAAGGTGTCCCTCTACAAGGGTAAAAACAAAAGGGCAGACACGTGATTAACTCTCGATACATCCCAAACATTCCATCTTAGCTTTTAAGGGTATGGATCAATTGTATGCGCAGCACACATGCATATAGTCTACTAAATTTCAGTAATGAAAACAAATATCGATCTTAGAAAAGTACATTACCTTCCCTGTTTGGCAGGGTTGCAGAATTCTTGGCATCATCATGGCTGCCAAAGACTGAGTGAAAGAACTTCTCTAGTCTGTGCTGCTTCTTCATCTCCAAGACCTAGCTTCAACAGGGAAAAATAAGTAAATATAATTTCATACATATCTATGTTTCTGAACAAAAATACAGTGCACATCTGTTCACTGAGAGATGTCCTTTTGCGAAAATGAGAACTACAAAATATTATATGGTCCAGAATAAACATAAAAAAATGTACAGACTATCATAATGCCCAAAAGAAAAACACATTAGGTGCAACAACATTATGTGCTAAAGTATATTTGTTTACTCGGATAATGGCTTTCTAGATCATAACAAGCCAGGAATGTTAAAATCTATAACAGTTTTACTGGTTTAACAGGGAGATACAGCTATAATTTAGCCACATGGTTAAATGATCATCTCAAAAACAACAAGTTTAAATGATTTTGCAATATCATATTCAATACAGGAGTTATGCTATGCTCATGTAAATATTAAACTGAACAAAGATTATAGGGAAAAAGCAAAATTAGCTACAGATTTTCTTTATTTCATCCTTCCATTAAGAGGTGATGCAACAAAATTGTGTGTTTTTAACTTATTTTTGTTGTGACAAGAAAATTAGGTTACAGTACTCAGATGAGATCTGACATACCAATAATAAATTTGAAGGCTTATAAAACACAAAAAATCAGAGAACAGGTAACCCAAAAAAAATTGCAAAAGAATATTACTCAGTGTGCGATTGGAACGAATTCAAATCAGAGACAATTAAAGTTCAAAGCGTACGTTTACACTAAGCTAAGGTTCAAAGTAGTACACTGAATTAGGCTTTCTTTTTCCTTCCTCCTCTCTAAAGACAAGGTAAAGAAAAGAATGGGTTAAATTGGACCGATCAAGGTGGTCATTGAAATATCTTTGGGGTGACTCTAAATAAATGCAGAAAAGGTGGATGTTAGGTAAACTCCATAAGGCCTATACAATACAATTAATTGAGAAACATTAGAATTAAGAATTAAAGTTTCACTGCCAAATCATATGGAATGAAAGAAAGCGAAACTAGAACAATAAAGAAAACACAAATAATAAATCACAAGAATGAATGAATAAATGCAGTGAACAAATAAGATGTTGAGCATCTGTGGAATGAACTACCATTGACTCAAAAAAATATTTCAGCTGGACTTCTGTGAGCATGGAAGGACAGAATAGATTGCCAACAACACTGAGAACCTCTTTAATGGGAAATGGGTGGGTGAAAATCTCTTCCATGTTCCCTTAAGAGGTGGTTCACGAAACTAGAATAATAAAGAAAATAAAAACTAAGCCAGAACAATAAAACAAACAAACCCTCAACAGAACTGAGGCTACCGACTCCAAATCAAAAGTTTAAACACTCAACATCGTCCAAGAATTTTAACATCTTGATGCAAACTTTTATTGTCTAAATAAGTTCCTTGTTCAATAAATCCGAAAGGAAAAGCACATTGTACTCCGAAATGTACATTACCAAATCATATAACACAACAAGAGAAAATGCCACACAGATGAGTTAATCGATCCAAGATCTCAACAAACAAACCATCTTGAGATGGATATAGATAAAGAAGCAAAGCAGGCAGCCTACGTTACGTGTCATCTTCAAGCTAATGGCTCAACCATGTAACTATGTTGTGAAATAGATTGAAAGGGTCAAAACTAAAAGGTTTAAATCAAATTGGTAAGCAACTCCTTAACGTCAACCTCAAAAATTGCATGGCTTGGCACCTTATTGCCACACAAAGCAGAAATTATCATACCCGTTTGCGGAAAACACCAAAACAAACCACATGATGATAGATAGAGCCTCTATATAATTCTCCCTTTCTCACTTTAGAATCAAAAGAAGAATACTGCGCTCTTTTGAAGCCTAACATATCAAATAATCATATTAACCAGGTAACAAGGAATTAATACCCTATTATTGAGTTGATTAGTTTGCAATGTTAACTTTTTACATCAATTTTTACCTCTAAAAAAACTTTTAAAGTGAATTTTACTCTCTCTTCAAGAATTCTTGCATTGACCTAGTGCACAGTATAACCACCAACTAACTCCTTTTTGCTCCCTTTGATCTTTACTAGCTTAGATCACACTTCAATCACTAATCGATGGATTCAAACGAGATGGAACCAAATTCTTTTATCATTAACAATACGAAAATTCAATTCAACAAGAATTCTAAACAAATGAGGAGACACTCATCTCTCAAGAAACTAAAGATCACATCGAATTCAAGAACAGAAAAAATCGATTAAAATTTATTTTAAAAAATTCAAAAAATTTCGGAGAAATCGAAGCTCACCTGAATTTCTCTGTCCTCTCTTGGATTCGTCCAAAGAGGCGGAACTCAAAGAAATAGAGATCTGAGAAATTAATGGAAGGCGATTATTTATAAATCAAAATCAATTTCTAACCTCGAAAAAAAAATTAGAAATGAAAATAATTTTAAAATAATAAAATAAAATGGATCCCAACCTGGAGCCTGAGGCAGTTTCTCAAAGGAGCGAGAAAAGATCGAGGAGGAGAGAGAGAGAGATTGGAGATTTGGAGGGACTGTCTTTTTGGAATCTTGCGTGTGAGAAACACCCTTCGCTCTCGTAGTTAATTACGAGCGTGCCACTGAAATGTTCGTCCGCTGTCTGAGGCTGCAGCGCGTCCCGGCCGATAAAATCGGCGCAGTCTGATAATTCCGGTACAGGGAATCTCGGTTCGGTAAGCTCACCCTGCAGTGTGGTCACCGTCTTCTTACATGGCCCCAAATGTTTCCCGCCAAAACGCGCACGGTGGGGCCCGCTGCAGAAAACAAGATGAGGAAATTCTGTTGGAACAAATGCCAGGTGTACGTCTCGGTTTCAGTGGGTCAGTCATTGTCGTTGGGTGTGGGCCCAGCTCATACGCCCCTCCACTCGTCAGCTAATATTGGTTCTCTTCTTTTTGTCTTTTTATGGCCCACAGGCTTGTTTGTTTGATTTGATAAAGTTTAGGGTGAGAATCAATATTTTTGCCATAAAACCTATGTTCAATTTGGTGATGAATGATTCATAGAGACATTTGATTAAGGAAAACTAGAATTTTGCGCTTTCCATGCGCGTATATAATATTTAAACATCGAAAGTTGTAGAATATGTTGTCATTTATAATAACTAATATTGTTTTTTTTTCATTTTCCTTATGTTTTGGTAGCATGTTCAGATTTATAGTATTTTTATATTTCAAAAACAATAGGGTTAAAACGGTATGGAGAAGGTATGGAGAAGAGAATTAGTAAACATATATAAAATTATAAATTATACTAAAATTTTGGAAGGTTATATGTACAATTTTCTTTTGTATGGAATAGAAAGGGGCTGATGTGATTATCTTTACGTGAAAAGTTTAATTTGTTTAAAATTTTAATTAAAAAGAGATGCGGACGTGTAACCTCTTCAAATTCGAGTTATGATATATTGAAATAAGAAACGGTACGAGAATAGTAAAAAGGGAATATTCTAGCCCAACAAAAAATCAACATGTTATTATAAAAGTGCAAAGCAAACTTTAGAGATACTATAAGTACAATGTAGACTTTCAAGTACAACCATCCCAAAAAAGTTCCAATTAAGACAAAAGAAAGGGGGAAAACTAGCATTCAAGTTCTAAGATGTGTACGAATAAGCTAGAGTATGAATTATATATAAATCTCTCTAATTTTTTGCCGATGTAAATTTTACCGAAGATCATCTGTCTTTTGAGATTTTTGAAATAACTCCATTGAACTTTAGAATTGGTTTAAAACCCGGTTGAAATAATTGTTGGTTTGATTAACCCGTACAACCTATAATTGGACTGAATAACCCCAAAATTTCTTACGGATATATTGAATAGACTTAAAATAAATAGAGTATGGTATTTTTTGACAAAAATATCTTTCAAAATCTTTACGAAAATAACTTTCAATGGGGGTTTTACAGCATTTTTAAAGCTCCAGGGGATGATCTCAAAAACCCAAAAGTGGATGGGTTTCAATAATATTTACCCAATAAAATAAAAAGGAAGGCACGTGCGTGTGCAAGGATATTACAAAGTATGAACGAGTAATGGCTGAGGTCATGTTAATTATCAGATCTCATGCATGCAGGCATGTGGGGTTATGCTCGGCTCGGCTCAGGCATCGCCAGCTCATGCAAGAATGTCCATTTCTGAGCATTTAGACTTAATTGACATTAATAATCCTGGTATTTTTGCACGGGGATGCACGTGTGACGCGACCCGGATCGCGCCAAGATGTTACCTTCCGTTGATCTGCTGATGGCGGCGATGGATGGCTGAGATTGGATCTGGAGGCAGCCTCCTGAAGCGTGTGAATCTCAATGGGTTTGAGATTGGTTGTCGCCGAGCTACCTGCAAGAAAGTCCCGGGATGGTTGTACCACCGAGGACCTTCCGACGGTCAAGTTAGAGAGGAAATCCGAGCAGAGTAACGGCTTAATGGAGTAAAAATGGCTTACTTGAACCGTCTGAAGGAGAGGTTTAAACAGCGGTGGCAGCAGGCAGGCAGGCACGAGAATCACGCCGGCCGTTACGCTCCCGACGTTACGCCTGCGTGATGGGCGGGATCCCGCATTAACGGCAAGACATGCTCGTTAATGGGGGATCGTGATGGCGTGGAACGTGGGATGTGGCTGGCGGATATCTCGCGTATGGAGAGATTCGCGGGATGGCGGTTGCGCCTGTGAGTAGTACCATTGGTCGGTCGATGAGACCGAGGAAGATGACCTCGGCGGGAGAGCTCGCGGACGAGCGGGAGAGCCGAGATATCTTGGTTCTGCGGTAGCCCGGAGACGAGCTGTGAGGCCGATGAAGCTAATTGTGCTGGGGATCGGAGGCGAGGCAGCTCTGTTTGTAGGTCGGGCATAGGAGTGATCTGGTCGGCCACTATAGATCCTTTCTTGCATGCTCTGGGACACGTCATCTGCCACGTGTCGTGATCTGGGAGATCACCGATATCGAGCATCATCATTAGCCCCCCACTCTCGTCCCGACCAGCTGATGGGTCGGGTCGAGAATGGTCTGCCGGGTCACCCGAGGTGAGCCCCTTTTTCGAAGATATCGTCGGACGTGTCCCCGGGCAATCTGTTGTATTTTCTGGATGATGCCAGCGAATCAGGGCGAGATCTTCTGCATTAAAGAGGGTGCGCCGGATCGTGCGTACTTTCGCTGCAGCGACACCCCACGTGTCGGGCGCTGGTTGGCTGATGTGACGGGCCGCAGACCGCTGGCGTCTGATGGGGTACGGCCAATGTGCGTGCGACAGGTGGAGCAATCGTGATTGTTGGATGCGAAGAGTCGTTTTGGCGGGAGTCGACTGTTGCCGTTGGATGAGGACGCCGGTGGCTATAATTAGAGGTGGGGTCCACTTCAGGGTCCATCTCTCTTCATATTTTCCTCGTTCTGAGTCTTGTTAGCTCGGCGCTCTCCTGTTTAGGTCGGATCTTGGTGTTCTCTTCTCTTAGGTCGGGATTTCTGCATTTGCCTTTCCGAGGACCCCTCTTCACCAGGTTACTTCCTTTGAGGAGTCTATAGATATCATCAGGGTAGATTCTAGGGATTCTTCCAATGAGTTAGATTCTTCCCAGAGAGTTAGGGTCAGATCCTCTTCCCGGGGTCGCGTGACAGGGGCGGTTCCCAGAGCGGAGGTGGCGGATGCCCCTGGCGTGCCGTCCTTGGTGAGGTACGAGGACGAGCTTGCCACCGCTCGGGCCCGTTTCCATATCCCTTCCGGCTATACTCTACGTTTGGCCGAGGAAGGAGAGAGGGCAGATCAGGTACGGGGTAAAGAGATTGCCTTGTACCTGGAAGCCTTTTGGGCCGGGATGCGCCTGCCTTTCTCTCCCGAGATCGTTATAGCGCTGAACTATTTTGGGCTAGCCCTGGGCCAGCTAATGCCGAATTCCTGGAGGATCCTCCTTGGGTTCCTGGTCCGCCTGAAGTTGCAGATGACCCCCTTCAGTCTGTCCATCCTTACCTCCTCTCTCGTGTACAAAGGTCACCCCGGCGCTCGCGCGGGCGATCCGAGATGGGTTTACCTCTCATTCAGGAGGCAACAAGGGAGTGCAGCCGGGTCGGGGGTCGTCGTCTTTCCTTCTTCTATCCATGATTGGAAGAAGAAGTTTTTCTTTGTTCGGCCGCCAGAGGGTGAGGACTGGTCTGTGCCCACCCAGTGGTCTAGGGATAAGTGCTGGCCGGGGAATCCGTCCAATGATCCCAACGCGATGAGAGTGGCGGAGTGGGAGCCCATTCCCCGGGCCGACGTACTACTTTCTGAGCGGGCCTTTAGTTGGGCCGGGCTCAGCCCCGTCCAGTTCGTCGGTAAGTTAGGAGCTTACTGTTGGGGTCGAAATTTGCACCCCGGTTGACCAAGTCAAAGTCAAGGTCAACCCCAAACCAGGTGGGCCCAAGCCCAGGTCAAGCGGGCCCATGCCTAAGTCAAGCCTGCGGCCAGCCTCCCCATGCCAACATAAAAAATCATGTAACAAATAATTTTGATGTAATTTTTTGTACATGAATGTAAGCAAAATGGGCAGAAAGCCAAATTTTTGTAAGCCCGTGGCTTATGTGCAAAAAAAAAATGGCACATGAGCCATGGGATGGGCAAAATGTCATTTTGTAAAGCCCAAGGGGCTATATGTAAATATGTAAGCCTGTATAAAGCAACATGATAATGAATAAAGCATAACTTTTCATTCCTCTAAAAAAAAATCTAGGGTTCTTTGTGCTTCCTGCTCCTTCTCCACGGTTCTAAACCTTCTCACTTCTTTTGAATTAAATCAAGAGTTTTACTCTTCCTTTTTCAAAACAAAAATAGTTTTTTACCACAAAACCCACAAAGGGGAACTCAGATTTGCCATCAGATCTCAGAAAAGAGAGATTTTTAGATCTCACATCTCTTGATTTTCAAGATCCGGCCAACAAAGGAAGAAGGAGACCCATCTCCAGAAACCCCACTTTGGGGAAGAAATAGGGCTCAAGGGGAGAAGCCTTTCATCAGCTTCAAAACAGCTTAGGAGTTTCACTCCACCCTAATTTCTCTTTCGAAAGTTTCTGAGGCTAAAAGCCTCTTTTTCTCGCCGGCGCCCAAGCACCCGAGCGCCTTGCGCTAGAGCGCCCGGCGCCCACGTGCCGACACGTGGCGCGCTAGAGCGCTAAGCGCCCACGCAGCGCCCGAGCGCCCAGCGCCCGAGCGCCCAGCGCCCACGTGCCGACATGTGGCACGCTAGCGCTCGAGCGCCAAGCGCCCACGTGCCGACATGTAGCGCGCTCGAGCGCCCAGGGCTCCAGCGCAAAGCGCCCATGTGCTGACTGTTGGATATAGTGCCCTCAGAGTCGATTATTGGATCACAGGCACATGATTACAATGATTGAGGGAGGACCTATACCGGTAGGACAGTCTTACTCAGGATAATTGTATACTATCTAGTTTGTCTTTATCATCGTGTACATGCTTTAGGTGACATTGTAGTTCACTATTACACGTTGATAGAGAATAGTATGCTACCGTGGTTCATCTTTATCATCGTGCACTGCTTTAGGTGACATTACAGGTCACTATTGCACGTTGATAGAGCCCATACGATTCTTGCTTGATGACCAGCAGTATGATGGCGATCATATACGTGGGAGCTGGGGTCAATAAGCACATCCTTAAATGGTCCCTGGTTGTGGGAGTTTCGAGACAGGGCATCGATACTCTATTAGTAGACTAGTGTATACAGTCGAGACCCTGACGAGGGGCAGTGGCTGGTCTTACAAGCCACTGGTGTCAGTTGGTTCACCTAAGATGTAAACAGGTGCTCATTGGGTTATGAGTACACCGAACAGAACTCGCCGGGAACATGCTAGTTGGTATTATACCTGACGTCAGATAGCAGTTCCCTGGTGACATGTGTACAGGTTAGTTCATAAACCTGAGATCGTCATTTGTCTCGTGTGAGTTCCCACTGTGCTTTGATTACTACCCTATCACGGCTCAAAGGAGTCGTGCAAACAGGTTTTAGTTGGGTACAGTCCCGAGCCACATGGAGGCAGTGAGCGGATCGGCAGGGGTTCGTCTCTCCCGGTATTGGGGGTGAGGTCGCGCTGTGTCTAGGAGAGCCATTACATAAAGCCCTCGGCCGAGGCAGGAGATTTACTGGTAGGTATTCCAGTAGTATCTCAGGGTGTTCTGGGCTACACTCCGATACGACTTGTACCGCTTTTGGGGGTCTGACTTTTACCAACCCTCTAGGCCCGACATGCGATACTCATAGACGAACGGACCGGACTGTACGAATATTGTCACTGACGGGCTCAGCAGGGTGTTAGGATGAGTTCGCTCATCGACCTCCCTTTTGGTCAATACTTGGTAGCCCGTTACGTATGGCTAATACCTCTGACGTGCTAGTGGTTAAATCCACAGCTAAAGTATTGAAGAGTCTTTAGAGTCCCCCATAGACAGTTTCTCAAGTTTCGGGCGAAACATTGTAGAGGCCGTATGATATATGGCAGGGTTCGATCTTATACGTGCGGTATTGCACGGATCATGATCGGACGGATCATACTAGTGGGTTTTGGTTTAAGCCGGATCCTAGTATTAGATTTGTTGGATTACTTTAGTCTCATCGCATTCGCATTCAGTCGGAATGCGGATGCAGGTATATATATACAGGTGAGGGGTATCCTTGTGATCCGTCACGAGTTTACTTTAGATGTTGCCGTATCTTTTTATTGTTGTAAACATTTGGGTTAATGTTTACAAATGGAAATTATGAGCTAGAAACCATCATTTTGTGCATTAAATGATACATGTACTTCAAGGGTGAGTCATGGTATCATTTCTTGTGCAAACATCACATTATGTGATTGATTTGTGTTGATATGAGAGGAAGAGAGAGAGAGGGGCTGCCATGTATAGGTGAGCTCTCATATTATTCTTCACACTCTCTCTCATTTTTGAAGATAGCAACACAAAAGAAAAAAGAGAGGAAACTCCTTCTTCTTCCTCTTTCTTCTCTAGCTCAAAACTTCCATCAATGGCAACTCCTCTAACCTCCATCCATCTCATGGATGCAAGAGACAAAGTGATCACAAACATTCTCTACATCGCCTTGGACACGTCGGCTAGCACACTTCGTGCCCGAGTTGCTTCGGATGAAGCGGGAGCCCGTGAAAATACTCGTAGATGTGGTGCCCTTTCCGACAAGAAGATCGAGACCGGAGTTGCCGCGAGAATCTTGGGATGGTGGCCAAAGACCGAAGGACACGGATCGATCGGTATAACTTTCTATCCCTTCTCTAGTTGTTAGTTTATAGGTTAATGGTTCGATCCGGGTTTTAAGCATACGATAGCGCCGGTTTTCAAGTTAAGAAAAATTTTCGTTTCCGCATTTTGGCCTCGGAAAGACGGCCGGGGCGCTACCGTGGTCTTACACCGACACGTGGCGCGCTAGCGCTCGATCGCCTGGCGCTCAAGCGCCCCGCGCTCAAGCGCAAAGCGCCCACGTGCCGACACGTGGCGCGCTAGCGCTCGAGCGCCCTGCCGGCCGGACGGACGGCCGAGTCGCCAACATAGAAGATAAGCATCTTTGCTTGGTCAACCCCCCTGCACACACTAAATTGTTAGATCGGTTACAGAGAGCACATTAAACCTCTTTTACTCCAAATTTTAATGATTTTTATATAATTTTTACATTTTTTTAATTAAAAACCCTAACCTTTGCCTAACCCTATAAATACACCCCCTACCCTCTAGCCTATCATCCTAAATTTCTGAGTCCACTCTCTCAAAATTCCAAGAGAACTTTGGTACTTTGGAAAAACGAGCGAAAGGCGAAGCGCTGACGAAACCGACGGCGAAATTCCGGTGATCGTGCTAGGAACTCTCAACGACGATTCGACGCACTAGCAAACCCTCTACTTCCCTCTCACTCTCTAGTGTTGTCCAAACCCCTAAGTCCCCCTCTCTATCTTTCTTTTCTCTCATAAAAATACGAATTTACAAACCCGACGGAATCGGAACAAATCCGATTTCCGATTCGGTTTTCTATAAAATCTCACCTATCACCAATTCCATCATGCTTAAACATCTTTATGTTGACTATTAATCACTTAACAAATAATTTGAACAACTTTTATCACATGAAATGATAACGTTTCCATTTTTCGTATTTTTTTCACTTAAATACCACAATGTTTCGTTTTCACATTTAACCCCCTTAACATTGATATACCTTAAAGTAGATCACGAGGTAATGACCTACCTCCTCACACACTCATATGCAAACATAACACGCTATCTTGAAAACTTAGAATACGATAAAACAAGATTTTACCTTTAAATACCATTTTCTTAATAAAACCTTTTCTAAAAGTTTTAGGTTTGATACACTTTTAAAATAAATATCTTTTAATAGGAAAATACGATAAGTTGTGGACATCGATCGTTTATCTAAACCTGACTTTGTGGTGTCTAGGCTAGGCAAGTTAGAAAAGGTAACTTTAAAAGGCCCGTCTCACGACTCGTGAGCGGATCCCTCCTTTTCTCATTTGTACTTACCTGGCCACAATTGGCGGTGAAGAGGCGATTTAAGGCTCCTAACGACTTGTCGTTTAGACCATTTAGAAATAGCCTAGTTGAAATAGAAAACCCTAGAATCTAAAATACGGAAAATCGACTTTTGCAAATAAATACCTTTTACTTTATAAAACCGTTTTCTAAAGGATAGTATTTATAAAAACTTTGCAAAGCGCCACTACAACCCATCTTTGGGGAACCCGTTAGGGATAGTAGGGTTGGTCGTGCACCCTCGGGCTTTGTAGTGCGAGATTCAGACCTCCGCAAGGAGCATTCGGTCTCGAAAGGTTTAAAATACGACATCTTAATAAAATGAGACTTTTAAAATATAAAATATTTATTGAAGTTATTTTTGTATAAATATATGTATATTATCATTAAAAGATCTCCATTTTTCTAAAAATCACAAGAATAAATTTTACATTAAAATACCATGAATTTCAAATAAACCAATATTACAGTATGTAATTAGGATATTTTCACTAGAAATACCGTAAAAATAAAATTTCACTCATCATAACTATAAAGACGAATAATAAATACTTGGGTGTATCTTGGAAACTATACAAAAGTATTTTTGCATAAAACCCCCTCAAGTTTTATAAATTACAATAAGGACCCTAGCAATTATAGAACTTCGATTTACATTTCTTTTGTCTGACTCGGATTTGAGTCTGATTATTTCTGACTTGAATATGATTCAAGTCAATCTACATTCTTTAATATTCCAACTCAATATGAACACATGAATCCCAGAATCCAGTTATCAATCTATACAACTTGACTGAATCAAACCATGGATATACATCCATTATCCCGTTATTCCATTTACCTGATTATGCAGTCACAATCTGTTTACTGATATCATGGTTTTGGTCAGTCATCCAACTTATACAATATAATACAACAATACAATCAAAACACTACGGGGTTTAAGGGGTAGATTGGTGCGGAAGGTGTTAGAAGTGGCACGGGACGGTAAGATTAAGACACCTAACCTATATTCCGTTGCTGTTGTACTGTGGCTTAACGGTTCCTTGTACATTCCGTTTGCCCTGGTCTCTAGCATACTGAGACCCCTCTCGTATACACTGGCATCCTTCCGTACCAAGCTACAAACAACAGCGTAAACACAATATTCTACAATATTATACAATTTTTTCTTTAGAAGATACCTCTTATTCTGTCTTGTCTAATTCTCCCTTATCTTTGGGACTTACCGAGCGACCTGTTCGCTGACTACATTCTATTTCTTTCTTCTTTGAATGTCGTCAGGTGTGTTGGATCCGTCAGAGATCGAGCCCACCGGTGAAGACTTGGATCAGTTCCACGAAGACCCCGAGCTCTAGACATTGTACCTTATTCTATTCAGTATTTTTCATTTTCTGTTATGCCATTGTTTAGGCATCGCTTTTATTTCAGATATATTTACTTTTCATGCATTGTACAAAAGAATGTTATTAATAAAGTTGCTGTTATTTTTATATATCTTGTCTCTTGTGATTTACCTTTATATTGCTTAGATACGCTCAGCGTATTTACTTCACAGTAAATACGTAGTGGACCTCGTCGCGTCCCCTTCGCAGTATACCGGGAAGCGGGGCGTGACAGGTTTTGTTGGTGGCCCATGCAGGTCAGAGCTGTATAGAACCATACTATGCAGTTCTGTTCTGCGTGAACAACCTAAGCAATATAACACAAGAACCAGCAACTAAAACATTCTTTAAAATTCATGTTTCTTGAATCTTACAAATTTCTATTCCTTGAAACTTATCATTTCATGTATTTGAATCTGTCCTAACCCAAAATTTCCTTCAAGGTTATGGATTCCCCGAACAACACCAGTACCAATGTCAACAACACACCTCCAGCACTACCTCTCACACCAGCTGTTCCTGCGCCACCCATCGAGCAAACAGTGCTACTTGAGGCGATCCGCAACCTTCTTGAAGGACAACAACAACTCCTGAACCGTCCTGAGACCGACGCACCAGGGGTAAAGCAATTCAGGGCTTTGCACCCCAAGCAATTCTCTGGTAAAAGAAGCCCACTTGAAGCTGAGGAATGGGCACAAAGCATAGAAGATGATCTGGCAGCAGCACAAGTGCCAGACATAGCTTGGGTTCGTGTGGCGAAACTACAGCTCACGGATAATGCTCGCAACTGGTGGAAGGCGGAAGAAAACCGTCTGATACAGCCTATTGAATGAAAGACTTTTCGCGAGAAGTTCGACGTGAAATACTTCCCTGTGATTGCCAGGTTTGCCATGGAGCAGCAGTTCATTCACCTACAACAGGGTTCAATGTGGGACAAATCAGTAGATGAGTACGACGCTGAATTCACCATGCTAAGCCGGTAAGATATGTCACAACAGTTCAATTTTTAAATCTCACATACTATACAGCTAACACAATCTTTAAACAGATTCGTGGCACACTTGATACCGACGGACGAGATCAGAGCCCGTCGCTTTCAACAAGGTTTGGACACGGAGATTCTGGCTTCTCTAGCCACGGGAAAATTTTTGACTCATGAGGATGCTCTGGAAGCTGCTCGCAGTTATGAGGCAGTGATAAAACTAAGGGGCAGATCTCAGTCTGCACGAGTCAAACGCCCTGCCAACCAGATGGCAGGTGGAGCCTCGTCCAGGCCACCTTTCGTGCCAAGGCGACCCGGAGTGCCGAACCATCATCCCAGCCCAGCCTTTTCACCTACTGTAAGAGAACTGGACATATGATGAAAGACTGCCGTTGACCCAACCGTCTTTGCTTAGTCTGCGGCTCAGCTACTCATGATATTGGGTCTTGTCCCCAAAGACAAAACCCAGTTGCTGCACCCAGGCCAGCAATTACCTATCCGCAGCGACCAGCTCTTCAGGCACCTGCTCCAAGACCTGCACTACCTGCACCACCCAGAGGACCACAAGCTGCACCACCTCCTCGTCAGTTCCATCAAGCTCAAAGGAACGTTTCGAGGAATGCTCCTCAGGCCAGGAGGAATGTACCAAGGCGCCAGGCTTTCACGATGTCCGTGGAAGAAGCTGAGGCCACTGGCCAAGTCATCAATGGTAAACTTTTCTCTTCAAACTTTGCTTTCTATCCTGCTACTTAGTTACATATTTTCTATACCTAAAACATATCCCACATACCTTAGGTACAATCTTAGTATCCTCAATCCCTGCACTAGCATTGTTTGATACTGGAGCATCACACTGCTTTATGTCGCAACGGTTTGTCCGAACCCATGCTATTCCAGTCTCACCGCTTGTATCCAGCTGGAATGTCAGTTCAGGAAATGGCGTCTAAAGGCAACTATGGGATACAGCTTGTGTCCAGTCGTCGTCTGCAGCAGAGAATTTTATGCTGACTTCAAAGTGCTGGACATACCGAACTTTGATGTGGTTCTAGGAATGGATTGGCTTGGAACTTTTTATGCTACAATAGACTGTCGTCAAAGGAGGGTAGTATTCGAGATTCCAGACCATCCGGTCTTCTATTTCAAAAGCGGAGACCGTACAATGGAGCCAAGTACCTACAAAGCGAATCCAAGAGAAGCAGTAGTTGCAGCAGCTCAAGCGGAGGAAGAATCAAGACCAGATGTGGTTCGAGAGTTCGACGATGTATTTCCTGACGATATATCAGGTTTGCCTCCCGATCGATCTCTTGAATTCATTATTGATTTAGTACCAGGAGCATAACCGGTGATCAAAGCACCCTATCGTTTAAGTCCGGAAGGTTTGAAGGAAGTCCGAACACAGTTGGACGAATTACTGGTGAAAGGATGGATTCGTCCCAGCACTTCAAGTTGGGGATCACCTGTACTACTTGTGAAGAAGAAGGAAGGTTCATATAGAATGTGCATCGATTACAGAGCCTTGAATGAAGTCACTATAAAGAACAAGTATCCACTTCCGCGCATCGACGATTTATTCGATCAGCTAAGTGGATCTTGTGTTTTCTCTAAATTGGATCTTCGTTCAGGTTATCATCAAGTGAAGGTCAAGGAAGCTGATATTCACAAAACAGCTTTCAGAACTCGCTATGGACATTACGAATTTCTAGTGATGCCATTTGGAGAGACCAACGCACCAACAATATTCATGAACCTAATGAATCAAGTTTTCCGGGAGTACTTAGACAGGTTTGTTGTCATCTTCATCGACGACATCCTGGTGTATTCTAAGAGTCGGAAAGAACATGCAGAGCACCTACGAATTGTCCTAGAAACTCTTTGACAACATCAGCTTTATGCCAAGTACAGCAAGTGCGAGTTTTGGTTAAAGCAAGTTGGTTTTCTTGGATATATCGTATCAGGAGAAGGAATCTCTGTGGATCCAGTGAATGGCCTACACCAAAGTCAGTGAAGGATATTCGAAGTTTCTTAGGTTTAGCTGGATATTACAGAAGGTTTATTGAAGGCTTTTCAAAGATAGCAACGCCCCTGACCAAGCTTACACGTAAAGATGAAGAATTTGTGTGGTCAGAAGCATGCGAACAAGCTTTCGTAGAACTCAAGTCAAGGTTGACATCAGCACCTATTCTCGTCATACCGGATCAATTTGGAGGATTCGAAGTGCATTGCGATGCATCCGGTAAGGGATTAGGATGTGTTCTACATCAGCACGGTAAAGTTGTGGCTTATGCCTTAAGACAGCTGAAGATTCATGAGCGCAATTATCCGACGCATGATTTGGAATTGGCAACCGTCATCTTTGCTCTCAAGATTTGGCGTCATTATCTACTTGGTGAAAGAGTGAACATCTACACAGATCATAAGAGCCTAAAGTACGTGTTTACTCAGAAGGAGTTGAATATGTGGCAGAGAAGATGATTGGAACTCATGACAGACTTTGACATTAACTTGCAATATCACCCAGGGAAGGTGAATGTAGTACCTGATGCTCTTAGTCGCCAACCATTAGCAATGAATCTCACTGCTCAGTGGAAGCTTCAACAAGACTTGCATCAGATGGAGATTGAAGTAATCATGCCAGGTAATGCTTCAAGTTTGATAAATTTACAAGTTCAATCAACTATTGTCAATCAGATCAAAGCTGCTCAAGCAAGTGATGCTAAGTTGCAAAAGATCAGAGAACAAGTGGAGAATGGACTCAGAACAGATTTCATCATCCATGAAGACGGATCTTTGAGATATGGCAGCAGATTGTGTGTACCAAAAGGTCCTGTTCGGGAAGAGTTAATGAAAGAAGCTCACAGCTCTCCCTATTCAGTACACCCTGGAGGTACCAAAATGTACAAAGATCTACGTCAGAATTATTGGTGGCATGGAATGAAGTGTGAAGTAGCCAGAAGCGTCGCAAAATGCTTGGTGTGTCAGCAAGTAAAGGCTGAACATCACAGGACTGCTGGATTACTTTAACCGTTACCAATCCCAGAATGGAAGTGACAACACATCACGATGGATTTTGTGACTGCTCTTTCTCGCAGCACAAAGGGTAACGATACGGTATGGGTCATTGTGGATCGACTCACAAAGTCGGCTCACTTCATCCCATTTCGAGTTGGCCAATCTACTTAGACACTAGCAAAGAAGTACATGGAGGAAATTGTGAGACTTTATGGAGTACCGGTCTGCATTGTCTCCGATCGTGACACCAGGTTCCGATCGCAATTTTGGCAGAGTCTGCAAGCAAGCTTGGGAACAAGTCTGAACTTCAGCACGGCTTATCATCCACAAACAGATGGTCAGTCGGAACGAACTATTCAGATCTTGGAGGATATGCTCAGAGCGTGTATGTTAGACTTCAAAGGATCATGGGAAGATCACCTACATCTTATGGAGTTTTCGTACAACAATAGCTACCAAGCAAGCATAGGAATGGCACCTTTTGCAGCATTATATGGAAGGAAGTGTCGATCGCCATTAAGTTGGGACGACATCGGAGATAGGGAACTTCTTGGACCAGAAATGATAGTAGCGACTGTTGATGTAGTTCGTACTATCAGGGAAAGAATGCGCATAGCCCAAGATCGACAGAAGCACTGGGCTGATGCGAAGAGACGACACTTGGAGTTCCAGCCAGGGGATCATGTGTTCTTGAAAATATCTCCGAACCACGGAGTGATCCGATTTGGAAGACGGGGTAAGCTAAGTCCGAGATATATTGGACCGTTCGACATACTCGAACGAGTCGGTGAAGTGGCATACCGCTTAGCGCTTCCACCTTCATTGGAAGGAGTGCATAATGTGTTCCACATATCCCAACTCAGAAGGTATGTGAGTGACCCCAGTCATGTTCTCGATCATTCCAAGCTCACGATACAGCCCGATTTGTCTTGTGAGCAACAGCCTGTGGAGATCCTGAACAAGAAAGTGAAGACACTTCGGAACAAGGAAGTTAACTTGGTTCGAGTGATGTGGAGGAAAAACACTCCAGGAGAGTCCACTTGAGAAAGGGAGGATGAAATGCGTACCAGATATCCACACCACTTTGTAAACTAGTCCTCAAATAAAAGTTGTAAATTTCAAGGACGAAATTTTTGTAAGGAGGGTAGACTGTAACAACTCCATTTTTAATGTACAAAGAATTGATTTAAATTTAATGTATACTTGGAGTATTTATTGTTGCTGATATCTCTTTAAATATTTATTTCACTCCATAATTACAAGAAAGAGCTTGTAGCTCATTGGTAACACCTTGCACTGCTGAACCAAGCCACCAGAGTTCAAATCTCATACCCCACATTATTTTTTAATATTATTTTGTTTTGATTTTTTAGAATACCAACCGTTACACGTGCGTTTCTCACAAATTTCCTTCTACACATAAAAAATTAGATACACCACTAATCACCCCAGGAGACCCCCCACTCCCCGAGCCTCCGACTCGGCCCGACTCGGCCGGCGGACCGGCCAACTCGGGCCGGCGCCGCCGGCCGGACTCGGCCGGACGGCCGAGTCGCCAACATAGAAGATGAGCATCTTTGCTTGGTCAACCCCCCTGCACACACTAAATTGTTAGATCGGTTACAGAGAGCATATTAAACCTCTTTTACTCCAAATTTTAATGATTTTTATATAATTTTTACATTTTTTTAAATTAAAAACCCTAACCCTAGCCTAACCCTATAAATACACCCCCCACCCTCTACCCTCTTATCCTAAATTTCTGAGTCCACTCTCTCAAAATTCCAAGAGAACTTTGGTACTTTAGAAAAACGAGCGAAAGACGAAGCGCTGACGAAATCGATGGCGAAATTCCGGTGATCGTGCTAGGAACTCTCAACGACGATTCGACACACCGGCAAACCCTCTACTTCTCTCTCACTCTCTAGTGTTGTCCAAACCCGTAAGTCCCCCTTTCTATCTTTCTTTTCTCTCATAAAAATACGAATTTACAAACCCGACGGAATCGGAACAAATCCGATTTCCGATTCGGTTTTCTATAAAATCTCACTTATCACCAATTCCATCATGCTTAAACATCTTTATGTTGACTATTAATTACTTAACAAATAATTTGAACAAGTTTTATCACATGAAATGATAACGTTTCCATTTATCGTATTTTTTTCACTTAAATACCACAATGTTTCGTTTTCACATTTAACCCTCTTAACATTGATATACCTTAAAGTAGATCATGAGGTAATGACCTACCTCCTTACACACTCATATGCAAACATAACACGCTATCTTGAAAACTTAGAATACGATAAAATAAGATTTTACCTTTAAATACCATTTTCTTAATAAAACCTTTTCTAAAAGTTTTAGGTTTGATACACTTTTAAAATAAATATCTTTTAATAGGAAAATACGATAAGTTGTGGACATCGATCGTTTATCTAAACCTGATTTTGTGGTGTCTAGGCTAGGCAAGTGAGAAAAGGTAACTTTAAAAGGCCCGTCTCACGATTCGTGAGCGGATCCCTTCTTTTCTCATTTGTACTTACCTGGCCACAATTGGCGGTGAAGAGGCGATTTGAGACTCCTAACGACTTATCGTTTAGACCATTTAGAAATAGCCTAGTTGAAATAGAAAACCCTAGAATCTAAAATACGGAAAATCGACTTTTGCAAATAAATACCTTTTACTTTATAAAACCGTTTTCTAAAGGATAATATTTATAAAATCTTTGCAAAGCGCCACTACAACCCACCTTTGGGAAACCCGTTAGGGATAGTACGGTTGATCGTGCACCCTCGGGCTTAGTAGTGCGAGATTCAGACCTCCGCAAGGAGTATTCGGTCTCGAAAGGTTTAAAATACGACATCTTAAGAAAATGAGACTTTTAAAATATAAAATATTTATTGAAGTTATTTTTGTATAAATATATGTATATTATCATTAAAAGATCTATTTTGTTATAATATAAATATTCCATTTTTCTAAAAATCACAAGAATAAATTTTACATTAAAATACCATGAATTTCAAATAAACCAATATTACAGATAAATACCTTTGTTTATGTAATTAGGATATTTTCACTAGAAATACCGCAAAAATAAAATTTCACTCATCATAACTATAAAGACGAATAATAAATACTTGGGTGTATCTTGGAAACTATACAAAAGTATTTTTGCATAAAACCTCCTCAAGTTTTATAAATTACAATAAGGACCCTAGCAATTATAGAACTTCGATTTACATTTCTTTTGTTTGACTCGGATTTGAGTCTGATTATTTCTGACTTGAATATGATTCAAGTCAATCTACATTCTTTAATATTCCAACTCAATATGAACACATGAATCCCAGAATCCAGTTATCAATCTATACAACTTGACTGAATCAAACCATGGATATACATCCATTATCTCGTTATTCCATTTACCTGATTATGCAGTCACAATCTGTTTACTGATATCATGGTTTTGGTCAGTCATCCAACTTATACAATATAATACAACAATACAATCAAAACACTACGGGGTTTAAGGGGTAGATTGGTGCGGAAGGTGTTAGAAGTGGCACGAGACAGTAAGATTAAGACACCTAACCTATATTCCGTTGCTGTTGTACCGTGACTTAACAGTTCTTTGTACATTCCGTTTTCCCTAGTCTCTAGCATACTGAGACCCCTCTCGTATACACTGGCATCCTTCCGTACCAAGCTACAAACAATAGCGTAAACACATTATTCTACAATATTATACAATTTTTTCTTTAGAAGATACCTCTTATTCTTTCTTGTCTAATTCTCCCTTATCTTTGGAACTTACCGAGCGACCTGTTCGCTGACGACATTCTATTTCTTTTTTCTTTGAATGTCGTCAGGTGTGTTGGACCCGTCAGAGATCGAGCTCACCGGTGAAGACTTGGATCAGTTCCACGAAGACCCCGAGCTCTAGACATTGTACCCTGTTCTATTCAGTATTTTTCATTTCCTGTTATGCCATTGTTTAGGCATCGCTTTTATTTCAGATGTATTTACTTTTCATGCATTGTACAAAAGAATGTTATTAATAAAGTTGCTGTTATTTTTATATATCTTGTCTCTTGTGATTTACCTTTATATTGCTTAGATACGCTCAGCGTATTTACTTCACAGTAAATACGTAGCGGACTTCGTCGCGTCCCCTTCGCCGTATACCGGGAAGCGGGGCGTGACACCTTGAACGTCTCTCTATCCCTGCTCTTGATCGTGAAGAGGTGGTCCATTGTGCGCTTTTGCCGCCTGTTCCCAATGAAGTGGACGAGGAATTGGGTGGCCAGCTCGTCGAAGGTTAAGATCGAGCGCGGCTCGAGCCCTCGGAACCAGTCTCGTCCGGAGTGGATGAGAGTGGTCGGGAAAGATCGGCACTGGGTGGCGTCAGAGTTGTCTTGGAAGCTCATCCCTGCGGTGAATCCGTCCAAATGGTCTTTCGGGTCCGATTTGCCATTGAATAGGGAGACTTTTAGGGGCTTGTTGCGAGAGGAGACATGGACGGCGAGCAGCTTCTCGGTGAACGGTTTGGTGAGCGAGTCGGCGGCGTACTTAGCCCCGTCGCTCGAACGGTGTCCTTCCCGATGCAGACCCTCGATCTTCTTCTCGAGGGCGTCGAGTCGGCCGTGGTACCCTGATGACTCGGCACACTCCGATCCCAGGCCTCTGCTATCAGAGGTCTGCATCTGGCCTCGGCCGCGGTCTCTCTCAATGAGGTTCCTCAAATCCCCGGGTGAGGTGGTCCTTGAGCTGCCGTGACGAGCCTCGGCTACGCGGCCCCGTCGAGGGAGGGGTGTCGGTCATGCCTGGTGACAGGCGAGCTGACCGACATTTCCTCGGGAGGGACAGGTGCACGAAAGACCTCGGGGCGGGGCGCTCTAGCGACGGACCTCGGCGTCTAGCTGTTGGGCGCCCAGCGGTTCGCGGAACGTACTGGCCCGGGGGATCTGCGGCCGTGGGAGGCAGCGAGGCGGTGGTCGGCCGTGCCGACGCGGGCTGAGTCTTCTCTCCCCCTGTAGGGGTCCCGGTCCCGAGGCGGGGGAGCGGCGACCTGGGGATCTTGTCCTGCCGTTTGGACGCGGACGAGCTCATCCATGAAGGATGCGAGTCGGTCTATCCGGCCGGTAAGGGCGTTGATGGCATTCGGTAGAGGAGATTCGTCCGCGCCTCCGTCGAGATGGAAGCGGCTGCTAGTGCTTGGATCGTCGTGATGATCGCTCGCCATCTGATTGGGATCGGAAGATGAACTTTTGTTTTTGTGGAATCAAGATTTCCCACAGACGGCGCCAGCTGACGCGACCCGGATCGTGCCAAGATGTTACCTTCTGTTGATCTGCTGATGGCAGCGATGGATGGCTGAGATTGGATCTGGAGGCAGGCTCTTGAAGCGTGTGGATCTCAATGGGTTTGTGGTTAGTTGTCGCTGAGCTACCTGCAAGGAAGTCCCGGGGTGGTTGTACCACCGAGGACCCTCCGACGGTCAAGTTAGAGAGGAAATCCGAGCAGAGTAACGGCTTAGTGGAGTAAAAATGGCTTACTTGAACCGTCTGAAGGAGGGATTTAAATAGCGGTGCCAGCAGGCAAGCAGGCACGAGAATCACGCCGGCCGTTACGCTCCCGACGTCACACCCGCGTGATGGGCGGAATCCCGCATTAATGGCGAGACAGGCTCGTTAATGGGGGATCGTGATGGCATGGAACGTGGGATGTGGCCGGCGGATATCTCGCGTATGGCGAGATTCGCGGGATGGCGGTTGCGCTTGTGAGCGGTGTCGTTGGTCGGTCGATGAGATCGAGGAAGATTACCTCGGCGGGAGAGCTCGCGGACGAGCGGGAGAGCCGATGTATCTTGGTTCTGCGGTAGCCCGAAGACGAGCTGTGAGGCCGAGGATGCCAATTATGCTGGGGGTCGGAGGCGAGCCAGCTCTGTTTGTAGGTCGGGCATAGGAGTAGTCTGGTCGACCACTGTAGATCCTTTCTTGCATGCTCTGGGACACATCATCTGCCACGTGTCGTGATCTGGAAGATCACCGATATCGAGCATCATCAACGTGTGTATGTTTGAATCGAAAGCGTGTAAATTTTTCTATCCTGGACATTACATGAAAATTTCTAAAAATATCTATACTTTTTTTAAATTTATATTAAATGAATGCATTTAATGATAATATTAGAATTAAGAAATTTATGAGTTATACAAAATAACAAAGATAGAGAGCTTATGTATTAATTTGTAAGGCGCAACTCTTTTTAGGTTTTTGAGTATGAGAAAGAATATATAATGAATAAGATAAAGAAATAGGGTTATTGGATTTCCATTTTAATATTTTTGTCTTGGGCTTTTTTACTTAAAACGCCCTCCCCAAAATTGAGCTATTTACTATGACCCCCCTTCCCTAAAAAAAAAAAACTTTCTAATTACTTATTACCCCAAAACGTTCAAGTTGCATCATTTTACCCTTGAGTTGCCCTTTCGCTTCACTCCGTGTGTCAATTAACGGAAAAAGTTCTATTAAGGTTATTGAACCTCCAACCTACTCGTATTTACTCTTTTTTTAATCTAAAATTCCATATTCTGCGTAGGGTTTCTGATTTGGAATTTTAGATGAAGAAGAGTGAATAAAAGTAGGCTGGAGAGGTTTGATAACCCTAACCCGATTTTCTCCGTTAATTGACTAACTGTCACGTCCAGCTTCGTAGAATACACTATAATACGGGACATAACTCGGCCAGTCATGCTACCTACGGTAAAGAATCATCCTTCCATAATCACATTAAGACTGACATGCAGTAACCAAGCACAATAGTATAATATATCTATCTAACCATGTCCAATTTGCAACAATAAAACAATAACGATAATCAATAATCAAGAGTCGATAGTGGAAGTAATAATAACGATCAAGTCTCAAGATCCAAGGATAATCAAGAACATTAAACAGTTGTCCCTTACGGGCTCACAACGATAGAAATCCAAGAAATAGTTTCATACGATTAAAGACAACCATCAAATAACTAGATCGATAATTAACAACACTTCACCGCTCGACAAGCTTCTTGAAATATTTCTTGTCCTCCTGTTCTGAAGCCAAATGATTTGAGCCATGCAAAACCCAGACGTCAGAGTGTCATAATAAAATATAACCGGGTAGGTGATGTAACAAGACATTATACAATAAATCGATAGCATATGGGTAGTCAATAACTAATGGCAATAATAGTGATATAACTGTTAGCTAGTGATGCTAGGGTCGCAATATTTGACCGCGGCGGAATGCAAAATCAATATTTTACAAGACTTAGCATCTATTAACCATCACAAGATCATATCATTTACAACTAAAAGAAAAAAAGAGGGCAAGAGAGCTAGAGAGACTACAACCTTTGTAGCGCATTGGCCTTCACTCCATTGAACTCCGGATAGTCTCCTCGACTCCTGGATCTAGCTTGATCAAGATCTCCTTTATCGAATATGATCCACCTTGATATTTGTCCAACACAAGCTTCACTTCACAATTGAGATGTATGTGAAGAAACTAACTCTCACTAATTTGCTAGATTGGAGAGATAAGATGACTTAGGATTTTTGCTCATAATTTTTCTTCTCTTTTCTTTTACTTTTTCTCTTTAGTAATTTTCAAGAGAGAGAATGAAGATGAGAAAAAGATGATAATCATAGTGAGTCCACAAGAAGTAGCCATACTTATCTAAATGATAATTCCAAGCATTTTCCAAAAAATACCACACACTTCTTTTTCCATGACTCATTTTCTTTTCTTTAAAAAAAATAAAGAAACCAATTTGTTTTGATCTCACTTTTCATGTGCATCCTATACACACAAGTATCATGTATAAACATACATGACAAAAATATTTGTATCATATACAAATAATTATAAAGAGAAGAAAAATGTAATATATATATATATATATATATATATATATATATATATATATATATATATATATATATATTATACCGGCTAATATCATAAAAACGCTCGATTAAAATAGCTGTATCAAATACACATGTTTAATCAAACTCCTGCACGTATTCACATACGTACTCTACATCATTTCTCCTGAGCTGGGAAACCTCTGTGTGGGACTCTAAAGAATCGACAATATGCTGGCAGTAGGTCAGGATCATATTCATAACCCACATCAGCGGTACTAGCTGCACAAAATGAAATTATTCCAAAAAGGGTTGAATATGAATACACTACCGATATACCCAAATTAAAAATTCTACAACACTTGCAAATACAAATCACAATTGCTAAGCTTAACAAGAGGTATACCAATATAGATAAGTAGCTAAGCTAATCAAAATTGTGAACATAAACCATAAGAAAGCAACAATATCAAGTAATAGACATATAGAGCGGAAGCAATAAATCTAGCATGCAATTTCTAATCTACAAATATAAAGCAAGAGATATAGAAATAGCAAACGCAAAAACGCAAGATTTAGAATGGTTCAGTAGATCTCTTAATACAATTTTTTTAGGCGTACGAGTCCGTTCCACTTAATCACGTCTCCGATGAGACAAACACATTGCGCACTCGCAATAACACATCACTCGACACACGAGTGACTCTTCTTGATTAAAATCTTTCCTCTCTTACAAAAGCTCTCCTCTCTTACACGAGGGACTGTACCCAACTAAAATCTGTTTGCAAGACTCTTTAAAGTCGTGGTAGGGTAGTAATCAAAGTACAGTGGAAACACACACAAGACGCTATGACGATCTCAGGTCTACAAACTACCCTATACTCATATCACAAGAGTACTGCTATCTGACGATAGGTACAACACCATCTAGGAATTCTCAGGTGAGTCCGTTCGGTGAAACTCATTCAATTAAAGAGCACCTGTATACAATATTCGGTGTAAAACACTAAAGGCTATGGGGTCAACCGTTGCCTCGGTCCGAGTCAAAGAACGTATACACTAGTCTAATCTGGAGTACTGATGCCCGGTCTCGATACTTCTGTGACTAGAGACATTTAAGGATGTGCTTATGCAATATCCAGGCCCCGCTAATATGAGCTCTATCATTATGTATTAGCGATACGTGATAACGAGTAAAACGTATACACATGAATGATAAAGACAAAGAAAATGGCATACTATCATCTTGAGTAAGATTGTTCTCCGTATAGGTTCTCCTTCAATTACAATAATTGCGTTGAGAGCACCTATATCCAACAATCTCCCACTTGCACTTAAGGCCAATTATTGCAGTATCATATACCCAACTTCTTTACTAACTGTTTCACAAACCGTGTTCGAGAAACAACCTTAGTGAGTGGATCCTCTACAATGACTCTATCTTTATTTCTCTATATCTCAACTTCACGGAGATCAACTATCTCCCAAACTGAGCGATACCTTCCTTAGAATTTGCTTGGATAGATGATGGGACCATGTTCATAAATGAACAATTTTATCCAGTAACTCTTTAGGTTGTATCAATAGCTGATTCATAATCAGCATCCAGCGTCACAACTATCCTTGTATCCCACTTGGAATTCTTTCCAATATACTGCTCCCACTAAAAAGAGAGTAAACTAATAACCCGTGACAGATACTCTATCATTCATGTTACTTTGAAAACCAGAATCAATAACCGCCTCCTGATGGAGGCTGCCATTATTATACACCAAGAATATCCCCATATGTTCTTTACTGGTTCCTTTTATTTCTCCAGGATTAGGCTAATATATGCTTACTCTACAACAGGTGCAAAAGCATCATCTGGTCTGGTACATGACATCGCACGATCAATCCAATTTCCGAAGCAAGTGGAAAGTCATTCATGCGAGTCCCTCTCCTCATCAGTACAGAAGACATATATTTAGAGAGGGTGAAGCTTCCACATGGCGGTACGCTACCGAACTATGAGTCGTCCATTCTAAAACCCTTTTGGAATGGTGTCGTCTTATTTGAATTGGGACAATCCCAAAACTTACTAGATGTATCTCTATAAATATAATCACCAGAATGATTAATATATTATCCAAAACATTTATGGAGAAACATCTGTGGCAACTATTGTTTAACCGAGCTGTAGTATAGGAACATCATTTCCTATAACGAGTTTGTCATCCTCAAACAATAGGAGGAACATGACGGTACTCTCTACACCCTTCTTACAAATAGCAGGTTCATCTATCATGTTAACGAAGTCAAATACTTTGATCATAACATCAAAAACATATGATCATTTCTTCTCTATGCTTGTTTTAGTCTATAAATAGACGTAAGCAACTTGCACACCTTTTGCTGCTCCTATTGACCACGAAAACCCTCTGGCAGAGTCATATACACTTACACTTCTAAATCCCTATTTAGAAAGACGTTATATTCATCCACCTGCCAGATATCATAGTTATGGAAAACAATAATGACAAGTTATATCTATACGGATTTTAACATAGACACTGAAGTAAAAGTTTCATCACAATTCTCACCGGGTATTTGATGAAAACCTTTTACTGCAAGTCTAGCCTTATTAGGTCGCTACCTTTCCATCTGCACTGATTTCGAAAGATCTACTTGCTCCTTATAAGTTTTACCCCTTTAGAAGCATCCAACAAAGTCAATAATTTGCTGGAATGAGTGGAGTCCAACTAAGAAATTATGCATCTATCCATCAGTCAAAAGTCACCACTTCCTATGGCCTGCTGATATAGTAGGTTTATCATCACATAATACAAGCCTCGCTGTCACCATCTACGAGAAAACCGAAGTATCTCTCGGGTGACTGAAATTACCTACTAAATCTGCGGAGTGGCTAAGGTTTGTCAGAGTCAATTGAATCTCCAGGTTCTACTAAATCTTCAATAATCGTTTATAGTTATGGAATCACTTCCAGTTCTACCATACTCCCACTAATTTCTTTTGCAAGAAATTCCTTTTCTAAAAAGGCGATGTGTTGAGAACAAAACAACTTTTGTTCCCGAAAATGGTAGAAGTTAAAACCTTGCTAAAGTTTGGGATAACTCACAAACTGCCTATTATCGAAACGTGTCTTGAATTTGTCCAGATTGTGTTTTTAAGCATAAACCGGATAACTCCATATCTTAACAAGCTTAAAATATGTTCTCATTCTGTATCACATATAGAATCAGAGATACTAATTTAGATGGAACCATATTCAATTGGTATACAACTGTTTCCGGTGCATATCCTTAAATTAAAAGAAGCTATATAACATTACTCATCAAGGAGTGCATCCACGGATGAGTTATCTGAGAGAGAATTAAATTCTCGATTATATAACTACGAAATACCTAGCATGAGTATCAACATTTTCGAACACTTTGAAGAATCTTGATACTTCCAACGTTTGGTTCTTTACTTTATTCTTATATCTTATGAATTTCTCATAATATTTAGACTTTAGATTTCAACAAGAATGCGTGTCTAAAACCAGAGAACTGATAGGAAAACGGAACGAAATATGAGTACCAACCCCTTGTCCATGTGGACAGCGGACAACATACATCACTATGTATAAGTCCTATGAGTTCACTAACTCATAGTCTGTGTGTTTTAATTTGAAAACCGTATTTTGGTTAATAATGTTTACACCGTTATCTTTATGTGCCTTACCCAATCAACATATTGATATAGGTAAATGTTTAGAACATATTTTTTAAAATTATATCTCATTTTATCTAATAAAGAAACAAATATATCAGTTTTAAAAATTGGTGTATTATAACAGTTATTTAAAACCAAAAGTTTGCCGATAGGCAAAATCTGATGATTTCCCCAATAGAAACAATTGCTCCGATTTTCGAGATTGGGGATCAAATCACTTTTCCCAATACTCAATTCCTTCTCAGCACCTGTAACAAGTTACAGATGCGGGATTCTAATCCGGTATCAATAAACCCAGGAGTCAGAGCAGAGAAAGGTTTCAATTAAATACACAGGAAACATGAAATAACAAAATGTTTTAAGTCAAAGTCAAAGTCAACTCCAAACCAGGTGGGACCAAGCCTAGGTCAAGTGGACCCATGCCCAAGTTGAGCCCCGCGGCCGGCCCCCCGTGTCAAAATGAAAATTATGTAATAAATAATTTTGATGTATTTTTCATACATGAATGTAAGAAAGATGGGCAAAATGTCATTTTGTAAAGTCCAAGAAGGCTATATGTAAATTTGTAAGCCTATAAAAGGCAACATGATAATGAAATAAAAAATAACAATTCATTCTCTCAAATTCCATGGTTTGTGCCTCCTTCCCTTTCCTCAAGGTTCTAAAACCTTCTCCCCTTTTTTGAATTAAATCAAGAGTTTAACTCTTCCTTTTTCAAAATTAAATAGTTTTTCACCATAAAACCCTTGAAGAAGAGCTCGGGTCTGCCATCAAATCCATAAAAAGGGAGATTTTAAGTCTCACCTCCCCTTTCCCCCCTAAAATCCAGCCAACAGAGAAGAAGAAGAAGCATACCCATCTCCAAAAATCTCATTCCAGGAGAAGCCGAGGCTCAAAAGAAGATCCAAAAATTTCTAGGAGTTTAATTCCATTCAAGATCTGTTGGAGTTTAACTCCATAAATCAACCCCTCTTTAGGAGTTTAACTCCAAATCTATACATAATCACTGTTAGGAGTTCAACTCCAAAGCCCCCCTTAGGAGTTCAACTCCTAACCCAGGGGCTAAGCCCCTTTTCCGCTGGTGTTTCCAGCGGTCGCGTGCCGCGCACGTGACCCGCGGGCGTCCAGCAGTCGCGTGCGGCTGTAACATTTCAGAAAATAAAATATTATTTTTGGGAATTTAAATAATTAAATAATTAATATTAGTGATATTTTAAAAGGTTTGGAGATTTGTTTTAATGAAGGGATATAATTATATACCGATAATTTGGAGATTTATATAAATTTTTTATTTGAAGGTATTTATGTGATTTAGGCATTTTAAGAATTATTATGCAATTAATTGTAAATGGGTTATTTACTAAACTTGATTAGTAATTTACTAATTTTGCATTAATCTAGTTTATGTGTTATGCATGCAACAAAACATGTTGCAAACACTTGTCACATATTTTATGAACCATGGTTTCCTTTTTTTTCCTTTAATGATTTGTTTTAAAATGGGGAGAATAAGAAAAAGGAAAAGAAAAGAAAAGAAAAGAAAAGAAAAGAGGGGACAAGATGGCATGAGCGGTGACATGTGAGAGAGAGAGAGGAAACTTCCATACTCTTCCTTGGCCTTTTTACCATGGCCCTCACCATTTTTCACTTCATTTTCCATTTTCTCTTCTCCTTCATCCTCCATCACCTCCTCACTACCACCCATGGCCACCTTCCAAAACCACCACTAAACCCTATACTCTTTTCACAAAAATTGATCACAAGACCATCACATACACCATGGATAGATCAAGATTGGACTTTGAAGATTTTGGGTAACCCAAGAAAATTCTTGAGTTGCCAAATGAGGTAATCCCTACACCCATAGTTTATAATTTGAGTTTCTTTAACCTCTATAGTAGTTTAGAGCTTAGTAATTGAGATTTAGTGATCTTAGAAAATTCCAAGATGAGGGTCAGGGGATTTTATGAGCTGTGAAGTGTAATTGAGATTGGTAGAGGCCATAAAACCCCTATAATATTAGAATTCTGGACAAAACCATAGACTAGACCCCAAGATATTGACTTTGAATTTGTCGATATCGATTTTTATGGAAATTGTGGTGTTGTTTTGAGATCTTCTATGACCCGGGAACCCTAAAAATTATTTAGCAATTACAGTGATACAAGCAGGTGACCTAGAAGCTAACCTAGAGACCCGAGCCCCAAACCCTCCATCATGGCCGCAAATTGCGGCCAGGGTGTGAGATTTGGTTCTTGTTCTTGAGATTTGGTTCTCTTTCTTGGTTCATGGCTCCATTTTCAGTAAATTAGACCTACCACATATGCAAAATTGGCTAATTTGACCCGAGACAAAATCTGGAGGTGTTTTCTTGAGTTTCTGTTTTCGTTTTGCGACTTTTTATGACTTGGATTTTGAGATTTGTGTTTTATCTCAGGCAATTGACGTTCGTACGTCGATGTCGAGAGTTTTTTAGTTGTTTTTGCATGCGTGAACCATAGGTTCTAACCTATGGATGTTTCGCGCATCATATCGGTTTTCTCGTAGTTGATTCTTCTTTACGATACGCCGATTTTGAAATGTAGGTACCTTTGCATGGACTTCGGGACGACAAGGAGAGCAGGGCGTCATCGACTTCAGCAAGCGAGGGTCGAGGTGAGTAGATGTATATCTACGGGGGAAGTCGGGTGGATGGCGTTTAGCACCCCCACAAACAGTAGAATAGGGTGTTACTATATTGGTAAGTTTGGTTGTGATATTTGGATACTTAGCGAATAGGGTATTTAGAAGACTTTAGGTTAGATTAGATTGATCTAGGAAGACCTATCTATAGTATGTTTATCTTGGTGGCGAATCGCAGGTTATATATAGACACACACATGCACGCACACACACTTGATTTTGTGTGTATATATATACATGTATGTGTGTGTGTGTGTGTGTATACATATATACATACATACATATACACGGGTGATGAGGATAGTATGTGATATGTGGAGATGAGTCGATATAACCGGGCATGATACCGTGAGATTCTGATATGTGATTGAGTCGTGATATGAGATATGATATGATATTGTAGTGGATCGTTGGGCGATATGTTTTCATACATACGATAATAAGTGAGTTGATGATATTAAATGTACGAGACTTTAGAATTGTACTCCTGATCATGATATGTGTACTCCTGATCATGATATTGTGCGATGATGATACTATACGAATGATGATGTATATATGATATTTGACCCGTACCCTCGATTTTGGGGATGTCGTACGATGTATTCTACCATATGAGGTATATATAAGACGATTGATCCACACTCTTGACTCGAGAATGCCGTACTATGTATTATACAGTACGTGACGCTATGAGGCTGGATCGCCGACTACTAGGAATATCGACTCGAAATATATGTAGATTTTCTTATCTTTCCAACTCGTTCCTTAGTTTAGTCTTTTAGTTGTTTAGATAGATGCTAGGCTAGACTCGAGTCATACCTATTTTCAAAACTAACGAATCGTGAGTATTTTCAAAGGACCACCCAAGGGATGCTACGAAATTTTCAAAGGACATATCTTTTCTCAAAAACACCGTAGCCTCTACTTTTCTAAAAACCACGATTAGTGCTATTTCAAAACACTAAAACTGTATGACTCGTATACAGATATGTATATTTTATAATGTTACGTTTACTATTCGCTTTTCTGTTATATTTATGTTGTTCTCATTGCATTGCATATTTATTACGTGTTTCTTTAGCTATTATGAATCCCGTCTGTTAGGACACCGGCACCATTACCGATGATGCGTATGTTCCACGTACACTTGCTTTCCGGCTCACACACATCATCATCGGTAATTGCCATATCACGTACACTTTAGAAAATGTTACTTCATTGGTATAACCTGCTAGCTGGTAGTTTCAACATATTATTAGTATGCTTGCTCTCATATGCTAGTTTAGATATTGCATTTCTTACTTAGATAACCCATACATTTATATATTCATGATGTTATGAAATATTGTGGGGCTTTATGCCGATATTCACTGCTTATTGACTCTTGATTTTGGGATTTCAGATTTTTCCATGAGATTTCTGGATTTGGGAGAAAACCGCAAGGATTTCATAAACTCATTATCATTTTAAAAAAAATGCAAGTTGCGGTTTTCTCGTGATATGATGTTTATGGCGTCCACCATGAGTTTTCCTGATTGAGTTGGTTTTCGAGACCCGATTCGAGGAGTAGGATGAACTGTTTCGAGTACATGGTGGACCCGGTAAGGTACCCCGGGGTAAGAAGCTCAAGTTGTAGACGATGAGCCTGGCAGAGGAAGGCTACCTACCGGTGATATTTGGCATGGCGGATATCCGGAAGATACCGACCATAGTCGTGAGATTTGATGATATGGGCCGATCCGGACTGATGGAGCCCGGGATATTGAGGATTTGGTGTCGATGTTTGACACGGATTTCTGTTGATTTCATTGATGATATTCCAGTTTTTACACTAAAATCTTATTGAGATAAGAACACATCCTTCTCATACAGATATATTCTGATTTCATTCTTGATGCATTCGTACATCATATATATGACATGTTGCTACTTGAGGTACTGACATGAGTATATGGTATTACACTTATGTTTAGATGATTACCCTTGCTACTACTAGATGTTTCAATATATTATGAGTGCAGTATGGTATGACCTAGGAGATCGTCATATATTCGGTTTCTACTCGGTGATGTCTTCTACTCACGAGTTGGTAACTCACCCCGTTATGCCACAGTTTCTTGCAGGTTTAGCCGTACAGGTTCCATGGCGGCTTCGCTGGCACACTACTTCCTTCCGGATGATTGCTTTGGTGGGTAGGTTCACTTGCATCGTGACCACCGTTGTACTTTTATTTATTTCAGTTTTATCTAGTAAGCTCTATCAACCAGACTTGTATTTTTAGTAAACTTAGATGACCTCGGTTTGTATATTCTTTCGGCCTTAGAGTCACGCTTTTGTATTCTTTATTATTGTTTCTGGTTTTCTTTATGATGCTTAGTTTTCTCGCTTTATTTCTGAGTTTTGATCCCCGCCTTTCGGCGTTGTATATTCATTTTATCTTGCGTAGTTGTTCCGCCATTTGGCGAAGAGCTAGCTCCTGCTTGGGGATGCCTTATATATTATTGCTTGTATTCATTTTTGGGTTAAAAATTACAAAGGAGGTGTTGCCCAAATTTCAAACGACAAAAAGGGGTTTCAAGTTAGATATAAATATAGTGTTTTCATATACTTCTTATGTATATATATAAGAATAAGTTTGATTTTCAGTAAACCTTATTTCAAAACTGTACCTCCACTATTTTCCCCTAAAAAGGTTTAGATTTCTGGGTTTTTGGCTAACTTGAATTAGGTGGGGTCCTATAGACTTCACATGATTCAAGTGCCAGTAACGTGCCATTTTCGGGTCGTGACAGCAGCGCACGTGACCCACGGGTGCCCGCAGGTCGCGTGCGGTCGCTGTTCCCGCCAAAATTTGGCTCAAAACTTGCTCCCTTATAAAATAATAACAATAAAATAAAAATAAAAATAAAAGGAAATCTCCACATGCAAAGCATGTAGGTACTGTCTCGGAAAGAATTAAATCCTATGATGGCGCCTCACGTGCTTCTCACGCGGACGCTAATATGCAAAGCACAAAAAGAAATCTATTAAATAAGAGTAAAACTCTGAGGCAGCACCTCACGTGCCTTGGACGAGGGCGCTCGCATCGAGAGTTAAAAACTCTAAGGCAGCGCCTTACGTGCCTTGCACGAGGGCGCCAGCGCCGAGAGTTAAAAACTCTAAGGCAGCGCCTCACGTGCCTTGCACGAGGGAGCCAGCGCTAGAACCAAATCTCTCTATTAAACAGAGCCGTTGGATCAAAGATCCAACGGAGATGATAAATTATCAGAGTACAGAATTAAATTCTGTTGAGAAAATATTCCTCAAATCTTTCTAAATAAGAAAGATTACTCTCTGAAAAATAGAGCATCGTTGGATTAAAAATCCAATGGTGATTAAAAAATCACCAAGCTACAGAATAAGCTCTGTACGGGAAAATATTTCCTAATCTTGTTAAAAACAAGAAAAATATCTTCTGTAAAACAAAAATCCTTGGATCAAAGATCCAACGGTGGATAAAATCCCCAAAATCAATTAAGGATCTCTCAATGAGAGATTTTTTTTAACTAAATCAACAAACTTGCCTCCACTATATAAAAGCCACAAGACTTCAAGTCTTGTACAGCGGAACCCCCCCATAAACTTCAAGTTTAAAAAGAAAAGTAAGAAAAAAAGAAAGCTTTAAGAGAGAAGAAAGAAGAAGAACCTTCTTCAAGGTAAATAAAAGTAATAGAGATCAGAGTATCTCATCTGCATATCTAAGGGTTTAACCCTCATAAAAGAACATAGTTCTTTCCCTGGATCTGAGATCCATGAGACAAGTTTCCCACAAATGAGAATTTAATTCTCATGGGGATGAATTTGTTCTTGGGGATCGAAGATCTAGAGAAAAACAGAGAATTGAACTCTTCAGAACATAATACACGAAGAAAAATTAGCACCAAGCGCCTCACGTGCCCCTCACGTGGGCGCTGCTCAATAAAGAGTGCTTAGCACTCAATGGTTGGCGCTGAGCGCCAAGCACCTCACGTGCCCCTCACGTGGGCGCCGCTCAATAAAGAGTGCTTAGCACTCAGTGGTTGGCGCTCAGCGTCAAGCGCCCTACGTGCCCCTCACGTGGGCGCTATTCAGCACAAAGTGCTCTGCACTCATAAACCAGTGTCCAACGCCTGGCGCCTGGCACCAAGCGCCTCACGTGCTCCACACGTGTGCGCCATAAAGAGTGTTTAACACTCCATAAAAAACAAAAAGGAAAAAGCAAGATAAAGTGTGGGCGTCAGATGCCATATGGATGCTCAGCATCTTTGGCACAGAAAGGGGACCAAGCCCAAGCAAGTGTTTAACACATTATTCAAAAATGAAATGACTGGGCTGAGCCCAAGTTTGGCCAAACTCCTAATCAACCAAGCATATGGGCTCTTTATTTTCCAGAGTGGTCTTTAGTCCCAAACAAGACTACCGAGCTTCTGACGAATATTCATTGGTTCCAGGGTACATCTCCCCACACCTCTGATATATGTCGTTGTAATTCTTCAACGTCTTCAGAGATGTGGCGGGTCCCGACAACCAACAACTCATTGGACCGTAACGTCCTTAAACTAACAATGGACCGTAAAGTCCTTAAACTAAAACAATAGAGCCCAAATGCTCTTTTGTTGGGTCTGAATAATCCCAAAAATTTTGTTAAGTAGATCTTAGTCCAAGATCGGACTGACGCATCCTTAACAAACATTTAAGTTGATCTTAATCTTAAACAAGGTTAACGATCCTTAAATTAAACTAAACCCAAATCTAAGAATATACGGATTTGGACTAATCCACGCCCTACGGGCGACAACATAAATTAGTCTCCGTATACAATCCACGAGCAACCAAAAATAAAACAAACACATACGACATGAAGTGACCTTCTGGAGCAGGAGAAAGTGGTTACCGCGACGCGGTAACGTAATTAACTGCAGGGGCTTGCGCCTGTAGGGAAGAGCGTCCCCACAATCAAAACCCCCTCGCAAACGAAGGGGAATCTGACGAAGTCTGCTACAACGGCCGCATCCGTCCAAACCTCTGATACACGGTGTCATAAATCAACTTGGCATCTTCGGAGAGATGGACGGATAAACCCAAATAGCATCTTCCCCCAAATTCAGGCAAGACGATCCATCCAGGATCTGTCTCCCATTTTCGGCGGTAAACAGTCGCGTGCGCCTCACGCGACCCGCGGGCGCTCAGCGCCCAGCGGCCGCGTGCGTCTCACGTGACCCGCTGGCACCCAGCGGTCGTGTGCTGCGCACATGACCCGCGGGCGCCCACGCGCCAGGCATGTGACTCGTGAGCGTCCAACGCCCACGTGCCATGCACGCGTCTTTAAGACGCTCCTCACCCCTCATTTTCTATCCACTCCACACCAGAAACACATCCCCCGTTAGGAAAATTTTTCTAACGGGGCGCTGCCCCGCACCCCGCAAGGGGGATTCTAGCCCCCTTGACCCCCAGCCCACTATCCGGGTAGCGGGACCTCCGTAAAACTCTACGGGCCCTCCCGATATATCCAAACTCCCCTTCAACACACGAACACTGCACATTGAGTTCGCATGACCAGTTTGACCCGTCAATTGGAGGTTCCTTCGCTCCGAAGGCTAGGGGTAATTAACGGCAGCTTAGTCCGCGGCTGCCAGATATTCTGATCCCTACAATCAATAAACCGCCGCCTATCCTGGACAGGGGGAATCTGTAGTACGCCTGACAAGCGACGCGTATTCCCATCTCGACGGGTTGACGAAAAACACCCTACAGGGTGGCCGGGTATTTCTAGTAATGCCTCTTTCAATGCCCAGTCTCACGATAGTAGTTGCAATTTCCTTTCTGCTCACTTCAAACCCTTTATGTCTCTCTCACTTATCTTGTATACACCGAACTTATGCTAGTTGATTTTCTTCTTACCTTACTTTTTAGCTCCAGTCTTGGATTTGGAAGAAGACTATCCAATAAGCGTAACTTGTGTATTCTCCTTATTTAAGGAGCTCTCATACTTGAGATGAGGTGGAGGGGAGGGACAAATGAACAATTCACTTTCTTCAGAACCAGTGGCCATTTTCGGACTGAAACAATTTCTTTGAGTTCTTATCTAACTATACAAAATGGCCATTCAAAGCAATATGGATTCCCGTAGTGATACGGAGTGTTATGGAGAATACAAAATGTAAAGTAGGAGCAGAAATGACATATGCAACCTTGTCGTGAGTTAGGGCAATCATGACATTCCATAGCAAATGATGTAAAAAGGTTCGGTTGATTTGGTTTACGAGTTTTAGTTTAAGATAAGTCTAAGCTCGCTGCTAGAGAGAAAAGAAATACTCGGTGTACACTCTATCCTAAATTAGAATTGGTTTATTAATTTATCTAATATGGTCTTCCACTGTTTTTGTCGAATTCTCCTTCAAATTCGAAAAGGAGAACTAGCCGGGATCATTTATAGAAAATCTCCCGAAAGTAAGTGTTACTCACAGTGAGAATCAGGACCCAAACTATCATGGCGTGGTAACCTTGATAAGGTCAACAAGTTACCCCACTCAATAGATGGTATGCAATCACATTGCAAATTTCAACACTTGAAACTCCCGATATCGGTTGTTACCCCCAAACGGCTTATGACCTTGACGAGGTCAACAAACCATAAGCCGCTAGTCAAGCTCAACACGTCATTTCATGATTAATTTATATCCACCCACACGAGCCCTTGACGAGGTCAATAAGGCTATGCGGCTGTCCTAACTAATCTTATCATATGCAGGTAGGAAGTATCAATTAGCTACCGTACACTACGCCTTGACGAGGTCAACAAACATAGTACGAATACTAAGTAATACTTCCTGAAATGACAGAGGGCTATGGCTGGTTATGAATAAAACATTTAATGTAATGAACTTGATATCATTAAAGGAACCGAGTGGTTTTGCAAATTTATAGTTACATAGACTTTTACTTAAGTGCGGATTCCACGTGAGGAGATCATGGCTCTTACCTCATCGAATGACTAATAAAGATTACTCATTTTATCTATTGATAGATTTAAAACTAGATAGATAGTGATGAATGAGGATTAGGGTTCTTTGGAAGAAACTAGGGGTTTCCCACTATTGACCCTTATCCTTTCATTGATCTCTATTCATGTCTAGCTCTTAACAAAACAATTGTTAATCTGATCTCAACTCGCGGTCGAGACTAGCAATAAATTGGTAGCGCGCCCGATAAGGATATTAACGATTCTTTTGCTAACGTTTATAAATTTCTTAAGTCTCAAAAGAAGTTAAAATATTTTCTCATTCATTGTTCTACCATAATCCTACGAGCTCTATCAAGCGGAGAATTACTCGCGCATGATGGAGATAGAAGAAGAAAGAATAGAGAAGAAATTCATAATGTAAATACAGAAAATAAATGCAAACTAATTAATCTAATGATCTACCTTTATTAATCAACTTCACAAGTACAATGCCTTCAAGTTTAGATTACAAGAGGAAGAAGAAGTTGCTAATCTCTGCCTTGTAGGAAGTAGATGCTCCGTCGAACTCACGTCTTCTTATCACGTCGAATCGCGGACCTGTCTTGGATCACTTGTTCTTTGACGGTGATCTGCTTCGTGTAAAAGATTGATGATCTCTAACTTTAGCCCTCGGTCCTTTATATAACCATGGAAGCAGAAACCCTAGTTCCCTAATATGGTGATTTACTGTTAAGATATTATCACCATAATTTCTCATCCAACGGCCATAATTCCGCCGCCCAACCGCCGCAAATCCTTGCATTTCGCCGCGGATCCGCCGCGATATGGTGGGATCAGGGTTTGAGTTTTCTGCCGTGGCTTCATGTTGACACTTAGTGATCTTCTTGATATCTGGATTTTGGAAATATTTCTTGAGTCTCTGCCCGTATTGATTCTACGATTTTATTGAACTTCATCGGCAGATTTTTGATTCCCGACATCTCGATATCCCGATCTGAGCTAAAGCTTGCACCATATCTCAATGAACAATGTTAATAATATTTGGTATTTTTGAGATTTTATCCTAACCATTTGATATGATATTATATTTTAAGAATATTGATTAAGGATATTTGATATGATATGCATATTTAAATTATCAAAATATTATATAAATATTATATGCATATATTTTCCTTCATAATGTTAATTATAATATATAAACATATGAAAATAGTATTTTTATAGATAAACCCTCATATGTGTCATATTTATAATAAACACCTTTAGATATTTAAGAAAAATAAGGAAAATATCATATCAAAAGTGCGATATTTTCGACTGAACAAATACCCCTAAACATAACTTTGATCGTCCCGAGCAAATTTTTTATTCAAGAGAAGGAGAAAAGAAAAAGAAAAACGTAAGTAGCACACTTTCGTAAGCAATACGATTGCACTGAGCACGTGCAACAAGCCGTTAAACCTCTAGGTGTTCCTAGTTGGAGGAGTGTTGTCTTCTGAGGATTTTCAGCGGATTACACCCACAAAATCCTATAATAAAAGAAAGAAGATGAAAGTTACATACAAAGATAAGAAGTATAAAAGAAAGAACTTGAAAATAAGAGTTTCCAACTACACTAGCTTTTCGGTTGCTATGAGCCCTATCTTAATGATCATGAAAAGATATTAGAAATCACATCATCCCTCAATAAAACATCACCTTTAGTTTTCCTCCCTACCATTCATCCAAACATTAATCTTATACCTCTACATGTGTGTAAAAGACATCCCTACACTTAGATAATTCAATTCAAGCTATCATACTCTTTTCCATCTTCCTTAGTACTTTTTAGTTGGTGAATATTTTAGATGGAATTGCTCACACATTCTTCATGCGACCGTTAATACTTCTTGAGGTACTAACCGACCGATTACAAAATGTGCTCGCGTATTAAGGCGTAATTCCTCGTTTTGCAACACCTAAGGCTTAGCAGTGGCTCCCAAACCAGTTAGTCTAAGGCACTAGGTGATAAAGCACCCTCGCTATATTTTTTTTATTTTGCCTTAAGTAATTACAAAACCAGTGTTCATTTTTTCTTCACCACTTATATTTTATTTTATTTTCCTTCATACTAAGGCTTTTAGACAAGAACATTTCAAGGTATTCTCTACTATCCCAAGTTTCGAGATGTGTGTAAGTGCGTATAGTAGGGTATCAACGTTCAAATGTTTGACCTTAAGAATAGCGACTATTTTTCAGACTTATTTTTATCCTCAGATTAGTAATTTTCTTAATCTTACTAACCCTTGGGACAATGGCTTATAACTACTTATTGCTAGCTTCGTTTAAGAAATATCTAATTTTCTTGCTTTTCTCAAACTATTCCTATCTTTCATATGTAAATTTTCAATTTCAAACTTTCATTATCAAAATTTTTTTGTGCTTTTATATAGTATAATGCAATGATAAATGAATAAGCACAAACCTCCCCCAAACCGATTTACAGCAGTGTCCTCACTGATGTCATCTGTGAAGCTAAAAAACATTGTAGACTTGGGAGGAAAAGTTATCAAAGTGGACAAGAAATAATGACAGTGAAATACTCTCCTAAACTTATTTTTGGCTCACAATTTAGTAAAAATTTTCTTTTCGTTCAAGAGCCAAAATATATCCCCCCCAAACTTGAGTAAAACCGTATTAAGCAATTAAAATTATGAGGGGGGTTAAAGTTATTGGTTATGCAAAGCTTTACAAAGACCAAAAGTCAACACCAACCATTCAAAAATTTTATCTATGTAAAGCACTGGTTGGTGGAAGATCAGAGATTTGAAGAAGTGGGGAGATAGAAGGCGGTATGGTTTACGTCTCGGTTGATAGAGACGAAACAATAATGGTGAATGGAAACGAGAATGTGAATTATTAGGAATGGAAAGAATAGGCACATTCTCGTATGGAATAAGAAGAAATGGTGGTGGTTCAACTTCTTCAGGTAGAGGTTGATTAATCACAAAATCCGTGTCGTTTAGAAATGCGAGTTCGTCGGTGAAAATATCTTCGAAACTTTCATCGATGGTCTGAATGAACGTTTCAATATCAATAAGTGTCGCGCCAGAATTCAACACACTTGATTTATCAAAAATTATGGAGGTAGGAGACTCGTAAAGCTCATCTGCCTCATTCTCAAAAGAATCTAAATCAAGTTGTCTTTCTAGAATTATCGAACTCGAAATATCGGATTGTGATTCATCAACACTCGCTATCATTAAAGGAAGATTAGAAGAAAAACCAGAGAAAGTGGGAGATGAAATGGGTAAACAAATTGGTGTGTCGAGTATTGCTGAACCAGATGTGGGAAATGAAAGTTGAATTTCGTTCTGCTTTTCGGTTATTCATTTATCATCAACTTCAAGATGCGTATGGAGTTCGGGAAGAATAGTTAAAGGTTTGAGATGATGACCACACGGGAGTGAAATGACCTGATGAGTTGGTGGGACAAACTCATCCAAAATTTTGGGTTCATCATCCAATATATCCCCAACGCCAATCTCCTCAATCAAGTGAAGGTTAAAATTCTCAGACACCTCTTCAAAAGCATGGTTTTCAATTAATTTTAGTTCTAGAGTGGAGGTGTAGAGATCACAAGGATTGGGTGTGGCTTCACTTGAAATGGATTCCTCATAATTGGGTAAATCAAACACTACAAAGTCACACAACTCATCAGACATTTTATCTTCAATTGGTGAATCATTTGGTGTACTCGATAGATCTGTGAAACTCGAGTCGTGGATTTCAATTTGGGATGGGGAGGTTTGATTTGGAAGGGTGTACCGCTCTCTCTCACTACCCAAATTCTCAATTTGTCCTATGGCCGTATCATACTGTTCCCCTCCGAACGACGGCGCGACGGCGGACGTCTTGCCTGAGGTTCGGGGCATATGCTAATTGGTGCTATCCGTCTACCTCTCCGAAAATTCCAAGTTGATTTATGGTACCGTGTATCGAAGGTTTAGACGGATGCGTCCGATGTAGCAGACTTCGTCAGATTCCCCCTCGCTTGAGGGTTTTTGATTGTGGGGACGCTCTTCCCTGCAGGCGCAAGCCCCTGCAGTTAATTACGCTACCGCATCGCGGTAACCACTTTCTCCTTCTCCAGATGGTCACTTTGTGTCGTGTGTGTTTATTTTGTGTTTAGTTGCCCGTGGATTGTATACGGAGACTAAATTATGTCGTCGTCCGTAGGGCGTGGAATAGTCCAAATCCGTATCATCTTAGATTTAGGTTTGGGGGTATGGGTTTAAGGATTCGTTAGCCTCATTGGAGACTAAGATCGACTTAAACGTTTGTTAAGGACACGTTAGTCTAGTTTTTAGACTAAGATCGACTTAACGGGATCGTTTAGATCCAACAATAGAGCCATTAAGGGAGCCCTGTTGTTTAGTTTAGTGACGTTGCGGTCAATAGGTAGTTTAAGGACATTGCGGTCCAGTGTTAGTTTTAAGACGTTGCGGTCAAGGTTAAGGACGTCGTAGTCCGTGGATTTAAGGACTCCACAGTCCGATGTTAGTTTTAAGACATCACGGTCAAGGTTAAGGACCTCATAGTCCGTGGATTTAAGGACTCCACAGTCCGGCGTTAGGTTTAAGACATCACGGTCAAGGTTAAGGACCTCATAGTCCCTGGATTTAAGGACTCCACAGTCCGGCGTTAGTTTTAAGACATCACGGTCAAGGTTAAGGACCTCATAGTCCATGAGTTTAAGGACCCCACAGTCCGTATCAATATGTGGTCATCGGGACCCGTCACCTCTCTGAAGACGTTGAGGAATTACAACGCCAGGTATCAAAGGAGTGAAGAGATGTACCCTTAAACCAAGGTAGATTGAACAGTCTTTGGCCCAATTTGGAACCAAGACCAATTAATTATATTATGAGCCCATTGGCTCAGTTGAATTTGAATTGAGGACTGATGGCCAGCTTGGGCTAAGTCCAATTATGTTTAGGATATTGGCCCTCTGTTGGTCCATTAGAGGAGAGCCTTTGCCTCTAGACACTTAGCCAATGGGGCTAAAGTTAGTGTTAAACACTAAACATCAATCAGTGTTGAACACTGAGAATGAGATTGACAAGTTAGTGTTTAACACTAAAAGATAGTTAGTGTTAAACACCAGCAACAGGGCTTTTAAATTAGTGTTTATACACTAAAACAAATCAGTGTTAAACACTGGCAGTGGAGATTTCAAATCAGTGTTTAACACTAAGGCAGATCAATGTTAAATACTGGAAACAGGGTTTTCCAAGTTAGTGTTCAACACTAAGAAAGTTAGTGTTAAACACTGTAAATAGAGTTTTCCAAATTAGTGTTTAAACACTAAGAAAATCAGTGTTGAACAATGGATATAGAGGTTTCAACTCTAGTGTTAAACACTAAGGCAAGAGGGGTCACGTGGTAGCACGTGATGGCGCCCTCAATTCATTTTATTCTGTCAAAAGTATTGAATACTTTGGAGCATCACGTGCTGTCACGTGATGGGCATTTTGGTGCTTGTCCGTTAAAGCTTCAGCCAAGGGGTCACATGGTAGCACGTGATAGCGCCCTGTTTCCCTTTATTTTGTTCTACAGATAAGTGTTTAACACTTTTAATTCTAAAAGCCATCACGTGTGGGCACGTGATGGGGGCTTGCGCTTTGATCTGTTAGAATGTTCATTAGGGGTCACGTGTCGACACGTGAGTGCGCCCTAAAGCTCTTTTCTGTTTCTTTTTCTTTTGTGTGCTTTAGAGATCACGTGGGGCACATGAGGCATTGCCTCAAAGTTCTCTTTTAGGAGTCACGTGGTAACATGTGAGGTGCCTACTTCAGAGTTTTATTTGGCGGGTCTTTGTATGCGTTAAAGTTCTGTTGATAGGGTTAAACCCTAAACTTCTGAAGAATTATATTCTTGATAGGGTTAAACCCTAGTTTCTTTTCTTAAAGGAATTAGATTCCTATGAGTTTGAGGGAATTATGTTCTCAGTTAGGGCTAAATCCTAGTTTTGTTCATTTTGAAGGAATTAAATTCCTATAACATAGGGTTAAACCCTAACTTTAATTCAAAGGAATTAAATTCCTATAATTCTATGAGAATTAAATTCTCAAATTTCCATTCCCTCTCTATGCTTTGGATCTGCATGGCAGGATCTCAACCCAATGAGAATTAAATTCTCAATTCATGGGGAGATGTGCACTTTGCAGATCCTCTGCTAAAGAGAGAACTAAGTTCTTCTTTTTAATATCAGAGTTAAACTCTTTTGAGAATTAAATTCTCTTTTTTAAAAAAAAGCCTCTCCTTTCTTACCTAAGGTTTTCTTTTGTAGAAGATCCAAATTCCTCCAAAGTCTCGAGGCTCTATTTTCTCTCTCTATATATCTCTGTCTATCCTCCTCTGTATATCTCTTGGCTCCTATTTATAGGAGAAGGAGCAGAATCAATCAGTTTTAGTGAATTATTCGTTGAGGGATTTGATTTGCATTCGTTAGAGATTTGATTTGCATTCATCATTCATTTGGACCTTTGGATTATTAGGTGAATTTTATTCACCATTGGATTTTAAATCCAAAGATATTCCTTTGTTATTTCGGTTAGATTTTAAGGGGAAATCTTTCCAAGTTCAAGATTTTTCTATAGATAGGTGATATTTAATCACCTTTAAATCTTTAATCCAATCGATTCCAAATAATCGTTCTCCTTTGGAAAGATTTGATTGCTGTTCAGAATTTAATTCTGTTAAATAGATAGGCTTTGAAAGCCGGTCATGTGACCCCTGGTCACGTGTGGGCACGTGACCCCTTGTCACGTGTAGGCACGTGATCCCGGTCATGTGTAGGCACGTGACCCCTTGGAACGAGTTTTCTTCTGCTTTCTGCGCTTTGTCTTCTAGCCGCTGTTCAGCCGTCACGTGCCAACACGTGACCCTTGGTCACGTGTGAGCATGTGACCCTTTCTGGAGCCTTTTCTTTGATTTAGTCAGGGAACCGAATCTGCCTTTGCCGCTGCTTTTAATTGTCACGTGCCAACACGTGACTGTTGGTCACGTGCTAGCACGTGATGCTTCTTCCTTACGTTTTTCCTGATTTTAAGTCAGGAAACACATACGTTGGAAAATTTTGAACTGGTTCGAAACTAGTTGCTCGTTCGTTTTGTTTATTGAGGACGGCCATGCACTCATTCAATTCCTCTTTGTGGCAGCACATCGCTACCCGATATTCTTCTACGGTCCGTTCAAGACTAGACATGTGTCGGTAAGGGGTTTCAAGGTAAGATTGAAATTCTTGTGGATAAGTAAAACTCCCAAATGACTGATTAGAAGGAATGTCTAGAGAAGGTGTAATAGTTGGGTAGGATTGATAGGAATCGAATGGTTGTGAAAATTGGGCAGGAGTAAGATCAATATTGTGATAAGAAGAATATTGATATTGGTTGGTTGGTTGGCGACTGTCAACAGATGTCATATACGCCACAAACCGAGCAGTAAAATCTTCTTTAGAAAGTGGTAGTGTTTGTTGTCCTAACGATTTGACCGAATTGAAACTTTGGCCGTTAGTCCTTGCTATATACTCAGTGATGGACATGCGTTTATGAGTTCCCTCACACGCTTTAGATGGGGTATCAACAAAAGAAGATGTAGAATTTTGATGCAGTTGATAGGACCTGGAGTGAGGTGGCCAACTGTTTCTTTCCGCTTGCTCTATTTGATCTCTTAAAGACATGGTAGAGTCGGATAGTATACCGAAGCGATTATGATAACAAGAGATGTCTGGTTTTGGATAGCAAAGCTCGGCAAGAGTTCGTCTATTTGGAGTACCCATTATAAGAAGGTGAAAAGAGGAAGGAGGGTGAAAAGGGAAAGATTTAAGCTCTAGTTGGATTATTTTGCTTTGAAAGTAGGACTTGAGAGTTGACTCAACAAATCAAAAAATGCACAAGTAACCCTAAAACTAAGGTTACCTAGGTCAAGTCACTAGACCGCCCCTAGACTTCCAAAGGACAAGCTGCAGGATCAATCCTCTACCACCTCTTTATAACTCTTGTGGCCAGATAAGTGCCAGGTAAGTGGGAGGTATCCGCTATATGAATCACCGAAAATAGCGGGCTTAATTAAGTAACCATTTTCCTAGACACACTTCCCTAGACACCTCAAAAGAAATGCGGATAAGCGATAGATTACCCACGACCTTCCTCTATCCTAAATGAGCGCGAAGGTCCTTAGAGTCTTGGTCTAGATATTTTTTAATTAATGTAGGATGATGCAGATGCTCGTTTTGTGATTTGTGGGGCCTAGGAATGGTGATGAAATCCCCACTTAATCTGAATTTTGGTCTTGCCCCTTAAAGTCCGTATTAAAATAAGCAAAAACAACCCGCAAAACAAAACACGCAAAAAGATTTTTGTGAGGCGATATTTTGCAAAGAATCCTGCAGAAAATATATTATTGGATTACAGTGGAGAGAGAAAGAGTTGAAGAAGATACCAGAGAAAATTGAAGCCCTAACTCACCAACACCGCCGCGGTTCCGTCACTGAGTTGAGAGTTCTTTGTGTAATCTTTTCAATGTGGCCTCCTTTGCTCCTCTGGGTATTGATGAATGTCTCTAAATCTTTATCTCCTCGCTAAAGTGACTCCAGATTCCCTTACAAAAATCGCACACTAATCGTTAAATATGCAAGATGCGGTTTTGTTTTGTTTTATGATATAGATCGAATAAGAATCCAACACAAATAGTAAGAATAAAAAATTACGCACGTTGTAGGGTGTTTTTCGTCACCCCATTGAGATGGAAATACGCGCGCGCTTGTCAGGTGCATTACAGATCCCTCCTGCCTAGGGTAGGCTGGGGTTTATTGATTATGGGGATCCGAATTTTCGGCAGCCGCGGACTAAGCTGCCGTTAATTACCTCTCGCCTTTGAAGCGAGAGAACCTCCGATTGACGGGTCAAGCTGGACATGCGAACTCAATGTGCAGTATGTTGTGTTTTGATGTGGAGTTCAACTCTAAAAAGATTTTATTATGGAGTTAAACTCCAAAAGAATTTTAAATGGAGTTAAACTCCTAAAAAGAATTTTATTGCGGAGTTAGACTCCAAAAGAGCTTTAGATGGAGTTAAACTCCTAAAAGGATTTAATGTGGAGTTAAACTCCCCAAACAGAATTTTATTGTGGAGGGCATGTAAAATGAGGGGGGGGGGAAATGGCGTCCAAAGGACGTGTGTGTGGCACGTGGGCGCACGATGCCCACGGGTCATGTGCACAGCACGTGGCTGTGAGGCGCCCGCGGGTCACGTGCGTTGCACGTGACCGCTGGTCGCTGAGCGGGTCATGTGGGGGGGGGTACGTGGGTTTCTTAGTGCCCACGGGACACGTCCCTTGCACGCGACCACGGGTCGCGTAAGGCGCACGCGGGCGCCTTAGTTCTCTGCTTCAAACCTTTTAGAGTTTAACTCTGTTTAAAAAAACTCTTTTTCCTCAGGTAATGGTGATCGATGCACCTTCATTTTAACAAAACTCGCTGGATTTTAAATCCACATTAAGGGCTTCACTCCTTTTTTAACAAAGAACCCATTTTCCTTCAAGTTCTTTAACCAAAATATGAAACCACTTAACCTTCAACAGTAGATCTCTTAGGGTTTAGATGATCTTTTAGGGAAATGATGGTGATAATCCACGGAGTTTTAACTCCGTTCACAGAAAAAATGTTCATGGGAATTTAATTCCCCTTTACAAAAGGAATTTAATTCCTATGAAGAACTAAGTTCTTCCCATGGAGGCTTCTTAGGGTTTTTTGGCCCGAGGTTGTCCTTCTGCAATTAATGGAACATAAGTTTGCAATGATATCTTCTGTGGGAATTTAATTCCCTTGATCCCGTTTGATTTGTTGTGGAGTCCAAGGTAGATTTGTCTTCTAGGGGATGTGCAGGGCCACTTGAAACCTACATTTTATTAATGAGGGTATCCCCTTTGTCTTATTACAACTGCTTGGTCTCATTATTAACGAGCCGTCATCTTGATTCTGTGGGCCCATGTGTTTTGCAGCCAATGGTCCCATAAAAAAAGTCTGCTGTTGCCTTCCTCAACTTGTCTTCATGTTCATGCATGTATATATCGCTGGCTTTGCTTTTGACAGTCTTCTTTTATTTGATTTCAGGTGCGATGGCTTCTGTTCCGTGCTTTCCCTTTACTCGTTTGGAGGCCGCTTTTCCTCAATCACCCTCTGACGAGGAAGCGATGGCGATGATCCGGGCTCATGACCCGAACTGCACCAACTTGCTTCTGTGGGGAACTTGGTACTGCCATATTATCCGGGGTCGCCGGAGTTTCCTCTGTGCAGTACCGACAGAGCCTACTTTCCCATTCTTGCCGATGGACCCTCCGAGAACGGTTTTTGTTGTGGAGATGCCCAACTGGACTCCAACGGGGAGGCTCGAGCCTTCGACGACAGGTATTCCGAACCACCCGGTCCCCGCTATAGATATCCTGGGGCATCGCATTTGTCAGGGTGAGGCCCACCCATGGGGGCAGATTTATAAGATAGGGTTTACTCCTCGACACCCCACGGGCTACCTTCTCTGGGCTCGTTATATCCTTGCCACCCATCGTGCGCGGCTGCAGAAGGTCCGGCTTTATCAGGCAATATACGCGTCACTCTTCCATTATAAGTCCCCGCATGTCTGGTGGGTTAGGGCGTTCTTGAATCAATGGAATCTCCCCACCAACACTTTTATTTTAGGAGATCGCGAGGTTTCGATTTCTCTGGCAGAATTTTATGAAATCTCGGGATTGCCAATCAGGGGTACACTGTATGAGGAGTTGTTGCCTCCTGACGAGTACGTCTTCGAGCCCGAGCCTGCACCGGTTGACGGCTTGTCTGTTGAGAACGCCGTTCGCCACAAGTGTCCCAGCTTGATCAAGGTGCTAGGTATCTTTGACCGATTTTTCACCGAATCTGAGGAGCAGGCGTCACTTTTAAGACCTTCATTGCCTGCTTCCTTCGTGAAGATGTCGTATCGAAGACAGCTCCGAAGTTTGCCAACGTCAAAGATCCCTTTGGGTTTGGTCCGAAGAAGCTGCCGACCACTGAATCGGATCTACCTCAATACTATATCCCCATCATGTCGCCTATGTCTTTTGAGTCCATTGCAGCACCCGGTATGGATGAGGAGACGTTCTTTGTAGGGTTTGTCAGTGTCTGGCTCAGTTGGTTCGTTATCCCCATGCATCGTCGCTTCATGAGAGCCTCGGTTATCTACCCGGCTCATTGTATTGCTGAGGGGACGCGATTGGTTATCAGCATCCCGGCGCTGGCGCATCTTTACCACGGGTTGGGCGCTGCGGCCAATACTTCCAGTCCTGGCGTAGACGTAGTGAATTTTTCGCTTCATTACTTCATATCCTGGATCGAAATGCATGTGCTGGGGGCTTTCGCTATGCATCAGAGGCCCGCGTTTTACGATGCCTACCCCTTCCCATGACTTATGCGATTAGTGGATGCTTCTGCCGCCGACCCGACCCAATTTGGGGCTATTCGGGTGCTGATTTCTCCTTACGCTGCCGCTGGCGGGCTGGTTTTTAATGATCGGGTCTTGTCTACTCCTTCAGGTCCAGTTCAACAACTCTGGGACCAGTCAAAAGACAACGTACCTTCTTTGAAGTCCCGGGAGGCCGCACACTTGTATACAATTAGACCGGGCTACTTGGTGTTTCGCCAGGACAGTGCAGCTCTTTTCATGCGGTACAACCCGCATCGATTCGCCCGACAACTTGGATACGACCAGGGTGTTCCTTTCGAGGCTTTTATAGTTGCACCGGTCCCATCGCTTGATGTCGTTCACGATGCCGCTCATCATTTCGTGAGACTAAACACCGGCTCCCACTTCATGGTCCCTGAAGCTGAGTACATGCCCCGGTGCGTGGGCTCGTTTACGGGTTGGTATCTCCACCGGGTCAGCCCAATTATTCTTGAGGAAAGGAGGGTGCTTCTTGGTCATGATGCCCCTCCTCAGGTTCCGGGGGCTAAGCTGCGACCGAGGGCTCCGGTCTGCTTCCCTCTGAGGGAGATTGGTACTGTGCTCATTCCGGGGGAGTCAGGGGTGGACCTTACTCCAACAGCTGGTATGCCTCTAGGTTCCCGATCGCGGGGTAGATGGGCCCCAGCAGTAGCACCACCGCCAGTGGCAGCACCGCCCCCCGTAGCGTCGACAATGGCGGTGTCATCCTCGGTTGTGGCACCGAGCGAGAGTAATAGGGATGAGGGTGTCGAGGGCGATGTGGGTCGGCGCCGCCCTAAGGCTTCGCGGTGGAGGAAACGGTCATCCTCGGCGACCGGCTCTGGGTCTAAGCGGCGGAGGAAAGCGGCCACCAATTTGCTCGATTCTTTGGCGGAGTCTGAGCCTATTCTTGAATACGAACCATTGGCCTTGTAAGAGTCAGATGCTGGACTTCTCTTCCCGAATTCGGCCGATGAGGAAGCCGCACAGTTGGCCGAGGTCATACGGCGTTCCAAAGACGCGTCTCATAACGCCAGGGTTCCGAAGAAGCCCTATCCCGCTGTAATCTTTTACGAAGACCCTTCGTGGATTCGGCGGCGGTTTATCGGTCCTTTGGAGGAATGGAGGGAAAGGGCCCTAAAGCAGGCCGCTTCAGAAGACGCAGCGGACGCACTTTCTTTATGGACCGGCGGCCATGAGTCTACCCTTGAACCCCGGCGAGCACGCCTCCTTGAGAAGGAGCAGCGGCTTGAAGAAGCCATATTGAGGGCTTCTTTGCGCATCGGTACGTTGTTTTTTTTTGTAGTTTTTCAGATTATTTACGCCTGTATATGTGTATCCTTATTCTTATTTGAATTGTGTAGAATCTTCGACGCTGGGGGAGCTCCCTACGGGCTCATTGAAGCTGAAGCCTGTTGAAATTCCCGATGAAGCATTGCTCGATGTGGAGGGGGCTGATGAGGCTACTCCTCTTATGATAGAACCTCCAGCGGCGGTTCTTGATCAGGGAGTGCTTGCCCCTTTGAGGGAGGCTCCTTTGGAGACTACCGCTCCAACGGCTCTTCCCGAAGGCGGCCCAGAGGCTGAGATGGAGGTAGTCGGGACTACCCTCCCTTTGTTGGAGCCTGAGGTCACGACAGAGGACGCTGAAGCTGCTATCCCCCCGGCTCAGAATGGGAGGAGTGTCGAAGGTAACCTTCCACATTTTGAGCTAGTAATCTTTCTGTTACCTGAACTCTTTTGTCTTTTCAGAATTGCGTGGACTGGCGGCCTCCATTGTCGATCTGTCTCCTCGGCAGTCCTTCCAACGTCTTTTGGAAATGGCCGCTCCGCAGGCGATATCTCCTCAACTCATCGTCCTCTCGTCTGGACAAGGTGAGTGTTGTTCATCACTTCTCATAGCATCGTTGTTATTTTGCGTATTGAAATTGATGTTCTCTACAGTTTTGGAGGCCGATGATGTGGTCGAGGTTCTCGAAGGGCCAGGGGAACCTTCAGCTCCTACTTGCATGACCGTAGGTAAGTGACATTCCAGTATAGCCTCACTTGTTCCTTTGCTTAAGAGTCTTACTAATATTTTTCAACTCTGAACAGCCTTGCCAGCTCCAATAGCATTGGAATCACGTGTCGTCATGCCGCCTGGCCCTTATGCTTTGCGAGCTTCAGAACGCTTGGCCCAATTGAGCCTTGTCTCCCTGTCGTCTTTGATCTAGGAGCTTCGTGCTGGCAGTGCAGCCACAGCTGAAGCATTTGCTGCCGAGGCTAACGGTTCTCTTCCTTTTCTTGCCACCTACCATAGCGAAGAGGTGGTGCGAGTCTGGGTGGAGTTCTATCGGCAGGTGGAGGCTTGCTTGCACGCACTTGAATGTTCCCGTCTTTCCTCGGAGGTCATGGCTGCAAAGGCGGACTTGCGGGGGCTGATAGCGCGGTGCGCGGCAAACATGACATCGTGCGAGAAAAGGCTCGGTCGCAAATTCTCGGAGAGAGAGCTGGCTTCTAAAGCGCTGAGCGAGCTTCAGGCGAGTCTTACTGCCAAGGCCAACAAAGCGTATGAACTCTGGCGGGTGCTTCAAGAGTCTATCAGGGAGGTGGTGACTCTTGATAAAGCTGCTACGTTCACTCGTGAGAGGGTCGAGGCTCATAAGGCCACCGAGAAAGAGCTTGAAGTTCGGCTTGCTTCATATCAGGCCCAGCAGGCTCAGGCGGAGGCCCGTCTTTTGGCGATTTTAAATCATGAGGCCGTGGCCCAGCAAAAGCGGGATGAGCTGACCAAGCTGCTAAATCGCCCACCGGCTTGAAAACTTGTATCTTTTCCTTTCTTTTCTGTTTTTGTACATACTCATGACTGAGAGTATCTTCTTTTTGTTCTTTCATGAATTGTACTTTGTATCCATTTTGGTTTATGAATAAAAGATACATTTTTCTTCTCAATGGTGTGTCTCTTTTCATTGAATGTGTTTTGCGGAAAGTTTATCTTGATCTCCTCGTAGGTCAGCGATGGCTTAGGATTCAGGATTAAGGTCTGCTTCCTATGACTTTTGCGCTTTATGAGCCATGAGGGTCTCATAAAGAGTTTTTCTCCTTACAGGTCGAGAGGATCCCATAGGCGTAAGTTCTTCTTAAGAATCGTGAGGATTCTTAAGCGGGTTTTCCCTGGAGAGTCGTAAGGATCTCACAAGAGAGTTTTCTTCCTTACAGGTCGTGAGGACCTGCAAGTGCTGGATGTGGTCGCCCTTATCCGTGTTTCACGGGGTCAGGGTTTGCTCAAAATATCATAGTTTAAAGACGTCGCGGTCAAGGTTAAGGACCTCATAGTCCATGGATTTAAAGACTCCACAGTCTGATGTTTAGTTTTAAGACATCACGGTCGAGGTTAAGGACATCATAGTCCATGGATTTAAGGACTCCACAGTCCGATGTGTGGTTGCGGGGACCCGTCACCTCTTTGAAGACGTTGAGGAATTACAACGCCAGGTATCAAATGAGTGAAGAGATGTACCCCTAAACCGAGGTGGCACCAATACATAATCAGGGTGGTTGATTGTTAGTTTTAAGACATTACGGTCGAGGTTAATGACATCATAGTCCGTGGATTTTAAGGACTCCACAGTCCGGTGTTTGCTCTGGATGCTTCACACAGGTTCACTGCCGTGCTTGGCGAGGACCAGGCTCCGCTCTGGGCGTTTTCTGCGGGGTCAAAGAGTGACATTATCCGCGTTCCACGTGACCAGGAATTTTGCACTAGATGCTTCACACGGGTTCACTGCCGTGTTCGGCGAGGACTAGGCTCCGCTCTGGATGCTTCACACGGGTTCACTGCCGTGCTCTGCGAGGACCAGGATCCGCTCTGGACGTTTTCCACGGGGTCAAAGAGTGACGTTATCCGCGTTCCACGTAACCAGGAATTTTGCACTAGATGCTTCACACGGGTTCACTGCCGTGTTCGGCGAGGACTAGGCTCCGCTCTGGATGCTTCACACGGGTTCACTGCCGTGCTCTGCGAGGACCAGGATCCGCTCTGGACGTTTTCCACGGGGTCAAAGAGTGACGTTATCCGCGTTCCACGTAACCAGGAATTTTGCACTAGATGCTTCACACGGGTTCATTTCCGTGTTCGGCGAGGACTAGGCTTCGCTCTGGATGCTTCACACGGGTTCACTGCCGTGCTCCACGAGGACCAGGATCCGCTCTGGACGTTTTCCACGGGGTCAAAGAGTGACGTTATCCGCGTTCCATGTAACTAGGAATTTTGCACTAGATGCTTCACACGGGTTCACTGCCGTGTTCGGCGAGGACTAGGCTCCGCTCTGGATGCTTCACACGGGTTCACTGCCGTGCTCTGCGAGGACCAGGATCCGCTCTGGACGTTTTCCACGGGGTCAAAGAGTGACGTTATCCGCGTTCCATGTAACCAGGAATTTTGCACTAGATGCTTCACACGGGTTCACTGCCGTGTTCGGCGAGGACTAGGCTCCGCTCTGGATGCTTCACACGGGTTCACTGCCGTACTCTATGAGGACCAGGATCCGCTCTGGACGTTTTCCACGGGGTCAAAGAGTGACGTAATCCGCGTTCCACGTAATCAGGAATTTTGCTGATTGTATCCGCATTTCACGGAAGGGAGGTTTGGCTGTTGGTGATATGTATATTGCCGAGCCATGGAGCTAGGGGTTGCCGCTGCTCCGCTTTGTCTGAAGTTGTGTCCGTTGTTACGAGACGGGTGTTGGGATGATCTCTAGGTCTCTTGCGGCCCGTCGAGACTTAGCTTCTTTCTTTGATGAGACCTGGGGGGAAGTATGATCACTCCTTTGTTTACGCCCTTGGATTGTATACAGGGTGTGATGGAACATCACCTGTAGGGCATAAATTAAAACCTCTTTTTTTTATTTCTTTTTCTGCGATGCTCTATCATTTCAGCTTTTATATCGCGGAGGTCGCGATTGCCCTATCATTTCGGCTACTTTTCGCGGTGCCCAATCATTTCGGCTATTTATTTCATTTTTACTCGCTGCTTTTTATTGCGAGTTGCCCCATCATTTCGGCTATTTTTCATGCATACATTTTTACTTGCTGTTTTTATTGCAAGTTGCCCCATCATTTCGGCTATTTCGTATGCATGTGTGGCTTGCTGGCTTTTCGCCATAAATCTGATATTAGACACCGATTTCGGCATCAGCACCGCTACAACTGGGATATGGCCAGGAGCGAATCATCATTTGCCTCTGTCGATGTTGAACAAAGGTGGCTTAGCAAACAGGGTTAGGGTCCTGTCAACTAAGGCTTTTGACTTCATGAGCCGTAAGGGTCTCACAAAGGTGTTTCTCCCTATAAGTCGTGAGGATCTTGTAGGTGTATTTTCTCCCTAGGAATCGTGAGGATTCCTAAGTGTATGTTCCTCTGTAAGTCGTAAGGATCTTACAAGAGGGCTTTCTCCTTATAAGTCGAGAGGACTTATAACGGTTGCTCATCATACAGACGTATCCCTAGTCACGGGTGGGACTTTGCTGGGGAAATGCTCATTCACGCCCGTGGATTGTATACAAGGGTCAGTATGAGCCGCTTGTAGGGCATTGTCGAAGGGTATGGGGGATTTCACTTAAGCACAGGTTTAGGTCTCTGTGACTTAAGACTTTCAAATCTTATGAGCCGTGAGGGTTCCATAAGAGAGTTCTCCTTACGAGTCGTGAGGATCTCGCAAGTGTATTTTCTCCTTAGGAATTGTGAGAACTCCTAAGTGTGTTGCTCCTTTGTGAGTCGTAAGGATCTCACGCGGGTGGTTTCTTCTTACAGGGTCGTGAGGACCCCGCAAGTGTCCTTTAACGAGGTTGCGCCCTTTCGGATTTTCACAAACACTCGCCGGTAGCCCTGCTGTTTTTACTCACGGAGCCCTTTCGGGTTTTCATCCGTTCCCTTTTTACTTATGGACATACCGTTTTTTTTTATTCTTTTTATTTTATTATTTTTTTTACGAGGTCGCGCCCTTTCGGGTTTCATGAATACACGCCGGTAGCCCTGCTGTTTTTACTCACGGAGCCCTTTCGGGTTTTCATCCGTGCCTTTCTTGCTTATGGACATACCGTTTTTTTTATTTATTATTATTTATTTTATTTTTTTATTCATCTCATCAGCCTAAGAATGCTGCGGTAGTAGTTTTAAAGACGTTTCGGTCCGTCATTAGTTTAAGGACGTTTCGGTCCGTCGTTAGTTTAAGGACGTTTCGGTCCGTCGTTAGTTTAAGGACGTTTCGGTCCGTCGTAGAGAAGGCCAACTACTACTTATAGAGCTTGAGCTTAGGAAGATAGCGAGCGGACATAGTCGTCGTCATTTATCGTTAACCTAGGCTGTGGCTCATTAAGTGTAGTATTTCTTTAGGAAGCGGCCATTTATCGGCCTGAAAGGCCTTTCACCGTGCATATCCATGAGTAGATAGGCTCCACCCTGATAGACCTTGTCTATGATGTACGGGCCTTCATAGTTCGGCTCGAATTTTCCCCGTTTGGCGCGGTTGGGGATCATAGGCCTCTTGACCACTAGCACGAGTTCGCCTTGGCGGAATGTCCTCAGTCGGGTCAATCTTTCATATGAGCGCGTCATCTTTGCTTTATAAGCCTCCAAGTTTTGTTGTGCTACGAGCCGTGTTTCATCAAGGGCATCAAGCTCCTCAAGCCGAAGGTGAGCATTTTCTTCGCCTGTCAACTCGTGGTGGACTGCCACTTGTAGAGAAGGTAGCTCTATCTCGAGGGGGAGTACCGCTTCCGTACCGAATACCAATACGTATGGCGTCGTGTTCGTGGCCGTCTTGAACGTAGTTCGATATGCCCAAAGAGCCTCCTGCAGTCTCTCGTGCCAATCCCTCTTATTTCGGGACACCGTCTTTTTTATGATCTTTGTCAAGGTCTTATTGAAGGCCTCGGCCAGACCGTTAGCTCGTGGATTATAAACTGAGGAGTATCTCCAGTCTATATTATGTTGTTGCGCGAAGCGGCTAATCTTATGGCTTCTGTAGGCTGGCCCGTTATCGGAGATAATCCACCGTGGAGTTCCAAACCGATAAATGATGTGCGTCTTGAAAAAGTGGAGGATATTCTCCGTCCTCACTTCCCTCAGCGGTACTGCTTCCGCCCATTTGGAGAAGTAATCAGTCGTCGCCAGGATGAAACGGTGTCCCCTGGACGATGCCGGTTCGATGGGGCCGACTATGTCAGTTCCCCACATTTCGAATGGCCAGCTAGCCACCGTTGGATGTAGTGGATTCGGATGCTGGTGGATGAAATCCCCATGGATTTGGCATGAGTGGCATTGCTTCGCATACTCGAGGCAGTCCTGGATCATCGTGGGCCAGTAGTAACCCATCCGTTTAATTTTTAACTTAATCTTCGGGCCTGCTTGATGAGAACCACAGATTCCGTCATGAACTTCCTGAACGACTCTTTCGGATTCGTCAGGTCCTAAGCATCTCAACCACGGAGAGTCAAATGACCTCTTGTATAGAGTATCATTGACGAAAGCGAAAGATAGAGCTCGTTTCATGAGCTGGTGTCTTGAGGACGCTTCTTCGGGCATTCGGTGGGACTTAAAGTAGTCTATGAAGACTTCCCTCCAGTCCTCAGCCTTCTCACGGTCTTTTATTTGTAGAGTCGTCTGCTCAATCGCTCCCTTTTCTTCGAATGATTCCGGAGATATTTCCGCTGGGGCGAGCACTCGACGGCTTTGTACCACGATTTTGACGTCGTCGAGGTTCTCATCAGCCAGTTCTTTAGCGAGCTTAGCTAACGCGTCTGCCTTGCTATTTTCCGCGCGTGGTATGCTCTCCAAAGTATAGGAGGGAATTTAGGTCAACAGTTGTTGCACCTTTTCACCGTATTTCACCAACTCCGGTTTGCACGTTTGGTAGTCGCCGTTTACTTGATTAACGACCAGTTGAGAATCCCCGTATATGAGGAGGTTTTCAATTCCCATGTCAATGGCGATCTCGAGGCCTCCTATCAAAGCTTCGTATTCGGCTTCATTGTTTGTCCTCGGTTCCGTTAAGGAGAAAGCAAAGCGCATTATCCCTCCTTGTGGCGTTACGAAGATGAGGCCTACCCCTGATTTGATCAATGGGGTACTTTATTTGCGCTTCTTTACGGAGGATGCTCCATCGAAATAAAGTTCCCATCGGGTATCACCATCGTCGATCGCGTCAAATGCATGTTCGTCCGGCAAATCGCAGTTTAGAGGTGAACCGGCAGGTACTGGATGCTCAGCAAGGAAGTCGGCGATGGCTTGGCCTTTCACCGCCTTGAGAGGCTGATTGGTTATTGAAAACTCCATCAAGAGTAAGGCCCATTTAGCGAGCCTCCCCGTTAATATGGCCTTTGACATTAGATATTTTAGGGGGTCCACCTTTGATATAAGACGGACTTCATGTGCCAATGCATAGTGCCGGAGTTTTGTTATCGCAAAGATTAGCGCCAGGCAATGTTTTTCGATTGGGGAGTAATTGCTTTCTGTCCCCAGCAGAACTCGACTTAAGTAGTAGAGCGCTCTCTCCTTTCCTTGGTCGTTTTCTTGCGCCCATAATGCGCCTAAAGAACCTTCTAGGGCGGTTGTATAAAGAATGAGAGGCTTTCCCTTGACTGGAGCAGCTAACACCGGCGGGTTCTGCAGGTACTGCTTGATCTCATCTAGCGCGCTCTGGCATTTTTGGTCCCAGACGAACGGGGTTCCCTTCTTCATCAGGTGGCTGTAAGGACGACACTTGCCTGACAGGTTGGCGATAAACCGCCGGATGTATGCAAGCTTCCCCTGGAGAGACCGCAGCTGTTTGAGAGTCCTTGTGGGTGGCATTTCAATGATCGCCTTGATCTTAGATGGATCTATTTCGATACCTCGGTGTCGGATGATGAATCCCAGGAATTTACCCGAGGAGACTCCGAACGCGCATTTGAGGGGATTCATCTTCAAATTATATTGCCGAAGGCGTTGAAATACGGTCTTCAGATGCTCTAAATGCTCTTCGTATGACCTGCTCTTCACTACGAGGTCATCGATATAGCACTCGACGATTTCATGTATGAGATCATCGAAGATCTTTGTCATGGCCCTTTGATAGGTAGCACTGGCGTTCTTTAGACCGAAGGGCATAACTTTGTAGCAGAATATACCCAAAGGAGTCCGAAAAGCGGTGTGCTTCTGGTCTTCGGGATGCATTTTTATCTGATTGTACCCTGATGAACCGTCCATAAAGGAGAAGACCTCATGAGTGGACGTATTGTCTATCATCAGCTCGGTGACCGGTACCGGAAAATCGTCCTTCGGGCAGGCTTTATTGAGATCTCAGAAGTCCACACATATGCGCACTGTCCCATTCTTCTTAATTACCGGGACGATGTTGGCGACCCAATCAGGATACTGTACCTCCTGGATAAACCCGGAATCGATTAGTTTCTTGACTTCGGCGTTAATGCTCATTTCAAGCTCAAGTCGCATCCGTCTCGGCGCCTGCTTGACTGGCTTGATATCCGGGGATATTGCTAATTTATGCACAGCAATCTCTGGATCTAAACCCGGCATCTCGGAATAGTTCCATGCGAAGCAATCTCTATGCTGTAGAAGCACGTCTCTTAACACCGCCACCCTTTCCTCAGATAGCAGCTCGCTAACGAATGTTGGTCGCGGATCGTCTTCCGATCCCAACTCAATCTTTTTGAGGTTATCTGCAGTCGTATGTATGCCATCTTCCAGTTCTTTCGGAGCTGGTGGAAATTCTGAGATCACCTCATCATTGCTGTTCCCAAAGCACCAGGGAAGGTCATCCATGTTCTCGGGCTCTTCTTTTAATATTGTAATCATGTGACAAGTGCGAATCCGCTTCTAAGACTGATGTGGATCTGGCTCTGCCCTTGCGGCTTTGGGTTCGTGCTTTTGTGGCGGCGTTACCCTCCAGCTGCTGGATAAAGCAAATCTGCCTTGCTGGTACTGGTCTTCGACCCGGTTCTTGAACGTGAAGCAGTCTTCGATAGGGTGTCCTATGGCTCGGTGATAAGAGCAATAGCCCGGATGAGAAACCTCTTTAACTTGCTCAGGGTGCTTAGACTCCGGAAGTGCGATCATTTGATGTTTTATAGCGAGCTCGAGTAGCTTCTTCGTCTTGTCTCGAGGGAAGGAATACGCTCGACTCATCTTCTTCATGAGGGACAAATCCAGACCGCGCAATGCCCGATCACACGACTCTCTAATCCTGCGTCGCTGTTGTCGACTTCTTTTTCCGCCTCTTGACTTACTTCTGCCTCTGCGTTGGGCCTTTTGTACAACGGGTTGACAGAGAGGAGTACCTTTGTCTTTTGCAGCCTGTTGAAATAGACGTTGCGTCCCGGCCTTCTCGTAGATGGCCATCTCGCGGTTGTGATTTTCCCGAGCCGTTTGACTTGCTTTCCTGATAAGCCTGCCCGTTCGTTCTTCAAATGACGGACTCGGCAATTCGCTCGTAGGATCCAGTTTTGACGAGGGGTTGGCATTGCTGGGCAGGGCGTTTTCCTCCTCATCGAAGTTATATACGGCGTAGCTACCGTGGATTCGCTCCCGTTTACCGGATCTCACGTATCCAAGGCCGAGCGTTTCCATTTTCCCGTTGGGCAATTTGCGCTGAGTTCCAGGGACATCCCAAATCCTGTTGTAGAATCGAGCTTGTCGAACAGTCTGTTTTAAGGGTACCCCTTGGCGCTTCAATAGCCTCTTTAGTCCATTTGTGTAGTATCTGGGCAAACGGATGGGTTGGAGCCTGTCAAGTGTAACATCCGCGCCATGCCATATCTCTTTCTCCACTCTCGTTTCTGTGGCTTGGTAGAATAGGATCACCTTTTCACCCTTTCGCCTGGGAGGGACGTAAAACGTCTGCAGGTCCTGCACATTGTGAGCCTGAAGTGCGTCGAGATCCTTGTAGTGTTTCCGCGGCACCATGGTGATTTGCAAACTCTGATCATCGCCAGGGGATGCTTGTATTGACGGCCGACTGGAGAACACGGCATTAACCTCATCTTCCGAGTTACTTCCGAAGATCAATATGGGGGCGGACGGTCCCGGGTTGTTGCGTCGGGACGGACCCGCATAAACTATCTCTTCTCCTTCTTCGGTATCGCTCCAGAAAATAGGGATGGTGGCAGCGGCTTTGTTCTCCGGCTTGCGACACCTTTCTGTATCCTCGAAATCTGGCAAAAAGTACTTCGCATCTTCGTACTTGCGGACTTCGTTCACGGAAAATGGGTTCAGCTCACCTGTTACGGTATATTCGAAGCCATCCTTAAAGTACTTCATACACTGATGCTGTGTAGAAGGGATGATGTCGTACTCATGTAACCAAGGATGACCGAGCAAGGCGTCGTAGCAGGTCTTGGCGTCAATGACGTGAAATTTGATGTCTGTGACGAGTAGTCCAAAGCGTAATGTTAGTATCACGGATCCGAGAGTCCGTGACGACTGGGAGTCGAAACCGGAGGTGGTAATTTTGTCACGAGCGAGGTGCTACACGCTCATGCAAATTTCCTTCAACACCCGAACATTAAGGAGATTGACGGAGGATCCATTATCAACCAGGATTTTGCCTATCTTGATATCGTGGCAGTATCCGGAGACGTATAGGGGACGGTTGTGGTCGCACGTCCCGAGGAGAAGGTCTTCGTCACCGAAAGTGATGTCGGCCGTGTGCACTTCTTCCAGTTCATCCTTCATCCTTTCCGCGGCGAGGAAAGCTTGGAATTGCTCGGGTTCTTGTAACGCCTTGATTAATGAATCTCGCGCTTCTTTTGATAATAGGAGGGCGTCGAGAATGCTGAGCTGAGAAGGTAGCTTTCTTAGGTGCGCTAGGATGTTGTAGTCCATTTTACCCTTCCTGGGAGGATCTTTGGCAGCCAACTCCTTCGTGACATGACCATCTAAGGTGATATCCTCAGTGGCCTTCTCCTTTCCCTTATCTTTTCTATTCGCGGGTCCGAGATTCTTTTCCGGGAGCGTGCGATTGCGCAGCTGAATGTTTTCGCAGGCCTCTGGTTCTTCCTCTTTCCCTAAAACAGATTCCTTAAAGAGAGGGCCCAGAGCCATTTCTTCATCAGAATCGCTTCCAAAGGTGAGAACTTGTGACCTTCCGGCGTTAACCGTGTAACAATTGCCGGCAGTTCTTTTGTGTTCTTCGGCCGTATTTCTTCGTTCCCGACGAGTCTTGCGTTTCATGCGCTTAAAATGTTGTCGGTGAGCAACATATCCTTGCCACCACGTCTTAAAAGCGTCCCACTCCTCAGTGGGGTGCGAAATTTTCCGATGATATGAGCAATAATTAGGGTGCCTCTCCGTCCCATCGAACGTGTTCTCTTCCGAGGGTGGTAGCTTCATCCCCATTGACATGGCTTTGGCAAACCTTTTTCTCGTCTTGAACACGTTTTTATTCGCATCGGATATCTTTTGATCTGGCGGGAGTGCTCCGACTCTTTCGTTTGGTCGCTTGCGTTTGGCTCCTTCCAATGCGGCCCTCTCATGCTCCTGATCGGCTTTACTCTTCAAACGAATCTCATCTAGAAAGGCGTCGATCATTTCATCTGTTGGCCATACAAGTTCTGGCTCAAGCTGTGCCCCCAGTTTCTCAGTGCCAGGAGTTCTTTCATCGTCCGTAAACGAATGGGAGATCATATGACAGCTTGCCATATATCCCTCGGATTCATCTGACGAGCTTTCTCCATCATCTTCCTCCTGAAAGACGTGGTTAAAGAACTCTTGCAGTGTGACGGGAATCTGCTTCTTTTGATTGTACTCCTCCAGCGCATCAATCTGTTTCTGTAAATCCGTGCGCTTGTCTCCAGGCTTCACGGGTTTTTGGATTCCTTCTTATTTTTCTTCGAAGATTTTGACGGTTGGATGTGAGTATTCGGGCCATCACCACGAGTCTTCGTAGTTGGGCGTGGCTTCAACATCCCTTCGATGATTTGAGGTTCAAGCGGGTCCTTCCATTCGCCCGCCGGGCACGCCTGAAGGTCCCTCAGCATTCTTTTGGTTTTAGTTGACAGCACGACCTCCCATGGAGCTTCTTCAATAAAGGAACAGGTTGCCTCCGGTGTATCTTCTTTCTTAGGAGTATGCGGCTGTGGCGGGTTCACCTTCCACTTTTCGGATAGTGCAAACTTCCCCTGGAGGTATTGATCTTCAATCCATCCTTTAAAAACGAAGCAATCCTCAATCGGATGGCTTACCGTTTGATGGTAGGGGCAATAGTTGGGGTTGTTCACCTCAATGGGTTGTGGCGGTCGTCTTGGATTTGGCAGGTTTATAAGTCTGTTGCGTACTGCCTACTCGAATAACCGTTTCGTCTTATCCCGCGGGAATGAGTAGGGGCGCTTCATCTTCTCGTTGTAATACCGCCGCCTTTCTTCCAGCTGATCCGCCAGCTTTGGGGCACTGGGTTGTTGCTGTGCGTTCGCAACGAAGGTTGCCTTCCCTTTAACCTTGTTATTCCTAGGTTCTGGTTTCGGGGGAGGCGGCCTGTGACCCATCTGGTCCATCTGGGCCAACTTGTTGATTAGAGCCTGGAATGTGGTTGGCTTAAAGAACATCATAAACTGGGAGATAGTTGCATGAGGGTCTAGGGTACCCACGAACATGCCCACCGCGGGCGCTTCCTCAATGCGTTGCTCGCATTTCGACCACAAATTTCGCCAGCGTATAGCATACTGGACCCACGTTTCGCCTGGTTTCACCCTGGCATTAATCAACGCCGTTATTGGAGTGCGTTCGCTGGCGCTTGCTAATCGCTGAGTGAATAGCAACTCCATTTCAGCGAACGTCTTGACGGAATCGTTCGGGAGTTCCGAATACCATTCGAATGCTGTTTCTGATAAGCTGCCCACGAACTGGCGAAACAACAGTTTATCATCACCGCCGGTGTTACCGCAAAGGGCCCTGAACTAGGCAACATGTTGGTGGGGATTGCCGGTCCCCTTATACACGTGGAATTTTGGTATTGTATAACCCGGCGGATATTTGATTTGGTCGTACCAGCTCGGATATGGTCGCCCCGTTTTTACGACTTGACCAGCTACTTCAGTCGCATGATGAACCCGGATCTGCTGGGCTATACAGTCGTCCAAGTCATCCTTGGAGATTGTCTCCTCCTTGGCCGTTGAAAGAGCCGGTGGTGGATTCGATGTTTCTCCTCTATCATCTTCGAGGACGGTCGGGGGATCTTCCGCGGGAGGATCCTGTTGAATCATCATCCCAACCATGTCTTGAAATAAGTGGGCTATTTGCTTTATATTGGCCGCTTGTTCCACAGCCTCTTTGTCTTTCTTTTCCAACATCCTCCGGAGGAACTCAGCGTCGGTTTCCTGTTCTTGTTGCTGATCCGAGGACGCCTCAGGGCTTTCTTTCGGCCCAGTAAGCGCAGCCATTGCGATCATCATTTCCTGGAGCTTTTGCTGTTGCTCCTGAGCTTTGGTCACCGACCGTGTGAGCGGTCTATGACCTGCAGACGCACGGCTGTCTTCCTTCCCCGATGCCATGTATACAGTATGGACCATCTTGCCCCCAGCCTTAGGGCGTCTGGGCTCAGCGCTTTTAGCTTTCGTTGCAGGCCCGACGGTCTTCTCCGGCTTCCTCTTTTTATGAGCAGTGGAAGTTGAGGGGGCCATTGAGGTGGGCACCCAGACCGCCTTTCGTGGCTTAGCCTGGTGACTGACTTCCTGTTGGATTTTCAGCTTCTTGTGCTGGCGGGAGAAATTTGGATCGATCGCCGAGTCTCGGGTCTGCCGCCAGACTTTATAAATTCGGGAGGACAGCCGTTGAGGAGATTGGGGCTGTTCTGGCTTTACTTCTATAGCCCTTTTCAGCGGATGGGGAGACTTCTTTAGCACCGCGGTAAGAGAATTCCTACGCACCTTATTTAGCATCTCGAAGCTGTTCTTAGTTGTAACAGCAGCATTAACTTCTGTCGTCGGGGCTGGAGGAGTTAGCCCAGAAGGGGAGTTTCCTCCGGCCTTCCTCACTCGGCGCCAGTAACGACGTCGAGCGTGTCGTGCTGATGGCATCGGCTCGGTGATGGCGATAGCCTCATCCTGCCCGCTGTGTAGGTGGGGGGTCGCTGCTGGTGCCAGCCTGTTAAAGACTGATGTCCTTCGGGTAGCAGGAGCGGGAGCTGGAACAGTCAATCTTGTAAAGACTGACTTTTTGGAAGGAGAAGCCGCCTTGATGACTTCAGGAGCGGGACTGGTTATTTTCTTAGGAGCAACCTTCTCTGGGATTGTAGGCCCCATCGTGGTTTCACAGGAGCTCTGGCCTAGTCTGGAGAAGACCGACTTCTTGGGAGCTTCCGCTGTCAGCACCGGAGCGGTGAAGCTTGTCGGTGGGAGAATGGTCCCAAAAAACAACCCTGTAGTGGCTCGAGTGACCTGTTCCATGGGCATTGTGAATAGCGAAGCAGCTTGGGGTCCGTAGGCTATACCTCCTGGTGAGGCAGAGCGTTGGTTGCAATTGCAGTTGGAGCATGTCGCGCAAGCGGAAGTCATTGATTCTTTGCTTTCTGCAATAAGCAAGACACCGAATCTTAGTACCTTGAAACCTAAGGGCAACCATTAGCGAACCATGTTTGGTTCGCGAACACGACACACGAAGTGTGGAGTGGAAAGAGGAAAAGGTCCCACCGGGCGTGCCAGAATCTGTTCCCCTCCGAACGGCAGCGCGACGGCGGACGTCTTGCCTGAGGTTCAGGGCAGATGCTAATTGGTGATATCCGTCTACCTCTCCGAAAATGCCAAGTTGATTTATGGCACCGTGTATCGAAGGTTTAGACGGATGCGTCCGATATAGCAGACTTCGTCAGATTCCCCCTCGCTTGAGGGGTTTTTGATTGTGGGGACGCTCTTCCCTGCAGGCGCAAGCCCCTGCAGTTAATTACGCTACCGCATCGCGGTAACCATTTTCTCCTTCTCCAGATGGTCACTTTGTGTCGTGTGTGTTTATTTTGTGTTTAGTTGCCCGTGGATTGTATACGGAGACTGAATTATGTCGTCGCCCGTAGGGCGTGAAATAGTCCAAATCCGTATCATCTTAGATTTGGGTTTGGGGGTTTGGGTTTAAGGATTCGTTAGCCTCATTGGAGACTAAGATCGACTTAAACGTTTGTTAAGGACATGTTAGTCTAGTTTTTAGACTAAGATCGACTTAATGGGATCGTTTAGATCCAACAATAGAGCCATTAAGGGAGCCCTGTTGTTTAGTTTAGTGACGTTGCGGTCAATAGGTAGTTTAAGGATATTGCGGTCCAGTGTTAGTTTTAAGACGTTGAGGTCAAGGTTAAGGACGTCGTAGTCCGTGGATTTAAGGACTCCACAGTCCGATGTTAGTTTTAAGACATCACGGTCAAGGTTAAGGACCTCATAGTCCGTGGATTTACGGACTCCACAGTCCGGCGTTAGTTTTAAGACATCACGGTCAAGGTTAAGGACCTCATAGTCCCTGGATTTAAGGACTCCACAGTCCGGCGTTAGTTTTAAGACATCACGGTCAAGGTTAAGGACCTCATAGTCCATGAGTTTAAGGACCCCACAGTCCGTATCAATATGTGGTCATCGGGACCCGTCACCTCTCTGAAGACGTTGAGGAATTACAACGTCAGGTATCAAAGGAGTGAAGAGATGTACCCTTAAACCAAGGTAGATTGAACAGTCTTTGGCCTAATTTGGAACCAAGACCAATTAATTATATTATGAGCCCATTGGCTCAGTTGAATTTGAATTGAGGACTGATGGCCAGCTTGGGCTAAGTCCAATCATGTTTAGGATATTGGCCCTCTGTTGGTCCATTAGAGGAGAGCCTTTGCCTCTAGACACTTAGACAATGGGGCTAAAGTTAGTGTTAAACACTAAACATCAATCAGTGTTGAACACTGAGAATGAGATTGACATGTTAGTGTTTAACACTAAAAGATAGTTAGTGTTAAACACCAGCAACAGGGCTTTCAAATTAGTGTTTATACACTAAAACAAATCAGTGTTAAACACTGGCAGTGGAGATTTCAAATCAGTGTTTAACACTAAGGCAGATCAATGTTAAATACTGAAAACAGGGTTTTCCAAGTTAGTGCACTAAGAAAGTCAGTGTTAAACACTGTAAATAGAGTTTTCCAAATTAGTGTTTAAACACTAAGAAAATCAGTGTTGAACACTGGATATAGAGGTTTCAACTCTAGTGTTAAACACTAAGGCAAGAGGGGTCACGTGGTAGCACGTGATGGCGCCCTCAATTCATTTTATTCTGTCAAAAGTATTGAATACTTTGGAGCATCACGTGCTGTCACGTGATGGGCATTTTGGTGCTTGTCCGTTAAAGCTTCAGCCAAGGGGTCACGTGGTAGTACGTGATAGCGCCCTGTTTCCCTTTATTTTGTTCTACAGATAAGTGTTTAACACTTTTAATTCTAAAAGCCATCATGTGTGGGCACGTGATGGGGGCTTGCGCTTTGATCTGTTAGAATGTTCATTAGGGGTCACGTGTCGACACGTGAGTGCGCCTTAAAGCTCTTTTCTGTTTCTTTTTCTTTTGTGTGCTTTAGAGATCACGTGGGGCACGTGAGGCATTGCCTCAAAGTTCTCTTTTAGGAGTCACGTGGTAACACGTGAGGTGCCTACTTCAGAGTTTTATTTGGCGGGTCTCTGTATGCGTTAAAGTTCTGTTGATAGGGTTAAACCCTAAACTTCTGAAGAATTATATTCTTTATAGGGTTAAACCCTAGTTTCTTTTCTTAAAGGAATTAGATTCCTATGAGTTTGAGAGAATTATGTTCTCAGTTAGGGCTAAACCCTAGTTTTGTTCATTTTGAAGGAATTAAATTCCTATAACATAGGGTTAAACCCTAACTTTAATTCAAAGGAATTAAATTCCTATAATTCTATGAGAATTAAATTCTCAAATTTCCATTCCCTCTCTATGCTTTGGATCTGCATGGCAGGATCTCAACCCAATGAGAATTAAATTCTCAATTCATGGGGAGATGTGCACTTTGCAGATCCTCTGCTAAAGAGAGAACTAAGTTCTTCTTTTTAATATCAGAGTTAAACTCTTTTGAGAATTAAATTCTCTTTTTTAAAAAAAAGCCTCTCCTTTCTTACCTAAGGTTTTCTTTTGCAGAAGATCCAAATTCCTCCAAAGTCTCGAGGCTCTATTTTCTCTCTCTATATATCTCTGTCTATCCTCCTCTGTATATCTCTTGGCTCCTATTTATAGGAGAAGGAGCAGAATCAATCAGTTTTAGTGAATTATTCGTTGAGGGATTTGATTTGCATTCGTTAGAGATTTGATTTGCATTCATCATTCATTTGGACCTTTGGATTATTAGGTGAATTTTATTCACCATTGGATTTTAAATCCAAAGATATTCCTTTGTTATTTCGGTTAGATTTTAAGGGGAAATCTTTCCAAGTTCAAGATTTTTCCATAGATAGGTGATATTTAATCACCTTTAAATCTTTAATCCAACCGGTTCCAAATAATCGTTCTCCTTTGGAAAGATTTGAATGCTGTTCAGAATTTAATTCTGTTAAATAGATAGGCTTTGAAAGCCGGTCACGTGTGGTCACGTGACCCCTGGTCACGTGTGGGCACGTGACCCCTTGGAACGAGTTTTCTTCTGCTTTCTGCGCTTTGTCTTCTAGCCGCTGTTCAGCCGTCACGTGCCAACACGTGACCCCTGGTCACGTGTGAGCACGTGACCCTTTCTGGAGTCTTTTCTTTGATTTAGGCAGGGAACCGAATCTGCCTTTACCGCTGCTTTGAATTGTCACGTGCCAACACGTGACTGTTGGTCACGTGCTAGCACGTGATGCTTCTTCCTTAGGTTTTTCCTGATTTTAAGTCAGGAAACACATACGTTGTAAAATTTTGAACTGGTTCGAAACTAGTTGCTCGTTCGTTTTGTTTATTGAGGACGGCCATGCACTCATTCAATTCCTCTCTGTGGCAGCACATCGCTACCCGATTTTCTTCTACGGTCCGTTCAAGACTAGACATGGGTCGGTAAGGGGTTTCAAGGTAAGATTGAAATTCTTGTGGATAAGTAAAACTCCCAAATGACTGGTTAGAAGGAATGTCTAGAGAAGGTGTAATAGTTGGGTAGGATTGATAGGAATCGAATGGTTGTGAAAATTGGGCAGGAGTAGGATCAATATTGGGATATGAAGAATATTGATATTGGTTGGTTGGTTGGCGACTGTCAACAGATGTCATATACGCCACAAACCGAGCAGTAAAATCTTCTTTAGAAAGTGGTGGTGTTTGTTGTCCTAACGATTTAACCGAATTGAAAGTTTGGCCGTTAGTCCTTGCTATATACTCAGCGATGGACATGCGTTTAGGAATTCCCTCACACGCTTTAAATGGGGTATCAACAAAAGAAGATATAGAATTTTGATGCAGTTGATAGGATCTGGAGTGAGGTGGCCAACTGTTTCTTTCCACTTACTATATTTGATCTCTTAAAGACATGGTAGAGTCGAATAGTATACCGAAGCGATTATGATAACAAGAGATATCTGGTTCTGGATAGCAAAGCTCGGCAAGAGTTCGTCTATTTGGGTTACCCATTATAAGAAGGTGAAAAGAGGAAGGAGGGTGAAAAGGGAAAGATTTAAGCTCTAGTTGGATTATTTTGCTTTGAAAGTAGGACTTGAGAGTTGACTCAACAAATCAAAAAATGCACAAGTAACCCTAAAACTAAGGTTACCTAGGTCAAGTCACTAGACCGCTCCTAGACTTCCAAAGGACAAGCCGCAGGATCAATCCTCTACCACCTCTTTATAACTCTTGTGGCCAGGTAAGTGCCAGGTAAGTGGGAGGTATCCGCTATATGAATCACCGAAAATAGCGGGCTTAATTAAGTAACCACTTTCCTAGACACACTTCCCTAGACACCTCAAAAGAAATGCGGATAAGCGATAGATTACCCACGACCTTCCTCTATCCTAAATGAGCGCGAAGGTCCTTAGAGTCTTGGTCTAGATATTTTTTAATTAATGTAGGGTGATGCAGATGCTCGTTTTGTGATTTGTGGGGCCTAGGAATGGTGATGAAATCCCCACTTAATCTGAATTTTGGTCTTGCCCCTTAAAGTCCGTATTAAAATATGCAAAAACAACCCGCAAAACAAAACACGCAAAAAGATTTTTGAGAGGCGATATTTTGTAAAGAATCCTGCAGAAAATATATTATTGGATTACAGTGGAGAGAGAAAGAGTTGAAGAAGATACCAGAGAAAATTGAAGCCCTAACTCACCAACATCGCCGCGGTTCCGTCACTGAGTTGAGAGTTCTTTGTGTAATCTTTTCAATGTGGCCTCCTTTGCTCCTCTGGGTATTGATGAATGTCTCTAAATCTTTATCTTCTCGCTAAAGTGACTCCAGATTCCCTTACAAAAATCGCACACTAATCGTTAAATATGCAAGATGCGGTTTTGTTTTGTTTTATGATATAGATCGAATAAGAATTCAACACAAATAGTAAGAATAAAAAATTACGCACGTTGTAGGGTGTTTTTCATCACCCCATTGAGATGGGAATACGCGCGCGCTTGTCAGGCGCATTACAGATCCCCCCTGCCTAGGGTAGGCTGGGGTTTATTGATTATGGGGATCCGAATTTTCGGCAGCCGCGGACTAAGCTGCCGTTAATTACCTCTCTCCTTTGAAGCGAGAGAACCTCCGATTGACGGGTCAAACTGGACATGCGAACTCAATGTGCAGTGTGTTGTGTTTTGATGTGGAGTTCAACTCTAAAAAGATTTTATTGTGGAGTTAAACTCCAAAAGAATTTTAAATGGAGTTAAACTCCTAAAAAGAATTTTATTGCGGAGTTAGACTCCAAAAGAGCTTTAGATGGAGTTAAACTCCTAAAAGGATTTAATGTGGAGTTAAACTCCCCAAACAGAATTTTGTTGTGGAGTGCATGTAAAATGAGGGGGGAAATGGCGTCCAAAGGACGTGTGTGTGGCACGTGGGCGCACGATGCCCACGGGTCACGTGCACAGCACGTGGCTGTGAGGCTCCTGCGGGTCACGTGCGTTGCACGTGACCGCTGGTCGCTGAGCGGGTCGTGTGGGGGGTACGTGGGTGCCTTAGTGCCCACGGGACACGTCCCTTGCACGCGGCCATGGGTCGCGTAAGGCGCACGCGGGCGCCTTAGTGCCCGCGAGTCACGTGCGCGCACGTGGGCGCTTTATTGCCCGAGGTCACGTGCGCGCACGTGACCATTGGGCGCCTCAGCGTCCCGTGGTCACGTGGCGCACACGTGACCATTGGGCGCCTCAGCGCCCCGGGGTCATGTGGTGCACACGTGACCGATGGGCGCCTCAGCGCCCCGGAGTCACGTGGCGCACACATGACCGATGGGCGATTCAGCACCCGGGGTCACGTGGCGCACACGTGACCATTGGGCGCCTCAGGGCCCTGGGTCACATGGCGCACACGTGACCAGATTTGACCCTTGGAGTTGAACTCCTAGAAAGAAAGACTTTTTTTATGGAGTTAAACTCCCAGAAACTTTAATTGTGGAGTTAAACTCTAAGAAATTTTTGTAAATGCTCAAGGAAACCCATTTCTTCTCCCCTGAGCCTTGGATCTTTCCCAAAATGGGGTCTTTGGAGATGGGTCTCCTTCTTCTTCCTCTCGGTCGGCGGGATCTTGGAGAAAATGGGGTGAGACTTAAAAGTCTCCCCTTTTCGAGATCTGATTGGAGATCCGAGCTCCCCTTTGTGGGTTTTGTGGTGAAAAATTATTTATTTTTGGAAAAAGAAGAGTAAAACTCTTGATTTAATTGAAAAAGGGGATGAAGGTTTATAACCTTGAGGAAGGAGAAGGAGGCACAAAAACCCTAGTTTTTGGGGGAGAATGGATATTGTATATTTTTATTCATCATCATTTTGCCTTATATAGGCTTACATATTTACATATAGCCCCTTGGGGTTTACAAAATGGCATTTTGCCCATCCCATGGCTCATGTGCCATTTCTTTTTGCACATAAGCCATGGGCTTTACAAAAATTTGGCTTCATGCATAAAAAATTACATAAAAATTATTTATTACATGATTTCATTTTGGCATGGGGGGAGTTGGCCGCGGGCTCGACTTAGGCATGGGCGCGCTTGACTTGGGCTTGGGCCCACCTGGTTTGGGGTTGATCTTGACTTTGACTTGGTCAACCGGGGTGCGAATTTTGACCCCAACACACGTATCCCCGGCAACGGCGCCATTTGATTGATTTCTATTTTAGAGAAGTGTAGTAACCGCAATCAATAACGGTGTCGCGTGTAGCTAGCCGAGATGAGTACGGGTCGTCCTCAGGGATATGTAGAATCTTTTAATCTTGGTTTAGACGTATTGATTAGAAAAGAGGAAGGAGAATAGATATTAGTGAAGAATAGTTATAGATTCTAGATCTATGTTAAACACAGATGCAGAATATAGATCTAGTTTAAAGACGAATTTATATTTTATTTCAGAAGAGGGCTTGTAGGGTTCGTTAGGATTTAGTAGTCATGGATGACTAATATAGATTACTCCTTTTATCTATTGATAGATTTAAAACTAGATAGATAGTGATGAATGAGGATTAGGGTTCTTTAGAAGAAGCTAGGGTTTCCCCACTATTGATCCTTGTCCTTGAATGATCTCTATTCATGTTTATCCCTTAACAAAACAATTGTTAATCTGATCTCAAATCGCGGTCGAGGCTAGCAATAAATTGGTAGCGCGCCCGATAAGGATGTTAACGATTCTTTTGCTAAAATTTATAAACTTCATAAGACTCAAAAGAAGTTAAAATATTTTCTCATCCATTGTTCTACCCTAATCTTACGAACCCTATAAAGCGGGAATTACTCGCGCATGATGGAGATAGAAAAAGAAAGAATAGAGAAGGAATTCATAATGTAAATACAGAAAATAAATGCAAACTAATTAATCTAATGATCTACCTTAATTAATCAACTTCACAAGTACAATGTCTTCAAGTTTAGATTACAAGAGGAAGAAGAAGTTGTTCTCGATCTCTGCCTTGTCGGAAGTAAATGCTCCGTCGAACTCATGTCACCTTATCACGTCGAATCGTGGACCTGTCTTGGATCATTTGTTCTTTGACGGTGATTTGCTTCGTGTAAAAGATTGATGATCTCTAACTTTAGCCTTCGGTCCTTTATATAGCCATGGAAGCAGAAACTCTAGTTTCCTAATATGTTGATTTACCGTTAAGATCCTATCACCAGACTTTCTCATCCAACGGCCATAATTCCGCCGCCAAACCGCCGCAAATCCTTGCATTTGGCTGCGGATCCGCCGCGATATGGTGGGATCAGGGTTTGAGTTTTCTGCTGTGGCTTCATGTTGACACGTAGTGATCTTCTAGATATCTGGATTTTGGAAATATTTCTTGAGTCTCTGCCAGTATTGATTCTATGATTTTATTGAACTTCATCGGCAGATTTTTGATTCCCGACATCTCGATATCCCGATCTCCTGACCTGAGCTAAAGTTTGCACCATATCTCAATGAATAATGCTAGTAATATTTGGTATTTTTGAGATATTATCATAACCATTTGATATGATATTATATTTTAAGAATATTGATTAAGGATATTTGATATGATATGCATATTTAAATTATCAAAATATTATATAAATATTATATGCATACATTTTCTTTCATAATGTTAATTATAATATATAAACATATGAAAATAGAATTTTAAAGATAAACCCTCATATTTGTCATATTTATAATAAACACCTTTAGATATTTTAGAAAAGTAAAGAAAATATCATATCAAAAGTGCGATATTTTCGACTGAACATTGCCCTCGATAATCTAGTTGTCAAAGAGCTCGCAGCCAAGGACCCGTCTAAGAAAAATAAGGTGGATTACAATGTCTTAGCACTTCTGAGGAAAATGCCCTCATAATTGAGCATACTGGATGCTCTCCTCCTGTCCAAAGAGACACGAGATTCCCTGATCAAGGCATTGAAAGAACCTGATCAATTTCAAGCTTTCTTAGCTGAAGAAAAGATGAAGGATGAGATGGCAGAGCTTCACACAGCTGACATCACATTCAGCGATGAGGATCTCCTCCTCAGAACGTGCGAGCACAACCGTCCTCTATACGTCACTGGGTATTGCCACGACATCAAAATAGGCAAAATCCTTGTTGACAACGGATCTACCGTCAATCTTCTCAACGGGAAAGTGCTGAGGGAGATTTTCATGAACGTTCAGCACTTGGCCCGAGACAAAATTACCGTCTCCGGGTTCGACTCACGGTCGTCACGGACGCTTGGGTCCGTAATACTGACGTTATGCTTCGGGCTGCTCATCACTGACATCAAATTTCATGTCATTGATGCCAAGACTTGCTATAATGCTCTGCTCGGCAGGCCTTGGTTACATGAGTACAACGTCGTCCCTTCTATACAACATCAATGTATGAAGTATTTCAAAGACGGCTTGGAATACACCATCACGGGAGAGCTAAACCCGTTCTCCGTAAATGAGGTCCGAAAATATGAAGATGCAAAGTCTTCTTACCAGACTTCGAAGTTACAGAAAGGTGTTTGTTCAGTCGAAAATATCGCACTTTTGATATAACATTTTCCTTACTATTCTTAAATATCTAAAGGTGTTTATTATAAATATGACACATATGAGGGTTTATCTGTAAAAGTATTATTTTTATATGTTTATATATTATAATTAACATTATGAAGGAAAATTTATGCATATAATATTTATATAATATTTTGATAATTTAAATATGCATATCATATCAAATATCCTTAATAAATATTCTTAAAATATAATATCATATCAAATTGGTTAGGATAATATCTCAAAAATACCAAATATTACTAACATTATTCATTGAGATAGTGCAAGGTTTAGTTCAGGTTAGGAGATCGAGATGTTGAGATGCCGGGAATAAAAAATCTGCCGATAAAGTTAAATAAAATCGAAGAATCAATACTGGCAGAGACTCAGAAAAGATATGAAGATTCCAGATATCAAATAAATCTCCATATGTCACAACAAAGCAGCTCCAGAATTCTGAAGCCAAGATCTCACCAACAAATCGCGGATCTGCGGCCATACCATGCAATATGCGGCGGATTCGCGGCCGATTCACCGAGTCAGGAGTTGGGATTTTCAGGTTGGATTTGCTACAACTAACCCTAATTCTGGGGATCTTTAGTTTCTGGTTTTGGGGTTATATAAAGGACCGAGGGCTAAACATAAAAATCATCAATCTTTTACACAAACTTATCACCGTCAAAGAACAAGTGATCCAAGACAGGTCCAAGATTCGACGTGATAAAGCGACGTGAGATTCAACGGAACATCTACATCCGACAAGGCAGAGATCGAGAGCAACTTCTTCTTCCTCTTGTAATCTAAACTTGAAGTTTGTACTTGTGAAGTTGATTAATAAAGGTAGATCTTTATTTTAATTACTTTAATTATTTTGTTACAATGTGAATTTCATCTCTATCCATTCTTCTATCTCCATCATGCGCGAGTAATTCTCTGCTTAATAGGGTTCGTAGGATTAGGGTAGAACAATGGATGAGAAAATGTTTTAATTTCTTTTAAGTCTTATGAAGTTTATAAACTTTAGCAAAATAAATGTTAACATCTTTATCGGGCGCGCTACCAATTTATTGCTAGTCTCGACCGCGATTTGAGATCAAATTAACAATTGTTTTGTTAAGGGCTAGACATGAATAGAGATCAATGAAAGGACAAGGGTCAATAGTGGGGAAACCCTAGTTTCTTCCAAGAACCCTACTCCTCATTAATCACTATCTATCTAGTATTAAATCTATCAATAGATAAAAGGAGTAATTTTTATTAATCATCCATGACTACTAAATCCGAACGAACCCTACAAGCATTCTTTTTATAAAATCTATATCTGTATTCAAACTAGATATGTATTCTACATCCGTATTTTGACGTAGATCTAGAAACTATTCTCTACTATTCTTTATTCCTCTATTCTTCCTCTTTTTCAACACGTCTAAAGTAAGATTGAGAGATTCCACATATCCCTAAGGACGACCCGTACTCATCTCGGTCTAGCTACACGCGGCACCGTTATTGATTGCGGTTGTTACTACACACACTTTACAGATCAATCAAATGGCTCCATTGTCGGGGATACGTGCGTAATTTTTTTATTCTTACTATTTGTGTTGAATTCTTATTCGATCTATATCATAAAAACAAAACAAAACCGCATCTTACATATTTAACGATTAGTGTGCGATTTTTGCGAGGGAATCTGGAGTCACTTTAGCGAGGAGATAAAAATTCAGAGACATTTATCAAGGCCCAGAGGAGCAAAAGAGGCCACGGTGAAAAAAATTAAACAAAGAACCCCCTAAAGTGCGGCGGAACCGCGGCTATTGTGTGCAAACGGCGGCAGAACCGCGACGGTCTTGGGGAGTTGTGCCCTCAAACTTTTCTGGTATCTTTTCTATCTCTTTCTCTCTCCTCTGAAAAATCCAATAATATATTTTCTGCAGGATTCTTTGCCAAATATCGCCGCTCAAAAATGTTTTTGCGTTTTTTGTTTTGCGGGTTGTTTTTGCATATTTTAATACGTACTTTAAGGGACAAGACCACAATTCAGATTAGGTGGGGATTTCATCACCCTTCCTAGGCCCCACAAATCATAAAACGAACATCTGCATAACCCTATATTAATTAAAAAATATCTAGATCAAGACTCTAAGGACCGTCACGCTCAAATAGGACAGAGGAAGGTCGTGGGTAATCTATCGCTTATCCGCATTTCTTTGGTGGTGTCTAGGCAAGTGTGTCTAAGGCAAATGGTTACTTAATTAGGCCCGCTATTTTCGGTGATTCGTATAGTGGATACCTCCCAATAAAGAGGTGGTAGAGGATTGATCCTACGGCTTGTCCTTTAGAAGTCTAGGAGCGGTCTAGTGCTTGACCTAGATAACCTTAGTTCTAGAGTTTGCTTGTGCATTTTGTGATTTGATGAGTCAACGCTCAAGTCCCACTTTCAAAGCAAAACAATCTAAATAGAGCTTAAATCTTTTCCTTTTCACCCTCCTCCTCTTTTCACCTTCTTATAATGGGTAACCCAAATAAAAGAACTCTTGCCGAGTTTTACTATCCAGAACCAAATATTTCTTGTTATCGTAATCGCTTCGGTATACCATCCAACTCTACCATGTCTTTAAGAGATCGGATAGAGCAAGCGGAAAGAAACAGTTAGCCACCTCACTCCAGGTACTATCAACCGCATCAAAATTCTACATCTTCTTTTGTTGATACTCCATCTAAAGCGTGTGAGGGAACTCCTAACCACATGTACATCGCGGAATATATAGCGAGGACTAACGACCAAAGTTTCAATCCGGTCAAACCGTTAGGACAACAAACACCACCACTTTCTAAAGAAGATTTTACTACTCGGTTTATGGCGTATATGACATTTATTGACAGTCGCCAACCAACAAACCAATATCAATAATTCTTCTTATCACAATATTGATCCTACTCCTACCCAATTTTCACAACCATTCGATTCCTATCAATCCTACCCGACTTTTACACTTTCTCTAGACATTCCTTCTAATCAGTCATTTGGGAGTTTTACTTATCCACAAGAATTTCAATCTTATGCTGATACCCCTTACCGACCCATGTCTAGTCTTGAACGGACCGTGGAAGAATATGTGGTAGCGTCGCGCTGCGCCAGAGAGGAATTGAATGAGTGCATGGACGTCCTCAATAAACAAAACGAATAAGCAACTAGTTTCAAACCAGCTCAAAATTTTCCAACGTATGATACGACAATAGGACAAATTGAGAATTTGGGTAGTGAGAGAGAGCGGTACACCCTTCCAAATCAAACCTTCCCATCTCAAATTGAAATCCACACCTCCAGTTTCACAGATCTATCGAGTACACCAAATGATTCACCAATTAAAGATAGAATGTCTGATAAGTTGTGTGACTTTGTAGTGTTTGATTTACCCGATTGTGAAGGGTCCATTTCAAGTGAAGCCACACCTAACCCTTGTGATCTCTAAACCTCCACTCTAGAACCACAATTGATTGAAAACCCTGCTTTTGATGAGGCGTCTGAGACTTGTAACCTTCACTTGATTGAGGATATTGACGTTGTGGATACATTGGATGATGAACCCGAAATTTTGGATGAGTTTGTCCCACCAATTCATCAGGTCCTTTCTCTCCCGTGTGGTCATCATCTCGAACCTTTAACTATTCTTCCTGAACCCCATATGCGTCTTGAAGTTGATGATAAATGTATAACCGAAAAACAGAACAAAATTCAGCCTTCATTTCCCACATCTGGTTCAGCAATATTCGACACACTAATTTGTTTACCCATTTCATCTTCCACTTTCTCTGATTCTTCTTCTAATTTTTCTTTAATGATAGCGAGTGTTGATGAATCATAATCTGATATTTTGAGTTTAATAATTCTATAAAGACAACTTGATTTAGACTCTTTTGAGAATGAGGCAGATGAGCTTTACGAGTTTCTTACCTCCATAATTTTTGACAAATCAAGTGTGTTGAATTGTGGCGTGACATTTATTGATATTGAAACGTTTAATTGGACCATCGATGAAAGTTTCGAAGATATTTTCGCCGATGAACTCGCATTCCTAAACGACACGGATTTTGTGATTAATCAACCTCCACCTGAAGAAGTCGAACCACCGCCATTTTTTTTATCCCAGACGAGAATGTGACCATTCTTCCCATTCCTAATCATCCACATTCTCGTTTCCGTTCACCATTATTGTTTCGTATCTATCAACCGAGACGTAAACCATACCGCCTCCACTTCTTCAAATCTCTGATTTTCCACCAACCAGTGTGTTACATCGATAAAAATTTTGAATGGTTGGTGTTGACTTTTGGTCTTTGTAAGACTTTACATTGATGAATAACTTTAACCCCCTTAATAATTTTAAATGCTTAATACTATGTTACTCAAGTTTGGGGGGGGGGGTTGATATTTTGGCTCTTGAAAGAAAATTTTTATAAAATCGTGAGCCAAAAAATAAGTTTGGGAGAGAATTTTACTTTCACTATTTCATGTCCACGTTACTAACTTTTCCTCCCAAGTCTACAATTTTTTAAGTTTAACAGATGACATCAGTGAGGACACTGCTGTAAAACAGGTTTGGGGGAGGTTTGTGCTTATTCACATTATACTATATATAAGCACAATTTTTTTTTGATAATGAAAGTTTGAAAGTGAAAATTTACATATGAAAGATAGGAATAGTTTGAGAAAAGTAAGAAAGTGAGATGTTTTCTTAAATGAAACTAGCAATAAGTAGTTATGAGCCATTGTCCCAAGGGTTAGTAAGATGAAGGAAATTGCTAATCTGAGGATAAAAATAAGTTCTTGAGGCCAAACATTTGAACAATGATACCCTACTATACGCACTTACACACATCTTGAAACTTTAGATAGCAGAGGATACCTTGAAATGCTCTTGTCTAAAAGCCTTAGTATGAAGGAAAATGAAAAAAAAGTATAAGTGGTGAAGAAAAAAATGAACACCGATTTTGTAATTGCTTAAGGCAGCAAAAAAAAATATAGCGAGGGTGCTTTATCACCTAGTGCCTTAAACCAACTGCTTTGGGAGCTACCGCTAAGTCTTAGGTGTTGCAAGATGAGGAATTACGTCTAAATGCACGAGCATATTTAGTAATCGGTTGGTTAGTACCTCAAGAAGTATTAACGGTCACATGAAGCATGTGTGAGCAATTTCATCAAAAAATTCACCGACTAAAAAGTACTAAGGAAGAGGGACAAAAGTATGATAGCTTGAATTGAATTCTCTAAATGTAGGAATGTCTTTTACACACACATAGGGGTATATAATCAATGTTTGGAGGAAAGATATGGAGGAAAACTAAAGACGATGTTTTGTTGAGGGATGATGTGATTTCTAACATCTTTTCACGTCCATTAAGATAGGGCTCATAACAACCGAAAAACGGCTGTAGTTGGAAACTCTTATTTTCAAGTTCTTTCTTTTATAGTTCTTATCTTTGTATGAAACTTTCACTATCTTTCTTTTATTATAGGATTTTGTGGGTTAATCCGCTGAAAACCCTCACGAGACAACACTCTTCTTACTAGGGACACCTAGAGGTTTAACGGCTTGTTGCACGTGTTCAGTGCAATCGTGTTGCCTACGAAAGTGTGCTACTTAGGTTTTTCTTTTTCTTTCTCCCTCTCTTCAATAAATAAATTTGTTCGGGACGATCAAAGTTAAGTTTGGGGGTATTTGTTCAGTCGAAAATATCGCACTTTTGATATGACATTTTCCTTACTATTCTTAAATATCTAAAGGTGTTTATTATAAATATGACACATATGAGGGTTTATCTGTAAAAATGCTATTTTCGTATGTTTATATATTATAATTAACATCATGAAGGAAAATGTATGCATATAATATTTATAAAATATTTTGATAATTTAAATATGCATATCATATCAAATATCCTTAATCAATATTCTTAAAATATAATATCATATCAAATTGGTTAGTATAATATCTCAAAAATACCAAATATTACTAACATTATTCATTGAGATATTATACAAGGTTTAGTTCAGGTCAGGAGATCGAGATGTTGAGATGTCGGGTATCAAAAATCTGCCGATAAAGTTAAATAAAATCGAAGAATCAATACTGGAAGAGACTCAGAAAAGATATGAAGATTCCAGACATCAAATAAATCTTCATGTGTCACAACAAAGCAGCTCCAGAATTCTGAAGTCAAGATCTCACCAACAAACCGCGGATACGCAGCCAAACCATGCAATTTGCGGCAGATCCGCGGCCGATTCACCGAGTCAGGAGTTGGGATTTTCAGATTGGATTTGCTACAACTAACCCTAATTCTGGGGATCTTTAGTTTCTGGTTTTGGGGCTATATAAAGGACCGAGGGCTAAACTTAGAAATCATCAATCTTTTACACAAGCTAATCACCGTCAAATAAAAAGTGATCCAAAACAAGTCCAAAATTCGACGTGATAATGCGACGTGAGATTCGACATAACATCTACATCTGACAAGGCAGAGATCGAGAGCAACTTCTTCTTCCTCTTGTAATCTAAACTTGAAGTTTGTACTTGTGAAGTTGATTAATAAAGATAGATATTTAGTTTAATTAGTTTAATTATTTAGTTACAATATGAATTTCATCTCTATCCGTTTTTCTATCTCCATCATGCGCGAGTAATTCTCCGCTTGATAGGGTTCGTAGGATTATGGTAGAACAATGGATGAGAAAATGTTTTAACTTCTTTAAATCTTATGAAATTTATAAACTTTAGCAAAATAAATGTTAACATCCTTATCGGGCGCGCTACTAATTTATTGCTAGTCTCGACCGCGATTTGAGATCAGATTAACAATTGTTTTGTTAAGGACTAGACATAAATAGAGATCAATGAAAGGACAATGGTCAATAGTCGGGAAACCCTAGTTTCTTCCAAGAACCCTAATCCTCATTCATCACTATCTATTTAGTATTAAATCTATCAATAGATAAAAGGAGTAATCTTTATTAGTCATCCATGACTACTAAATCCGAATGAACCCTACAAGCATTCTTCTTATAAAATATATATCCGTATTCAAACTAGATATGTATTCTACATCCGTATTTTGACGTAGATCTAGAAACTATTCTCCACTATTCTTTATTACTCTATTCTTCTTCTTTTTCAACATGTCTAAAGTAAGATTGAAAGATTCTACATATCTCTGAGGACGACCCGTACTCATCTCGGTGTAGCTACACGCGACACCATTATTGATTGCGGTTGTTACTACACACACTTTACAGATCAATCAGTGTCATAAGCCAGAGGATAAACGGAAGTCCATTGCTACCATCCCAATCTTTGGGAGTGACACCAGGGAAGATGAAGAAATAGTCTACTCGGGGCAACCCCAGAAAGAAAACAGCAGGCCCGGACCATCGACCCCTATTCTGGTCTTTGGCAGTGATTCTTAGGACGAGGCCAACGCAGTGTTCTCCATCCGCCCATCAGTGCAAACCCTCGACGAAGCAAATCAGAGCCTGCAAATCATAATGGTTCCGCTTCGGTATTACAAGAAACTTGATGCGCTCGATACATACAGCGTACAGGAACTACAGGCTTTCTACGTTCCTCCTAGGCGAAGAGGTGAAAAGGCGATCCTCTTCTACCAATCTACGGAGACCAGAGTAGATAAAGAAGTCTGGCACGGTACCGATTCTGCACTCGACACGGTTCAACCAATCCGTCTGCCAAGGTACTACGCGGAGGGATTGAAAAGGCTATTAAAATTCCAAGGTGTACCCCTTGAACAAACTGTTCGGCAAACCCACTTCTACAAAAAGATTTAGGATATCCCTGGGACCCAGTGAAAGATGCCTAACGGGAAGATGGAGACAACCAGGCTCTGATACATTCGGTCCAGGAAACAAGATCATTTCCATAGTTGCCGCGCTATAAACAGCTCTGGTAAAGAAGAGAACGCTCTTCCAAATAGCTGTGACGTTGAAACAGAACGAGATCCCGCTCTAAGAACGTTGAGCCCATTGTTCAAAGAACAGGTTATAAAAGAGGCCTGTCAAAATATTCGGGATGACCACAGTCGCGAAATGTCTATTTATGAAAAGGCCAGGATGCAACGCCTCAACCAACAGTCCGTGGAGAAAGAAGAATACAATACCCTTCATCGTTAGCTAGATGTACGTTCTTGCCTCAAAGGAAAATCCTGAAATAGAGGCAAAAACAAGGCAAAGAAAGCAAACAACGCCCGAAAATAGCAAAACGGATCCAAGAAGCCGTACACTCGAGGAAAAGCCAGCTGGAACCTGTCCTTTATGAAGAAGATGGGCCGGGAATACTCTTTTCCTCAAGACAAGACAAGGAAAATATTCAACCTTGTCATGAAGCACCAAATGATGACGCTTCCGGAGTCTCGGTATGCTGAACAAATAAACGAGGTCTATCATCCGGATTATTGCTCCTATCACCGAGCAATAGGCCATCCCCTTGAAGACTGCTTTACCTTCAAAGACTGGGTAGAACACTAGTATCAACAAGGTATATTCGCTTTATCCGACAGCTGGAGGGTAACCCCACCACAAAAGCATGAGCTAAAGAAAACCTATATCGCAAGGATAGTACTAGCCCAGCATCAAGAATGGAAGCAGACTTGTACCTGCCATGTGATAGCAGTTTTAGAAGGGAAAGGGCATGAGGCTATGGATGACCTTTTCAAGTGCTTCACAAATGAAGACGAGGATGGGGTGATCTCAGAATTTCCACCGCCACCAAAAGAGTTGGAAGACGGGATATACACCACGGCGGACAACCTAAGGAAAATTGACTTAGAAACGGAAAACGGTTCGAGACCAACGTTCGTTAGTGAACTACTATCTAGAAAATAGGTAGCCACGTTAAAAGGCGTGCTCATACAATATAAAGACTGATTCGCATGGAATTATTCCGAGATACAGGGATTAGATCAAAATGTAGCAGTACATAAACTGGCCATATCGCCAGACATCAAGCCAGTCAAGCAAGCGCTAAGAAGAATGCGGCTCAAACTCGAGATGAGTATCAACGCCGAAGTTAAGAAACTAATTGACTTCAACTTCATCCAAGAAATTCAATATCCTGACTGGATCGCTAACATCATTCCGGTGATGAAAAAAAAGGGACGGTGCGCATCTGCGAGGACTTTCGGGACCTCAACAAAGCTTGCCCGAAGGATGATTTTCCAGTACCTGTTACCGAGCTGATGATCGATAACATGTCTACCCGTGAGGTCTTCTCCTTCATGGACGGATCTTCAGGATACAATCAAATAAAGATGCATCCCGAAGACGAAAAGCATACTGCCTTGCGGATTCTGCTGGGCATATTCTGCTATAAAGTGATGCCTTTTGGTCTGAAGAACGCTGGCGCTACCTATCAGAAGGCCAAGAAGAAAATCTTCGATGACCTCATCCATAAGATTGTTGAATGCTACATCGACGACCTTGTGGTGAAAAGCAAGTCATATGAGGAACATTGGAAATATCTAAACACAGTGTTTCAACGTCTTCGGAAGTATAATCTGAAGATGAACCCTCTAAAATGTGCGTTTGGAGTCTCCTCAGGCAAATTCCTAGGATTCATCATACGGCATCGGGGTATCGAAATCGACTCCTCAAAGATCAAGGCGATTACGGAAATGCCCACGCTAAGGACTCTCAAGCAATTGCGATCCCTTTAAGGAAAGCTCGCGTATATCCGACGGTTCATAGCTAACCTGTCAGGAAAATGCCGTCCCTACAGTCATCTAATGAAGAAGGGGACCCCGTTCGTCTGGGATCAAAAGTGCCAAGACGCACTAGATAAAATCAAATAGTACTTACAAAATCCGCCGGTACTGACCCCTTCGATGAAGGGAAAACTCCTCATCTTGTACACAACATCCCTTGAGGGTTCTCTAGACGTGTTATGGGCATATGAGAACGACCAGGGAAAGGAAAGAGCTCTATGCTATTTGAGTCGAGTTCTCCTGGGGGCAGAAAACAACTACTCCCCTATCGAAAAGCATTGTCTGGCACTAATCTTCGCGATAACAAAGCTCAGACACTATGCCTTGGCACATGAGGTCCATCTTATATCAAAGGTGGATCCTCTCAAATATCTAATGTCGAAGGCCATACTTATAGGAAGGCTCGCCAAATGGGCCCTCCTCTTGATGGAGTTCTCGATATCGTATCGACCGCTCAAAGCAGTGAAAGGCCAGGCCATTGATGACTTCCTTGCCGAGCATCTGATACCAGCCAACTCCCCCTTAAATTGCGATTTGCCGGATGAACATGCGTTCGACACAATCGAAGGAGAGAAGGAAGAAAATAATTCCCAATGGGAACTCTACTTCGACGGAGCATCTTCCTTGAAGAGGCGAAGGCAAAACACCCCCATAATCAAGAAGAGTGGGCCTTATCTTATGGCTCCGCAAGGAGGGATACTACGTTACGCCCTTTATTTAAAGGAGCCAAGAACTAATAACGAAGCTGAGTAATAGAAGATCTCGAGATCGCTGTCGACATGGGAATCAAAGACCTCCTCATATATGGAGACTCTCAGCTGATCGTTAGCCAAGTAAATGGAGACTATCAGACGTGCAAGCCGGAGCTGATAACGTACGGAGAAAGAGTGCAGCAAATGCTACACAAATCCCCTCCTCCATCCTGGAGAGTATACCGCGTGCAGAAAATAGCAAGGTGGATGCATTGGCTAAGCTAGCCAAGGAATTGGCCGACGAAGACCTCGATGACGTAAGGATCATCGTGCAAAGCCGTAGGGTTCTCACGCCAGCAGGAATATCTTTGGAGGATTTAACAGAGCCATCTGAAGGAAAAGAAATGACCAAACAAGCATCCCTCTAAATAGAGGATGAAGAAAAGGTCAAGGATTGGAGGGAAGTATTTATAGCCTACTTCAAATCCCAACGAACGCCCAAAAATGCATCATCTAGACATCAGCTCATGAAACGAGCTCTGTCCTTTGCCTTCGTCAATGATACTCTATACAAGAGATCGTTCGACTGCCTGTGGCTAAGATGCCTAGGACCAGAAGAAGCGAACAGATTCGTCTAAGAAACTCATGACGGACTCTGCGGTTCTCATCAAGCTGGGCCAAAAATGAAGCCGAAGATCAAAAGAATGGGTTATTATTGGCCCACAATGATTCAGGACTGCCTTGAATATGCGAGGCAGTGTCACTCGTGCCAAATTCACGGGGATTTCATCCACCAGCATCCAAACCCGCTACACCCAACAGTAGCTAGCTGGCCGTTCGAAATATGGGGAACCGATATAATCGGCCCCATTGAACCAGCATCATCCAAAGGACGCCAGTTCATACTGGCAACGAACGACTACTTCTCCAAGTGGGCAGAAGTAGTACCACTAAAAGAAGTGAAGACGAAGAATATCCTCCATTTCTTCAGGACACATGTCATCTATCGATTTGGTACTTGATTGATACGTTTTCACCGTGTCGTATTTTAAAAGAATTTTGAAATTACTGCAATCAAAGACGGTGTCGCGAGTAGAGAGCCGCGATGAGTACGGGTCGTCCGCTGGGAGATGGTAAGTTTTCAAGCTTGTTTTAACGAGTTAATACCGCTTTTGAGTTGTTGTTTATGCTAAATGTCGTAACTAGGATATGTTCAATAAAAAGACTTGTTAAGGGTAGTTTTAGGTTAGCTTGCGTGAGGATGATATTTGCCGGTTCCTTAGAGACCCAATTTTGATATTGACACTAAGGTAATAGGCAACAACGTGGATTAGGGAACTTGAAATACGGTATTTGCGATTTTGAGCTAAATCCATATTCCTTGTCCCTTGTCCTTCCGTTGATGTCTCTTGACCTTAGCCTTCGGCAAACTACTTGCAATCCGGTCACGATTAGGATTCACCGCTATCGTGGTAAGATAGGATGCCTAATGGAGCAGAATTGCGAGTGGTTTGCTGGGAGTTTCAATTGCAAAGTTAAGGTTTTTTAAGGTTTTAGCAAAAACATCTCCTAACACAAACTAACCATATTCTACCCTTAACAAGTAAATAGATTACTCACACATATTTACGATACAAAAATAAATAAAAAAAGAAAAGAGTAAGGCAACATAAAAAATAGCAAGAAAAGCAAAGTTAAAGATAGAGAGTTAAGAACCGGTAAATTAATTGTGCAAATATCTTCACTTGTTCTTTAATTCTGTACCAATGTGAAATCAAAATACCAAAGTTTAAGGTTGTAAGCTCACTTAAGAGGTTGAAAGATCAAAATAAAGCAATGATTTTACAAGTTCAAAGTATATAGAAAGCAAGACATATGTAATGAAATGAGAGCTTTATTGAATTTCAAACAAGATACAACTAATCTTGAAGTCAAGAACCTAAATCTTAAGCTTGCAAGTTCAATGAAGAAGTTGCAAGGTCAAGACAAAGGGGCAAGAGCTCAAGAGTTCAAAGGAAAAGCAAGTTACAAATTACAAGTGTTCTAAAGCAAAACTAGAGAAAAAGTATCCTCTCTTCTTGCCCATTGATCTGGTATTTATAGACCTCATACCAGAATAAACAAACAATAAAAATAAGATGATGTGACCCAAATAAACAACCAAAAGAAAAATATGAACAATTGGAGCAAGGGGACCTCGCCATGCCGGTCTTTTGGGGAACTCGCTGGTCTTGGTCCGAGCAAAGGGGCTCAAGTTGGTGTGGTGGTCTCGAGTGCACTCAACAAGTCCACTGGTATTGTTTAATTTCTTCATTTCAGTTTGGGTTTTACTCAGTAGTTTTGGAGGGAACTTGATACTTCAAATCACATCACATCTTTTAGCATTTATTACATATCACACTCACTTTTTCTTTGGGCAGCCCCCACCTAGGTTCAAGCATCAAAGAGTTATGTGCACACTTGTATTGTGTTGGACCAAAATTGTGTACACATTTATTTGTTGCAAAAGAACTCTTTGGATATCGATCGGTTTGCAGTTCCGGTTGCAGTGTCGGCTCACAACGTTATATCCGTGATTTTGAGTGTGTTTCCAGTAATGTGTCATGGATACCTGTAATCTGTATAAACTGAGCAGACACTGGTTAATAGTACCGATATATAACAAAACAGATAATGAATGAGTGGTATTGAAATGCAGTTTTCTGTGATAAACAGTACTCCGCGACGAATTATCTCGGATAATGGAACAACTTATAGAAGTTATAAAATCAGCCGCTTCACACAGCAGCATAAAATAGATTGGAGATACTCTTCGGTCTTCAATCCTCGTGCCAACGGTCTAGCTGAACCTTTCAACAAGACCCTAACAAAGATTATAAAGAAAAAGGTGTCCAGAAACAAAAAAGACTGGCACGAAAGGTTGCATGAAGCTCTTTGGGCGTACCGAACGACGTTCAAAACGGCCACGAATACGACACCATACGCGTTCGTGTTCGGCACGGAAACAGTGCTTTCCTTGAAAATAGAACCCCCTTCTCTTCGAGTAGCGGTTTGACACGAGTTGACGGATGAAGAAAATGCTCATCTTCGGCTCGAGGAGCTTGAAGCCCTCGACGAAACTCGCCTTATAGCGCAACAAAACCTGGAAGCTTATAAGGCAAGAATGACGCGGTCATATGAAAAACTGACTAGGCCAAGAACATTCTTCCAAGGCGAACTTGTCCTAGTCGTCAAAAGACCTATGATCCCCAACCGTGCAAAATGGGGGAAATTCGAGCCGAACTGTGAAGGCCCGTACATCATAGACAAAGTCTACCAAGGTGGAGCCTACCTGCTCATGGATACGCATGGCGAAAGAACCTTCCGGCCAATAAACGACCGATTCCTCAAAAAATACTACGCTTAACGGGTTACGACTTGGGTCAATGATAAATGATGACGATTGTGTCCGCTCGCTATCTTCCTGAGTCAGAACCTTAAAAGTAGTATCCGAAAGATCCTTCGCCTCGAAAATGGCGATAATGGACTGAGACGTCCCTAAACTAATACTCGTTTCCGAATGAAGGACCGAGATGTCTTTAAACTAAAGCTTCGCCTCAAACGGAGACAACGAACCGAGAAGTCTTCAAACTAAAACTTCGCCTCAAATATGGCGACAATGGACTGAGATGTCCTTAAACTAAAACTTTGCCACAAAAGGCGACAACGGACCGAAATGTCCTTAAACTAAAATTTTGCCTCAAACACGGCACATCGTCCCAAATACGACGATATCCACCTTTGAGATCTATATTGCATTCGAAGCCTCAACGATGAAGGTTGCAACTCAAGTCTTATCGGCTGCACAGCTACTCTAGCGATGAAGTCACCTCTATGTCGCACCGGCAAAAAGATGGGTCCGTAAAAAAAACGGTATGTCTACAAGCAAAATGGGCACGGATGAAAACCCAAAAGGGCGCTGTGAGTAAAAACAACAGGATTACCGGCGAGCTTGTGAAAACCCGGGAGGGCGCAATCTCGTTAAAAAAACCGGTATTTCCACAAGCAAAATGGGCATGGATGAAAACCCGAAAGGACGCCGTGAGTAAAAACAGCAGGATTACCGGCGAGCTTGTGCAAACCCGGAAGGGCGCAATCTCGTAAAATTTTCACTTACGAGATCCTCTCGACTCGTAAGGAGAAATCCTTTTATGAGACCCTCACGGCTCATAGAATTCGAAAGTATTAGGTTACAGTGATCTAAACCCGTTCTTAAGCCGTCATATCCCCCAAGTTGCCCTACAGGTGGTCTAATATTGGCCCTTTTATACAATCCACGGGCACAAATAAATACAGCCCTCACCTAGTTCCACCGATGGCGTGAAATGTCCCCATATGGTGAACGACACTTGTATGTCCTCTCGACTTATAAGGAAAAAACACTCTTGTAAGATCCTTACGACTTGCAAGGGAGAACACACACTTAAGAATCCCCACGATTCCTATGAAGAAAATATACTTACGAGATCTTCATGACTCGTAGGGAGAAATAACTTTATGAGACCCTTACGGCTCATAAAGTCAAAAAGTCTTAGTCGACAGGATCCTAACCCTGTTTACTAAGCCTTCTTTGTTCAAATCGACAAAGGCACATGATAATTCGCTCCTGGAAATATCCCAGTTGTAGCGATACTGATGCCTAAACAGGCGTCAAACTCCAAGTCCTTTCACGACAAATGATGATTCGCTCCTGGTAACATTCCAGTCATAGCGATGCTGATGCCAAGGTTGGTATCAGATTCCAAACTCGCAATAAAAACAGCAGTGAGTAGTAAACAAAAATATGCATATGGAATACCCGAAATGATGGGGCAACTCGCAATAAAAATCAGCGAGTAAAAATTTGCATATAAAAACAGCCGAAATGTTTGGGCAAATCGCAATAAAAAGCAGCGAGTAAAAATAAAAGAAAATAGCCGAAATATTTGAGCAACTCGTAATAAAAAGTAGCGAGTAAAAAAATAAAAGAAAATAGCCGAAATGATTGGGCACCGCGAAAATAGCCGAAATGATTGGGCAATCGCAACTTTCGTGATATCAAAAGCTGAAAAGATAGAGCATCACGGAAAGAAATAAAAAAAATGAAAACAAAACCTTTTTGTCCTGCAGGTGAGTTTATACCGACCCCTGTATACAATTCATGGGCACAAATGAAAAAGGGAACCATGTTTTCCCACCAGGCTCCGTCAAAGGGAGAACCAGATTTTGATGGCAACATCTACAGCATAGAGATCAGCCTGACGTCTTTCTTAGTGCAGATGCGACGTCAACAAAGACCCAAGGGTCAAATAAAAATGGAGCCATGGAAAATTCCTAGCTCCAAGTCTTAACGGTTCATATACAGCCTAGAGATCAGCCTGACGTCCTTCTTAGTGCAGACGCGACGTCAACAAAGACCCAAACGTAAAATCAAAAATGGAGTCATGGAAAATTCCTAGCTCCAAGTCTTAAAGGTTTATATACAACCTAGAGACAATCCCGACATTTCTTCTCATTCCGACAGGATGCAGACATGACGTCGACAAAGACCTAAGGGTCAAATAAAAAATGGAGCCATGGAAAATTTCTAGCTCTAAGTCTTGACGGTTCATATACAACCTAGAGACAACCTCGGCGTTCCTTCTTATTCCGACAGGATGCAGACACGACGTCAACAAAGACTCAAGGGCCAAATAAAAAATGGAGCCAATGCAAAATCCTAGCTCCAAGTCTTGACAGTTCATATACAACTCAGAGACTACCCCGGCGTACCATCTCATTCTATCAGAGTGCAGACGTGACGTCAACAAAGCTCCAACGAGCCAAATCAAACTGGAGCAAAGGCATATTCCTAGCTCCGGACTTCAACTGCAATACATACAGTATAGAGGTCCTACAGATGTCTACCATACTTTAGCAAAAAAACAGTATGGCATCGTCAAAACAAAAATCGGGTCTCAACGCAACTCATATAAAGCCTCAGAGACTATCGGAGATCATCCCACACCAGCGCGGAGTGGTTATGACTCATCGGGGCTCCAAACCGAGCCTAATCTTAAGTAAAAAGCGACATGGCAAATTCCTAACGCTTGCTCTTCCGATGGTCATATAGCCCAAGGAGATTACTTGTAGACGTCTTGTCCAGCCCCCGAAGGGATCAGAGATACGACAGTTGCGGGGCCACTCGAACAACAGCTTAAAGACTGCATATCGAGGAATACATCAGCCAACGCGACGGTACTACGGACTAAAACCCTAATACCACAAAGCCTAATGGACCTCTGTCGTAAAGAGCAGAGGTTATCTATATATAACGTTAGGACACGTTTGCCTGTAAATCTAAGGGAGGTAAACTAAATAAACTCCGAAATGAGTACATAAACTAGAGACTCCGAAATGAGTGAATAAACTACAAACTCCGAAATGAGTACATAAACCAGAGACTCCGAAACGAGTGAATAAACTACCAACTCCGAAATGAGTACATAAATTAGAGACTCCAAAACGAGTGAATAAACCACAAACTCCGAAATGAGTTCATAAACTAGGGACTCCGAAACGAGTGAATAAACTACAAACTCCGAAACGATTTCATAAACTAGAAACTCCGTAACAAGTAAATAAACTAATGGGCGCTGATTGATCTTTTTTAAAGAAGTGTTTGTAGAATAACCGCAATCAATAACGGTGTCGCGTGTAGCTTGACCGAGATAAGTACAGGTCGTCCTCAGGGATATGTGGAATCTTTTAATCTATCTTTAGACGTGTTGATTAGGAAGAGGAAGAAGAATAGATAATAGTGAAGAATAGTTATAGAATCTAGATCTACGTTAAACACGGATGTAGAATACAGATCTAGTTTGAATACGGATATAGATTTTATAAGAAGAATGCTTGTAGGGTTCGTTCGGATTTAGTAGTCATGGATGACTAATAAAGATTAATCCTTTTATCTATTGATAGATTTAATACTAGATAGATAGTGATGAATGAGAATTAGGGTTCTTGGAAGAAACTAGGGTTTCCCCACTATTGACCCTTGTCCTTTCATTGATCTCTATTCATGTCTAGCCCTTAACAAAACAATTGTTAATCTGATCTCAAATCGCGGTCGAGACTAGCAATAAATTGGTAGCGCGCCTGATAAGGATGTTAACATTTATTTTGCTAAAGTTTATAAACTTCATAAGACTTAAAAGAAATTAAAACATTTTTTCATCCATTAATCTACTCTAATCTTACGAACCCTATCAAGCGGAGAATTACTCGCGCATGATGGAGCTAGAAGAAGAACGGCTATAGAAAGAATTCATAATGTTAATGCAGAAAATAAATGCTAAATAACGATCTACTTTTATTAATCAACTTCACAATTATAAAGCCTTCAAGTTTAGATTACAAGAGGAAGAAGAAGTTGCTCTCGATCTCTGCCTTGTAGAAAGTAGATACTCCGTCGAATCTCACGTCGCTCTATCACGTCGAATCATGGACCTGTCGTGGATCTTGTGTTCTTTGACAGTGATTTGTTTCGTGTAAAAGGTGATGAATTCTAACTTTAGCCCTCGGTCCTTTATATAACTCTCAAAGAAAAAAACCTAGTTACCATATATGGTGACTTTCCATATATGGTGACTTTTCATATATGGTGATTTCTTAATATGGTGACTTTCCATATATGGTGATTTCCTAATATGGTGAATTTCCATATATGGTGACTTTCCATATATGGTGATTTCCTAATATGGTGGCTTTCCATATATGGTGACTTGTCTTTAGGATCCTACCCAAAAATCCAGAACCCCAATTTCCTATAACGACCGCGGATCCGCCGCATATGGCTTGTTCTGGCCACGGAACCGCGGCCGTTTGGTGTGATCATTGCTTCAAAATTCTTGGGCAGCTTCATAGTGACACATGGAGATTTATTTGATGTCTGGAATCTTCATATCTTTTCTGAGTCTCTGCCAGTATTGATTCTTCGATTTATTTAACTTCATCGGCAGATTTTTGATTCCCGACACTCGATATCTCGATCTCCTGACCTGAGCTAAACCTTGCACAATATCTCAATGAATAATGTTAGTAATATTTATTTTAATTGAGATATTATCCTAACCATTTTATATGATATTATATTGTAAGAATATTGATTAGGGATATTTGATATGATATGCATATTTTAATTATCAAAATATTGTATAAATATAATATGCATATATTTTCCTTCATAACGTTAATTATAATATATAGAACATATGACAATAGATATTTTGCAGATAAACCCTCATGTGTTCTATATTTACAATAAACACCTTTAAGCACTTAACAAAAGTAAGGAAAATGTTATATCAAATGTGCAATATTTTTGACTGAACAAATACCCCCAAACTTAACTTTGTTCGTCCCGAGCAAACTATTTATTCAAGAGAAGGAGAAAAAGAGAAAGAAAAACATAAGTAACACACTTTCGTAGGCTACACGATTGCACTGAGCACGTGCACCAAGCCGTTCAACCTCTAGGTGTCCCTAATAGGAGAAGTATTGTCTTCTGAGGGTTTTCAGCGAATTACACCCACAAAATCCTATAATAAAAGAAAAATAGTGAAAGTTACATACAAAGATAAGAACTATAAAAGAAAGAACTTGAAAATAAGAGTTTCCAACTACACCAGTTTTTCGGTTGTCATGAGTCCTATCTTAATGGTCGTGAAAAGATATTAGAAATTACATCATCTCTCAATAAAATATCGTCTTTAGTTTTCCTCCCTATCTTTCCTCCAAACATTGATCATATACCCCAACGTGTGTGTAAAAGACATCTTTACACTTAGAGAATTCAATTCAAGCTATCATACTCTTGTCCATCTTCCAAAATACTTTTTAGTTTGTGAATTTTTTTGATGAAATTGCTCACACATTCTTAATGCGACCGTTAATATTTCTTGAGATACTAACCGACCGATTACAAAATGTGCTCGCGTATTAATGCGTAATTTCTCGTCTTGCAACACCTAAGGCTTAGCAGTGGCTCCCAAACCAGTTGGTCTAAGGCACTAAGTGATAAAGCATCCTCCCTATATTTTTTTTATGCTGCCTTAAGCAATTACAAAACCAGTGTTCATTTTTTTTTCTTCACCACTTATACTTTTTTTCATACTAAGGCTTTTAGACAAGAACATTTCAAGATATCCTTTACTATCCCAAGTTTCAAGATCTGTGTAAGTGCGTATAGTAGGGTATCAACGTTCAAATGTTTGGCCTCAAGAATAGAGACTATTTTTCAGACTTATTTTTATCCTTAGATTAGTAATTTCCTTCATCTTACTAACCCTTGGGACAACGATTCATAACAACTTATTACCAGTTTCGTTTAAAAAAACATCTAATTTTCTTCCTTTTCTCAAACTATTTCTATCTTTCATATGTAAATTTTCACTTTCAAACTTTCATTATCAAAATTTTTTTGTGCATAAATATAGTAATATGCAAAGTAATGCGTGAATAAGCATAAACCTCCTCTAAATCTGTTTTCAGCAGTGTCATCACTGATATCATCTGTCGAGCTTAAAAGAACTGTAGACTTGGGAGGAAAAGTTAGAAATGGGGAAAAGAAATAATGAAAGTGAAATTCTCCCACAAACTTATTTTTGGCTCACAATTTTGTAAAAATTTTCTTTTCAAGAGCCAAAATATTCCCCTCCAAATTTGAGTAAAAATAGTATTAAGCATTTAAAATTATTGGGAGTTAAACTTATTGGTCAAAGTAAAGCCTTACAAAGACCAAAAGTCAACACCAACCATTCAAATTTTTTTTCGATGAAGCACCAAGGTTGGTGGAAGAACATGTCTCCTACTGACGTGAAGAAGTGGGGAGGAGATAAGAGGTGTAATGGAAAAGATTTACGTCTCGGTTTGTAGAGACGAAACAATGATGATAGATTACTCGCATTCTCATTCTTGATAAGAAGATGTAGCGGTTCAACTTCTTTGGGTTGGGGTTGATTCATCACAACGTCCATGTCTTCTAAGAATGCGAGTTCTTCAGCGAAGTTTTTTTCAAAGCTTTCATCGATATCCCGAATAATAATCTCATCGGAAAAAATGGGATGATACTTGTTCATATCAGATTTTTGCATTTTTATACCGCTCATTCTTAATCACATTGCATATAAGTAGGTATTTTTGATCCATGTCTGCTAAATAGTTGCAGATTACAGGTTCTCAGCTCTTTACAGTGAAATTCATGAAAAGTCGTAACAAATGTGGGACTACGACCAACAAACAGAGAAATACGGGTTTCCGCACACTATCCGTATAATGCCGCCTACCAGTTCAAGGAACAAATGGAAAATCATTGGGCATTTTAATGCACCAAGCACAAGGGCAGCACAAGATCCAAGACTTTAACGCGGAGCTCAAAGCAAAAGTCCACTGCTGAATATCTGGAAGAGAACTGAAGAGCTTTTGAGAAACCAAGTGTGCCAAACAGAAGACAAAAATAACATGAAAAAGCCCCGAAAAAATGAACCACCAAGACCATCAAATGGCCGCGGAAACCGCGGCTAAATAGGTACATCTGTCGCGGTTCCGCGGCCGTGCTCTGCACGTGTCGGTGGCAGTGTCGGTGCTTTGACTCGGTTTTTGGGGTTGTTTTGTAATTTCATGTATGGATCAGAATGTAAATCTAAGGTTTTTCCTATCTATAAATAGGAGAGTTCAAAACCAAATTAGGAGGGCGTCTCTTTATTTTTTATGCCCTTTTTTTAATTTCTAGATCTAAAAATTTAAATTCCATTGTAATGCGTTTTTGAGAGGTCATCAATAAAGTAAGTTTTTTTTTAATTTATTTATCTCGCATTCTTTTTATCGTATTTTAAATACCTGCAATGTTTTGTTAATCTAGTGGTAGAATTGATCTGCAATTTCTTATCTTGATCTTTATTTTAAATCTTTTAATGAGTGAGTAATTCCTTACTTGTTAGGGTAGGAGAAGGAAGGTTTGAGAGAAGGAAATCTCACTTGCTCATTTCTTTGCCCAATAATTTTAAATACGGACTCCCTTTAATTCAACCTCAATTCACTCACTACAGCACCCTATCCTACATGATAGCGGTGATTCCCTAGTTAGACTGGTTGTGGTTGAATTAACCCGAGGTTAGGGCTAAGAGCCAAGAACGGACGGATAAGGACCAAAAGGAAGAAACTAAGCATGGAAAGCCTAGCTTAGACCTGTAAGTTTCTTCCTAGTCGTGCTAATTCTCGTTGTTGCCGATTACCCTAACACCTATATTCATAACTAAGGCATTGAAAGATGTGAGAAGATCCCTATCTCAAACTAAACTAATCCTAACCCTAGCAAGCTTTTTATCAACTTATTCTCATTCATAGTTTTAAAAACAAAACCTATCCAATTATCGGATTTAACTCGTTAGAACATAAAGAAAATGATTCCGTCTCCCTGTGGATCGACCCGTACTCAATCGGCTAGCTACCAAGCGACACCGTCTTGATTGCGGTAAATTTAAATACAGAAAATCTCTACCAATCAAATGGCACTGTTGCCGGGGAGACGGTAGTTTAATTCTTTGTGTAATTTCGGGTTAATTAAAAAATATATATAAAAATATAAAAAATTGAAAAAATTAAAAATATAAAGAAATAAAAAAATCATCTTGTTATTTTTGATTGATTTTTGTGCGAGTGTGCAGGCTTGGAGCAAATTCTGATTCAGATCTGGAGCAAACTCAGTGAACAGATCCAGAATCAGGGGATCTAAACTGAAAGAGGAGAACAAACTCAGCACAGGAAACGAAATTGAAGCAGTCAACCATCTGTTTGACCGCGGAACTGCGGTATAAGCATCTGTTTGACCTTGGAACCGCGGTCAAAGGGTGACTTCAGCAGCCCTATTTCTCTGTGAGTATTCTGACCCTCTCCTTCTCTCCTTTGAACTCCACTGAAATATTTTTCCTGCAGGCTTCTTTGCACAAATTCTTTCCCCCTCTCCAATAAACAGATTTTTGTGCAGGATTCTTTGCGCCGCAAATAAAAAAAATTTGGTTGTTCCTGCTTTGCATAATTAATACGGAATCTAAGGGGTTATAACACCAATTAAGATTTGGTGGGGATTTCATTACCCTTCCTAAGACCCCAAAAATCACTAAAAAGCATATGCATCACCCTTGAGTTAATTAAAAAATATCTAGACTCGGCCAATTAAGGACTGTCGTGCTCATTAGGACAGAGCAAGGTTGTGGGCATTCATTCGTTTATCTAAACCTGACTTTGTGGTGCCTAGGCTAGATAAGTGAGAAAAGTAATTTTAAAAGGCCCGTCTCACGGTGATTCGTGTGCGGAACCCTCCTTTCTTCATTTGTGCTTACCTGGCCACAATTGGCGGTGAAGAGGCGATTTGAGTGATATCTCACAACTTGTCACTTTGGAACAGTTAGGAGCAGTCTAGTGGACTTAGAAGACCCTATCTCTAGGTTTGATTGTGCATGTTTAAACTGTGGTTGTTTGAAATTGTGCCGTAGTTCCATACAAATTTTTGCAAAACTCTTTATAAAATAAAAAAAACAACAAAACAAAATTTTTATAAAAACTTACCTTTTGTCGCTAGAATCCAATTTCACCCACTTTTCATCCACATTTCCCCATTGACGTTTTCTTACCCTCACATTCTGCGCTTTGACTGCACTAAACTCGTTTAGTGTATGTCCGGTTGGGCTCGGGACACTAGCGCCCGCCTAGTCCGTGTTTCGTTAGTCGCTACCGACTACGCGATCGACTCCGAAGTCAAAATTCCCTCCACACCTTTTTCATCCTTACCTTTGCCGGCAAACTCCAACGTTGACCGGAATTCTGTTCATACATCTTCACCTTCATCTTCTTCTGAGATGTCAGGATTCAATCCTAACAACCCTTTACCTACCTCGGGATTGATTCTACCTCAACTGGGTGCGAATAACCCGCAACAACCTCCTGTTGAAGCGCCACAGCGAATCGCGCTCCAGGATCGTTTCTATCCTACCCGCTCAGCACTTCCTACCTATCTTTCACTTCCGCCGGCCAATGGGGATAATTTCGAAATTAAGCCCCACTTCATCAATATGTTGCCTAAATTTCACGGACTGGAATCCGAAGATGCCTATATCTTCATCAAAAAATTCCAGAACGTATGTGCAATGATGAAGACAACCCAACTGTCCGATGATGTTATACGGCTACGAGTCATTTCTTTCACATTGTGTGACTTAGCTGAAAAGTGGCTATATAGTACTGTATCGCATTCCATAAACAGTTGGGAAGAGTTTGTTAAAGCTTTTCTTAAAAAGTTTTACCCAAATCACAAGACCGCGAGAATACGAAATGAAATTAACCAATTTTCCCAGCTTCCTGCCGAACCTTTTTGGAAGTGTTTCGAACGATACAAAGACCTTCTTGTTCAGTGCCCTCATCACGGTATTGAGAGATGACAACTTTGCCAAACCTTATACGAAGGACTGAACCCAGCAACTAAGCAGTTATTGGAAACCATTTGTCAAGACCACTTCCTATCCAAATCTGACGAGGAAGCTTGGCAATTTCTCGACGATCTTGCTGAACAAACGCTTCAGTGGGAAAGCACTAGACTGAACACTTCGTCCACTTCTTCCGGTCTATCTAGGGCGGGCATTCATCAACTTGATATGTTAATTGCAATGAAAGCCGAAATGGCAGCGATTACACGAATACTAGAAGCAATTGAGAGCAAATTCTCATCGCCTTCTCCTGCCCCTGCTCTTCCCCCTCGCACTATATGCGCTTGTTGTTCGGATCCCTCATATTTAACCGAAGAGTGTCCTTACAACCCACCTGCTCAAGGACATGATCAAGTCAATGCTGCATTTCAGCAAAGACAAAGAAATGATCCATACTCTTCAACTTACAATCCTGGTTGGAGGAACCACCCCAATTTCGCCTGGAATCAAAATCAGCAACAATTCCAGGGCAACAACAATTTCCAAAGGCCTCCTCCTCCTCAACAACAAGCACAACCACAAACGCAGTATCAATATCAGCAGCCTTTTCAACCCCAACCTTACCAAAATCAAACGAACAATTTTGCACCCAACAATTCTTTTCCTCAAAATAATTTTGTTCCGCCAAATAATGATAAGGTTTCCTCGTTAGAACGAAGTCTGGAGACGTTTTTAAAGCAATCAACTCAATCCTCAGCCAACATCCAGTCTTTGGTGCAACACACTGCTTCACACGGGCAAAGCATCAAAACCATCGAAGCCCAGATTGCACAACTGAATGCAACTTTAAGCGAACGAGAGAAGGGGAAGCTTCCATCTCAACCACAGCCAAATCCTGGTCACCCACAAAATGCACATGTTTCTCTTAAACAACAAAACTATAATGTGAGTGCCGTGACTACGTTGAGATCTGGAAGGATGCTGCAAAACTACGTTGGCACAGATGATGACACTCCGGCCGCTTCTTCTTCTTCTTCTTTTTCGTCTTCTGAGCCTGTTCTCCATTCTTCACAAGGCTCTATTTCTTTTGCTGCTCCGAACGGACCCACATATCATACCACGAAAATACCAGCACTGGGATCCGTTCCAACTCTACAATCTCCTCCACAAGTATTGGACTCAACCAATTTTCAAATTGTTCCATTTCTAAACCGGTTGAGATCCAATAAAAAAAATCTACAAATGGAGAAGATTGTAGAGTTGTTTAAACAGGTTAACATTAACATTCCCCTCTTGGATGCAATCCAACAAGTCCCTTCCTACCCAAAAATCTTGAAGGACTTGTGCACTAAGAAGAGGAAATCTCAGGTACTAAAGAAGGTTTTCTTAGCTAGTGCCGTAAGTGATGCTCTTACCCAAGTTTTACCTCAAAAACGAAAGGACCCTGGCTGTCTTACTATTTCAATAACTATTGGGGATAAGAACATCAACCGCGCACTTTTGGATCTTGGTGCAAGTGTTAACCTACTTCCTTATTCGGTATATGAGCAATTAGGTGTAGGAGAGCTGAAACCTACACATTGTACTCTCCAAATGGCCGACAGATCTATCACCCATCCTAGGGGTGAGCTAGAGGATGTATTGATCAAAGTAGGGGACTTCATATTCCCCGTTGATTTCATTGTTTTAGATACACAGCCTGTAGCTAACCTCCAGAATCAAATTCCGGTGATACTCGGTCGTCCATTCCTTGCAACCTCTAATGCTGTGATCAATTGTCGAAATGGTTCGATGAACCTATCTTTCGGAAACATGACAATTGAACTCAACATTTTTAAGTTGGGGAATCAGCCCTCTGAACCTAATGCTAATATACTAGACGTTTGCTCGATCCAAGAGATTACCCCGGAGGACTGTGAATTAGAAAATATTTTGTTCAATCACAGCAATCTTAACGCCACTAGTGTGTTCCTCCTTGAACCTGATACTGTTTTTACTCCCGATAATGACTACGAGTGTTTCACTTTCTCGAACGAACTTGACCAGTCACCACCCGAGTTTGAATCCTTTGAGTTCTCGGATGAGTTAGTTGAACCATCCGACTCGGTTGCTTACACTCATTTTGAACCTCTGTTGGAATCCTTTGAGTTTGAGACATTTTCGCCGATTTTACCTTCAATCTTTTCACCTCCGACGCTCAAACTCAAGCTGTTGCCATCTCACTTTAAATACGCTTACTTAGGTGAGAATGAGACCCTCCCTGTTATCATCTCGGCTTCTCTAGCCTCAGAGCAAGAGAATGCCCTTTTGACGATCTTGCAGAGCAATCGGCAAGCCTTTGGTTGGACTATGGTGGACATCAAGGGGATTAGTCCCCTGATAGTTGAACATCATATTCATATGATGGATTATGCCAAACCAGCCAGGGATCCACAGAGACGACTCAACCCAGTCATGAAGGAGGCTGTTAAAAAGGAGACCATAAAGTGTCTAGATAGTGGTATCATTTACCCTATCTCTGATAGTCATTGGGTTAGCCCCATTCACGTTGTCCCCAAGAAATCAGGCATAACGGTCATAACAAATGAGGCAAACGAGTTAATTCCTACTCGCACCCAAACTGGGTGGCGAGTATGCATCGATTATAGGAAACTCAACGCCGCGACACGGAAAGACCACTTTCCATTACCTTTCATTGACCAAATGCTTGAACGATTGTCTGGGCATGAATACTACTGCTTTTTGGATGTCTACTCCAGCTATAATCAAAATTCTATCGCCGAAAAAGATCAAGACAAGACCACATTCACTTGTCCTTTCGGCACAGTTGCATATCGTCGCATGCCCTTTGGGCTATGCAATGCGCCCGCTACTTTCCAGCAGTGTATGATGGGAATTTTTTCCGACATGGTGGAAAAATTCTTGGAGATCTTCATGGATGATTTCTCCATTTTCGGCGACTCCTTTGATGAGTGTTTGCTACATCTAGACGCAGTCCTTACCCGGTGTAAGGATAAGAACCTTACTTTAAATTGGGAGAAGTGCTACTTCATGGTGCGTGAAGGTATTGTCTTAGGATATATCATCTCGCAAAATGGCATTGAGGTAGATTAAGCGAAGATTGAAGTCATTTCTAATCTCTCTCCTCCCAAATGCGTCCGAGACATTCGAGCCTTCCTTGGCCATGCCGGTTTCTATAGACAGTTCATCAAGGACTTTAGCAAGATTGCTAGGCCCTTGACTCTTTTGCTGGCCAATGACACCACATTCGATTTCGACTCGAGCTGTATGAATGCGTTCGAGTCATTAAAAAGCTCACTCACTTCTACTCCCGTTCTTTCTTCTCCTGACTGGACGCATCCATTTGAAATTATGTGCGATGCATCTGACTTTGCCATTGGTGTTGTCCTTGGACAGCACATCGATAAGATGCCGCATGTAATCTATTATGCTAGCCGAACCTTGAACGATGCCCAATTGAATTACACAACAACCGAGAAGGAATTCTTGGCTGTTGTGTTTTCCTTAGAAAAGTTCAGGCCTTATTTGATCGGCTCTCCAGTCATCGTATACACTGACCATTCAGCTCTTCGCCATCCTTTTGCGAAGAAGGACGCAAAATCTCGGCTGATCCGTTGGATCCTCTTACTCCAAGAGTTTGACCTTGTCATCAAAGATAAAAGAGGATGCGAAAACGTAGTCGCCGACCATCTTTCACGCCTTCCTTCTTCTACCCCCAAATTTCGGTTATACAGGCATAAACAGTGGAAACACTGTTTTAAATAAGTTTGGGGGTATGTCTGTACCAAAATTGTTATTTCCCACTTATAAATAAATTTAAAAAATTAAATTAAAAAAAAATCAAATTTTCGGGGGTATTTTTGTAAATATTCAGTTCTATTAAATGAATAAATAAATAATTCAATTTTTTCTTTACAAAATAAATTCCTTTTTTTAAGGGGTCCTTTTTGCAAATAACCAAAACATCCCCTATAAATACAACCCGACCCCTCCTCTGTATTTACAGAACTCTAATTTCTCCCTCCTTCAAAACCCTAGCCGCCGCAGCAGAAACAGCAGAGAGATCGCATCCCGTCGCCGCGCTTCCGCCGCACAAGTGCTCTTCTGCCGCGCAACCGCCGCCTCTTGGACTCCCCTCCCCATGAAATCTTCAGAGAAGGTTTGCATTCTCTGATCCTCTCTGTTAAAAGTTTTACAAATATCTGCACTTCTCTGTAATGGCACCTACACTGCAATATGAAAGAGATTTTTCCCAAATGTTTGCACACACTGTTTATGGTAGTTACTTCGGTGATGAGATCCGAAGGCGCGGATGGAACTTTTTACTATTTAACCATACGAATGCCTTCGAACTTCCGGATCTTGTCACTCATTTTTATGAATGCATGGAGGAGGGCTGTCTTGCACAACACGGGTATATTAGATTAATGTGGGAAGATAAGGAAATTATAATTGATAGGGACTTCATTCACGAAATCACCTTAATTCCACGACTCCCCATTCACGACCAACCACTCCATTTTGAAGACTACCTACCCTTAATGGGAAACGATTGCTCTGGGGATCCACGAAAAGGAATCCAAGCATGAACACTTTTTGCGAACGTGTTAACTGTGTGCCGTTGGGCACAAAATAATATTTTTGGTAGTTCGCACAACACGACATTTTTCACACCATCCCTCCATATAGTGCACACATTGATGGCACGAAACCCTAGTTATGATATGTGCAATGTTTTACTTCACTCGAATGGCGCGGGCAAGAGGGCTGCCAACTATCCATGCCCTATATTGGTGACACGACTGTGTCGCAACTTCGTCCCTGTTGAGGAATTTGAATTTTATATGCATGGTGGGATTCCTATTAGACCCCTTCTTGAGGGTGTCTCCACGTCATACACACGATTACATGATCTATGGTCACGCACTGAGCTGGCCGAAGACGTGCCCGCAAAGACACCCAGCTCGAGCTCAACCGCGAGCGATGAAGAGCTTACCCCTGCCGCGCAAGCGCGCTTAATGCGACGAACAAATAGGAGGGGTAGAACGATTGATAGGGATGATGACCAACTTGGATCAACGAGTAACGGGTCTGGAACAGGGAATGACCACCCTACTGGCCAGAGAGGAACTATCCCGTTCACGATCGAAGGGACGATGAGGCTATGAGCAGTGAGGACACTGCTATTAATAAGTTTGGGGGTGAGGGTGTTGTAAATAGTTATTCTTGCATTGCATCTGCATATTTTTATTTTTGTACATATTTGGTTTTTTTTCTTTGCATCTTTATAAATAAAAAAAAAGAAAAAATAAATATATATATATATATATATATATATATATATATAATCAATAGAAATTGAAAAATCTTAAAAATTATAAAAATTGAAAAATTCAATTTTGGCTATATTTGACTTAAGTTCAACATGACGGTTGACTAGTTAGGAAAAACTAGATCCTAAACTTGGTAAATTAAAAACCCTAAAAATAACTTTTCATAAAGTTTAACTGTAGAAAATATACGTCCTTATAGTTTATTTAGAAATAGGCAAATTTTGAGTTCAGTTCTTGGGCTAAATTGAATAAGGGAAGAGTATTGAAAGCTCTATTTGAAATATAAGTCTCAAAAATAATTCTGAACCTAAAGTCCAAATTCTAAAAGTATATACCCATTTTACGCACTCACACACATCTTGAAACTTGGGATAGTAGAGAATACCTTGAAATACTCTTGTCTAAAATCCTTAGTATGAAGGAAAATAAAACAAAAGTATAAGTGGTGAATAAAGAGATAAAAAAAATGATGAACACTGGTTTTGTAATTACTTAAGGCAGCATAAATAAAAAATATAGCGAGGGTGCTTTATCACCTAGTGCCTTAGACTAACTGGTTTGGGAGTCACTGCTAAGCCTTAGGTATTGCAAGACGAGGAATTACGCTTAAATGCGCAAGTACATTTTGTAATCGGTCGTTTAGTACCTCAAGAAGTATTAACGCTCACATGAAGAATGTGTGAGCAATTTCATCTAAAATTCACCAACTAAAAGTATTTTGGAAGATGGACAAGGATATGATAACTTGAATTGAATTTCCAAGTGTAGGGGTGATAATTACACACACATAGGGGTATATAATTGGAGTTTGGAGGAGAGATAGAAATAAAAGATAGAGCTTATATCTTCAGTAGAGATGGTAAAAATTCCTGAGTTAAGATTGCACCTTAGAAGGAAAACTTAGAAGATGCTGAAAGCTTTATAAATTTGCAAAACGTATATGATCTTAAGTTAAATGAAAAGAAAGCGTGAAAAATACGGGTTGATAATTTTTATGTTGAAGATAATAGAATTTCTTGTTAGAATACTGAATTGAAGAATTAGAGTCAACGGCCAAATTGATCGGATTTTGTGGGTAGTATCCGCTGAAAACCCTCAGGAGACAACACTCCTCCTACTAGGGACACCTAGAGATTTAACGGCTTGTTGCATGAGCTCAGTGCAATCGCGTTCCTTGCGAAAGTGAGGTTAGGAATTTTTTTGAATAAAATTAGTTTTGCTCGGGACGAGCAAAAGATAAGTTTGGGGGTATTTGTTCATATCATATTTTTGCATTTTTATACCGTCCATACTTAATCACATTGCATATAAGTAGGTATTTTTGATCCATGTCTGCTAAATAGTTGCAGGTTACAGGTTTTCAGCTCTTTACAGTGAAATTCATGAAAAGTTGTAATAAATGTGGGATTACGACCAACAAATAGAGAAATACGGGTTTCCGCACACTATCCGTATAATGCCGCCTACCAGTTCAAGGAACAAATGAAAAATCATTGGTCATTTTAATGCACAAAGAACAAGGGCAGCACAAGATCCAAGACTTTAATGCGGAGCTTAAAGCAAAAGTCCACTGCTGAATATCTGGAAGAGAACTGAAGAGCTTTTGAGAAACCAAGTGTGCCAAACAGAAGACAAAATAACATGAAGAAACCCTGGAAAAATGAACCACCAAGACCATCAAATGGCCGCGGAACCGCGGCCAAATAGGCACATCTGTCGCGGTTCCGCGACCGTGCTCTGCACGTGTCGGTGGCAGTGTCGGTGCTTTGACTCGGTTTTTGGGGTTGTTTTGTAATTTCATATATGGATCAGAATGTAAACCTAGGGTTTTTCCTATCTATAAATAGGAGAGTTCAAAGCCAAATTAGGAAGGTTTCTCTTTATTTTTTATGCTTTTTTTTATTTCTAGATCTAAAAATTTAAATTCCATTGTAATGCGTTTTTAAAAGGTCATCAATAAAGTAAGTCTTTTTTTATTTATTTATCTCGCATTCTTTTTATCGTATTTTAAATACCTGCAATTTTTAGTTAATCTAGTGGTAGAATTAATCTGCAATTTCTTATCTTGATCTTTATTTTAAATCTTTTAATGAGTGAGTAATTCCTTACTTGTTAGGGTAGGAGAAGGAAGGTTTGAGAGAAGGAAATCTCTCTCACTCCTTTCTTTGCCCAATAGTTTTAAATACGGACTCCCTTTAATTCAACCTCAATCCGCTTACCACGGCACCCTATCCTACATGATAGAGGTGATTCTTTAGTTAGACCGGTTGTGGTTGAATTAACCGGAGGTTAGGGCTAAGAGCCAAGAACGGACGGACAAGGACCAAAAGGAAGAAACTAAGCATGGAAAGCCTAGCTTAGACTTGTAAGTTTCTTCCTAGTCGTGCTAATCTTCATTGTTGCCGATTACCCTAACACCTATATTCATAACTATGGCATTGAAAGATATGAGAAGATCCATATCTCGAACTAAACTAATCCTAACCCTAGCAAGCTTTTTATCAACATATTCTCATTCATAGTTTTTAAAACAAAACATATCCAATTACCGGATTTAACTCATTAGAATATAAAGAAAAGGATTCCGTCTCCCTGTGGATCGACCTGTACTCAACCGGCTAGCTACCAAGCGACAACGTCTTGATTGCGGTAAATCTAAACATAGAAAATCTCTACCAATCAATACTCGGACTCCATAAAAGGTTCACATTTAGCGTTAGATGTTGACCCGGACAACAACGTAATAGCGGAGTCGAGATCAGAATCGTGAAGCTCTTCAATTTCGCTGCTTTCGGAATCTATTATTTCGACAGAACATACTTGAGCATAGGGTTGGGAGGGTTCACTTCCCAACTTGTAAATGTTAAGCTCAATTGACATCTTCCCGAAGGATAGGGTCATAGAGCCGTTTCGACAATTGATTATTGTGTTGGAAGTCGCAAGAAAATGTCGACCTAAAATCACCGGAATTTGGTTTCGTGGGTTCACTATAGGTTGTGTATCTATAACGATAAAGTCCACAGGAAATATAAATTCCCCGACTTTGATTAACACATCCTCTAGCTCACCTCTAGGTTGTGGGATAGATCGATCGGCTATCTGAAGAGTGCAATGCGCCGGTTTTAACTCTCCGATCCCTAATTGCTCATAAACAGAATACGGAAGCAAGTTTACACTAGCACCTAAATCGAGTAGATTACGATTGATATTTTTACCCCCAATAGAAATAGAAATTGTAGGACTTCCAGGGTCCTTTCGTTTCTTGGGGAGTTGTTGTGTAAAAACAGTGCTCACATTACTCGTAAGGAAAACTTTTTTAGGTACTTGAACTTTTCTCTTCCTAGTGCACAAGTCCTTTAGGATTTTCGCATAAGACGGAACTTGTTGAATAGCATCTAGGAGAGGAATGTTTATGTTAACTTGCTTTAAAATTTCCACAATCTTCTCCATTTGTGGACTTGGTCTGTTGCCCCTTAATCTGTTTGGATAAGGTGCTTTATCAAAAAGGGTAGGGTCTAACATTGGAGAGGATTGTGGGGATGGAATGGATCCCAAAATTGGAGTGGGGATCGTTTTAGGTAGATTCGAGGAAATGGGCGAAGTGTTCGAGCCTTGGGGAAAACGGAGAATAGGCTCGGACGAAGGTGGGAGACTAGACGAATTAGGAGAAAAAGTAGAAGCCGGGGTTTCAATTGATTCCTCATCATCAATCTGTTCACCCACTTGATTGTCCAACACTCTTCCTGATCTCAACATGGTAACGACACTCACATTATGACTTTGTGAGTGGCCAGGATTCGGTAGGGGTTGAGACGGATAATCGTGCAATTTGTGTTTCTATCGATTTAATACTCTCACCATGGGAGGCGGAGTCCTTTTTTATATTATCGACAGAAGACTTTATCTCAGCCGAAACTTGCATGGAATTTTTCAGAAACAAATTCATGGTTTATTCGAGTGAAGAGGAATTATCGGTACCGGAGAATTGCAAAGAATTATTATACGGTGCAGAAGTGTTGGCCGGATTTTGAAAAGGTTGCGATTGAAAGGGGTGCTGACTCTGTAGTGGTGGTTGCTGTTGCTGTGGAGAAGGTCTTTGGTAATTACTTTGGAACTGGTTTTGATTTTGGTTTTGTTTTTGGTTCCAAGCAAAGTTAGGATGATTCCTCCGCCCCTGATTGTATGTGGAAGAATAAGGATCGTTTCTTGGTCGCTGCTGAAAAGTAGCATTAGTTTGCTCGTGACCTTGAAACGGTGCATTCATAGGACATTCTTCCGTCAAATGTGATGGATCAGAACAGCAACCACATACGGTCTTGGGGAGCGTTACCTGGTTTAGGGAGACTTATGAGAATTTGTTTTCAATAGCGTCGAGTTTCTTTTGCATCGCTGCCATTTCGGCTTTTACTGGAATGGAAATATCGAGCTGATGAATACCTCCCCTAGATGAAGGTGGTCTAACGCTTTCCCACTGCAAAGTGTTTTCAGCGAGATCTTCCAGATATTTCCAGGCTTCACCATCGTATTTGGACATGAAATTGCATTGACACATGGTTTCAAGCATCTGCTTTGTCGCTGGATTAATGCCCTCATATATAATTCGGCACAGATCCCATCTATGTATTCCATGATGAGGACATTGGAAAGGCAGATCCTTGAACCGTTCAAAACACTTCCAAAATGGTTCATTGGGAAGCTGGGTAAACTGGTTGATTTCGCTCCGAACACGGGCGGTCTTATGATTTGGATAAAATTTCTTAAGAAATGCTATCACGAATTAATCCCAAATTGGTAATAGAGTGTGCGGCAGTATTATAAAGCCATTATTCTACCAAGTCGTACAAAGTGAATGGGAGAAGACGCAAGCGCATAGCATCCACGGACAGTTGTGAAGTACCCATCATTGCGCATACGTTTTCGAATTTAGTGATGAAAACGTACGCGTCTTTAGACTCAAGCCCATGAAATTTGGGCAACAGGTTGATGTAGTAGGGTTTAATTTCAAAATTATCCCCGTTGGCTGGTGGAATAGATAAACAGGTAGGAAGGGGACCGCGTATAGGATAACATCTCTCTTGGAGAGATATACGCGGTGGATTCTGCTCACCTAAGGGCGGTGGCAGGGTGGTATTATAATTTGATGGAGTACCGTCCATCTCGGTCGATGTGGTGGGTGGTGGGGGAAAAGAAGATGAAGAAGCACCGACTTCGGAGTCGATAGCAGGAACGCGGACAAGACGGGCACTAGAATCCCGTGTCCAGCCGAGCATGCACTAAGCAGGTTTAGCGCAAGTGGCAGCGTGTATGTTATTTAAAATTGGTTTGTTTTGAAAAATGTCAGGCGTGAGACAAATCACACAAAATGCATAATCAACCCTGGAACTAAGGTTACCTAGGTCAAGTCTCTAGACCGCTCCTAGACTTCCAAAGGACAAACCGCAGGATCAATACTCTACCACCACTTTACTACTCTTGTGGCCAGGTAAGTGCCAGGTAAGTGGGAGGTATCCGCTATACGAATCACCGAAAATAGTGGGCCTAATTAAATAACCACTTGCCTTAGACACACTTGCCTAGGCACCACAAAAGTAATGCGGATAAGCGGTAGATTACCCACGACCTTCCTCTGTCCTTATTGAGCGCGACAGTCCTTAGAATCTTGTCTAGATATTTTTTAAATTAATGTAGGATTGATGTAGATGCTCATTTTGTGATCTGCGGGGCCTAGGAAGGGTGATAAAATCCCTACCCAATCTGAATTTGGTCTTTGCCCCCTTAATTTCCGTATTAAAATATGCAAAAATCAAACCGCAAAACAAAACTCGCAAAAGATTTTTGAGCAGCGATATTTTGCAAAGAATCCTGCAGAAAATATATTGTTGGATTTTTCATAGGAGAGAGAAAGAGATAGAAAAGATACCAGAAAAGTTTGAGGGCACAACTCCCCAAGACCGCCGCGGTTCCGCCGCCGTTTGCACACAATAACCGCGGTTCCGCCGCGCTTTAGAGGGTTCTTTGTTTAATTTTTTTTCACTGTTGCTTCCTTTGCTCCTCTGGGTCTTGATGAATGTCTCTGAATCTTTATCTCCTCGCTAAAGTGACTCCAGATTCCCTCGCAAAAATTGCACACTAATCGTTAAATATGCAAGATGTGGTTTTGTTTTATTTTTATGATATATATCGAATAAGAATTCAACACAAATAGTAAGAATAAAAAAATTACGCACGTATCCACGGCAACGGTGCCATTTGATTGATGTGAAAAAGTGTTTGTAGAATAACCGCAATCAATAACGGTGTTGCGTGTAGCTTGACCGAGATGTGTACGGGTTGTCCTCAGGGATATGTGGAATCTTTTAATCTATCTTTAGACGTGTTGATTAGGAAGAGGAAGAAGAATAGATAATAGTGAAGAATAGTTATAGAATCTAGATCTACGTTAAACACGGATGTAGAATACAGATCTAGTTTGAATACGGAAATAGATTTTATAAGAAGAATGCTTGTAGGGTTCGTTCGGATTTAGTAGTCATGGATGACTAATAAAGATTAATCCTTTTATCTATTGATAGATTTAATACTAGATAGATAGTGATGAATGAGAATTAGGGTTCTTGGAAGAAACTAGGGTTTCCCCACTATTGACCCTTGTCCTTTCATTGATCTCTATTCATGTCTAGCCCTTAACAAAACAATTGTTAATCTGATTTCAAATCGCGGTCGAGACTAGCAATAAATTGGTAGCGCGCCCAATAAGGATGTTAACATTTATTTTGCTAAAGTTTATAAACTTCATAAGACTTAAAAGAACTTAAAACATTTTTTCATCCATTGATCTACCATACTCTTACGAACCCTATCAAGCGGAGAATTACTCGTGCATGATGGAGATAGAAGAAGAACGGATATAGATAGAATTCATAATGTAAATGCAGAAAATAAATGCTAAATAATGATCTACCTTTATTAATCAACTTCATAATTACAAAGCCTTCAAGTTTAGATTACAAGAGGAAGAAGAAGTTGCTCTCGATCTCTGCCTTGAAGGAAGTAGATACTCCGTCGAATCTCACGCCGCTCTATCACGTCGAATCGTGGACCTGTCGTGGATCTCGTATTCTTTGACGGTGATTTACTTCGTGTAAAAGGTGATGAATTCTAACTTTAGCCCTCGGTCCTTTATATAGCCCTTAAAGAAGAAAACATAGTTACCATATATGGTGACTTTCCATATATGGTAATTTCTTAATATGGTGACTTTCCATATATGGTGATTTCCTAATATGGTGACTTTCCATATATGGCGACTTTCCATATATGGTGATTTCCTAATATGGTGACTTTCCATATATGGTGACTTGTCTTTAGGATCCTACCCAAAAATTCTAGAACCCCAATTCCCTATAACGGCCGCGGATCCGCCGCATATGGCATGTTTTGGCCGCGGAACCGCGGTCGTTTGGTGTGATCACTGCTTCAAAATTCTTAGGCAGCTTCATAGTGACACATGGAGATTTATTTGATATCTGGAATCTTCATATCTTTTCTGAGTCTCTGCCAGTATTGATTCTTCGATTTATTTAACTTCATCGGCAGATTTTTGATTCCCGACACTCGATATCTCGATCTCCTGACCTGAGCTAAACCTTGCACAATATCTCAATGAATAATATTAGTAATATTTGTTTTAATTTAGATATTATCCTAACCATTTTATATGATATTATATTGTAAGAATATTGGTTGGGGATATTTGATATGATATGCATATTGTAATTATCAAAATATTGAATAAATATAATATGCATATATTTTCCTTCATAACGTTAATTATAATATATAGAACATATGACAATAGATATTTTGCAGATAAATCCTCATGTGTTCTATATTTACATAAACACCTTTAAGCACTTAACAAAAGTAAGGAAAATGTTTTATCAAATGTGCAATATTTTTTACTGAATAGGCGCCAGATCAAGACATCAAGAAATAGAAAGGTGCAACCCATGGGCCTTAGGGCTCAGAGCCACATCTGATTAGTGCATTTGATTCACACCCGTTTAAGCGCTTATTTACAATCACATACGTACTTGAATGGAAATAGCGTTCAAAGCGTCCCGATTTATACATGCGTGAGAAGGATCTGTGCATGACACGAGCACAACAGTGGTGTTTTACACTTAGCGAAAATTCCTAAGGGTAAAGTATAAAGCACATGCGTAGATGCAAGATGCACATATAAATATGTGATGAAGATGAAACATGCAATAGTCAACGATAAAGAGATACATTTAAATAAGAATCTTACTTTACAGGAAAGAGATCACCAAAAATGGGATCAGAGATACAGGGGTTAACAAAAAAATAAAAAAAAATCTCCAACTCCCTCTCTGCCTTCACCACCATGTCGAAGCGGCAATCTTTGCGAGAAGTCGCTCCCCATCGGTTAGCGCCGTGATCATTAGCGAAGGCTGACATGATGGCCCGCTGAGCCCGAATCTGGCTTAGCAACTGAACTGAACGATCCTTCAAAGACTAGGTAATCAAAAGTGCCTCATGAAAGCACTCAATCTTATCTTCCGCCACGTCGAGTATCGCCGGAGTCATCTCCATTAGATGAGGAGGGATGTCTGCAAGGACGGACATGAAGATCATCCGGAACCAAATGGAGCCCGTGGAAAGAGGGGAGCCCTTACAAGCCAAGAGCTTGTACATTAACGTGTCACATTGGTCAGCGGTGAGAAGGGGATCCGCTAACTGCGCAGCAAAATGAGGAATAATCTCCTCGATAGGCACCTCCCATGGTTGCCGACGAGCGTGAGGACGATTGCAAGCCATAACTCTTGTTTTGTCTCTAAAAAAATGGTCACCTTATGGTCTGAATAGTTCTCTCTCTGTGAAGAAGGAGGAAGGCACAGCTTCAGGTTATAAAGAAAGGCATTCTAGTCTAGGCACAGAAAATTATGTGCATGATGGAACTATTTCCAAGGCCTGGTAGAAAGAGGTATGGGAAAAGGAAAAGTTGACTCATAGGAATTAGAGGAAGAAGGTGAAATGATTCTAGCGCTTCGCGTTCGTGACACATGAGCACTGGCGCCAATCCTTTATAAGATTAGAATCAGCGATGGCGCATAACACGTATAACACGTGGGCGCCAGCGCCAATCCTTAGAACTAGTGGTAGTGCCTCATGCATATAACACGTGGGTGCTGACACTAGTTTTTATATATATATGAGTAATAACTACTTCACATGAGGCACATATGAGCAGTGGTATAAAAGAAGAGAAAGTTTTGTCATTCATACTTGAGAAGCTTTATACATTGGTGATAAAAGAAATCAACAAAACAAAAAACATCATCAAAATGTTTACAATGACAAAACACTGAACCCTAGACATGGATTTAGGAATTTAGAAGTAAGTCCGAGTAAAGTGCTTATAGCTTCTCTGACCATTTTCTTGTGCATTTTCTCATGAATGCAAGCATCGGGATCCCCGCTAATATCGTCTGTCCTCTAGTAGGCGGATATTATCGCCGTCTGTTGGAAAACGCGATGCAAAATATCGAAAAGATCATCTCTCCGCTTCTTCGAGATCAGGCCCATCAGATATACTGAATGCACCTCATCTTCGGCATCATCAAGTGCCTCGAGCGGCATGACCTCGTCAAGTTCAGGAAGTGCTTCCCAGATCGATCCCACAATGATTTTCAAAAGAGCAGAACGGCGGGGAAGTAATCGACCGTTGTAATCGTGAAAGCGACGCATCACCTCAGCGCATTGGGCGTCGGTAAACTCCTGGTCTTGACAACGGCCTTGGACGCGAATGTCCTCATAAGAGATAATCTCATCATAATCATACAAATAAGAAGCCATAGTATCTGAAAAGAAAAATCAACAAATGGTTCGCAATAAAAATATCAAGATTCTTACAATCTAAAAGAAAAAAACAGTGGTTCTAATGCTCCATCAATAAGGATTCTCATTTAATGAGAAAATCTCATTGAACTATGGAGTTAAACTCCCTCGAGAAACGGGCTTTACAGCAAATTCAAATCTGCAGAGAGAAGAAAAAGGGGAATGAAATTCCCAAAAGAAGAAATCTTTTTAGAGCTAAGCTCTGAAGAACAACCCAGAGAAATACACCAGAACTAAACTCCAAGGAACTCTTAAAGATCAGAGTAATAGGGTAAAACCCTGAGATCTTTTGAGATTAATGGTCTATCAAGATTATCTCAAGGAAGAGCAAAACTCTGTTAATGGGTTGAAAGAAATCTAAGACAAAAGAGTCTCTTTTAAGGGAAAAATGGTCAGAATCCTTACCAAGATTCTTGAAACAGAGTAAAACACTAAGAGTTTCTTTAAAAACAGAGATCTAAGCTCTGAAAAGAGAATTAAATTCTCAAGAAAGGAAGAACACTCAAGAAGATGAACAACAGTCATCTCAATGGCCAAATGCCCTATTTATAAAACATAAGAAGACGGTTCAACTTCCCAGAAGATCGGACGATGGAAAAGCTGACACCGCTGCACTCACGTGTGAGCCACGTGAGCGCAACGGTGGGAGGGCATTTGTTTCCCCTAATAAAAGAGCAAAGATCTGTTCAAAATTAATGAGACAGCGCCTCACGTGTTCTTCACGCGGGCACTGGTGTGCAAAGCACAAAAGAATCTATTAGATTAAATAAGAATTAAAACTCTCATATAGCGCCGCACGTGCTCCTCACGTGGGTGCCAGTGTGCAAAGCACAAAAAGAATTTATAAGAGTTAAAACTCTCAAGTGGCGTCTCACGTGCACAACACGTGAGCGCCGGCGCCCAGGTAGAATTAAATTCTACTCTCTGTTAAACAGAGCCGTTGGATCAAAGATCCAACGGAGATGATAAATCATCAAAAATGCAGAATTAAATTCTGTCGGGAGAAAACATTTCCCAAATTGGATCATAAAATAAAATTCTATTTTTGGGATATATTCTCTCAATCTTTCTAAATAAGAAAGATTGTCCTTTGTAAATCAGAGAACCCTTGGATTAAAAATCCAATGGTGATTAAACATTACCATTTTACAGAATAAAACTCTGCATATGGAAAATATTTCCCCAATCTTATTAAAAATAATAAAATATGTTCTGTAAAACAGAAACTCTTAGATCAAAAATCCAATGGTGGGTAAAATTCCCCAAATCAATTGGGATCTCTTAATAAGAGATTTTTTCAAACCTAATTAACAAACTTGCTTCCACTATATAAAGGACCGAAGACTTCAAGTCTGAGAGAGAGGAACCCCCCATAGTCTTCTAAAAACAAAAACAGAAAGTTTCAAAAAGGAATAGAGAATTAAATTCTCAAGGAAGAAGATCTCCCTCCTTAAAAACTCTAGGTAAAGAAAAAAACAGAGATAAAAACATCTCATTTACATATCTAAGGGTCTAACCCTTCTCGAAGAACTTAGTTCCTTCTCTGAATCTGAGATCCACAAGACAAGTCTCCCACAAGTTGAGAATTTAATTCTCATCGGGAGGAACTTGTTCTTGAGAATCAAAGATTCAGAAAGGAACTAGGAATTGAATTCCTAAAAACAAAGCATATAAGAGAAACCCAGTTCTCGTAAAAGAACTTGGTTCTTAAAAATGAAAACTTGATTCTAGATCTGCAAAACAAAGATCCTATCAATCATTAATATGCAAAAATGCTATCAGCATGCCCAGCACCCAGCGCTGCACATGTTCCTCATGTGAGCGCCACAGAAAGGAATGCTTAGCACTCACTAGGCAGCGCCGCACGTGTTCTTCACGTGGGCTGTAATAACTCCATTTTTAATGTACAAAGAATTGACTTAAATTCAATGTATACTTGGAGTATTTATTGTTGCTGATATCTCTTTAAGTATTTTTTTTCACTCCATAATTACAAGAAGGAGCTTGTAGCTCATTGGTAAGACTTTACACTGCTGAACCAAGCAACCAGAGTTCAAATCCCCTGCCCCACATTATTTTTAATATTATTTTGTTTTGATTTTTTTAGAATACCAACTGTTACACGTGCATTTCTCACAAATTTCCTTCTACACATAAAAAGTTAGATACACCATAAATCACCCCAGGAGACCCCCCACCCATCGAGCCTCCGACTCGGCCGAACGGCCGAGTCGCCAACATAGAAGTTGAGCATCTTTTACTAGTCAACCCCCCTGCACACACTAAATTGTTAGATTGGTTACAGAGAGCACATTAAACCTCTTTTACTCCAAATTTTAATGATTTTTATATATTTTTTACATTTTTTTAATTAAAAACCCTAACCCTAGCCTAACCCTATAAATACACCCCCTACCCTCTGCCCTCTCATCCTAAATTTCTGAGTCCACTCTTTCAAAATTCCAAGAGAACTTTGGTACGTTGGAAAACGAGCGAAAGGCGAAGCGCTGAAGAAATCGACGGCGAAATTCCGGTGATCGTGCTAGGAACTCTCAATGGCGATTCGACGCACCGGCAAACCCTCTACTTCTCTTTCACTCTTTAGTGTTGTCCAAACCCGTAAGTCCCCCTTTCTATCTTTCTTTTCTTTCATAAAAATACGAATTTACAAAACCCGACGGAATCGGAACAAACCCGATTTCCGATTCGGTTTTCTATAAAATCTCACTTATCACCAATTCCATCATGCTTAAAAATCTTTATATTGACTATTAATCACTTAACAAATAATTTGAACAAGTTTCCTCATATGAAATGATATCTTTTGCAATATATCGTATTTTTTCACTTAAATACCATAATATTTAGTTTTCACATTTAACCCCCTTAACATTGATATACCTTAAAGTAGATCACGAGGTAATGACCCACCTCCACACACATGCAAATACAACCCTAAATGATATCATCAAAACTTAGAATACGATAATACAAGATTTTACATTTAAATACCATTTTCTTAATAAAACCTTTTCTAAAAGTTTTAGGTTTGATACACTTTTAAAACAAATATCTTTTAATAGGAAAATACGATAAGTTGTGCACATCGATCGTTTATCTAAACCTGATTTTGTGGTGTCTAGGCTAGGCAAGTGAGCAAAGGTAACTTTAAAAGGCCCGTCTCACGATTCGTGAGCGGATCCCTCCTTCCTCACTTGTACTTACCTGGCCACAATTGGCGGTGAAGAGGCGATTTGAGGTTTCTAACAACTTGTTGTTTAGATCTTTTAGAAATAGTCTAGTTGAAATAGAAAACCCTAAAATCTAAAATACGGAAAATCGACTTTTGCAAATAAATACCTTTTACTTTATAAAACCGTTTTCTAAAGGATAGTATTTATAAAATCTTTGCAAAGCGCCACTACAACCCACCTTTGGGGAACCCGTTAGGGATAGTGCGGTTGATCGAGCACCCTCGGGCTTAGTAGTGCGAGATTCAGACCTCCGCAAGGAGCATTCGGTCTCAAAAGGTTTAAAATACGACATCTTAATAAAATGAGACTCTTAAAATATAAAATATTTATTGAAATTATTTTTTTTATAAATATATGTATATTATCATTAAAAGATCTATTTTGTTATAATATAAATATTCCATTTTTCTAAAAATCACAAGAATAAATTTTACATTAAAATACCATGAATTTCAAATAAACCAATATTACAAATAAATACCTTTATTTATGTAATTAGGATATTTTCACTAGAAATATCACAAAATAAAATTACACTCATCATAACTATAAAGACGAATAATAAATACTTGGGGTGTATCTTGAAAACTATACAAAAGTATTTTTACATAAAACCCCCTCAAGTTTTATAAATTATAATAAGGACCCTAGTAAATATAAGACTTCGATTTACATTTCTTTTGTCTGACTCGGGTTTGAGTCTGATTATTTCTGACTTGAATATGATTCAAGTCAATCTACATTCTTTAATATTCCAACTCAATATGAACACATGAATCCCAGAATCCAGTTATCAATCTATACAACTTGACCGAATCAAACCATGGATATACATCCATTATCCCGTTATTCCATTTACCTGATTATGCAGTTACAATCTGTTTACTGATATCATGGTTTTGGTCAGTCATCCAACTTATACAATACAATACAACAATACAATCAAAACACTACGGGGTTTAAGGGGTATTGGTGCGGAAGGTGTTAGAAGTGGCACGAGACGGTAAGATTAAGACACCTAACCTATATTCCGTTGTTGTTGTACCGTGGCTTAACGGTTCCTTGTACATTCCGTTTGCCCTGGTCTCTAGCATACTGAGACCCCTCTCGTATACACTGGCATCCTTCCGTACCAAGCTATAAACAACAGCGTAAACACAATATTCTACAATATTATACAATTTTTCTTTAGAAGATACCTCTTATTCTGTCTTGTCTAATTCTCCCTTATCTTTGGGACTTACCGAGCGACCTGTTCGCTGACGACATTCTATTTCTTTCTTCTTTGAATGTCGTCAGGTGTTTTGGACCCGTCAGAGATCGAGCCCACCGGTGAAGACTTGGATCAGTTTCACGAAGACCCCGAGCTCTAGACATTGTACCTTGTTTTATTCAGTATTTTCATTTCCTGTTATGCCATTGTTTAGGCATCGCTTTTTATTCCAGTTGTATTTACTTTTTCATGCATTGTACAAAGAATGATAATAAATAAAGTTGCTGTTATTTTATCTCTTGTCTCTTGTGATTATCTTTATATTGCTTAGATACGCTTAGCGTATGTACTTCTGAGTATATACGTAGCGGACCTCGTCGCGTCCCCTTTGCTGTATACTGGGAAGCGGGGCGTGACGGGTTTTGTTGGTGGCCCATGCAGGTCTGAGCTGTATAGAACCATACTATGCAGTTCTGTTATGCGTGAACAACCTAAGCAATATAACACAAGAACCAGCAACTAAAACATTCTTTACAATTCATGTTTTTTGAATCTTACAAATTTCTATTCCTTGAATCTTCTCATTTCATGTATTTGAATCTGTCCTAGCCCAAAATTTTCTTCAAGGTTATGGATTCCCCGAACAACACCAGCACCAATGTCAACAACACACCTCCAGCACTACCTCTCACACCAGCTGTTCCTGCGCCAACCACCGAGCAAACAGTGCTACTTGAGGCGATCCGCAGCCTTCTTGAGGGACAGCAACAACTCCTGAACCGTCCTGAGACCGACGCACCAGGGGTAAAGCAATTCAGGGTTTTGCACCCCAAGCAGTTCTCTGGTAAAGGAAGCCCACTTGAAGCTGAGGAATGGGCACAAAGCATAGAAGATGATCTGGCGGCAGTACAAGTGCCAGACATAGCTTGGGTCCGTGTGGCGAAACTACAGCTCACGGATAATGCTCGCAACTGGTGGAAGGCGGAAGAAAGCCGTCTGGTACAGCCTATAGAATAGAAGACTTTTCGCGAGAAGTTCGACGCGAAATACTTCCCTGTGACTGCCAGGTTTGCCATAGAGTAGTAGTTCATTCACCTACAACTGGGTTTAATGTGGGACAAATCAGTAGATGAGTACGACGCTGAATTCACCATGCTAAGCCGGTAAGATATGTCACAACAGTTCAATTTTTAAATCTCACATACTACACAGCTAACACAATCTTTAAACAGATTCGCGGCACACTTGATACCGACGGATGAGATCAGAGCCCGTCGCTTTCAACAAGGTTTGGATACGGAGATTCAGGCTGCACTAGCCACGGGAAAATTTCTGACTCATGAGGATGCTCTGGAAGCTGCCCACAGTTATGAGGCGGTGATAAAAGAAAAGGGCAGAGCTCAGTCTGCAGGAGTCAAGCACCCTGCTAACCAGATAGCAGGTGGAGCCTCGTCCAGGCCACCTTTCGTACCAAGGCGACCCGGAGTACCGAACCATCGTCCCAGCCCAGCCTTTTGCACCTACTGTAAGAGAACTGGACATATGATGAAAGACTGCCGTCGAGCCAACCGTCTTTGCTTAGTCTGCGGCTCAGCTACTCATGATATTGGGTCTTGTCCCCAAAGACAAAACCCAGTTGCTGCACCCAGGCCAGCAATTACCTATCCGCAGCAACCAGCTCTTCAGGCACCTACTCCAAGACCTGCACTACCTGCACCACCCAGAGGACCACAAGCTGCACCACCTCCTCGTCAGTTCCATCAAGCTCAAAGGAATGTTCCGAGGAATGCTCCTCAAGCCAGGAGGAATGTACCAAGGCGCCAAGCTTTCACGATGTCCGTGGAAGAAGCTGAGGCCACTGGCCAAGTCATCACTGGTAAACTTTTCTTTTCTATCCTGCTACTTAGCTACATATTTTCTATACCTAAAATATATCCCACATACCTTAGGTACAATCTTAGTATCCTCAATCCCTGCACTAGCACTGTTTGATACTGGAGCATCACACTGCTTTATGTCGCAACGGTTTGTCCGAACCCATGCTATTCCAGTCTCACCGCTTGTATCCAGCTGGAATGTCAGTTCAGGAAATGGCGTTCTAAAGGCAACTATGGGATACAGCTTGTGTCCAGTCGTCGTCTGCAGCAGAGAGTTTTATGCTGACTTCAAAGTGCTGTACATACCGAACTTTGATGTGGTTCTAGGAATGGATTGGCTTGGAACTTTTTATGCTACCATAGACTGTCGTCAAAGGAGGGTAGTATTCGAGATTCCAGACCATCCGGTCTTCTATTTCAAAAGCGGAGACCGTACACTGGAGCCAAGTATGTACAAAAAGAAGCCAAGAGAAGCAGTAGTTGCGGCAGCTCAAGCGGAGGAAGAATCAAGACCAGATGTGGTTCGAGAGTTCGACGATGTATTTCCTGACGATATATCAGGTTTGCCTCCCGATCGAGCTCTTGAATTCAGTATTGATTTAGAACCAGGAGCACAACCGGTGATCAAAGCACCCTATCGTTTAAGTCTGGAAGGTTTGAAGGAAGTCCGAACACAGTTGGACGAATTACTGGCGAAAGGATGGATTCGTCCCAACACTTCAAGTTGGGGATCACCTGTACTACTTGTGAAGAAGAAGGAAGGTTCATACAGAATGTGCATCGATTACAGAGCCTTGAACAAAGTCACTATAAAGAACAAGTATCCACTCCCGCGCATCGACGATTTATTCGATCAGCTAAGTGGATCTTGTGTTTTCTCTAAATTGGATCTTCATTCAGGTTATCATCAAGTGAAGGTCAAGGAAGCTGATATTCACAAAACAGCTTTCAGAACTTGCTATGGACATTACGAATTTCTAGTGATGCCATTTGGAGTGACCAACGCACCCGCAACATTCATGAACCTAATAATCAAGTTTTCTGGGAGTACTTAGACAGGTTTGTTGTCATCTTCATCGACGACATCCTGGTGTATTCTAAGAGTCGGAAAGAATATGCAGAACACCTACGAATTGTCCTAGAAACTCTTCGACAATATCAGCTTTATGCCAAGTACAGCAAGTGCGAGTTTTGGTTAAAGCAAGTTGGTTTTCTTGGACATATCGTATCAGGAGAAGGAATCTCGGTGGATCCAGCGAAAGTTTCAGCAGTTAGCGAATGGCCTACACCAAAGTCAGTGAAGGATATTCGGAGTTTCTTGGGTTTAGCTGGATATTACAGAAGATTTATTGAAGGCTTTTCAAAGATAGCAACGCCCCTGACCAAGCTCACACGTAAAGATGAAGAATTTGTGTGGTCAGAAGAATGCGAACAAGCTTTCGTTGAACTTAAGTCAAGGTTGACATCAGCACTTATTCTCGTCATACCGGATCAATCTGGAGGATTCGAAGTGCATTGCGAAGCATCCGGTAAGGGATTAGGATGTGTTCTACATCAGCACGGTAAAGTTGTGGCTTATGCTTCAAGACAGCTGAAGATTCATGAGCGCAATTATCCGACGCATGATTTGGAATTGGCAGCCGTCATTTTTGCTTTCAAGATTTGGCGTCATTATCTACTTGGTGAACGAGTGAATATCTACACAGATCATAAGAGCCTAAAGTACGTGTTTACTCAGAAGGAGTTGAATATGCGGCAGAGAAGATGGTTAGAACTCATGGCAGACTTTGACATCAACTTGCAATATCACCCGGGGAAGGTGAATGTAGTACCTGATGCTCTTAGTCGCCAACCATTAGCAATGAATCTCACCGCTCAGTGGAAGCTTCAACAAGGCTTGCATCAGATGGAGATTGAAGTAATCATGCCAGGTAATGCTTCAAGTTGGATGAATTTACAGGTTCAATCAACCATTGTCAATCAGATCAAAGCAGCTTAAGCAAGTGATACTAAGTTGCAAAAGATCAGAGAACAAGTGGAGAATGGACTCAGAACAGACTTCATCATCCATGAAGACGGATCTTTGAGATACGGAAGCAGATTGTGTGTACCAAAAGGTCCTGTTCGGGAAGAGTTAATGAAAGAAGCTCACAGCTCTTCCTATTCAGTACACCCTGGAGGTACCAAAATGTACAAAGATCTACGTCAGAATTATTGGTGGCATGGAATGAAGCGTGAAGTAGCCAGAAGCGTCGCAAAATTCTTGGTGTGTCAGCAAGTAAAGGCTGAACATCACAGGACTGCTGGATTACTTCAACCATCACCAATCCGTTACCAATCCCAGAATGGAAGTGGCAACACATCACGATGGATTTTGTGACTGCTCTTCCTCGCAGCACAAAGGGTAACGATGCGGTATGGGTCATTGTGGATTGACTCACAAAGTCGGCTCACTTCATCCCATTTCGAGTTGGCCAATCTACTGAGATACTAGCAAAGAAGTACATGGAGGTAATAATCTAATTAAGATTTAAACTCTTCATAATGTACTATCTCTGATACCCATGAACTCATACAGGAAATTTTGAGACTTTATGGAGTACCGGTCTGCATTGTATCCGATCGTGACACCAGGTTCCGATCGCAATTTCAGCAGAGTTTGCAAGCAAGCTTGGGAACAAGTCTGAACTTCAGCATGGCTTATCATCCACAAACAGATGGTCAGTCGGAACGAACTATTCAGATCTTGGAGGATATGCTCAGAGCGTGTATGTTAGACTTCAAAGGATCGTGGGAAGATCACCTACATTTTGTGGAGTTTTCGTACAACAACAGCTACCAAGCAAGCATAGGAATGGCACCTTTTGCAGCATTGTATGGAAGGAAGTGTTGATCGCCATTAAGTTGGGACGACATCGGAGATAGAGAACTTCTTGGACCAGAGATGATAGTAGCGACTGTTGATGTGGTTCGTACTATCAGGGAAAGAATGCGCATAGCCCAAGATCGACAGAAGCACTGGGCTGATGCGAAGAGACGACACTTGGAGTTCCAGCCAGGAGATCACGTATTCTTGAAAATATCTCCGAACCGCGGAGTGATCCGATTTGGAAGACGGGGTAAGCTAAGTCCGAGATATATTGGACCGTTCGACATACTCGAACGAGTCAGTGAAGTGGCATACCGCTTAGCGCTTCCACCTTCATTGGAAGGAGTGCATAATATGTTCCACATATCCCAACTCAGAAGGTATGTGAGTGACCCCAGTCATGTTCTCGATTATTCCGAGCTCACGATACAGCCCGATTTGTCTTGTGAGCAACAGCCTGTGGAGATCCTGGACAGGAAAGTGAAGACACTTCGGAACAAGGAAGTTAACTTGGTTCGAGTGATGTGGAGGAAAGACACTCCAGGAGAGTCCACTTGGGAAAGGGAGGATGAAATGCGTACTAGATATCCACACCTCTTTGTAAACTAGTTCTCAAATAAAAGTTGTAAATTTCGAAGACAAAATTTTTGTAAGGAGGGTAGACTATAACAACTCCATTTTTAATGTACAAAGAATTGATTTAAATTCAATGTATACTTAGAGTATTTATTGTTGCTGATATCTCTTTAAGTATTTTTTCACTCCATAATTACAAGAAGGAGCTTGTAGCTCATTGGTAAGACTTTACACTGCTGAACCAAGCCACCAGAGTACAAATCCCCAACCCATATTAATTTTAATATTATTTTGTTTTGATTTTTTTAGAATACCAACCGCTACACGTGCGTTTCTCACAAATTTCCTTCTACACATAAAAAGTTAGATACACCATAAATCACCCCAGGAGACCCCCCACCCATCGAGCCTCCGACTAGGCCCGACTCGGGCCGGCGCCACCGGCAGGACTCGGCCGGACGGCCGAGTCGCCAACATAGAAGTTGAGCATCTTTTACTAGTCAACCCCCCTGCACACACTAAATTGTTAGATCGGTTACAGAGAGCACATTAAACCTCTTTTACTCCAAATTTTAATGATTTTTATATATTTTTTACATTTTTTTAATTGAAAACCCTAACCCTAGCCTAACCCTATAAATACACCCCCTACCCTCTACCCTATCATCCTAAATTTCTGAGTCCACTCTCTCAAAATTCCAAGAGAACTTTGGTACGTTGGAAAACAAGCAAAAGGCGAAGCGCTGACGAAATCGACGGTGAAATTCCGGTGATCATGCTAGGAACTCTCAACGACGATTCGACGCACCGGCAAACCCTCTACGTCCCTCTCACTCTCTAGTGTTGTCCAAACCCGTAAGTCCCCCTTTCTATCTTTCTTTTCTTTCATAAAAATACGAATTTACAAAACCCGACGGAATCGGAACAAACCCGATTTCCGATTCGGTTTTCTATAAAATCTCACTTATCACCAATTCCATCATGCTTAAACATCTTTATGTTGACTATTAATCACTTAACAAATAATTTGAACAAGTTTCCTCACATGAAATGATAGCTTTTGCAATATATCGTATTTTTTCACTTAAATACCACAATGTTTAGTTTTCACATTTAACCCCTTTAATATTGATATACCTTAAAGTAGATCACGAGGTAATGACCTACCTCCACACACACGCAAATACTACCCTAAATGATATCATCAAAACTTAGAATACGATAATACAAAATTTTAGATTTAAATACCATTTTCTTAATAAAACCTTTTCTAAAAGTTTTAGGTTTGATACACTTTTAAAATAAATATATTTTAATAGGAAAATACGATAAGTTATGGACATCGATCGTTTATCTAAACCTGATTTTGTGGTGTCTAGGCTAGGCAAGTGAGCAAAGATAACTTTAAGAGGCCCGTCTCACGATTCGTGAGCGGATCCCTCCTTCCTCACTTGTACTTATCTGGCCACAATTGGCGGTGAAGAGGCGATTTGAGATTTCTAACAACTTGTTGTTTAGATCTTTTAGAAATAGTCTAGTTGAAATAGAAAACCCTAAAATCTAAAATACGGAAAATCGACTTTTGCAAATAAATACCTTTTACTTTATAAAACCGTTTTTTAAAAGATAGTATTTATAAAATCTTTGCAAAGCGTCACCACAACCCACCTTTGGGGAACCCATTAGGGATAGTACGGTTGATCGTGCACCCTCGGGCTTAGTAGTGCGAGATTCAGACCTCCGCAAGGAGCATTCGGTCTCGAAAGGTTTAAAATACGACATCTTAATAAAATGAGACTCTTAAAATATAAAATATTTATTGAAATTATTTTTGTATAAATATATGTATATAATCATTAAAAGATCTATTTTGTTATAATATAAATATTCCATTTTTCTAAAAATCACAAGAATAAATTTTACATTAAAATACCATGAATTTCAAATAAACCAATATTACAAATAAATACCTTTATTTATGTAATTAGGATATTTTCACTAGAAATATCACAAAATAAAATTACACTTATCATAACTATAAAGACGAATAATAAATACTTGGGGTGTATCATGAAAACTATACAAAAGTATTTTTACATAAAACCCCTTCAAGTTTTATAAATTACAATAAGGGTCCTAGTAAATATAAGACTTCGATTTACATTTCTTTTGTCTGACTCGGGTTTGAGTCTGATTATTTCTGACTTGAATATGATTCAATTCAATCTACATTCTTTAATATTCCAACTCAATATGAACACATGAATCCCAGAATCCAGTTATCAATCTATACAACTTGACTGAATCAAACCATGGATATACATCCATTATCCCGTTATTCCATTTACCTGATTATGCAGTTATAATCTGTTTACTGATATCATGGTTTTGGTCAGTCATCCAACTTATACAATACAACACAACAATACAATCAAAACACTACGGGGTTTAAGGCGTAGATTGGTGCGGAAGGTGTTAGAAGTGGCACGAGACGGTAAGATTAAGACACCTAACCTATATTCCGTTGCTGTTGTACCGTGGCTTAACGGTTCCTTGTACATTCCGTTTGCCCTGGTCTCTAGCATACTGAGACCCCTCTCGTATACACTGGCATCATTCCGTACCAAGCTACAAACAACAGCGTAAACACAATATTCTACAATATTATACAATTTTTCTTTAGAAGATACATCTTATTCTGTCTTGTCTAATTCTCTCTTATCTTTGGGACTTACCGAGCGACCTGTTCGCTGGCGACATTCTATTTCTTTCTTCTTTGAATGTCGTCAGGTGTTTTGGACCCGTCAGAGATCGAGCCCACCGGTGAAGACTTGGATCAGTTTCACGAAGACCCCGAGCTCTAGACATTGTACCTTGTTCTATTCAGTATTTTCATTTCCTGTTATGCCATTGTTTAGGCATCGCTTTTTATTCCAGTTGTATTTACTTTTTCATGCATTGTACAAAGAATGATAATAAATAAAGTTGCTGTTATTTTATCTCTTGTCTCTTGTGATTATCTTTATATTGCTTAGATACGCTTAGCGTATGTACTTCTGAGTATATACGTAGCGGATCTCGTCGCGTCCCCTTCGCCGTATACTGGGAAGCGGGGCGTGACATGGGCGCTACAGAAGGGAAGAGTGCTTAGCACCCACTAGGCACCGCCCAACGCCGCATGTGTTCCTCATGTGGGCGCCACAGAAGCTAAGAGTGCTTAGCACTCATTAGGTAGCGCCTAGCGCCCGGCTCCGCACGTGATCCCCACGTGTGCGCCGCAAAAGAGAAGAAAAGAGTGCTTAGCACGCCATAAACAGCCCAAAATGGCTTAGTGTTCAACACTCATTAGGTAGCGCCCAGCGCCTCACGTGTTTCCCACGTGGACGCCATAAAGTGTACCTAACACTCCATATAAAGACAAAAGGAGTAAAGTGTTCAACACTTGTTGGGCAATCCCTATGACTGAAAGCTCCACAGGATCATATGTGGGCGTCAGAACTTATATAAGTGCTCAACACTTTTTGCATAAAAAAGGACTGATTAAACAGAGCCCAAACAAGTGCTTAGCACTTTTTTCAAAAAAAAAGAGAGGGGAGACTAAGCAGACTAAAGCCTAAATTGGCTATGTTTCTAAAGTCTTGCAACTGAGTCCAAATACTCTGTTGCTGGGTCTTAAATAAGGAAGATCCTGAAATGTTAAGTGGATCTTAGTCTCAAATTGGACTAATGTATCCTTAACAAAAATTCTTAAGGCCGCCATAACCTCTCTCCCTCAAACACGAGATTTGGTTCAAGGGTACATCTTTTCACACCTCTGATATATATCATTTTAATTCTTCAACGTCTTCAGAGAGGTGGCGGGTCTCGACGACCAACAACTCCTTTCATCCCATATTGATGCACTTCCAAATTGACGTGCACACCTCAAATCAGATCGTACCCTAAATTGGGCACATTCCATATCAATATCGTTCACTTCGTCACGTAACAAATACACGTGCGCGCAAATTGAATGTTGGACCGATACGTCCTTAAACTAATATTCGCCTCCAAAATGGCGATGATGGACCGAAACGTCCTTAAACTAATATTCGCCTCCAAAATGGCGATAATGGACCGAAACGTCCCTAAACTAAAACTTCGCCTCAAACATGGCGATAATGGACCGTGATGTCCTTAAACTAAAATAATCGAGCCCAAATGCTCATATGTTTCAGTCGATCTTAATCTCAAACCAGATTAACGGTCCTTAAATCAACCTAAACCCAAATCTAAAAATATACGGATTTGGACTAATCCACGACCTACGGGCGACGACATAAATTAGTCTCCGTATACAATCTACGGGCAACCAAAATAAAACAAACATACACACGACACGAAGTTAACCTCTGGAGCAGGAGAAAGTGGTTATCGCGATGCGGTAACGTAATTAACTGCAGGGGCTTGCGCCTGCAGGGAAGAGCATCTCCACAATCAAAACCCCTCGCAAATGGAGGGAATCTGACGAAGTCCACTACAACGGCCGCATCCGTCAAAACCTCCAATACACGGTGTCATAAATCAACTTGGTATCTTCGGAGAGGTGGATGGATAAGTCCAAATAGCATCTGCCCCCAAATTCAGGCCAGACGTCCCGACGTCTCGGTCCGGTCTTTCGGCGGTAAACAGTTCTGCTACCACTTATCATCTGTAACGCCATACAGATGTTAGAATTGAGCTTGGTAAATACATACCCTGGAGTCAGAATGTAATTGGGAAAGCAGTTTTCAATAACTATTGCACAGGGAAACCGTAACATGAAAATGTTTCGAGGGGTAGCCAGGTATTCCTAATAACGCCCTTCCAATATCCAGATCCATGACACCAGTTGCAATTTCCATTTCCCTCACTTCAATCCCTTAATTTGTCTTTACTTCTTACCTTCTATACACCGTATTTAGGCTAATTGATTTTCTTCCTTCCTTACCTTTCGACACATGCCTAAGATTTGGAAGAAGACCATCCAATAAGCATAATAGCTGTACTCTCTTAATATGATGAGCTCTCGCAACCTGAGAGAAGGTAAAGGGTAGATACAACCGAATAATCCTATTCAAATTATCCAAATCGAAATCTATTCTCGAACTGAAATAAATTTCTACGAGTTCGTATATAACTATACGAGATGGTTTTATCTATTCTATCAGGATCTTCGTAGTGATACGGAATGTTCTGGAGAAAGCTAAGGGTAAAGTAGGAGGGACATGGATATAAGCGAATTTGTCGTGAATCTAGACGATCCAAAGTCGAATGGTAAAAGGTTCGGTTTAGCTTGGTTTTAGAGTTTTTTAGTTTAAGGAAGGTCAAGGTCAGAGAGAAAAGAAACATTCAGCATGCACTCTAATCTAAATTAGATTGGTTAATCAATTTATCTAATCAGGATAGCTCCCACTGTTTCCTCGAATTCTCCTTTAAACCCTAAAAGGAGAACTAGTCGGGATAACCCGAGGAGTAGTGCCTACTCATCAGTGGGAATCGGGACCCAACTATCACCACATAGAAACTTGATAGAATCTACTCAAGGCACTGCACTCCAGAAGGTATGCACATATTTGGTAAGTTTGCTTTTATATTTGAAACTCTCGATATTGTTTTTGCCCCTAAGACCCTAGTGACCTTGACAGAGTCAACAAATCAAACGATCCTAGTCAAGTTCAACCCATCATTATCTTGATTGCATTAAACCCACCCGTATGAGCCCTAGACAGGGTCAACAAGGCCGTAAGACTGTCCTAACCAATCGCATCAAATGCTATAAATAAGCACCAATTAGCTACCGCACACTACGTCTTGACAGAGTCAACAAATGCAGCATGAATACTAACCACCACTCGTAGGAAATGACGGAGGGCCACGGCTAGTTTTTGGCTAAAACCCCTTAATGTAATGAACTTGATCTTGTTGACGAAGCCATGCAATTTTTAAAATGGAGTGGTTTAGGCTCCGCATTTTAAAACGAGTGGTTTTGTAGAAAACCGATGGTTTTAAAGAAAACCGAGTAGTTTATAGTCACATAATGTAACATTTCAAAAAAATAAAATATTATTTTTTAGAATTTTTGTAACAACCGAGTCCAATTCTACAAATTTCGGTTACCGTATGTGTGGTGTGTGGTATTTATTTCATTTATCTTGCTTGACTGTTGCTAGTTATAATTTACCCCGACAATTCATATTCGTGCATATAACAATTTAAGTCGTTTAAAATAAATTAAAAATACTTGACATGGCCTGCTTGACACTCCTAACCCTGTAGTAGCGTCCTTGCATTGTATTCTCGTCCCGTTCAGTGAAACGGACGTGTTTGGATGGCTACGCGCACGGGCGTGCATCCGTTTTTGGGGGTATGCTTTTAAGTATAAAATCCTTCCTTTTAATTTTTGGAACCTGCCAATAGTTTTCATATTTCAAATTCAAATTTTTGGACCCGATCCGGACGCAATTCTAAAATGTTTTACATCCCGCTAAATCTTTTCCAAAATCTTTTAAATCGGCTAAAAATAATGTCTTCAGCCTATCAAATTTTTTTATAAACCGGGGGATATAATTATTTAATCCCACGGAAAATATTTTTGTAAATCTTTTAAACCTTTCCCCTAACCAAATATTTCTCCTCAGCCAATCACATTTCATTTTTCCCTGGGCCCCGCGCCAATCTCTTCCTCTCTCCTTTCTCCTTCTCTTTCTCTCTCTTCTCTCCCTCTCTCTCTCTCTGGCGCTAAAAGCCAAATTTCTTTCTCCTCCTCGTTTCCTCCCTCCTCTCGATCTCTCTCTCCCTCTCTATCTCTCTCCTCTTCTCTCTCCTCTCGGAAATCTCTCTCCCTCTCTCCCCGCGTCTCCTCTCTCTCTCTTCTTCTTTTATATTTCTTTCTTCTCCTTCATTAAAACAACAGAACCCATCCCTGAAAAAAAAACCCTAGCCGTCTTGCCTCCTCTCGCCGTTGCCCTAGCGCCGACGCCATCGTCGCCGTTCATTGCCGCGGCTCACCCTCATCACCTCCACCTTCTCTTCTTCCTCCTTTCCTTCTCTCCCGAGCCCCTGCACCTCTGCACTTTGTGCATTGCCGGAGCTGTCGCCATCGACGACTCGTCCCCGTGTCCCTGGCATCGTGCACAACCACGGTAAGCTACCTTCTTTCCCCTCATCCTTCTCTTCTTCTTCTTTCTCTTTTCTTCATCTTGGAACTTCTTCTCTGTTGATTGTTTTCGGGTCTTCTGTAGATCGCCGGAGCTCCGTCGACGACGCACCGACGACGCTGTCAACTCCTGCAATCCAGTGAGTAAGTTTCCTTCATTAATCCCCTCCATTCTCTTGCCTTCTTCTTGCTTCTTTTCCATGCATCTCTTGTCTATTACAATATTTACTGTTTTCTGTCTTGCCGGAATCCGACCGTGCCGACGACGTTTCCCGACGACTCAGCAAGAACCTCTGATCCGTGTGACTCCACTGTTCGTCGTTTGGGTTCATTCCGTGAACCATGCGCGCATTGCGATTTTTCCCCGCCGACGCGTAACGTTCCGTTTTCCGTTTCGCGACCCGTCGAGGCAAGTGAAACTTGCTACATGCTATTTAAACTATTCTTATACCAATTTATTTATTTCCTAGTCAATCTCTAAATAGAATCGAAAGTATTGGATTTCAAGTTAACCGTATAAAGTTCCGTTACACATTTTATGATCTCGAACTTGAAAGTTAATTGTTGCATCTAATTATTTATACCTAGTAATCACCTGTAAATGTTAGACCACATGATCACATTTGTTTATAGCCATGATACCCCTTTTATCCAGTTTTAACCTATCGGACATCCACGTGCATCTTTAACCAGTTTAATTACAATTGCACCCATTGAACAGGTTATACAAGTCGTCGCATCCCTAGATTACTCCATACTTATTAACCTGGTTTTTAGCATTCACATCTATCATACTGTATTCGTATAATGCTGACACCATCTGGTAAACACAACTGATAACTGTACGGCTAATTAATTAAATCTGCTTTATTGCTTAATCTATTGCTTAGATTGTGTTATTGATAACCATGCTTGGTTATTTATAACCATGATTATGCTAGCTGTTTATGAGTACCCACATGCTATCTTTTACACGCTGGCATGACTTGCTACACACATTGTTTGACCCGACATGGTACCGTACACTACTTGACTTGACCAGTTGTACCATGGCTTGACCTGTTACCTGACCTTGGGTTTAATGCCAACAAACCCGACACGTAGTCCTCACGGACCGTTCCCGTTGTCTATCCAGACAAACCTGCTCTTACCTGATCCCGTGTTGGTATTAGTTCTTGATTACTGAATACCTGACTTGACATACATAACTTGGGGAAATGGGGAAATCAATGATGAAATCCTGACTTGTAACTCGACAGTTGCTTGCTTTTACTGATCAATTTTAGAGACTAGGCCCGCCTCGTGACGATGCTGCTGACATTGTTGGTCTGTACTCTTTTCCTGTTAGTGCCTAGCGGCACGTCTCGGTTTCAGCCCGAGAGTCTTAGACCGTGGTCCCGGGTATGCACGGGATACTATTGAGTTACATCGATGATTCATCAAATTGATTTCAAAGACTTTAGAGTAGATAACCCAATAGACCAGTTTAGCTTACTCACTGCACACTACCCTTCACTGCCCTGATTTATATTACTGTTACACCTGCTTTTCATTCATATTTATATTTGCATTGCCTGTTACCCTGTTTACATTTTATTATTTGATGACATGACGCGCTGACGTCTGGGTTTTGCATGGCCCAGATTCCGTACCTTTGCTGCAGTCCGAGCAGGAGTACTTCAGCCAGCAGGCTGAGCAGTGAGGTTTCAGTAGTAGTTAGTTCTTTTATTTTCTGCATTTTATTCCTGATGTGAGCCCGCATTATGGGACATACATTCCAGTTATTTTGTATTGGATCTTTTGCTTCCGCACTTTTATTGTTCTTGACTCATGTTATCTTGGTTTATGGACATGTATTAGATAGTTACATTTTGTTCTTGATATCTCTACAGCCGTAATATGACTGTGGATAGATACTTCCTACCCACAGGTAGCATGGTTGGCTATGTCACGTGCCCAATTTAACGTACTCTGGGAAGCGGGGCGTGACATGGTTCTTTTGGTATCAGAGCCATAAGTTAGTCGGGTTGATTCTTTTTGTAGTTGGGTATTGTACCCAATACACGAATCAGAATACCCGTGTTTAGGAAACATGTCCTGCCACCTTTCCGTTTATATCTTTTACGATGTGCAAACTTCCTTTGCATATCGACTCGAAACCCTGATTCCTTGGTATCTCTAGAACTTAGGCGACTTGGGTGGAGTTATGTACTTGTAGCTATGATACCGCGGTATAGTTACAATGCGGTACTCTATTTAAGTAACTCGGAGTTCTAGTCTTGATCTACATTTTGAATCTGTTATCATGCTAATATTTGGGTGTTTTGATTTCAGGAATATGGCAGACAAGAATCTGAAGACGTACCAAAGGCGTGTTGACGAAGCCGCCATGCTTGGAGTGATACGGGAAATGCTGGAGAATCAAAAGAGGCAGACCGAGCTGATCCGGCAGCAAGCTGAATCGTTTCAGGAAGGTTTGCGGACCGTTCAGCAGCCCGTGAACAATGTTGGAGCTAAACCAGTTGATCGAGTGGGGACCGTAGCAGATTTCAGGCGTTTGGGTCCGTCTGTCTTTACTGGTTTGGAGGAGCCGTTGCCAGCGGAACAGTGGCTAGTTGACACGGAGAACTTACTTATTGCGGCGCAGATCCCAGATGATAAAAGAGTGGATGTGGTGTGAATTCAGTTAGTGGACTACGCCCGTGAATGGTGGCTGGTGGAAGAGGCCCGCTTTCCCAAGCTGATCAAGTGGGCGGATTTTTCGAAGAGTTTTCTGGAGAAGTTCTTCCCGCGGACTGCACGGGAAGAAATGGAAGAGAAGTTCATCAGTCTGAAGCAGAATGGTGCACCCGTAGATGTACATGCAGCAGAGTGGACATGGCTCAGTAGATTCGCTGGACCTTTAGTTGCCAACGATGCAGACAGGGCAAGGAGGTTCATGCGCAGTTTGGATGTGGACATCCAGAGGCAAATTGTCTCCCTGGGTTTGACCACTTTCTCACAGGTACTTACGGCAGCACGAGAACAACAGAGCTTATCTGGGAAGACTGGGAGTTCACAGCAGACAGCAGTTGCGGTAAGGAAGCCGGCATTTGTACCGAATCGAGCTCATGGACGCAGAGGTATTCCAGTGGACCGTCGTGGTGTAACACCGATGAAGAAGTCTGCTGTCGTTGATCAGAGAAAGCACGTGGTTTGTAGCTATTGCCACTTACCCGGACATTTGCAAAAGGAATGTCGCAGGATGCGGGGACTTTGTCTGGTTTGTGGATCGGCGGATCATACTGTTAGTTCGTGTCCGTCGAAGCTATGCACAAGGGATGATATTCAGAAGCATCCACAGAAACCATTTCAGGGGCAGAAGCAGCTGACTCAAAGACCTAATCAGGCTCGAGCTTTTACCTTGACGGCTGAGGAAGCTAAAGCTTCAGGAGAAGTTGTTTCAGGTATTCTACTCGTTCATGGTTTTCCCGCATTAGCGTTATTTGATTCTGGTGCATCCCATTGTTTTATGTCGTCCAAGTTTATAGCTACACACTCGATTACCTGCACGACTCTGTCTAGTTTCTGGGATATACACACTGGGAATGGGAAAATCATATCTAGTAGAGAGTGTAAAGATTGTATAGTTGTTGTTTGCGGACGGGATCTTTTTGCAGATTTCTTGGTGATTGATACGGGCAGCTACGAAGTCGTCTTGGGAATGGATTTTCTTGGCACTTTCCACGCTCACATTGATTGTAGGGCAAAGAAAGTAATTTTCCAAATTCCCGGACATCCCGAGTTTACCATCACTGGATGAAGCAGTTCTGTCGGGCCAGTCGAGTTTAGGGCTAGGCCGACAACTAATATTCTTGCATCAATGGAGGTTGATGAAAGTGAAGAGCCAGCTGTTGTTCGCGATTTTATGGACGTGTTTGAAGATATATCAGGATTACCGTCGAAGCGAGACGTGGAGTTCGCAATTGATCTTATTCCTGGTGCAGCGCCAGTATCTAAAGAGTACTATCCAATGGCACCAGTGGAGTTGGAAGAAGTCAAGAAACAGGTTGCTTAATTGCTTGAGAAGGGTTGGATTCGAAGCAGTAACTCGCCTTGGGGAGCTCCAGTTCTTCTAGTCAAGAAGAAGGATGTCACAAGAAGGATGTGCATCGACTATCGAGAATTAAACCGGGTGACTATTAAGAACAAGTACCCGATCCCTCGCATTGGCGAACTATTTGAGCAGCTTAGTGGCGCGAGGGTATTCTCGAAGCTGGATTTGCGATCCGGATATCATCAAGTCCGAGTGAAAGCAGAAGATATTTGCAAGACGGCGTTCCGAACTCGGTATGGACATTACGAGTACTTAGTTATGCCCTTCGGAGTAACGAATGCACCAGCGATATTCATGGACTTGATGAACCGAATCTTTTCACCATTCTTGGACCAGTTTATTGTTGTGTTCATTGACGATATTCTGGTCTATTCGAAGAGTTTTGGAGAGCATGTAGAACATTTGAAGATCGCACTGCAGACGTTGAGACAGGAGAAGTTATATGCGAAGATGAGCAAGTGCGAGTTTTGGCTGAAAGAAGTAATGTTTTTGGGGCATGTCGTGTCTGGCGATGGAATCGTCGTCGATCCAGAAAAGATTGCAGCAGTTCGAGATTGGCCGATTCCAAAGAATGTTGCGGAGATAAGAAGTTTTCTTGGACTAGCCGGGTATTACAGAAGATTTGTGGAGAACTTTGCTCGTCTGGAGGAGCCGTTGACCAAGCTTACGCGCAAAGAGGTACCTTTTGTGTGGACGGATAGGTGTGCGTCAGCATTCGAGACGTTGAAGCAGAGATTAGTAACCACCCCTATTCTGACCGTGCCAGACGGTTCTAGAGGATTGGTGATTCATAGCGACGCATCTGGAAAATGATTGGGATGTGTTTTGATGCAGCATGGGAAGGTTGTAGCGTACGCATCGAGACAGTTGAAGACCCATGAGAAGAATTACCCAACTCATGACTTGGAGCTTGCGGCTGTGATTTTTGCTTTGAAAATTTGGAGACACTACCTTTTGGGCGAAAGGGTCGAAGTTTTCACGGATCATAAGAGTTTGAAGTATGTGTTCACGCAGAAGGAGCTTAATATGAGGCAGCGTAGATGGTTAGAGCTGATGGCTGACTACGATCTTGATCTTAAGTACCATCCGGGGAAGGTTAATGTCGTACCGGATGCGCTCAGTCGGTTACCAGCAATTCAGATGTTGACTACGCAGAAGGAACTCGTTGAAGACTTTCGAAGATTTAATTTGGAGGTTGTGCTACCGCATTCTTCGGGACAGTTGATGTAGCTACAAGTACATTCGTCGTTGATCGAGAATATTAAAGCAGCGCAACCGCAGGACCCTAGATTGCGAAAGTTTCGAGAACAGGTTGAAGCCGGACTAAGAACAGATTTACTGATCCATGAAGATGGTTCGTTGAGATATGGTAGCTGTTTGTGTGTGCCAAAGGGTGATGTTCGCGAAGAGCTTATGAAGGAGGCACACAGTTCAGCTTATTCCATACATCCAGGAGGCACGAAGATGTACCGAGACTTACGACAGCATTTCTGGTGGGAAGGCATGAAACGGGAGATTGCTCGCTTTGTTGCAAAGTGCTTGGTGTGTCAGCAAGTTAAGGATGAACATCAAAGGGTTGCTAGTTTGTTGCAACCACTTCCGATTCCTAAGTGGAAGTGGGAACATATAACCATGGATTTCATGACAGTTTTACCGCGGAGTCCAAAAGGCAACAATGCAGTATGGGTGATTGTTGATCGTTTGACCAAAGCAGCTCATTTCATTCCTTTTCGGGTTGGTCAATCAACAGAAACTTTGGCGGAGTGGTACATGCAGGAGATTGTAAGATTGCATGGAGTACCGGTGAGCATCGTGTCCGATCGTGACACTCGGTTCTTATCACACTTTTGGCGGAGCTTACAAGAAAGTTTGGGAACTCGATTGAAGTTTAGCACAGCTTATCATTCTCAAACTGATGGCCAGTCGGAAAGAACGATCCAAACTCTTGAGGATATGTTGAGAGCATGCATGTTGGACTTCAAGGGTTCTTGGGAGGATCATCTACATTTGGTGGAGTTTTCTTACAACAACAGTTTTCAGGCAACTATTCAGATGGCTCCATTTGAAGCTTTGTATGGTCGCAAGTGTCGTTCACCTGTTTGTTGGGACGATGTCGGTGAACGAAGATTGTTGGGACCGGATCTGGTTGTGCAGACAGTTGAAAAAGTTAACGCTATTCGGAATCATATGAAAGCAGCTCAAGACCGACAGAAGAGTTGGGCAGATACGTCGAGAAGACCTCTAGAGTTCGCCGTGGGTGATTTGGTATTCTTGAAGATATCACCGACTAGAGGGGTGATTCGTTTTGGAAGTCGAGGAAAGCTCAGTCCTCGATTCGTTGGACCCTTTGAGATCTTGGAGCGTGTTGGTGAGGTAGCGTATCGTTTGGCGTTACCGCAGTCCTTGGCGAATGTGCACGATGTGTTTCACGTATCTCAACTCCGTAAGTATGTTCGAGATGAAACACATGTGTTGGATTATTCGGAGCTGACGGTACGAGAAGACTTGACTTTTGAGGAGCGACCGGTTGAAATTGTGGATCGAAGGGAAAAGGTTCTTAAGAACAAGGTTATCCCTCTTGTACTTGTTTCTTGGGGTAATCGCTCACATGGAGAGTCCACTTAGGAACGAGAAGATAAAATCCGGCAGAAGTTTCCTCACCTTTTCTTGTAGTTGTCGTCGTCTATCTTTTGTAATCTTGGAATTTCGAGGACGAAATTCTTTTTGTAGTTGGGTATAATGTAACAACCGAGTCCAATTCTATAAATTTCTGTTACCATATGTGTGGTGTGTGGTATTTTTTTCATTTATCTTGCTTGACTGTTGCTAGTTATAATTTACCCCGACAATTCATATTCGTGCATATAACAATTTAAGTCGTTTAAAATAAATTAAAAATACTTGACAAGGTCTGCTTGACACCCCTAACCCTGTGGTAGCGTCCTTGCATTGTGTTCTCGTCCCGTTCAGTGAAACGGACGTGTTTGGACGGCTACGCGCACGGGCGTGCATCCGTTTTTGGGGGTATGCTTTTAAGTATAAAATCCTTCCTTTTAATTTTTGGAACCTGCCAATAGTTTTCATATTTCAAATTCAATTTTTTGGACCCGACCCGGGCGCAATTCTGAAATGTTTTACATCCTGCTAAATCTTTTCCAAAATCTTTTAAATCGGCTAAAAATAATGTCTTCAGCCTATCAAATTTTTTTAAAAACCGGGGGATATAATTATTTAATCCCACGGAAAATATTTTTGTAAATCTTTTAAACCTTTCCCCTAACCAAATATTTCTCCTCAGCCAATCACATTTCATTTTTCCCTGGGCCCCGCGCCAATCTCTTCCTCTCTCCTTTCTCCTTCTCTTTCTCTCTCTTCTCTCTCTCTCTCTGGCGCTAAAATCCAAATTTCTTTCTTCTCCTCGTTTCCTCTCTCCTCTCGATCTCTCTCTCCCTCTCTATCTCTCTCCTCTTCTCTCTCCTCTCGGAAATCTCTCTCTCTCTCCCCGCGTCTCCTCTCTCTCTCTTCTTCTTTTATATTTCTTTCTTCTCCTTCATTAAAACAACAGAACCCATCCTTGAAAAAAAACCCTAGCCGCCTTGCCTCCTCTCGCCGTTGCCCTAGCGCCGACGCCATCGTCGCCGTTCAACATCGCGGCTCACCCTCGTCACCTCCACCTTCTCTTCTTCCTCCTTTCCTTCTCTCCCGAGCCCCTGCACCTCTGCACTTTGTGCATCGCCGGATCTGTCGCCATCGACGACTCGTCCCTGTGTCCCTGGCATCGTGCATAACCCCGGTAAGCTTCCTTCTTTCCCCTCATCCTTCTCTTCTTCTTCTTTCTCTTTTCTTCATCTTGAAACTTCTTCTCTGTTGATTGTTTTCGGGTCTTCTGTAGATCGCCGGAGCTCCGTCGACGACGCGCAAACGACGCTGTCAACTCCTGCAATCCAGTGAGTAAGTTTCCTTCATTAATCCCCTCCATTCTCTTGCCTTCTTCTTGCTTCTTTTCCATGCATCTCTTGTCTATTACAATATTTACTGTTTTCTGTCTTTCCGGAATCCGACCGTGCCGACGACGTTTCCCGACGACTCAACAAGAACCTATGATCTCGAACTTGAAACTTAATTGTTGCATCTAATTATTTATACCTAGTAATCACCTGTAAATGTTAGACCACATGATCACATTTGTTTATAGCCATGATACCCCTTTTATCTAGTTTTAACCTATCGGACATCCACGTGCATCTTTAACCGGTTTAATTACAATTGCACCCATTGAACAGATTATACATGTCGTCGCATCCCAAGATTACTCCATACTTATTAACCTGGTTTTTAGCATTCACATCTATCATACTGTATTCGTATAATGCTGACACCATCTGGTAAACACAACTGATAACTGTACGGCTAATTAATTAAATCTGCTTTATTTCTTAATCTATTGCTTAGATTGTGTTGTTGATAACCATGCTTGATTATTTATAACCATGATTATGCTAGCTGTTTATGAGTACCCACATGTTATCTTTTACACCCTGGCATGACTTGCTAGACACATATTGTTTGACCCGACATGGTACCGTACACTACTTGACTTGACCTGTTGTACCATGGCTTGACCTGTTACCTGACCTTGGGTTTAATGCCAACAAATCCGACACGTAGTCCTCACGGACCGTCCCTGTTGTCTATCCAGACAAACCTGCTCTTACCTGATCCTGTGTTGGCATTAGTTCTTGATTACTGAATACCTGACTTGACATACATAACTTAGGGGTATGGGGAAATCTATGATGAAATCCTGACTTGTAACTCGACAGTTACTTGCTTTTACTGATCAGTTTTAGAGGTTAGGCCCGCCTCGTGACGATGCTGCTGACATCGTTGGTCTGTACTCTTTTCCTGTTAGTGCCTAGCGGCACGTCTCGGTTTCAGTCCGAGAGTCTTAGACCGTGGTCCCGGGTATGCACGGGATACTATTGAGTTACATCGATGATTCATCAAATTGATTTCAAAGACTTTAGAGTAGATAACCCAATAGACCGGTTTAGCTTACTCACTGCACACTACCCTTCACTGCCTTGATTTATATTACTGTTACACCTGCTTTTCATTCATGTTTATATTTGCATTGCCTGTTACCCTGTTTACATTTTATTATTTGATGACATGACGCGCTGACGTCTGGATTCTGCATGGCCCAGATTCCGTACCTTTACTGTAGACCGAGCAGGAGTACTTCAGCCAGCAGGCTGAGCAGTGAGGTTTCAGTAGTACTTAGTTCTTTTATTTTCTGCATTTTATTCCTGGTGTGAGCCCGCATTATGGGACATACATTCCAGTTATTTTGTATTGGATCTTTAGCTTCCGCACTTTTATTGTTCTTGACTCATGTTATCTTGGTTTATGGACATGTATTAGATAGTTACATTTTGTTCTTGATATCTCTACAGCCGTAATGTGACTGTGGATAGATACTTCCTACCCACAGGTAGCATGGTTGGCTATGTCACGTGCCCAATTTAGCGTACTCTGGAAAGCGGGGCGTGACAATTTTTATAATTTAATATTAATTTTAATGAATATTTTAATATTTTGGTATAATTAAATACCGATAAATTGGGGAAATTTTTTGAAAATTATAGAAATTACTAAAAGAGAGTGTTTTATGTGAATCATGCAAATTTTAAGTTTTTATGATTAGTTTGACACTTATTTAGTGTTAATTGCGATTAAAAATCGCTAATCGGATTTTTAGCATATTTGTGCAAAACATACACCATATCTTTTTTTGTGCTTGTTACATATTTTTCCATGGCTTTCCTACATATTTTATCATGGTTGATGATTTAATGAGAGAAGAAAAGAAAAGAAAAGAAAAGGGATACAGTAAACAAATGGGTATGGGCATGAGAGAGAGTGAGGTGAGGGGTTCTCTTGACTTGGTCTCCCTTCATCATATTCTTCATTTCACTTCTCCTATCCCTTTCAAGCTGCTGCCCTCTCTCCCTCCTCCTATACACCCTTATAAACACCCTCATTCCTTCATCAAAACATCATCCCCACTTCATTAAAATGAAGCACAAGCTCACAAGCAACACATTGGACCAAGCAAGCTTGCATTTTGGACACTTGGGGCAACTCAAGAATTTTCTTGAGTTACCAAATGAGGTATTTTCTGAACCACCAGCTTAGTTTTCCCATTGCTTTCACATCCATGTTAAAGTTGTAACCGATATTGTGTGGTTTTGGGGAGTTTGAAAACTTGAGTTGAGAATTAGGGTTTTAGTTGAAATCAAAAGTGAAATTAGGGTTACTAGAGGCTATACAACCCTTGTGGTGATGTTATTTTGGATTAAAACCTTAGACAAACCCCAGGTTGCGAATTTTGAATTCTGCAGATACGGGAAATTGTGAGAATTGTGTAGGGAAATTGGAATCTGCTATCACTCCGAGACTCTGAAAATTATTTTGCAAACACAGAGGGATGTGCATGCATCTAGGAAACTACCACCAAAACCCTAGCCCCTATCCCCCAACCCACGCCGCCAATTAATTCATTCTGGCCGCAATTTGCGGCCAGAGTAGGGAGGATGTGACTCGTTTTTGTTCCAAGGCTTTATCATCAGTAAAATAGACCCTTGGCATATGCAAAATTGTCTGAGTTGACCAAGGGTGAAATCTGGGGCCATTTTCAATAGTTGTTGTTTTGATTCGGGTTTCGTTTTGCGTATTTTAAATTCTGGATTCTCGTATTTGAGTTTTACCTCGATCACTTGACGTTTGTACGACGAGATCGAGGGTTGTTTGATGGTTTGAAAGCGTACCATAGGTTCTAACCTATAAGCTTTCAAGCGGATCGTTTTGGTTCTCGTGTGTCATTTTAGTTTTGATTTGGTTTTAATGCGATGCGCTACGTGTGACATGTAGGTACCCCCCACGACGATTCGAGACGATGAAGAAGATGATGGCGACATCGACACCGATAAGCAAATGCAAGGTGAGTAGATTATATCTACGGGGGATGTCGGGTGGATGGCGTATAGCACCCCCGCAGTTCGATATTTAGTATAGTATATATGTACTATTTATGCTAGCTTATAGTGTGTCGTGGATATTTGAGATGAGATTAGGTGTACTAAGTTAGATTAGGGTGTAGAAGTAAACTAGTATAGTTCCTAGTTACGAACCCTAGAATAGGTTTACACTCACACGCATACACATGCTTATTGCTACACATATACCTACATGATGAGGATAGTGGATGATATTCATATACTCATAGACTTCGTGATATAGTTGACATTGATTACATTGATCATACCTTATATTTATGATATATTGCTTCCTGAGGCACTGACACGAGCTTTTGGTACTACACTTATGTATAGATGTTTACCCTATCCACCTTATCATGCTTCAGACTTATTCATTTTAAGCATATATTATTACTGATCGTATTGACCTAGGATTATGTCATGCATACGATTTCTACTCTGCGATGTTTTCTACTCACGAGTTGGCAACTCACCCCCGTTGTGCCACAGTTCTTGCAGGTTTTGCCGTACAGGTTCCATTACGACTTTTCTGGCACACTGCTTCCTTTCTGGGTGATTTGCTTTGGTAGGTGGATTCTTTTGCATCAGAACCACACTGTATATGTATTATTCAGTTGTATCTAGAAATTCCATCAACCAAAACTTGTATATTGTTTCAGACTTAGAAAACCAGTTATGTATTATTTTGACCTTAGAGTCGCGCGTTGTAGTATTATGGTTTTCATATTGATTTTGAGTTTCTTTTTGAGTTTTGATCCTCGCCCTTTGGCGTTGTATATTATATTGCTTGCATGGTTGTGACCATCGATTGACGAAGAGCTAGCTCCCGCTTGGGGATGCCTTTTCATTGTGTACATATATATTATTCATGTTGTACCCCGTTCGGGGCCATTATTTACAAAGGAAACTCTGCCGAAATTTTCAAAAAAGAATATAGATTTTTAAAATGTATATTCGGCTTACTTATTTAAAAACCTCACTTTTAAACATGTTTTCTTACTTCCTAAAAACTAGTTTCTTTATTTACTCCTTAAAATGGTTTTAGATTTCTGGGTTTTTGGCTTACTGGGATTAGATGGGGTCATATAGACTTCATATGATTCAAGGGCCAGTCACGTGCTCTTTCGGGTCGTGACACATAAACTTTTACCAAAGAGGTCACTCCTTATGAAGAGATCTCGGCTCTTTCCTCATTGAATGAGGCGCGGGATATTTCTAATTGAACATCTCGATGCAAAGCAAAAATAAACGCCTATAGTTTTTGAAAATTGGTTCCAACAACATGATTATAGGTTTATTTTCTTGCATTAATGAGGTTTAATGCGGTCCCATCAATTAATCATATCATACCAAAAGAAACGAAAATAAGCACGCATATATATACCATCCACAATCGCCACAGGGTCCCAGGTTATTACCGTAAGGTTACTTAACTTACGGCAGGGCGGGGACATGACTAGTGCGGATGCAAAACATATATAGCGTCTACTAAATATATATATATATATATATATATATATATATATATATATATATATATAAACATTCATCTCACGCATGATATCAAGCAACATCACAGAAGTATCACAGCAGAAGCAATCACGGTATGGAAATGAGGATAAATTAGGAAAAGTACATTTCAATGGAGCCAAATATGAAATGTAAATTTTCTGGTCCTGTGGATAGCCCGTAGTATCATATCCTAGACCCCTATGAGTGCGGCAAGCCACCCGCCAATCCCAGAAGTGAGGCAATCCCAATCAACGAAATGAATGGGCCACCCGGCACTTCCAAAATACGGTGACTTGGGCACCCCTCCGCGGGTCAATCCTATACCCCTTACGAGTGCGGCGAGTAGCTCTCCAATTCTAGAGTAAAGCATCCCGGTCTCAATGCCATGAGATGGTGGCCCGTTTCCCTCTAGAACCTGGCTACTCGAGCACTTCGCCGCATGGTAAACTTAGCACCAGTAAAGAATACCTGAATATACAGCGGTGATTATGTCCGCAACTAGGACGCGCTACAAAGAATAATACAAGCCGCAATGACGGTATTCCATATGTCCGACGCTCGTCACGCAATTTAAATATACATTATATCACATAGCTATCTAATACTATGTACACCGGGCTATCCATCGCGACCTATAAAACCATAATCACAAAGCAACACAGAACATCAATGCGAGTATCAATTTCGTAACCCCGTCTAATTAATATCTATAGCAATTAGGCGGCGTTTTACCAAATGTTATCAGTCGCAGAATAAGCATGCATCGAATCCGTAACCAAACTATCACTAACACGCAAAGTTATACGTTCGAAATTCTAAACAATTTGAAGTTCACTCGCAAACAAACACATCAAAAACCTCTCATTTTTGCACGAAAACAAAACCCGTTATACCCCTCCCCCCACGATTTGAGCCTTGATTCGGCCCCGAAACGGAGCCGGATCAAGGGCGGAATCGGCCCCGAAACAGGGCTGGAACAGCCCCCAATTCGGGGCTGATTCCAGCCCTCGTTTCGGGGCTGTTTCGGCCCTGGTTCGGGGCCGAACCGAGCACGAATCAGATGGGTATTTGGCTATTATGTACCTACACGAAATTCATGGTCTGAACCAAGAATTCAGTGGCTCTGACACAAAAAAGAGAACTATTTATGCAAGTTTTTAAAACAAGGTTTTACTAAAACGGGTTAATGAATTATTTTGGCTACAAGATATCAAGTTTAATTCTTTAGTTTGGTTTTGATACGAGACCTTGAGCTCACTACTAGGATTTTAGAACAAGAAAAACTAGATTTTAAAATTTTCTAGTAAGCTCAAGTCTACATAAACTAGGATGCTAGCTCAAGAATTAAACATGCAAATATAAACCAAGAGTTTTCATTCAAGGTTAGAATCATACAACTTTTGTAGTATCTTTATATGTTCCAAATTGTGTTGGACTCAATTGTAGGCTCTTTGAAACTTCATGGAACAAGCTTGCAAGTTTATTTCCTCCATCAAAGATGATCCAACTTGAAGGCTCAAGTACAATGCCTTCAAATTCAAACTAGAATTAAACTAAGTAGTTAGGTTGCTAAGCTAACTAGTTAGAAGTTGTAGTTTCTTCTTCACTATAATTTTCTCTCTTTTTTCTTTCTTTTTCTAATTTGTTTTCTTACAAAGAGGAGGCGGGAGATAGAGTTTCATGGCTAAAAGAGAGGAAGAAGTAGAGAATTGAATTAGTTAACCCTTTACTAAAACAGAAAATGATTACTAATAAAACATTTTCTACAAAATCCTAGCCGAAGGATTTAATCAAGCTACCAAGTGTTCACCCTCTTCTCTCCTCTCCACATGTCATCCTAAAGAGTGAAGCAAAGGTTATGTTATTCCTTTGGAATAACATAAGCTAAAGAAAACAAAAGAAAAAGAATAAACAAAAACAATATATATATATATATATATATATATATATATATATATATATATATATATATATATATATATAACATACTAAATACATATACTTGTAATTGTTACCTAAAGTATTTAAAATACATAAAAGAGAGATTAATTAATAGTGATATAATACTAGTAAATACGTATACAATATATATGTATTAAATATTAAATCGACACCCGATTTAATATCCGTCTTTCCAAAAAGACTGGTTAGTATTACAACCGTCCGATTACCGTCAGTGTATAAAATACATTAGCTTTAATCGAATCCTGGCGCATACAAATGTACCGCAACTACAACATTTCGTCAAACCTGGAAACGCTCTGTGTGGGACTCTAAAAACTCAACAATACGCTGGCGGTGGGTTTAATCATAAGCACGTCAGCGACACTAGCTGTACATAACGACTATCCTGGTATTGTTGAAAAAGAGATCGACAAGCAAGCAAGTTCGAAACCCTACTGAGTCTATCAGTAACATGTACCATACAGTCCGGTCTGTTCGTGTGAGACTGTCGCATATCGGGTCTAGGAGGGTGGTAAACGTCAGACTGCTAGTAACACAATAAGTCGTACCGATATCAAGCCCATCACCATCTGAGAAACTACAGATCCAAATCAGTAAATCTCAGCTGCTTGGTCAGGTCTTATGGTGATGGCCAACTGGGCACAACGCGACATCAACTTCCAATACCGGGAGAGACGAATCCCCGCAATCCGCTCACTGCCCCCATGTGACTCGGGACTGTACCCAACTAAAACCTGTTTGCACGACTCCTTTAAGCCTTGATAGGGTAGTAATCAAATTACAGTGAGATCTCACACAAGACAAATGATGATCTTGAGTCAACAGACCTGTACTAATGCCACCAAAGACCTGCTACCTGACGATAGGTATAATACCATCTAGCATGATCTCGGCGTGTCCGTCCAATGTAACTCATAACCCAATGCGCACCTGTATACAATCTCGGTGACTGACTAACGCCAATGGCTGTGAGACCGGCCATCGCCCCTCGTCGGGGTTAAGAAACATATACAATAGTCTATTCTGGAATATCGATACCCAGTCTCGATATTTCCACAACTAGGGACATTTAAGGTTGTGCTTATAGACTACCCAGTTCTCACAAGTGTCTTCGCCACAATAACTCTGGTAGTTAAGTATAAGTTCTACGGACTTTATCAACATGCAATAGTGATATGTAATACCACACAAGACATGTACACGATGATAAAATCAAACTAGATAGCGTACTATCATCTCGAGTAAGATTGTTCTATACGTATAGGTCCACCCAAAATTATCATAATCGCATGCCTGCGATTGCAATAATTGCCTTGAAGGCACTATATCCAACAGTTTGATAAATAAATGAGGCAAGCTTAAACAAGTTTTTAAGCTCGTTTAAATAATCGAGCCAAGCCGAACAACTTGAAGCTCGGCTCGTTTAACAGCCCTACATGCATTGATTAAGTTTATTTGAACAAACGAGGACAGTGGCATTATTGGCTTTTAATGTCGTTGACCTCTAATACCGTCCGTTGTTTGCACCACAAATTAATCAAGAAAAAGAGAAGGGGAAAAAATACAGGAGAAAAAGATAGCTGCCCAACGCAAGCATAAAATGATGTGATGTGTTCTTCGTCTTAGATTAAAGAAAAAATAGGGACATCAGAATTACAAGAATATGGCATCTAATTAATCAGCCATGTAGGACATATGCATGCAACTGATCACCTTCGATGGGCCGTTGCCAAAATCATTTATGAAAATTCTGCCGACTTATTTAGGACGTCAGCTCATGGCGGTAATTAAATGTACAAATAATGCTTGGTATAGAAAAAATGGCTGGCGATGGCGATGGCGATGGCGATGGATTGATCGAGGGAAATAAGTTTAAATTATGTATAAAAAAAGAATAAAGAGTCGCTGGATTAAGTCCAAATAATTATTTAAGGTGGGTGAGCTACCCTAAATGTGGAAATAAGAACAGAGATATTTTATTATTTTACTATCTGTTTGCATAAAAGAATGTCTATTCTGGGACAATTGGAGCTGGGATTAATAAACTCTCATATAATCATGTATCTTAATAGTGTTCAATATATATATATATATATATATATATATGTACATACATACATACGCGCGCGCGAGAATCATGGGGAAAAGAGGCCATAGGAGGGGATTTCCTTCTATGGCGTCGAAAAAATACAACCCCCACCATTTTTTCCAACGATCGGGATCCATCATCGTTGTCGTTATCATCTAAGATGTGCATACACCAAATTTCATGTGATTCCACTACCTTTTTACCGTTAAATTAGCAATGTAAAAAGTTCTATTGTCGGTACACCATTAATTTTGCACCAACTAAATCAACGGTGAAAAAATGGTATAATCACATGAAATTTGGTGTATCCACTTCTTCGATGATAAAGATAGAGGTGATGTATGCCGATCGTCGAAAAAATCACGGAGGATGCATTTTTCCGACGCCATAGGAGGAAATCCCCTCCTATGACACCTTTCCTCCATTAATATATCTCTCTCTATATATAAAATGTTAATGGAGAAAAGAGGCCATAGGAGGGAATTTCCTCCTTTGGCGTCGGAAAAATACACCCTCCTTCATTTTTTCCGACGATCGGCACCAACCATCTTCATCATTATTTTCTAAGATGTGGGTACATAAAATTTCATATGATTCTACAACTTTTTCACCGTTGATTTAGTGGGTTCAAAATTAACGGTTTGCCGAAAATAGAACTTTTTATATTGCTAAATCAACGGTGAAATGTTTGTAGAATCACATGAAATTTGGTATATCCACATCTTAGATGATAACGATGAAGATGGTTGGTGACATCGGCGGAAAAAATGAGGGAGGGTGTATTTTTTCGACGCCGTAGGAGAAAAATCCCTCCTATGGCATCTTTCCTGCATTATTGTCTCTCTCTCTCTCTATATATATATATGTATATATAACAACAGGGATAAGGCACTAAAAGTCATTTTGCGTTAGGTGGCGGCACAAATCACGTCCTCCAACATTTTATTCGACGATCGGCACCAGCCATCTTGATCTTCATCGTCTAACATGTCGATACACCAAATTTCATGTGATTCCAACTCCTTTTCACTGTTAATTAGTGGGTGCAAAATTAACGGTTTACCGACAATAGAACTTTTTACATTGCTAAATCAACGATGAAATGATATTGTAATCATATGAAATTTGGTGTATCGATAAATTTGAGGATGGAGATCAAATTGGAAGGTGTTGATCGTCGAATAAAATGGTGGAGGACGTACTTTTTACACCTAATGCAAAAAGCCTCGCAGGACCTCCCTCCTCCCTCCCTCTCGATCGATCGATCGATCGATATATATATATATATATATATATATATATATATATATATATATATATATGAATGAAGAGATAATAGTGTTCCATATATAATAGGTCTACCTAAATCATACATTTTGTATAAATTCTCAAATCCGTACTGTAAAGACAATACCGGAATTTTTTTTTTGAAAAAAAAAACTCGGAAGCCCTGCTCCAAAATAATATTAGAAAGCAAAGAGTTTACAGCAAGAGAGAATTTTGAGAATTAATATAAGACTTGGCTTACTTCTTTTGCCTTGTCAAGATCATTTTTCTTAATGCTACCCATTTCAATTCATATGACCAATTTCCATTGTTAAAAGAAGTAAAATGTTTCAATAATATGAAGTTTTTATAAGATTTCCTTAGTGCGATAAAGAGTGGAATGCCAATTTTGTCTTCAATTGGTTCATTTATATTATATGGGCGCTTATGTGTATCGTGGAATATCTTCGTAAATATAAACACCCTTTCATTAAAATCTCTATTAGTATCTTGCAATCAGACCATAATTAAAATACCGAATGACTTCTTAGAAAATTCGCTTAAATAACTATTATTGTTCTTTCAAAACTTCAAATTATTAAACACAAAAAATGTCACTCAAGCCATCAACATACTTTGTGTTATATGGAAGAATGACGCAAAGGACTTTTGTTATTTGGGCCTCTGGTGTAATCGTGATGCACGTTTCTTCCTGGGGCATGATAACTAACGTTAAGTCAAATTAAGATTGCCAAGATCTTATTTTTTAATTATTTATTTTATTAAACCTTTTTTTAGGATTTTTTTAATAGACTGGAATTTTTGTCAATTTGATTTATGGTATAATTTTAATCACGACAACTAATTAACAACGGTTATAAATTGTATTATTATGACATAATGGATGTCTTTTGGTTATCCTAACTTAAGAAAATAAATCTTTGTACTTATGACTTGACATAATATAAGAGATAATGGAGAAAGTGGCCAAATAAATTTCTCATTTCATGAGCCTATAAATACAGCTATTGTAAAGCATATTGGATACAACAAGAATAAACAAATACTTTCTCTATATTGATTTTCTATATCTCTCGTTTATCTCTATAAATCTTTCTTAACATGTTATTAGCATGAGTGCCATCATCTTTAAAAGCTAAGATAATTCTTTTAGGTAATCTTTTTGTTATTTTGACATGCATAGCCAATTTGATATTAACTAGTCACTACTACAATAAAGGGTTGCCCCTACGGTTTAATCCGTAGGGGCAAAGCACTGCCCCTATGGATATATTCGTAGGGGCTAGAAAATTCTCCGTATGTGCAACGGCCGCAGGTGCAAGTCTTCATCCTGAACATGCCTCTATGGAGTAAAAATTGCCTCTACGGTGTAATGTGTAGAGGACGATGTACCTACGGTGTAGTCCGTAGGGACAAAATATTTATTTAATTTAGTGGTTTATAAAATAAAATACTTGTCTCTCCGGTGCTATCCGTAGGGACAACTTACAGCCCCTACGGAGGTAGCCGTAGGTCTAGATAGAATCCCCTACGGAGATATCCGTAGGGGCCAAATGCCAGCCTGTTACTGAGTCTATAGGGACAACTATAGCCTCTACGGAGTTAGCCGTAAGGGCAAAATGCCAGCCAGTTACTGAGTCCATAGGGGCAAAATATCAGTTATCCTGATATTTTGTCCCTACGAATAAATATGTAGGGGCAAACTGTAGACCTACGGAGTAATCCGTAGGTGCAACCTAGGGCCCTACGGATTAGTCCGTAGGGACATAATATCAGGGGGGGGTTTAAAAAAAAAGGGCTTCCTGTTTTTAACCTGCCATGTGCACAATAATATATACATCATATAATCAAATACAGAAATATTCATAATCAACATCTTATGCATAATATATAAAAAAAAATAGACAAACAGAATACGATATCAGGATAAATCATCATGAGCAAACAAACAACCACCAACCATTATCGTCCAAAATTTATACAATATGTATCAGATAACTATATACATTCTCAAAAATATAAATAAAGCTACCCTAGCTCGGTCCAGCTCCTCCACCTCTGATAATCGACGTAATCTGGCGCATCTGCTTCTCGGTGCAGCCCTGAGTCGTCAAAAACTCGACCAATGAAGGAGCAGACTGTGCAGGAGTCTGAGCGGACTGTGGAGCTGTAGGAGTGGTCTGCGCAATCGTAGCCGATGTAGTGGCTTGCGGAGCCGCAGCCGAAGGAGATACATGTGGAGCCGCAGCCGAAATACCCTGTTGCATCTGTTCAATTTTGTGTGTAATAAACGAGTAAGAACTGTGTATTAGTCGAATTAGTTTCATATCAGGTTATTGCGAAACCCCAATCTAAAATTAATCAAAGTTAAGTCTACAACCAAATAAGCTCAGACTACTAATATTGGATATGTTACTATTTATAATATGATATAATATTTTACTATTAAGTAGTATACATACTATCATCTCCTTCAACTTCTGGACGGTGGTCTTCAAGATGGCAACATCTTGCTCTGGACGTCGCTCACGGAAGGTAAGGGAAGTAACTGCCGAAGTAGAGTCCAACCTCATATGGGCCATGCTAGGACCCAGTCCCCGGCCTCTCTCTTAACCTCCGTGGTGTCCTCCGTGTGCGGCGTCTAGAACTAGGGTCAGCAACATCGGATCGTTCTGTCCAGTAAAATCGATCCCCAATGCCTCCGCCTGCTCCACTACCCGCTCCTACACCCACATTAACCATTAAAATATAAGTATATCATTTTTGAACTTTTCAAAACAAAAATTTCAAATCTGTTAGAATAAATATTAACACTTACGCAATACTCCTGGATAGCGGTGTCGGGGAATCGAAGCTCGCCCGTGGAAGGATCCGTCAAGGTGCCGTGGACGGCAAGATACGCGGACAGCACGCTCGGTGTACCACCCTGTGCCAGGGTCTGAGCTCTCTGCAATTCGCAAAAAATTTACATATATTATAAAATAACTCTTAATATTACATTATATCACAGTAGGTCTATTGTAATTTACCGATAACTCCATGGCATGAGTAATATTCCCCGAGCCATCTGTATAAGTGGGGCGACCCCTCTTCGCCGGCTTTCTATTCTCTTTATTTTGATCGGCCTGTTTCTGCACAACACATTCAGATTTAGTTTTCTAATTAAGCAACACAAAAAAATAAATTATATACTAAACAATGAATTACATTTAAAATACAAACCTGTTTGCGCTGAGAGTCGAAATATTGGCACAAGAGAGGTCATGTATCTACGTCGACTCTCGCAAAGGCCGGAGTATATAGGAGAGCCGCTCTCTCTGCCTCGGGGGTCTCCATCCACAGAGAATAGGAGTCGATCTTCAGCTCGTTCCTATTGTATCGGACCTTTGATTATATGTTCTTCATCAGGCCATAGTACAGAGCGTGAAGATCGAGCACTCTCTCAGGATGATCAGGGTCGGGTACAGGCTAAAAGTCGTAATCCAACTGCAAATACAAAAAAAACAATGTTATTAAATTGAAAGTGTTAAATAATAATAAATATATTGGGTAAGTCAAATGAAACTATATATTAATACCCGAGCCTGATCCCAGAAGGGGGCAAATGAGCGCCGGTGCTGGTCGCCCCACTCAACGTGAAGTGGATACTTCTTCACGAGGCGGATCTCATCCCCCATATACCGGCCAAACCTATCGGCATAATCGCCGGTATATCGATAATCAGGGGTAAAGAAGATGGGGAATGCTGTCTCCCCTAACTCTGTCGGGCCTCAGCATGTGGGACTGATTCGGGCCTCGAGTCCCCCTCTCGGGATGGGGATGCCCTCCATCTACAAGAAATATCAAGACAATCAATATTAAGACAAAGTGGTATTAAAAAATCAAGGTTTGACGAAAATTGAAGTGTGATATATACCTCCAGTGACAGAAGCAAGAGCCTGGGCCCAGGCAGCAGCACGACAGTTTCTCCGGTGAGGAACAGCCGGTGACCCGGACGTGGACGCATCTCCAACTAGAAAATAAACATCGATAAAATTACATGAAGTTCATGTTTATTCTTAAAGGATATGTAAAATGAATATATATTTTATATTTATTCATACAAACCTGCAGACTGAGCGGAGGGTATAGAAGTGACGAGAGTGGCCTCTGCACCAGACGTGGACGCACTATCTATAATTAGACAATCAAACATTGACTATATAAGTAATTGCAAAAAGAATGTGTATATCATAACATTCTAAATCAACATATATACACTATAGGATATTTAAACATACCCGCAGGTGCGGTGGTGGCCTCTACCCGAGATGTAAGTATGTAAGAGCAAAAAGAATGTATGTATATTTATGATATAGCATTCTAAATCAATATACATGCACTATATGATATATAAACTTACCTGAAGATGCGGGAGTGGCCTATGTCCCTTATGTGGACGCACCACCAACAGCTAGACAATCAAACATTGACTATATAAGTAATTTTGACATGAATATGCATGTATATCTATAATATTACATTCAAAATGAATATGCGTGCAATATAACTGGAGGTGTGGCAAAGTCCACACGGAAGGAGGCATTCGAAGGGGTCTCCGATCGGGGTGCAAGACCGGCCCTCTGAAGGGGCCTATCGGTTATCATATGATTGAATCTTCTCGTCACATAGACTATACGATGGTTGTTAGTACCGAACTATACCGTCTGATATTTAACAACCTTCGTATAGTTCTATGTCACGAAGAATATCGAACGTATGTTAACCGATAGACGGGGACTAAGTCGCGCTTTGATTTTCATATATCAGTATCGATGAGAATATGAAAATTTCATATTATCATCGAGTATCATATATTGGTTTTAACTTGAATATTTAACTTGAATGGGTTTTACGTTTACGTTTCGTTATCAAGGGTTCGAATTTTTTAGTTTAGGGTAAATTTTTCTTGCATTTACGGTAAAGTTGTACGTTTACGTTATCATCGAGTATCCTACTGAATGAACTAGTGCACCCTAAACCCTAACCCAAATTACCTAATCAACTACAATAAACCCTAACCCTAACCCTAAATAACCTAAATTAACCTAATTAAACACAATTAACCATAATCGTTACCCTAACACAAATTATCCCTAATTAAACCAAAATTAACCCAATTTACCAAAATTAACCTAATAAACCCTAATCGACACCCTAACCCTTTCAAATTATCACTAATTAACCCAAATTAACCCTACCCTCTAATTAACCCAAATTAACCCTAGCCTCTAACCCTAAACCTGAACCAAACCCTAACCCTAAATCCTAACCCTAACCATACATTGAACCCTAACCCTAACCCTAGCCCAAGTCTTACCCTAACTCTAACCCTAACCGCAACTAATTAACCCTAACCCTAACGGAACCGAACCCTAACCCTAACCATAAAGCTAAACTGAACCCTAACACTAACCCTAACCCTCACCCTAATCAACAAAATCAGAAATAAAATAATAATTACAAGTAAAAAAAACAGAAATTTACTAACTTGTACGTAGCTAGGCCGGCGATAGAGGATACCGGAGATGGTCGACGACGCAATCGGCGACGAGTCGCGGGCGGTGGTGACGAGGAAGTCGACGAGGAAGTCGACGGTGATGTCGGGGACAACGAGGCGCACGCGGGAGGGTGGTGGCGATGAGGCGCGGGTGGTGGCGACGAGATGCGCGCGTGGGAGATCAGTGATGAGAGAGAGTAATTTTTTTGGAACGAGGACTTTTTTGAGCTTTTTTTTTTTATCAATAACCTATATATATGCCCCTACGGATTAACCCGTAGGTCCTTCTTTTGCGGGTCCATAGGGCCAAATAACAAATTACGTTTTAATTTTTTAAAATTAATACTTATGGTACCGTATAGACAACCATGGGGACCTACGGAGTAATCCGTAGGGACAACCTTTTATTGCCTCTACGGATAACTTTATCCGTAGGGGCAACCCCTTATTATAGTAGTGAGTCCTTAATTGTTTATTTTAAAAACAAAATAACAAAAGTTGATTATTTCACAGTTTCTCTAATTTTTATGCGATATATATAACTTGGTTTTCTCTCCATATAGCTTCTTTTTTTTATCTCAATATATCTCAGTTCTATCGACTTGTTAAATGTTTAAATCTCCTTACAAATATAACTATTGTCTTCATGATCTAACATGCAATTTTTATAGTACTTTATCATGTCAAATTTCATAAAGCTATAATTTGTGGCCCTTGACATTTCGAGCAAGAAGTATTTATTATGGATATTAGATGCTGAAGTTAATCTAGAATCGACGGGATTTGGAAATTCGATTAAAGAAAAGAAAGAATAAGCGACACAGTCTCGTGCGAAGGCAGATTTTCCTTCGTTATCATCTGCACAAGAGATTAAAAGTGAGTACCTAATAATAAAAGATCCGCTTGAATTTTGGAAAAATTTAAAAGAAATAAAAAAACAACGATTCTTCTAAAAGTTCGTTATGACAAGTTTCATTTACGTTTTCAGGATTTTAAATCAGCGAGTATAACTCTGCAGTTTTTAAAATTAGCTCTATTTTAAAATTATGTTGAGAGAATATTACTAATGTAGACTTATTAGACAAAGTATATTCTATTTTTCATTTCACGAATGTGCTCCTGCAGAAGCAGTATCGTACAAAGGGTTTAAAAAAAAATATTATGAATTAATTTCATGCGTTCTTGTGGTTGAACAAAATAACGAGTTATTAATGAAAAATCATGAATCTCTTACTTCTGGTTCTTCTCCATTTCCTGAAATGAATGCGACAATTTTTAATAATTCTTAGAGTGGACGAGGTCGTGGCCATGGCTGAGGTCGTAATAATCATCGTGGTCATGGTGGTTACAGCAAAAACTTTTCTAATTTTTAAGAACAAAAATCATCACCAGGAGATGAATAATAATTATGGAAAAGAAAAGAACAAAAGTGGACAAGATAAGGATTTAGAAAATATTTGTCACCGGTACGGCATGAACGGGCATTGGTCACGTATCTGTCGTACGTCGAAACACCTTGTTAAACTTTATCAAGCATCAGTGAATAGAAAAGAAAAAATGTAGAGGCAAATCTTGCCTTCCAAAATGATGATTTCAACATTGAATCTATTGGTATGACGTAATTTGATGCAGCGGACTTCCTCGAAGATTCATATGGGAGAACGAAAAATTTAAACAACGATGGAATTATCCCAAATAACTAAAATTTTCCTTTATCACTTCTATATTTCTTTTAAGGATCTGTTTTTTTAGTCTCATATCTAGTTTTCTTTTTCTTTTTCCCACTAAATTTGCAGTGTTTCTTACAATGTATTTTTTTGTTTTAATAAATAATATGGATATTTCCAAATTTTTAGTCGGATCAAAGATAAATGATAAAGATGTATGTCTCGTAGATAGTTGTAACGACTCTGAAATTCCAGTACAAAAATTTCTTGTTATTGTACAGAAAAGAGTATTACAGCTTATGTAAAAGTTAAAAGTTATTTTTGTTAAATAAAAGCAAGAAGTAACTTGTAGCTCACTGGTAAAGTCTATGCACTCTTCTGACATAGTCTGTGTGTTCGATTCCCATCAGACCTAATTATTTTTAGAATTTTTCTTTTTAATTTTTCGGAAGCCCAAGAGTTGCACGTGCAATACACGAAAAAACGAAAAATTTCAGAAAAATCAAACAGACGCAAAGAAAAGTAAACACTCAACTTGACAGGTTGCACAAATCTCGAGATAGACCAATCAAATCCGCTCGCCCGTTTTGCTCTTTTACCCTCCGCTAACGGTCCCGATGCGCTCAAATCCCTCCGTGCTGCGCAAACTTGTCCCTTCGACTCCCCTCAACTCCACTGCATTATTTGATTTTCCTGCAATCAAACAGAGACCCTTCAATTCATCATTTAACACCATTTAAATTCTTTTAATTCACATTTTTAATTTCCAAACCCTAATTCTTAACTATAAATACCACCCATGCCCTAGCTCTCCCCCATTCTAAAATTTCTATCAAAAATTCTCGTAAACTCTCTAAATACCTAGTCGAGTTAAGCACCCAAGTGGAGTAGCAAGCCAAACTCGACGACCGGGATATCTCCGAAGAAACCATGACACCCGAAGGCTTCTTCCCTCTCTTGTTAACCATCTAAACTCGTAAGTCCTTCTTCTCTCTTCTTCTTTCATCTCAAAACCATCTTCTAAAAACATATCGGAAAAGTGGAGTTATCTCCGATATGTATAGTTTTAACCTTTGTACTCCTCTTCCTAAAACAAAATGGGTCAAAATAAATTTCTCACACTACTTGTAACTTGGTTTACATTCATTTAGTTTTGAGTTTAATCAAAACTTTCATGTGAAACTATCATAAAACAAACTTTTCATTAAAATACCATGAATTTTAGTATAACCCTTTTCAATAATTATTAAAAAGATACTTTTAGGAAAACTTCACGGAGTAACGACCTACCCCACACACACACACAGCAGGTACTCTAAACATATAGCTAATTTAAAGAATGACTTTTACATTAAAATACCACACTTTTTCAAAATGGGTTTCTTTTAATCGGTATTTTGAACTGTTTAGTAATTACGCATTTACAACCCTCGTTAGAGGACCCACTAATGGATAGTGCGGATTATCGCACATTCTTGGGATAGTAGAGCGAGATGCAGAACTCCTCACGGGGTATTTGGTCTCGAAAGAAAATAAAAATACGGTTTTTAAGAAATGCGACTTTTCTAAACAAAACTAATTTTTGAAAAATTATATAAAAATTATGAATCCGTATTTTGAATAAAAATATATTATGAAACTATATTATTTAAAATGAAAAGTTATAAATCTTTATAAAATATCACCACCTTTCCAAAAGTAGCAGTTTTCAAAAAAGTACCATAAATTTTCAAAAAACTTGGTTTTATCACCAAAATACCATAACAATTAAAATACATGTTCATGAAAACGTTAAATATTACAAATCACCATCGATCTTTATTTTTAAATTATATTAAAATATTTTTCATAAAACCCCCTCGAGATATACAAACAATATTTTAAGGACTCTAGAATTAATATAGGCTTAAGCGGTATCATTTCTCTTGAGTCTTGGGGAGCCGGAGAAAGTGAGTGCTTGCCTATTCAGGTTAGACAACTTAACGAATTTATCAATGGCAATTGTATTGGAAAAAACGCAAATCCTGTCGTTCATGTGCAGCAGTTGCCGATTTCTCCCGAACATGAGATTTTTAACAGCTTAAATTAATTCCTATGAAAAAGACATGAACTCGAATCCAATCTCGAATCTAAACTTGAACTCGAACTTGAACACGAACTTGAACTCTAACCTAACTCGAATCTAAACTCGAATATGAACTCGAACCCAAACTACTCGAACCAAGATTGCAATTGTCATGACTCGCATATTACTCAACTTACTCGACTACATTCTACACCTTTTGCAATCTAGGTTTTCGATCAAGATATGTTAATCAATCAATCAAATCAATTAATTATACTATACAGTTATAATATATATTATACTCGGGGTGTTTGGGATAGTTTCTTGTGTGAATCCAACGGAAGTTTAGGAGTCTTGTATTAATCTCTTTTTTTTATTTTACTCGAATATCAGTCGGGTTCACTCATGCACAGCCTAAAACCCCAATGCTAACACATGAAATGGGCCCATGTTTCCTTACTCCTGCGGCCCCACTCTTGAGCTCGTGAATATTTCTACGGCTGCGTTGACATTCACACTTGGAACTTAACGTTAATATAGTAACCATATAGAGACCTATAGAATATATTTACCCATGATCATATACTCTTACTCGTCATATAAATATTCTACAATTGTCATTTTCTTTACTCTTACTTATCTTTGGGAGTTACCGAGCGCTAGTTCACTGACGGGCATTCCTTCCACTTTTCTTCTCTTAGAATGTTCGTTAGATACGGTCGAGACAGAGAAAGTGGAAGCCACAGAGAAAGACTATAACCAGATCGCTACTCAGGGCTAGCTCAGCTTCACTTTTCTTCAGTTTATGTATGCCACTTGTTTAGGCATTTTCCTTATTGTATTTACTTTCCAGCATAAACTCATGTATTTGTAAATATTGGAAGTTGAATGTAAATGAAGATGCTTGTTGAAAAATTTTACAGTCTCCATTTGTTCTTATATTTTGTATTATTATTTCAATACACTTAGTATATTTATTTAGGGAATGGCCTTCTCTGGATAAATATGCCGCTGGCTTTCCATGTTACCGTTTCCGTCTACTGGAAGTGGGGCACGACAGGTTTTGTTGGTGGCCCATGCAGGTCGGTTCTGCATGAAGTCGTAAACAATATACCACAAGAATCAATAAGTTCAACAAACATTTACATTCTTTGCATTTCAAATTTCTTGAATCTATCCTAACCTATCTTTTATATCAAGGTAATGAAATCTCCAAACAATACCAGCACAGACGTCAATGGCAATACTCCACCGCCTACACTACCACTACCACCTACCGTTGCAGCTTCTATCAATGAGCAAACGGTATTGCTTGAGATTATCAAAAGCCTATTAGAGGGTCAGCAGCAGCAGACTGCTATCCTTATGAGCCGTCCCGAGGTGGAAGCACCTGGAGTCAAACAGTTTCGGTCCTTACACCCAAAGAACTTCTCGGGTAAAGAGAGTCCGCTTGAAGCAGAAGAATGGGCTCAAGCGATCGAGGATGACCTGGCAGCAGTTCAAGTGCCAGATATTGCCTGGGTGAGAGTTGCTAAGTTGCAACTGATTGATAACGCCAGGGTATGGTGGAAGGCTGAGGAGAGCCGTCTCGCACAACCGATAGAATGGAAAACATTCCGAGATCTCTTCGACGCCAAGTAATTCTCAGAGACTGCCTGCAAGGCTTGATGTGGGTCAAGTCGGTGGATGAATATGATACTGAGTTTACCATGCTCAGCAGGTAAGATATTGTCTCAAATTCAATTTTCTGATATTACTTACTATACTGCTAACACAAGGTCGTAACAGGTCGCTGCACACCTTATTCCTACTGCTGAGATCCGGGACCGGCAATTTCAATAAGGGTTGGACCCTGAAATCCAAGCTGCACTCGCTACAGGAGATTTCCCAACCCATGAGCTTGCTTTGAAGGTTGCCCGACGCTATGAGGCAGTTGTGAAGAAGAAGGGCAGGCCGCAAACTGCCGATGTGAAACGCCCTGTGCACCAAATCACAGGAGGGGCCTCTTCCAGGCCAGTTTTTAACGGACCATTTCAGAGGCCAGTAGGTTCGTTCACCAACAACAGGCCAGACTTTTGCATCTACCACAAAAGAACAGGGAATCTTATGAAGAACTATCGCAGGGCGAACAACTTATGCCTGATTTGTGCGTTTTCTACTCACACCATTGAAGCATGCCCACAGAACTAAGGACTCAACAACCTTCCAGCTAGACCGGCGATCCAAGCTCCTCCTACCCGGTTAGCTCTACCAGCTCCAACTCCCCACATCCATACCACTTAATCCCAACGCCGAGTGTTTAACCAGGTACAGAGGAAAGTGCCGTGATGCCAAGCATTCACTATGTCGGTCGAAGAGGCCGAAGCTACTGGTCAGGTTATCACTGGTAAATCTCTTCCCTATTCTCTTTCAAGACCTTTCAATTCATAGCCATCTTATATTTGTTATACCTAAACCTATCCCACGCGACTTAGATACAATCTTCGTAGCCTCCCTACCTGCACTCGCGCTCTTCGATACTGGGGTATCGCATTGCTTTATGTCGCAACGGTTCGTCCGAACTCATGCGATCCCAGTTAAACTGCTCGTATCCAGCTGGAATGTCAGTTTAGGGAACGACTTTATAAAAGCAACTTTGGGATACGATCTGTGTCCAGTGGTCGTCTGCAGTCGAGAATTTTATGCGGACTTCATAGTGCTGGACATACCAAATTTCGACGTAGTCTTGGGACTGGACTGGCTGGGAACTTTCTTCGCTACCATCGACTGTCGCCAAAGGAGGGTAGTGTTTGAAATACCAGATCATCCAGTATTCTACTTCAAAAGTGTAGACCGAACCTTGGAACCTATCGTTTACCAAGCAAAACCAAAGAAGATAGAGGTTGCAGCGTTGCAAGCAGAAGAATCGAAGTCAGAGGTAGTTCGAGAGTTCGAGGATGTATTCCCGGAAGATATATTGCCTCCCGATCGAGCTCTTGAATTCAGCATCGATTTACAACCCAGCGCACAACCAGTAATAAAAGCTCCGTACCGATTAAGTCCGGGGGGATTGAAGGAAATCCACATTCAGTTGGACGAACTCCTGAAGAAATGTTGGATTCGTCCCAGTACTTCGAGCTGGGGATCTCCGGTGCTACTGGTGAAGAAGAAGGAAGGTTCCTATAGGATGTGTATGAATTATCAAGCTCTAAACGAAGTGACAATTAAAAACAAGTATCCACTACCGCACATCGATGACCTTTTCGATCAGTTAAGTGGATCTTGTGTCTTTTCAAAGTTAAATCTTCGTTCAGGATATCATCAGGTGAAGATCAAGGAGTCCGACATTCCGAAGACGGCGTTTAGGACTCATTACGGTCATTATGAATATATCGTAATGCCATTTGGAGTGACCAATGCACCTGCCATCTTTATGAACTTGATGAACCAAGTTTTCTGAGAGTATTTAGACAGGTTTGTTGTTATCTTCATCGACGACATCATGATGTGTTCAAACAATCGGAAAGAGCATGCCGAGCACTTACGGATTGTCCTGGAGACATTACGACAACATCAGCTCTACGCTAAGTACAACAAGTGTGAATTTTGGCTAGATCAAGTTGTATTTCTCGGACATATCGTTTCAGGTGAAGAAATCTCGGTGGATCCAGCTAAGGTGTCAGCTGTCAGTGAGTGGCCGACACCAAATACGGTGAAAGATATAAGAAGTTTCTTGGGATTAGTAGGATACTACCGACGGTTCATTGAAGGATTATTAAAGATCGCAGCACCCCTGACCAAGCTCACACGTAAAGACGAAGCATTCATGTGGTCAGAAGCATGTAAGAAGGCTTTTGTAGAAATCAAGTCGAGATTAGCCTCTGCACCCATTCTTCTAATACCGGATCAATCTGGTGGATTTGATATGCATTGTGATGCGTCTGGTAAAGAATTAGGATGTGTTCTACACCAGCATGGAAAAGTTGTGGCTTTTGTATCAAGACAAAAAGTTTCATGAGCGCAATTATCCAACACATGATCTGGAACTGGTAGCCGTTATTTTCGCACTCAAGATTTGGCGCCACTATATTTTGGGAGAACGAGTGGATATATACACTGACCATAAAAGTCTTAAATATATATTTACTCAGAAAGAACTCAACATGCGGTAGAGAAGATGGCTAGACTCATGGCGGACTTTGACATCAACCTATAGTATCATCCTGAGAAGGTGAACGTAGTTCCTGATGCACTTAGTTGCCAGCCATTAGCAATGAATATCAATGCTTAGTGGAGACTACAACAAGTGTAACGACTCTAAAATCTTGTACGGAAATTTTACTGTTAATATACAAGAATTGATTTTTACAGCCTGAGTTTGAGTTATAAGTTACTTTTGTTAAATAACAGTAAGAAACAACTTGTAGCTCACTGGTAAAGCCCATGCACTCCTGTGATGTAGCCTCTGTGTTCGATTCACATCAGACACAATTATTTTTTCTGAATATTTTTTTACTTTTTGAAAGCCCAAAAGATTGCACGTGCAATACACGGGGAAATGAAATGTTCAGAAAAATCAAAAATGTGCAAAATCATTTAAACAGAGAATTAATCAAGTGGCATGAATCTCGAGGCAAATGCCTCGAGATCGACCGGCCAAAAGCTCTATAAAACCGGCGGAGATGGGTGGATGGTGGCCAAATGGCCTCGTGCTCTGCACACTTGTCTCTTCACCTACCCCTAACTCCTCTGCACTGTTTGATTTCCCTGAAATCAAATAGAGACCTTTCAATTCAAAATTTATCACAATTTTAATACTTTTAATCCACACTTTCAATTCCCAAACCCTAATTCTCCACTATAAATACCACCCCCTAGTTTGGCTCAGCATCATTCTGAAAATTCTAGCCAAAACTCTCTAAAAAGTTCCTAGTGCAAGTGAAGTAAAGTGGAATTAGCGAGCAAGTTGGTTCCGGCGAAGACCGAAACCTATTCCGGAGCTCCCGCGACGCCACGAAACTCATCCCTTCTTCTTCAACCTCTCATTGAAATTTTTAAACCGTAAGTCCCTCCCAAACTCCCTTCCTCTTCATTGGATTTGCTTTTAAAACAATATCGGTAAAAGTGGAGTTAATACTAATATCATCTTTTCTAAAACTGATAAGTCCATTCTCCTTTATCATTTGGACAATCTAATTTTACCACTTCATTTGCAATCTTAATACTGATGTTTAGAATAAATTTTACCCAAGAATCTCATGTAAAACAATCATATTTGAACTTTTACATTAAAATACCTTGAACTTTGTTATCACATCTTTTCGACAAAATTGCTTAACAATACTCTTAGGAAAAACTTCACGGGGTAACGACATACCCCACACGCACACTTAGATCCATAGCACAATATCTCTTTTGTATGAATAATTGTTACGAAGAAAATTTACAATAAAATACAACATAATTCTAAAACCGGATTTCTTTTAAAACGATATTTCATTTTCTTTGCAATTATACATCTACAACCCTCTTTAGGGGATCCGCTAACGGATGGTGCGGATTATCGCACATCCTTGGGCTAGTAGAGCGAGATGCAGATCATCTCACAGAGCATTCGATCTCGAAAGGATTTAAATGCGTTTTTTAAGAAATACGAATTTTCTAAATAAAATAAAATTATTTTCTTTAAAAATTTATATAAAATTATAAACCCATATTTTCAAAATATAATAAACCTATATTTTTTCTAAAAATGAAAAGATTAACAAATATCAATAAAATACCATCAAGATACCAAAAAGAACAAGTTTTTCAATAAAATACCATGAACTTTTAAATGCTAAGTATTTATCATTAAAATACCTCAATACCTAAAATCCATGCTCATGACAACCCTAAATAATACTAATCACCCTCGAGGTTTACTTTTTAACTATATTTAAAAAATATTTTTTTTCATAAAACCCTCTCGAGATATATAAAATAATATTTAAGAACTTTAGTAAATATAAGTTTAAGCGGGATCAATTCTCTTGAGCCCCAGGGAGCCGGAGAAAGTGGGTGCTTGCCTTTTTAAGGTAGACAACCTAACGGATTTATCAATGGTAATTGTCTTGGAAAAAGACATAAATTCTGTCGTTCATGTGCAGTAGTTACCGATGAATCCCGAACCTAATTCAAGAGCTAAATCTGTTTACAAGAGTCCAAGTCAAGCTTGAGTCCAAGTCAAGCCTGAGTCCAATTCAAATATGAATCCAATATCAAATATGAATACTTGATCAAGAACATGAATACTCGAATCCAAACACTAATATCAAACATGTATACTTGACCTGACTTGACCGAACCATGGTAATAACTTGACTTGACTACTTGAATACTTGATTATATCCTGAACATGAATACTTAATTACATTCTGAACATGAATACTTGAACATTTAGTATCCATAGTTTCGGCAAGACTTGTAATCATAATTTATACAATACATTACGCGGGGATAAAAGGGTAGATTGGTACGGAACGTATATCGTGGCACGAGAGGTCACTTAAAAGACACCTACATGAATTCACGTGCCGTTGTCCCGTTGGTTATGATGGGGTCTTGTACTACATGTTACCATAGTCCACGGGGTAAGATGGACTTCTCTTGTATACATGAATACCTTCTTTACCAAACTACAAACAACCACGTTAGAATAACCATCATATACCGGTAATTAATCATACACAACTTACCTGTTCATTTCACATTGCTTGTTATATTCTCTTTCTTATTTTGGGACTTACCGAACGCTAGTTCGCTGACGACATTCCTTTATATTTCTTTCTTTGGAATGTTCGTCAGGAGGACCGGTCACTGAAGAGATTAAGCCGAGCCAGGAGGATTTGGACCAGCTTGCGGCACAGCCCGACTTCTAGTTCCTTGTACTTACTTTCCTGTATGCCATTGTTTAGGTACTGCTTTATATCATTGTATCTTTTCATTTTCAAACAGTTGTATATAAAGAAGAATGTAAATAAATTTATTGTTTTATTTTATTACTCTTGTCATTCTTGTACATTTTTATATATTGCTTAATTACGCTTAACGTATTTATTTCTTAGTAAATACGTTGCGACCTGCCACGTCACTATTTCTGTCTACTGGGAAGCGGGGCGTGACAGGTTTTGTTGGCGGTCCCATGCAGGTCAGTTCTGCATGAAGTCTTAAGCAATATATCACAAGAATTATAAGAATCAGCAAACTATACATTCCTTACATTTCAAATTTCTTGAATCTATCCTAACAATTCCTTTTCTATCAAGGTTATGGATTCTCCGAATAACACCAGCACGAACGTCAATAGCAACACTCCACCGCCTACTTTACCACCATCACATACCATTGCAGCTTCTATCAACGAGCAAACGGTACTACTTGAGCCATCAAAAACCTATTGGAGGGTTAGCAACAGCAGACTGCTATCCTCATGCACCGTCCTGAAGCCGAAGCACCCAGAGTCAAACAATTTCGGGCACTGCATCCAAAACACTTCTCGGGAAAAGAGAGCCCACTGGAGGCAGAAGAATGGCCTCAATTGATTGAAGATGATCTAGCAGCAGCTCAAGTGCCAGATATTACATGGGTGAGAGTTGCTAAGTTGCAACTAACCGACAATGCCAGAGTCTGGTGGAAGGATGAGGAAAGCCGTCTCACCCAGCCAATCGAGTGGAAGACGTTTCGCGATCTGTTCGATGCGAAGTACTTCCCTGAGACTGCCTGTTTTGACATGGAGCAGCAGCTCATCCATCTACAACAAGGCTCGATGTGGGTCAAGTCTGTGGATGAATACGATGCTGAGTTTACCATGCTTAGTAGGTAAGATATTGTCTCAAATTCAAATTCCTGATCTCACTCATTACACTGCTAATACAAGGTCGTAACAGGTTCGCTGCACACCTGATTCTTACTGCTGAGATCCGGGCACGACGATTTCAGCAAGGGTTAGACCCGAAAATCCAAGCTGCACTTGCTACAGGGGATTTCCCAACCCATGAACTTGCTTTGAAGGCTGCCCGACGCTATGGGACAGTTGTGAAGAAGAAGGACAGACCGCATACTGCCGGTGTGAAACGCCCTTCCACACAGATGTCAGGAGGAGCCTCTTCTAGGCCGACATTTGCACCTAGGAGACCGGAAGGATCATTTAACCGGTTTAGTCCAGACTTTTGTTTCTATTGCAAGAGGACGGGACACCTGGCGAAGGATTGCAGGCGTGCAAATGGCTTGTGTTTGGTTTATGGCGCATCCACTCACGCCATAGGAGCATGTCCATACCGTTTCAACACAGCTCCAACACCCAGACGCGCAATCACGGTTCCACGGCGGCTAGCCATTCAGGTTCCTGCACCCCATTTAGCTCTCCCTGCACCAACTCTACGGGACCTCCTGCATAGCCTCAATGTCAATTCCATCAGGCATAGAGAAACATGCCTCAAGGGCATAGAAACATGCCCCAAGGACAGAGGAATGTACCACGACGTCAAACTTTCACAATGACGGTCGAGGAGGCCGTAGCCACATGACAAGTCATCATTGGTAATTCCCAATCCTTTCAAACCTTTAAAATCCTTGAATATCACTATACTTTTTCTATACCTAAACCAAACTCACACAACTTAGGTATTATACTAGTAGCCTCCCTTCCTGCTCTAGCACTCTTCGACACTGGAGCATCGCATTGCTTTATGTCGCAACGGTTCGTCCAAACTCATGCGATTTCAGTTAAACCGCTCGTATCCATCTGGAATGTCAGTTCAAAGAACGGTGTTCTAAAATCTACTTTGGGATACGATCTATTCCCGGTGGTCGTCTACAGTAGAGAATTTTATGCGGACTTCAAGGTGCTGGAAATACCGAACTTCGACATAGTCTTGGGAATGGACTGGCTGGGAACTTTCTTCGCTACCATCGACTGTCGCCAAAGGAGGGCAGTGTTCGAAATACCAGATCATCCAGTGTTCTGTTTCAAGAGTGGAGACCGTACCTTGGAACCTAGCATCTATAAAGCAAAACCAAAGAATGCAGTGGTTGCAGTATTGCAAGCGGAAGAATCGAAACCAGAGCTAGTTTAAGAGTTAGAGAATGTATTTCCGAAAGATATATCATGTTTGCCTCCTAATCGAGTTCTTGAGTTTAGCATCGATTTACAACCTGGTGCGCAAACTGTAATCAAAGCTCCATACCGGCTAAGTCCAGAAGGATTGAAGGGGATTCGCATTCAGTTGGACGAACTCCTGAAGAAAGGTTGGATTCATCCCAGTACTTCAAGTTGGGGATCTCTGGTATTACTTGTGAAGAAGAAAGAAGGTTCATACAGGATGTGTGTGGATTATCGACCTCTGAATGAAGTGACAATTACGAACAAGTATCCACTACCGTGCATCAATGATCTTTTCGATCTACTAAGTGAGTCTTGTGTATTTTCGAAGCTAGATCTTTGTTCGGGTTATCATCAGGTGAAGGTCAAAGTGTCCGACATTCCGAAGACGGTGTTTATGACTCGTTATGGTCATTTTGAATATCTCGTAATGCCATTTGGAGTGACCAATGCACCTGGTATTTTTATGAATCTGATGAACCAAGTTTTCTGAGAGTACTTAGATAGGTTTGATGTCATCTTCATCGACGACATCCTGGTGTATTCAAAGAATCGGAAAGAACACGCTGAGCACTTACGGATTGTCCTGGAGACATTGCGACAACATCAGCTCTACGCCAAGTATAGCAAGTGTGAATTTTGGCTAGATCAAGTCTGATTCCTCGGACATATCGTTTCAGGCGAAGGAATCTCAGTAGGTCCGTCTAAGGTGTCAGCTGTCAGCGAGTGCCCGACACCAAAGACAGTGAAAGATATACGAAATTTCTTAAGATTAACAGGATACTATTGACGATTCATTGAAGACTTCTTAAAGATTGCAACACCTCTGACCAAGCTCACACATAAAGATGAAGTATTCGGGTGGTCAGAAGCATGTGAAAAAGATTTTGTAGAACTCAAGTCAAGACTAATCTCTGCTCTTATCCTCGTAATACGGGATCAATCTGAAGGATTTGTTTTGCATTGTGATGCATCCGGTAAAGGATTAGGATGTGTTCTACACCAGCTGTTTATCCCAATCAGAGCAAAGCTCTGTTTAAATTCCAAAGTGGGAAAAGAAGCAATGCTTCTGTTCTTTCTCCAATCAGAGCAAAGCTCTGCCAAAAAAAAAATAAAATAAAATAAAAAAAATTGCGCAGTGCGCAACTGCGCAGTGCGCGACACGTGTCAGCGCAGCTGCGCAGTGCGCAACTGCGCAGTGCGCGACACGTGTCAGCGCAACTGCGCAATTGCACGACACGTGTCACGCAGCTGCGCAGTGCGCAACTGCGCAGTGCGCGACACGTGTCAGTGCGCAGCTGCGCAAGCAAAAAAAAAAATCAGTTGCGCGACACGTGTCTGCGCAGTTGCGCAAGCACAGCTGCGCGACACGTGTCACGCGCTGAGGGAGTTGCGCAAAACAGAATAAATCTTTTCTGTTCTTGTTAAAACAAGAAGATTTTCTTCTGTAAAGCAGGGGCCTTTGGATCAAATATCCAACGGTGGGGAAAATTCCCCAAATCACTCAGAAAAAGATCTCTTTAACAAATTTAACTAATTTATGAGCACTATAAAAAGGACCCCAGACCTCATTTCAAAATCATCAACATCTTGCTTAAAAAAAAAAAAGAGAAGAGAACTCTTGAAGAAAAAAAAAGGTAAAAACCTTTTAAAGAAGAGAAAATTCTCTTATGAACAAGATCATAGATCTTTAACGATAGATAAATAAATAAATAAAATAGTGCCTTGCATTTGTTTTATGAACTATCGGTTCTTGAACCTAAAAGGTTATTAAATTAATAGTGCTTTGCACTTTCATGAACCTTTGGTTCTCTGAGATAAGAATAACAAGAAAAAGAACTTGTTATTTTTTTTTTCTAAATTCAATAGTGCCTTGCACTTGTTTTATGAACCATCGGTTCTTGAACCTAAAAGGTTCTTAAATTAATAGTGCTTTGCACTTTTATGAACTTCTGGTTCTCTGAGATAAGAAAAACAAGAAAAAAACTTGTTTTTTTTCTTAGATCTAAATCAAATAGTGCTTTGCACTTCTTTTTTTGAACCATCGGTTCTTGAATCTAAAAGATTCTCAAATTAACAGTGCTTTGCACAAATGCAATGCATTACTAAAAGGGCCAGGCCCAAATCAAAATGACCTGATAGGCCAAAATAAATTGCAAGGCAATAAATGGGCAGAGCCCAAATAAATTGATGCTTTGCATCCTTTATATAAGGGCAGAGCCCAAATAAAATTGATGCCTTGCATCATTCCTAAAAGGGCAAAGCCCAAAACAAATTGATGCTCTGCATCCTTTCTGGGCAAAGCCCAAATAAAAATAAAAAAAGAAATGCAATGCAAAAGCAAATAAAATGTTGAACATTTCAACTGGACTTAGCCCAATTTTGGCCAGAAGTCCTTAAATTAAATTGACTGAGCAAAATTGCTCTTCTAAATCAATTTACATCCGGTTCGAGGGTACATCTCCGAACTCCTTTGACATCCGTCGTTATAATTCCTCAACGACGTCAAAGAGGTGACGGGTCCCAACGACCACACATCGATACGGACTGCGGGGTCCTTAAACTCGTGGACCGAAACGTCCGTAAACTAATATCGGACTGAAACGTCCCTAAACTAATATCGGACCGAAACGTCCTTAAACTAATATTGGACCACCACGTCCCTAAACTGGCGACGGACCACCATGTCCCTAAACTGGAACATGGACCACTATGTCCCTAAACTGGAACAATAGAGCCCAAATGCTCTTTTGTCGGATCTAAACGATCCCGTTAAGTTGATCTTAGTCTCAAACAGGACTAACGTATCCTTGACGAACGTTTAAGTCGATCTTAGCCGCAACGCGACTAAGGCATCCTTAAACTAAAAACACCAAACCCAAATCTAAGTAAATACGGATTTGGACTAATCCACGTCCTACGGGCGACGGTATTACTCAGTCTCCGTATACAATCCACGGGCAACCACAAACAAAACAAACACCCACGACACGAAGTGAAATTCTGGAGAAGGAGAAAGTTGTTACCGCGAAGCGGTAGCGTAATTAACTGCAGGGGCTTGCGCCTGCAGGGAAGAGCGTCCCCACAATCAAAAAAACCCCTCTAGCGAGGGGGAATCTGACAAAGTCTGCTACATCGGCCGCATCCGTCTAAACCTTCGATACACGGTGCCATAAATCAACTTGGCATCTTCGGAGAGGTGGACGGATAAAACCAAATAGCATCTGCCCCGAATCTCAGCGTCAGGCCATCGCGGTCCTGCGCGCCGCCTTTCGGAGGGGAACAGATTCTGGCACGCCCGGTGAGACCTCTTCCTCTTTCCACTCCACACTTCGTGTGTCGTGTTCGCGAACAAATCGCGGTTTGCTGTGATTGCCTGTGGATTCAAGGTACTAAGATTTGGTGTCTTGCTCTATGCAGAAAACAGAAAATTGATGGCTTCGAACTGCACCGCCCGCAGCGATAACTCTCGCTCCGTCATTGCTGGAGGAGTGATTTATGGGCCCCGAGCGGCCTCTCTTTTCAAGATACCAGTGGAACAGGTAACTCAAGCCACCACTGGATTATTCTTCGGGACCATGCTCCCACCATTGAGCTTCAATGCCACAATGACATTGCAAGAAGCTCCAAAGAAGTCGGTCTTCGATCGACTTACCACTGCCGCGACCCCTCTCAACGGGTCGTCCAACTCCACTGCTTCAGTTTTTAATGGACTAGGCCAGAGCTCTAACAGGCTCATGAAGAAGCCTGCCATACCAGAAGGCGTTATCCCGAAACGGATAGCCATTCCAACTCCCGTTCCTGGCAAAATCACCAAGGTTGCTCCCCATATTCAGAAGTCCGCTTCTGACAAGTTGGCCGTCCCCGTTCAACGGACGTCGATCTTTAAAAAGCTGGTACCAGTATATTCTGACCAACACAAGGGGCATGAGGAGGTCGCCCCTATAGCTGAAACAACTCCATCAGCACGACATGCCCGACGTCGCTACTGGCGCCGAGTGAGGAAGGCTGGGGGCAACTCCCCCTCTGGACTTACTCCTCCAGCTCCGATGGTGAGGATCGACACTGCTGTTCCAACCAGGAACAGCTTTGAGTTGCTGAACTCGGTGCGCAGAAACTCTCCTATTGCGGTGCTAAAGCGAACTCCTTCACCTGTGGAGAATACTCAAGAGAAGAAGTTAGAGCAGCCTCCTCAACGGCTATCCTCTAAAATTTACAAGGTCTGGCGACAGGTCCAGGAGTCAGTGATTAATGAAAACTATCTTCATCGACAGAAAAAGACAGAGGTTCGGCAAAAGAAAGATTACTCTGTCAAGCCAGAAGAAGCAACGGCTACTCGGGTGTCTGCTGCAGCGACACCCTCAACGCCAATCACTCAAAAGAAAAGGAGGCCATAAAAAGCCCCTTTGAATAAGGCACACCATAAAAGCGCTGGACACAAACGCCCCAAGTCCGGGGGCATGGTAGTGCACACAGTTTATATGGCTTCCGGGAAGGAGGAAAGCCGCACTTCTACGGGCCACCGACCGCTCACCCGATCCGTGACGAAAGCCCAGGAGCAACAACAAAAGCTTCAGGAAATGATGACTACAATGGCTGCACTCACTGAGCCAAAAGAAAGCTCTGAAATGTCTTCGGATGAGCGTCAAGAACAAGAAACCGACGCTGACTTTTTACGCAGAGTCCTCGAAAAGAGGGACAAAGAAGCTGCAGAGCAAGCGGCTAACATAAAACAGATGGCGCTCCTCTTCCAAGATATGGTAGGGATGATGTTACAGCAGGACCCTCCTGCTGAAGATCCTCCGATCGTCTTTGAAGACGACAGGGGAGAAACGTCAAATCATCCGCCGGCTCTGTCAACAGCCAAGGAGGAGGCAATCTCCAAAGTTGACCTAGACGAATATATAGCTCAGCAGATCCGGGTTCATCAGGCGAATGAAGCGACTGGGCAAATTGTTAGAACTGGACGACCGTATCCGAGCTGGTATGACCAAATCAGTTACCCGCCGGGATATACGATCCCTAAATTCTACGTATATAAAGGGACGGGGAATCCGCATCAGCATGTCGCTCAATTCAGGGCCTTATGCGGCAATACTGGAGGAGATGACAAATTGTTGCTACGTCAATTCGTCGGCAGCTTAGCAGAAACAGCCTTTGAATGGTATTCGGAGCTACCTAACGACTCTGTCAAAACATTTGCAGAGATGGAACTGCTGTTTACACAAAGATTCGTGAGTGCTAGTGAACGCACCCCAATAACAGCACTAATAAATGCCAGGATAAGGCCAAGCGAAACGTGGGTTCAATACGCAACACGATGGCGGAACCTATGGTCGAAATGCGAACAACGCATAGAAGAGGCACCTGCGGTAGGCATGTTTGTGGGCACTCTCGATCCGCAGGCGACCATCTCGCAATTCATGATGTTCTTCAGGCCGACCACCTTCCAGGCCTTGATCGACAAATTAGCCCAAATGGACCAGATGGGCCATAGACCGTCTCCTCCAAGACCTGATCCCCGAAATGAGAAAGGAAAAGCGATCATCGTCGCCAATGCTCAACAACAGTCGAGCAACTCAAAGACGGTCGTTCGCCAAAACAACGTGCGTCCATGCCCATCTCTCGAAGAGAGGCTAGGACGTCCTTACTCGTTTCCTCAGAATAAAACGAGAAGACTGTTTGAGCTGGCAGTGCGTAACAGACTCATCAATCTGCCGAGTCCAAAGCGTCTGTCGTAGCCAGGCGATCTTAATAATCCCAATTATTGCCCTTACCACCAAACGGTAAGTCACCCGATTGAGAATTGTTTCGTCTTTAAGGGATGGATCGAGGATCAATACCTGCAAGGCAAGTTCGCGCTGTCTGAAAGCTGGAAGGTAAACCCACCACAGTCGCACTCTCCAAAGAAAACGGACACGCCGGGGGCAGCTTGTTCTTTAGTCAAGGATGAAAACAATGGAGAGAACTCATCGGATGAATCCGAAGACTACGCAGCGACTTGTCATTTGATGTCTCATTCACTGACGGATGATAAAGAGGCTCCTTGCGCTGAGAAGCCAATGGCGAATCCTGAGCCGGAGATTCTACAGCCATCAGACGAGTTGATCGATGTCTTCCTAAGTGAAATTCGTCTGAAAGCAAAAGCCAATCAAGAACGTGAAATGGCCATACTAGAAAGAACCAAGGTATTCCCGTCAAATCAAAAGCCATACACTGCGGGTAAAAACAAATTCAAGACGAGGAAACGGTTCGCCAAAGCTCTATCAGTAGGAATGAAGCTACCGCCCTCTGAAGAAAATTCTTTCTCTGAGGTAGAGATGCACCCTAACTTCTGTTTATATCATCAGAAGATCATACATCCTACCGAAGACTGCGAGTCCTTTAACTGTTGGTGGCAAGGGTATGTCGCTCAAAAGCAACACTTCGACAGGACAAAGTGTGAAGCTTGTGGACATCGGAAAAATGCGATATATGAGGGCAAAGGAGCCGCCGCAAACTGTCATATAGCCGACTTCAAGGGATCACAAATTATCACCTTTGGAAGCGACTCTGACGAAGAAGCTATCCCCAACTCTTCCCTCGGGGAATCTATTTCAAAAATAAAGGAATTGAGAAGCTGCGAGAACGTTCAGCCGTGCAATCGCATGCTACTCGGAAAAAATCTCGGCCCCGTAAACAAAGGATCGAACAAAAAGGATAAAAGAAAAGGAAAAAAGGCCCTCGTCGCCAGCACTCACCAACAATTAGGTGACCCTAGACCGGTTGCTTGCCAAAGCAACAAGCGGCAATCCCTCCAGGAAAAGTTGAAACGTCCTTACTCGTTTCCGCAAGATAAAACAAGGGGACTGTTCGAGCTGGCAGTGTGCGACAGACTCATTAATCTGCCGGGTCCAAAACGTCCGTTGCGTTCAGGCGATGTTAATAATCCTAATTATTGCCCTTACCACCAAACAGTAGGTCACCTGATTGAGGACTGCTACGTCTTCAAAAACTGGGTTGAAGACCAATACCAACAGGGCAAGTTTGCGCTGTCTGAGAACTGGAAGGTGAGTCCGCCACAACCGCACGCTCCGAAGAAGATAGATACGCCGGGGGCATCATGTTCATTCATGGAGAAGGACTCATAGACCGAAAAATCAGTAAACTAGAAATTCTCCTCAAATACGGAGACGCTAGACCGAAAAGTCAGTAAACTAGAAATTCTCCTCAAATACGGAGACGCTAGACCGAAAAGTCAATAAACTAGATATTCGCCTCAAATACGACGACAACGGACCGAAACGTCCTTAAACTAACAACGGACCGAGATGTCCTTAAACTAATGATGGACCGCAATGTCCTAAAACTTGCAAATGACCGAAATATTTTTAAAATAATACCGCAGCATCCTTAGGCTGACGAGATAAAATAAATTATAAAAAAAAAACAAAACAAAAAAAACGGTATCTCCATAAGCAAAAAGGGCACGGATGAAAACCCGAAAGGGCTCGATGAGTAAAAACAGCAGGACTACCGGCGAGTGTTCGTGAAAACCCGAAAGGGCGCAACCTCGTAAAAAAAAAAGAGAAGAAAAAGAAAATAAAAAGAATAAAATAAAAAAAAAACGGTATGTCCATAAGCAAAACGGGCACGGATGAAAACCCGAGAGGGCTCCGTAAGTAAAAACAGCAGGACTACCGGCGAGTGTTTGTGAAAATCCGAAAGGGCGCAACCTCGTTAAGAAACACTTGTAGGGTCCTCTCGACCCTATAAGGAGAAACCACCCGCGTGAGATCCTTACGACTCACAAGGGAACAACACACTTAGGAATCCCTACGATTCCTAAGGAGAAAATACACTTGCGAGATCCTCACGACTCGTAAGGAGAACGCTCTTATGGGACCCTCACGGCTCGTAAGATTTGAAAGTCTTAAGTTACAGAGGCCTAAACCTGTGCTTAAGCAACCCCCACAACTTTCGACATTGCCCTACAAGTGGTCCTATATTGGCCCTTGTATACAATCCACGGGCGCGAATAAACATTTCCCTAACTAAGTCCCATCCGAGACTAGGGATATGTTTGTATGGTGAACAACCCTTGTAAATCCTCTCGATTTACAAGGAGAAAATCCTCCTGTAGGATTCTTACGACTTACAAGAGAACATGCACTTAGGAATCCTCACGATTCCTAAGGAGAAAACACAACTACAAGATCCTCACGACTTGTAGGAAGAAATACCTTTGTGAGATCCTTACGGCTCATGAAGTCAAAAGCCTTAGCCGACAGGACCCTTAACCATGTTTACTAAGCCACCTTTGTTCAACATCGACAGAGGCAAGTGATGATTCGCTCCTGGCAATATCCCAGTTGTAGCGATGTTGATGCCTAAACTGGTATCAAATTCCAAGCCCTTTCAAGGCAGATGATGATTCGCTCCTGGCAATATCCCAGTTGTAGCGATACTGATGCCTAAATCGGTATCAAATTCCAAGTCCTTTCATGGCAGATGATGATTCGCTCCTGGCAATATTCCGGTTGTAGCGATGCTGATGCTGAGATTGGCACCAGATTCCAAGTTCTACGCTCGCGATAAAAATCAGCGAGCTGAAAATGCATATTAAATAGCCGAAATGATTGGGCAACTCGCAAAAAAAAAAAAAAACAGCGAGTAAAATATATATATATATATATATATATATATAGCCGAAATGATTGGGCAACTCGCAATAAAAAGCAGCGAGTAAAAATAAAATAAACAGCCGAAATGATTGGGCAACTCGCAATAAAAAGCAGCGAGTAAACATAAAATAAATAGCCAAAATGATTAGGCAACTCGCAATAAAAAGCAGCGAGTAAAAAGAAAAAATAGCCGAAATGATTGGGCACCGCGAAAAATAGCCGAAATGATTGGGCAATCGCGATTTTCGCGATATAAAAAGCTGAAATGATAAAGCATCGCGGAAAGAATAAAAAAAAATGAAAGAATGAAACTTTTTGCCCCACAGGTGAAATTACATCGATCCCTGTATACAGTTCAGGGGCACAGATAAAAAGGGAACCATACCTTCCCGATAGGCTCCATCAGAAAGCGAAGTCAAATCTCGACGGTTCATAGACAACCTAGAGACCATCTCGACATTTGTCGCAATATTACAGGCACGATGTCAACAAATGAGGCAAACAAAGATCTCGAGCTTCAGGGTCTCGACGTCAACATCGACAACTTAGAGATCACCAACAGCGTTCCTCCGCAGTCCAGCCGGAGGCAGATGCAACGTCAACAAAAGACCTCACGGTCGGAAACAAAGCGGAGTAACGGCAAAATCCCAACTCCACCTTAGCATTCGTCTCATTACAGTAGACGCAATGTCAACAACGGCGTTCCTTCGCAGTCCAGCAGGGTGTACATGCGAAGTTAACAAAAGACCCCATGGTCGAAACAAAGCGGAGTGACGGCAAAATCCCAGCTCCACCTCAGCATTCGTCTCAATACACCAGACGCAGTGTAAGCAAACGAAGCGAAGGCCACATTCTTAGCTTCAACGTCTTTACGGTAACTCACATAAAACCAGAAAGACAATCGGAGACCATCTCACATGAAGTGGTCACCTCATTGACGTTTGTCTCGATACAGTAGACGAAATGTCAACCTCAGCGTTCTTCCTCCAGCAGGGATTCAGACATGACAAAGCAAATGAAGCAAAGGCCACATTCCTAGCTTCAACGTCTTTACGGTAACTCACATAAAATCGGAAAGACAATCGGAGATCATCTCGCATCAGCACAGAGTGGTCACCACCTTGACGTTCGTCTCGATACAGCAGACAAAATGTCAACCCCAGCGTTCTTCCTACAACAGGATTGGGACACACCAAAGCAAACGAAGCGAAGGCCACATTCCTAGCTTCGACGTCTTGACGGTAACTCACATAAAACCGGAAAGACAATCGGAGACCATCTCACATGAAGTGGTCACCTCCATGACGTTCGTCTCGATACAGTAGACGAAATGTCAACCTCAGCGTTCTTCCTCCAGCAGGGATTCAGACATGACAAAGCAAATGAAGCGAAGGCCACATTCCTAGCTTCAACGTCTTTACGGTAACTCACATAAAACCGGAAAGACAATCGGAGATCATCTCGCATCAGCACAGAGTGGTCACCACCTTGACGTTCGTCTCGATACAGCAGACGAGATGTCACCCCAACGTTCGTCTCGACACAGCAGACGCAACGTCATCAAACAAACGGAGCCACGGCAAAATCCCTAGTTCCCACCATGACATTTGTCTCGATACAGAGGACGCAATGCCAGCAAACGAAGCAAAGGCCAAATTCCTAGCTTCAGGGTCTTAACGGCAAGTCATATAAAGCCTGAAAGACTATCGGAGATCATCCCACACCAGCGCGGAGTGGTTATGACTCATCGGGGCTCTCCAAAATGAGCCTAACCTCAAGTAAAAAGCGGCATGGCAAATTCCTAGCGCTTGCTCTTCCGACGGTCAAACTGCCAAGGAGGATTGCTTGAAGACGTCTTGTCCAGCCCCCGAAGGGATCAGAGACACGGCAGTCGCAGGGCTACTCGAACAGCACGATTGCCTATCGAGAACTATATCAGCTTATGCGACGGTACGATGGCCAAAACCCTAAGTACCACCAACTTTAACGGGCTTCTGTCGTAAAGAGCAGAGGTTAAATGCGACGTTAAGATGTTCTTGCGAGAAACGTTCGATTCGTCTCGACTTGTGAAAAATTGTCGAGGCGGCTCGACTCGTGAGATAAAGCCTTAGGCAGTGGGCATAAAAGAAGCCTGTTTCCTAAGCATTGGGACCCCGTAAGTTGGCCCAAAACGGTCTCTTGCATACCATCCACGGGTCTCACTCTCCAACGTCGAACTTCGACAAGGAGGGAAACAACCGCTTACAAGTCCTCTCGACTCGTAAGAGGGAAAAATTCTCTTGTAGGATCCTTACGACTTACAAGAGAAAACCACACTTAGGAATCCTCACGATTCTTAAGGAGAAAAACCCGCCTACGAGATCCTCTCGATCCGTAGGGAGAAAAATCTCTATGAGACCCTCACGGCTCATAGAGTTGAAAAGTCTTAAGCAGCAGATCTGAACCTGCGGCCTAAGCCCTCGCTATCTCATAAAGAAATCAAGAAGCTTACTCTATTACCTGCTAATTGTGACGACATGCTGAGAGAGAGGAAAAGCAACAGAAAGAGCACCCGATTTACGTTTGATCAAGCGTCTAAGACGTATTCATTCATGCATGGGCAAAAAGACTCGGGACAAAGATATATAATAAAGACAAGCTGGGATAAAAAAAAAAATTCCATTAATATTGCCCGAAGTTCTTACAGTCATAAAAACAATAAATGAAAGTTACAATGGAATAACCTCAGATCTAGGGCATGGATTGAGGAATTCAAAAGCGACCTTATCTATGACTTTCCAAGCCTCGCGGACCATCCTAGTGTGCTTTCTTTCGCGAGCACAAGCGTCAGGGTCCCTTCCGATGTCTTCCACCCTCCGATAAGCAGCGAGTATGACAGACTGTTGAAAGACCTTGTGCAAGAGGTCGATAAGACTGTCTCGCTGTCTCTTCGAGATAAAATTCAGTAGGTACACAGAGTGCACCTTGTCCTCAGCGGCATCCAACGCCCTAAGCGGCACGCCGGAACAGAATAGGGGAAGCGCTTCCCAGATAGCTCCCACGATAAGTTTAAGAAGAGAGGAACGGCGGGGAAGCAGTGGACCATTGTATGTGTCGAAGCGACTCATTATTTCAGCACACCCCTCATTTGTGAACTCCCGATTTTGAGAGCGGCCAAGTCGGCGGATGTCCTCATGAGAGATGATCTCGTTAAGAGCGTACATATGGGCGTTCATTGTTCCTGTGAAAGAGAATCAACAGAATTATCAGAAAGACTGATTAAGCAAAACAATATAATGCACTGAGGAATAAAATGCCATCTTTAAGTTCCAAGATCCATGAAGAATTCTTAAGAGTTCTTCTATATGATTTAGGAGGAGCAAAGCTCCATTAATGAATTAAGAAAATCTAAGGAAAATCTTTCAGAGAGCAGAGCTCTATGGAACCCTAGTAGGGTCTCCTTTAGTTCTCTTTAGATCCCTTTAAGGCCTGTAGAGCAAAGCTCTGCTAAGTGAAACCCTAAATAGGTTTCCTTTAGATCAAGGATCTATTGAGAGCGAGGCTCTATCAATGAAAATTAATTTAATTTAACACTAATTAAAATTTTCACCTAAAAGTTTTAAGAATTTAACTCTTAAAGTTCTTGAAAATAAAGAGCATGGCTCTGAGTTCTGAAAGCAAAATTTAGAGATAAGAATTATCTAAGAGACCAAAAGTCCTATTTATAGGCATCAAGTGCCCTTTCAGCTTCCAAGAGATGGCGCGACGGTTCGGAGTCTGCCACCGCTGCGCTCACGTTAGGAGGCCACGTAAGCACAACGGTGGGGGGGCATTTGTTTATCCCAATCAGAGCAAAGCTCTTTTTAAATTCCAAAGTGGGAAAAGAAGCAATGCTTCTGTTCTTTCTCCAATCAGAGCAAAGCTCTGCCAAAAAAAATAAAAAATAAAAAATAAAAAATAAAAAATTGCGCAGTGCGCGACACGTGTCAGCGCAGCTGCGCAGTGCCCGACACGTGTCAGCGCAGCTGCGCAGTGCGCAACTGCACAACTGCGCAGTTGCGGGACACGTGTCACGCAGCTGCGCAGTGCGCAACTGCACAGTGCGCAACTGCGCAGTGCGCGACACGTGTCAGCGCAGCTGCGCAGTGCGCGACACGTGTCAGTGCGCAGCTGCGCAAGCAAAAAAAAAAAAATCAGTTGCGCGACACGTGTTTGCGCAGTTGCGCAAGCACAGCTGCGCGACACGTGTCACGCGCTGAGGGAGTTGCGCAAAACAGAATAAATCTTTTCTGTTCTTGTTAAAACAAGAAGATTTTCTTCTGTAAAGCAGGGGCCTTTGGATCAAATATCCAACGGTGGGGAAAATTCCCCAAATCACTCAGAAAAAGATCTCTTTAACAAATTTAACTAATTTATGAGCACTATAAAAAGGACCCCAGACCTCATTTCAAAATCATCAACATCTTGCTTAAAAAAAAAAAAAGAAGAGAACTCTTGAAGAAAAAAAAAAGGTAAAAACCTTTTAAAGAAGAGAAAATTCTCTTATGAACAAGATCATAGATCTTTAACGATAGATAAATAAATAAATAAAATAGTGCCTTGCACTTGTTTTATGAACCATCGGTTCTTGAACCTAAAAGGTTATTAAATTAATAGTGCTTTGCACTTTCATGAACCTTTGGTTCTCTGAGATAAGAATAACAAGAAATAGAACTTGTTATTTTTTTTTCTAAATTCAATAGTGCCTTGCACTTGTTTTATGAACCATCGGTTCTTGAACCTAAAAGGTTCTTAAATTAATAGTGCTTTGCACTTTTATGAACTTCTGGTTCTCTGAGATAAGAAAAACAAGAAAAAAACTTGTTTTGTTTTCTTAGATCTAAATCAAATAGTGCTTTGCACTTCTTTTTTTGAACCATCGGTTCTTGAATCTAAAAGATTCTCAAATTAACAGTGCTTTGCACAAATGCAATACATTACTAAAAGGGCCAGGCCCAAATCAAAATGACCTGACAGGCCAAAATAAATTGCAAGGCAATAAATGGGCAGAGCCCAAATAAATTGATGCTTTGCATCCTTTATATAAGGGCAGAGCCCAAATAAAATTGATGCCTTGCATCATTCCTAAAAGGGCAAAGCCCAAAACAAATTGATGCTCTGCATCCTTTCTGGGCAAAGCCCAAATAAAAATAAAAAAAGAAATGCAATGCAAAAGCAAATAAAATGTTGAACATTTCAACTGGACTTAGCCCAATTTTGGCCATAAGTCCTTAAATTAAATTGACTGAGCAAAATTGCTCTTCTAAATCAATTTACATCCGGTTCGAGGGTACATCTCCGAACTCTTTTGACATCCGTCGTTGTAATTCCTCAACGACGTCAAAGAGGTGACGGGTCCCAACGACCACACATCGATACGGACTGCGGGGTCCTTAAACTCGTGGACCGAAACGTCCGTAAACTAATATCGGACCGAAACGTCCCTAAACTAATATCGGACCGAAACGTCCTTAAACTAATATTGGACCACCACGTCCCTAAACTGGCGACGGACCACCACGTCCCTAAACTGGAACATGGACCACTATGTCCCTAAACTGGAACAATAGAGCCCAAATGCTCTTTTGTCGGATCTAAACGATCCCGTTAAGTTGATCTTAGTCTCAAACAGGACTAACGTATCCTTGACGAACGTTTAAGTCGATCTTAGCCGCAACGCGATTAAGGCATCCTTAAACTAAAAACACCAAACCCAAATCTAAGTAAATACGGATTTGGACTAATCCACGTCCTACGGGAGACGGTATTACTCAGTCTCCGTATACAATCCACGGGCAACCACAAACAAAACAAACACCCACGACACGAAGTGAAATTCTGGAGAAGGAGAAAGTTGTTACCGCGAAGCGGTAGCGTAATTAACTGCAGGGGCTTGCGCCTGCAGGGAAGAGCGTCCCCACAATCAAAAAAACCCCTCTAGCGAGGGGGAATCTGACAAAGTCTGCTACATCGGCCGCATCCGTCTAAACCTTCGATACACGGTGCCATAAATCAACTTGGCATCTTCGGAGAGGTGGACGGATAAAACCAAATAGCATCTGCCCCGAATCTCAGCGTCAGGCCATCGCGGTCCTGCGCGCCGCCTTTCGGAGGGGAACACCAGCATGGAAAAGTTGCGACCTTTGCATCGATACAACTAAAGGTACATGAGCGCAACTATGATCTGTAGTTGGCACCCATTATCTTCACACTTAAGATCTGGCATCACTACCTCTTGGGAGAACGAGTGGATATATACAATGACCATAAGAGTCTGAAGTATGTATTTACTCAGAAGGAAGTAAACATGCGACAGAGAAAATGGCTAGAACTCATGGTGGACTTCGACATCAACCTACAATATCATCCTGGGAAGGTGAACGTAGTTCCTGATGCACTTAGCCGCCAGCCATTAGCAATGAATCTCACCGCTTAGTGGAAGCTACAGCAGGAATTGCACGGATTGGCGATCGAAGTAGTTATGCCAGGTAACGCTTCGTATTTGATGAACTTACAAGTTCAGTCCACTCTTGTCAATCAGACCAAGGTAGCTCAAGCAAATGATGACAAGCTACAAAATATCCGAGAACAAGTAAAAAGTGGACTTCGAACCGACTTCATCATTCATGAAGATGGATCCTTGCGATATGGAAGTCGATTATGTGTACCAAACGGCTCAGTTCGAGAAGAGTTGATGAAAGAAGCTCACAGCTCTCCTTATTCTGTACATCCCGGTGGCATGAAAATGTACAAGTAACTACGGCAACACTACTGGTGGCATGGAATGAAGCGCGAAGTAGTTAGAAGCGTAGCCAAGTGTTTGGTGTGTTAGCAAGTGAAGGCTGGATATCACAGAAATGCTGGTCTATTTCAGCCATTACCAATCCCAGAATGAAAATGGCAGCACATTACCATGGACTTTGTGACTGCCCTTCCTGGCAGCACGAAAGGTAATGACGCAATATGGGTTATTGTGGACCGACTTACCAAGTCGGCTCGCTTTATTCCATTTTGAGTTGTCCAATCAACCGAGACGTTAGCAAAGAAGTACATGGAGGTAAGCATACGTTTAAAGTAAGATTTAAACCTTCAAGATGTACTATATTTGATATCCATGAATTCATGCAGGAGATCGTGAGATTACATAGAGTTCCTGTTTGCATCGTCTCCGATCGTGATACCAGATTCCGATTATAGTTTTGGCAGTCAGCAAGCTAGCCTGGGAACGAGTCTGAATTTTAGCACGGCTTATCATCCACAAATGGACGGACAGTCCGAGCGAACAATTCAGATTCTGGAGGACATGCTAAGAGCTTGTATGTTAGACTTCGGAGGATCGTGGGAAGATCACCTACACCTTGTGGAGTTTTCATACAACAACAGCTATCGGGTAAGCATTGGAATGGCGCCATTCGCAGCATTCTACGGACGGAAGTGTCGTTTACCACTAAGTTGGGACGATATTGGAGATCGTGAACTCCTTGGACCAGAGATGATCGTGGCAACTGTTGACATAGTTCGCACGATCAGGGAAAAAATGCGCATAGCCCAAGACCGACAGAAATATTGGGCAGATGCAAAGCGACGACATCTGGAGTTCCAACCTGGAGACCATGTTTTTCTGAAGATCTCTCCAAACCGAGGAGAGATCCTCTTTGGCAAGAGGGGTAAGCAAAGTCCAAGATACATAGGACTGTTCGACATACTCGAACGAGTTGGAGAAATGGCATACCGTTTAGCACTACCACCCTCATTGGAAGGAGTGCACAACGTGTTCTACATATCTCAGCTACGACGATGTGTGAGCGACCCCAGCCACATATTTGATCACTCAGAGCTCACAGTACAGACTGATCTAACCTGCGAGCAGCAACCTGTTGAGATCCTGGACCGAAAGGTGAAGACACTGCAGAACAAGGAAGTAAATTTGGTCCGAGTGATGTGGAGAAATGATTCGCCAGGAGAATCAACATGAGAACGAGAAAAAGACATGCGTGCAAGATACCCTTACCTCTTTGAAAATTAGTCCATATGTAATTGTAAATTTCGAGGACGAAATTTTTATAAGAATGGTAGAATGTAACGACTCTAAAATCTTGTATGGAAATTTTACTGTTAATATACAAGAAATGAGTTTTACAGCCTGAGTTTGAGTTATATGTTACTTTTGTTAAATAACAGCAAGAAACAACTTGTAGCTCACTGGTAAAGCCCCTGCACTGCTGTGACGTAGCCCCTATGTTCGATTCCCATCAGACACAATTATTTTTTCTGAATTTTTTTAACTTTTTGGAAGCCCAAAAGATTGCACGTGCAATACATGGGGAAATGAAAAGTTCAGAAAAATCAAACATGTGCAAAATGGTTTAAACAGAGAATTAATCAAGTGGCACGAATCTCGAGGAAAATGCCTCGAGATCGACCGTCGAAAAGCTCTATAAAACCGGCGGGGATAGGTAGATGGTGGCCAAATGGCCCCGTGCTCTACACACTTGTCTCTTCACCTACCCCTAACTCCTCTTCACTGTTTGATTTCCCTGAAATCAAACAGACCTTTCAATTCACAATTTATCACAATTTTAATACTTTTAACCCACACTTTTAATCCACACTTTTAATTCCAAAATCATAATTCTCTACCATAAATACCACCCCTACCTTAGCTCAGCATCATTCTTAAAATTCTAACCAAAACTCTCTAAAAAGCTCCTAGTGCAAGTGAAGTAAAGTGGAGTTAGCGAGCAAGTTGGTTTCGGCGAAGATCGAAGCCTATTTCGGAGCTCCCGCGATGCCACGAAGCTCATCCCCTCTTCTTCAACCTCTCCTTGAAATTTCTAAACCGTAAGTCCCTCCCAAACTCTCTTTCTCTTCATTGGATTTATTTTTAAAACAATATCGGTAAAAGTGGAGTTAATACCGATATCATTTTTTCTAAAACCGATATCTCCATTTTCCTTTATCATTTGGACAATCTAATTTTACCACTTCATTTGAAATCTTAATACCAATATTTAGAATAAATTTTACCCAAGAATCTTATGTAAAACAACCATATTTGAACTTTTACATTAAAATACCTTGAACTTTGTTATCACATCTTTTCGAAAAAATTGCTTAACAATACCTTTAGGAAAAACTTCATGGGGTAACGACCTACCCCACACGCACACTTGGATTCATAACACGATACCTCTTTTGTATGAATAATTGTTACGAAGAAAATTTACAATAAAATACCACATAATTCTAAAACCGGATTTCTTTTAAAGTGATATTTCATTTCCTTTGCAATTATACATCTACAACCCTTTTTAGAGGACCCGCTAATGGATGGTGTGGATTATCACACATCCTTAGGCTAGTAGAGCGAGACGCAGACCTCCTCACAGAGCATTTGATCTCGAAAGGATTTAAATACGTTTTTAAGAAATACGAATTTTCTAAATAAAATAAAATTATGTTCTTTAAAAATTTATATAAAATTATAAACCTATATTTTCAAAATATAATAAACCCATATTTTTTCTATAAATGAAAAGATTAACAAATGTTAATAAAATACCATTAAGATACCAAAAAGGACAAGTTTTTCAATAAAATACCATGAACTTTCAAATGCTAAGTATTTATCATTAAAATACCTCAATACCTAAAATCCATGCTTATGACAACCCTAAATAATACTAATCACCATCGAGGTTTACTTTTTAACTATTTTAAAAAAATATTTTTTTCATAAAATCCCCTCAAGATATATAAAATAATATTTAAGGAGTTTAGTAAATATAGGTTTAAGCGGGATCAATTTTCTTGAGCCTCAGGGAGCCGGAGAAAGTGAGTGCTTGCCTATTTAAGGTAGAAAACCTAACGGAGTTATCAATGGTAATTGTCTTGGAAAAAAACACAAATCCTGCCGTCCATGTGCAGCAGTTACCGATGACTTCCGAACCTGATTCAAGAGCTAAATCCGTTTATAAATGTTTGACTCAGTCTGAGTCCAATTCAAATCTGAATCCAATATCAAACATGAATACTTGATCAAGAACATGAATACTCAAATCCAAATATCAATATCAAACATGTATACTTGACCTGACTTGACCGAACTATGGTTATAACTTGACTTGACTACTTGAATACTTGATTACATCCTGAACATGAATACTTGAACATTTTGTATCCATGGTTTTGGCAAGACTTGTAATCATAATCTATACAATACATTACGCGGGGATAAAGGGGTAGATTGGTACGGAACGTATATCGTAGCACGAGAGGCCACTTAAAAGACACCTACATGAATTCATGTGTCGTTGTCCCGTGGGTTATGACGGGGCCTTGTACTACATGTTACCATAGTCCACGGGGTAAGATGGACTCTTTTGGTATACATGAATATTTTCTTTACCAAACTATAAATAACTACGTTAGAATAACTATCATATACCGGTAATCAATCATACACAACTTACCTGTTCATTTCACATTGCTTGTTATATTCTCTTTCTTCTTTTGGGACTTACTGAGCGCTAGTTCGCTGACGATATTCCTTTCTATTTCTTTCTTTGAAATGTTCGTCAGGAGGACCGGTCACTGAAGAGATTGAGCCGAGCCAGGAGGATTTGGACCAGCTTGCGGTACAGCCCGACTTCTAGTTCCTTGTACTTACATTCCTGTATGCCATTGTTTAGGCACTGCTTTATATCATTGTATCTTTTCATTTTCAAACAGTTGTATGTAAAGAAGAATGTAAATAAAGTTGTTGTTTTATTTTATTACTCTTGTCATTCTTGTACATTTTTATATATTGCTTAATTACGCTTAACGTATTTATTTCTTAGTAAATACGTTGCGGCCTGCCACGTCACTGTTTCCGTCTACTGGGAAGCGGGGCGTGACAACAAGAACCGCATGATTGGAGATTGAAGTAGTTGTGCCAGGTAACGCTTCATCTTTTATGAACTTAAAAGTCCAGTCCACTCTTATAAATTAGATCAAGGCAACTCAAGCAAATGATGCCAAGCTACAAAGGATCCGAGAACAAGTAGAAAGTGGACTACAAACTGACTTCATCATCCATGAAGATGAATCATTGCGTGGAAGTCTTTTATGCGTGCCAATCGGACCTGTTCGAGAAGAGTTGATGAAAGAAGCCCACAGCTCTCCGTATTCGGTACACCCTGGTGGCACGAAGATGTACAAGGATTTACGACAACACTACTGGTCGTATAGAATATAGTGTGAAGTAGTTAGAAGCGTAGAAAAGTGTTTAGTGTGTCAGAAAGTGAAGGCTAAACATCACAGAACTGCCGGTCTATTTCAGCCGTTACCAATCCCAGAATAGAAATGGCAGCACATTACCATAGACTTCGTGACTGCTCTCTCTCGCAGAACGAATGGTAACGATGCAATTTGGGTTATTGTGGATCGACTCACTAAGTCGGCTCACTTTATTCCATTTCGAGTTGGCCAGTCAACCGAGACGTTATCAAGGAAGTACATGGAGGTGAGTATAAATCTAAAGTAAGATTTAAACCTTCAAGATGTACCATACTTGATACCCATAAACTCATGCAGGAGATTGTGAGATTACATGGAGTACCTACTTGCATAGTCTCCGATCGTGATACGAGATTCCAATCACAGTTCTGGCGGAGTCTGTAAGCCAGCATGGGAACGAGTCTGAATTTCAGCACGGCGTAACATCCACAAACAAACAGATAGTCCGAGCGAACAATTAAGATACTAGAAGATATCCTGGGAGCCTGTATGTTGGACTTCGGAGGTTCATGGGAAGATCACCTACACCTTGTGGAGTTTTCATACAACAACAGCTATCAGGTAAGCATTGGGATGACACCTTTCGTAGCACTCTACGGACGGAAATGTCATTCCCCGATGAGTTGGGATGACATTGGAGATCTTGAACTCCTTAGACCAGAGATGATTGTGGCAACTATGGACGTGGTTCGCACGATCAGGGAAAGGATGCGCATAGCCCAAGACCAATAGAAGCACTGGACAGATGCAAAGCGCCGACACTTGGAGTTTCAACTTGGAGAACATGTAATCCTAAAGATCTCTCCAAACAAAGGAGTGATACGTTTTGGCAATAGGGGTAAATTAAGTCCAAGATACATAGGACCGTTCGACATACTCGAACGAGTTAGAGAAGTGGCGTATCATTTGGCACTACCACCCTCATTGGAAGAAGTGCACAATGTGTTCCACATAGCTCAACTACGACGATATGTGAGCGACCCCAGCCACATGCTTGATCACTCAGAGCTCACTGTACAGACTGACCTAACCTGCGAGTAACAACCAATTGAGATCTGGATCGAAAAGTGAAAATATTACGGAACAAGGAAGTAAACTTGGTCTGAGTGATGTGGAGAAAGGATTCGCCAGGAGAATTGACTTGGGAAAGAGAAGAAGATATGCATACACAATACCCTTATCTTTTTGAAAATTAGTCTCTATGTAATTGTAAATTCTGATGACGGAATTTTTATATGGAGGGTAGAATGTAATGACTCTGAAATTCCTATACAGAAATTTCTTGTTATTGTACAGAAAAGGGCATTACAGCCTGTGTAAGAGTTAAAAGTTATTTTTGTTAAATAAAAGCATGAAGCAACTTGTAGCTCACCGGTAAAGCTTGTGCACTGTTCTGACATAGCCTGTGTGTTCGATACCCATCAGACCCAATTATTTTTAGGATTTTTCTTTTTAATTTTTCGGAAGACCAAGAGTTGCACGTGCAATACACGGAGAAACGAAAAGTTTCAGACAAATCAAATAGGCGCAAAGAGGAGTAAACGCCCAACATGACATGTAACACAAATCTCGAGACAGACTAATCAAATCCGACCGCCCGTTTTGCTATTTTACCCGCCGCCGATGGTCCCGATGCACTCAAATACCTCCGTGTTTTGCACACTTGTCCTTTTTACTCCCCTCAACTCCCCTGCACTGTTTGATTTTCCTGCAATCAAACAGAGACCCTTCAATTCACCATTTAACACCATTTGAATTCTTTTAATCCACATTTTTAATTCCTAAACCCTAATTCTTCACTATAAATACCACCTCATGCCCTAGCTCTCCCCATTCTAAAATTTCTATCAAAAATTCTCTCAATCTCTCTAAGTAACTAGTGGAGTTAAGCACCCAAGTGGAGTAGCAGGCCAAACTCGACGACCGGAGCATTTCCGACGAAACCACGACACCCGAAGGCTTCTTCTCTCTCTTGTTAACCATCTAAACTCGTTAGTATCTCTTCTCTCTTCTTCTTTCATCTCAAAACCATCTTCTAAAAACATATCGGAAAAGTGGAGTTAACTCTGATATGTGTAGTTTTAACCTTTGTACTCCCCTTCCTAAAGCAAAATAGGTCAAAATAACTTTCTCACACTACTTATAACTTGGTTTACAATCATTTAGTTTTGGATTTAATCAAAACTTTCATGTGAAACTACCATAAAACAAACTTTTCATTAAAATACCATGAACTTTAGTATAACCCCTTTTCAATAATTGTTAAAAAGATACATTTAGGAAAACTTCACGGAGTAATGACCTACTCCATACACACACTATGGTTTTATAGCAGGTACTCTAAACATATAGATAATTTAAAGAATGAATTTTACATTAAAATACCACACCTGTAACATTTCAGAAAATATAAAATATTATTTTTGGAATTTAATATTAAAATAATATATTTCCCGGAAACTGCCCGATTTGCGAAATTGGGGTTTTCGAAAAAGGGTATAAATATATACCTATAATTATGAAATAAATGGAAATTAAAATAATTTATTCATTTAAAAATATATTTAAAGGAATTGGTATTTTAAAAATTTATTAAATGCAGTTTTGATAAAACCCCGATTTGTGCACCGCTAATCGCGATTAAGCCAAATCCGTGTTTCTACAGTTTTCATGGCTAGTGCACCATGACATGTTACATGTTGTTTCATTTCATTTGTGTTATGTATTTGGTTTTATTGTGGTGAGAAAGAAAAATAATGGAAAAAGGGTGTAATGATGACTTGAGGAGAGAGAAAAGGGACATAATCATGATTGGAGACCATGCTTGAGAGAGAGAGGGGGGGGTGCTGCCACAATTATTCCTCCACCATTTTCTTCTTCTTCTTCTTCCTCATCTCCCTCCATCTTCTACCCTCATGACCCCTATATGAAATATCCACCAAAATCCCATACCCATTTCTTTAAAAACGCGCACAAGCTCAAGGGAAGCACATTGGACCAAGCAAAATGGGATTTTGATGACTTGTGGAGCTAGGGTTGTCTAGAGTGGCCTAAATGAGGTAATCCATACACTCTTAGATTAGCATTTGAGTTTCCTAGCTTCTATTGTTAGTTTAGAAGTGTTTTAGTGTAGATTAGCGGGTTTTGAAAAATTCAAGAGAAGAGATTGAGGATTTTGGGGAATTAGTGATGTGTGGTGGCTATTTAAGACCCTAGGGATCAAATTAGAGACCTGGAACTGAGTTTAGAACAGAGAATACAAACTTTAGAATTGATCCATGTCGGTTTTGTGGGTGTTTGGGGCGTGCAAAGAAATCTGGAGCAACCTGGGGGATTTTTGAGAGTAGCAAACAATACCAAGGACCTAGATACACCACCAGGAGACCACCCTACGAAGATGAAGCCCAACAGAGCATGCAGGGCTGAGCTGGCCGGAATTTTAGGGGTAGGGGGCCGGCCACTTGGTGGGGTAGGGTGTTGGGGTTGGTCCAGTAACTCATATACATCATATACAACACCCTAGACTTGTTTGCTTAGCTTTATTTGACCTGAGTCAAAATCTGGGAGCATTCTAGTGTGATTTTGGCTATGTTTTCCGTATTTTGAAATGTTAATTCTTGATATTTGGATTCGTATTGGGTTGTTGCATGTTTGTACATCAACAACAAGGGTTGTTTAGTCGTTTTTGCACGTGTGGGCTATAGGTTTTGACCCATAGGCAATCCGTGTGCCGTTTTGGTTTCTGGACTTGATGTTAATAGCAATTGCGATTGTTTATTATATATAGGTACCATCGTAAAGATTTAGAGACGACGAGCAAGCGCGTGGCGACATCGGCATCGGCAAGCAAAGGTGAGTAGATATATATCTACGGGGAGAAGTCGGGTGGATGGTGTGATGTGTTATAGAGATATAATTATCTGTTATTGAGAGATTTGAACACTTAGCAAGGAAAGGTTTAGGAGATTTTGGGTTAGTGTTAGCGAGAATTGAAGAAAGGTTTTAGTTGGGTTCTTAGTCGCAAAACCCTAGAGTAAAGTTTTGCATACACATACATACACACTTTCGCATACCTTTTCCTTCCTTGTGCGTATCGTGGATGTCATTTATATTCATATTCATATGCATGATGATGAGTATTTTATATGGTATTTGGAGATGAGTCGATGAGTTTAGGCATGATGTCGTGAGATTGGTGATGTGATTTGGTTCGTATTAGGAGATACAACATGATGTTATAGCGGATCTTTAGGCGATGTGTTTCAGACACACGCACATATAATTGTTGATGGTATCAATTTGTACTAGACTTAGATCCGTACCCCAATTCATAATATATGATAATAAGGATATCAGATGAGTAATGAGATAAATATGATATTTGACCCGTACCCAGATTTGGGATGCCGTACGATAGATTTACCGTACGAGATATAATTATGATGTTAGATCCACACTCTTGACTCGAGGATTGTCATATTATATGTATTGTATCACACGTGATACTATTGAGGTGAGATCACCGACTACTAGATATATATACAGATCGACTAAGATTTAGGTGGATTCTTTACCCTTTTGACTGGGCTCGAGTCATACTTGTTTCCAAAAATGGAGATTTGTGAGTATTTTAAAATACCAGAACTGTATGACTCGTATATTGGATAGGTATATTCTTCTTTGTCGCCGTTACTATATCGCTTTCTGTAGATTCATGATATTTCATCGCATTGCATACTTATACATATGTTATCTATAATTATTATGAAACCATGATGTCAGGATACCGGCACCATTACCGATGATGCGTATGCTCCACATACATTTGCTTGCCGGCTCACACACATCATCATCGGTAATTGCTATGTCACGTACACTTTAGAGAATACTATTTCGTTGACATAGCTTGCTAGCTAATATTGCAATATGTTATAGCTTTCATATACTAGTTTAACTATTGCATTCATTGCATGATATAAGATGCATTCATATATTCATTGGTTATGCAGTATTATGGAGATTTATGCCGGTTTTCACTGTTTATTGACATGGTGTGTAACATTTCGAAATAATAAAAATATTATTTTTAGGAAATTAATAATTTAATATTATTTTACTGAATATTTTAATAATTCGGTATAATTAAATACAATAAATAGGGGAAAATTAGGGAAAATTCTAAAAATAGGGTAAATTAGAGAATTATGCCATTTTTAAGTTTAATTGATTAGTTATATGCTAAATTAGTGCTAATCGCGATTAATAATCGCTAATCGTTTTTTTTAGCAATTTGTGCAAAACATGCACATATCATTCTTTTTCACACTTGTGCATTTTCTTGTCATGGTTCACTTTGGGTTTACTATTCTTGGGAGAAGGATTTTGAGAGAATAAGAAAAAGAAAAGGAAAAGAAAATGGGAAAAGAATAAAGAAATGAGGTATGGTGAGAGAGAGAAAGGTATGGGTTTTCTTTGACTTTGGACTTAGTTATTCTCTTCATTCTTCATTCATTTTCCCTCCCTCTCCCTCCATTGCTGCTGCTGCTCCTGCACCTCACCTCCCTCCCCTCTTCAAAGCCCCAAATCATCTCAAATACAATCCCAAAACCCCATCTCTATTTCATTAAAAGTGTGCACAAGCTCAAGATCTACACATTGGACTAAAGAAGCAAGGATTTTGGCCACTAGGGGCAACTCAAGAAAATTCTTGAGTTGCCAAATGAGGTATTTTCTGGATCATTAACTTAGTTTTAGCATTTCCTTTACCCCCATGTTTAGATTGAACCGATATTGTTTGATATTGTGGAGTTAAGGAAAACCTAGTTAGGGTTTGAGGAAATTATGAGCTGTGATGTGAAATTGAGTTCAGTAGAGGCTACACCAACACCCTAGTGCATGAATTGAGACCCCAATCTGAGAGTTGAAACCCGAAATACGGATTTAGAAATCGATATCGGAGAAATTGTGGAATCTGTGAAGGGTATATTGAATCTGCTATCACCCGAGACATCCTAAATTAAAATTGATTGGACAGTGACATGTGCAGGCATCCAGGAAGCTACCACCAAGACCCCAACCCCTAACTCATCAAGCCGGCCGCAGATTTATTCCAATTGGCCGCAATTTGCGGCCATACCTGCACCAAACCTTCTCGTTTTGGTTTTGTAGCCCCTACATGCATAGATTAGACCCCTGGTATATATAGATTTGTCCAATTTGACCTAGGGTGAAATCTGAAACATATTTCCTAAGTTGCTGTTTTGGATTCGTGTTTCCGTATTCCGTATTCTTAATTCTGAATTTGTGTTTGGTGTTTTACCTCGACTATTTGGCGTTTATACGACGATATCGAGGGTTGTTGATGGTTTTGGAAGGCGTTGTCCATAGGTTCTAACCTATAGATCTTAGCGTATCGTTTTGAGATTCATATGCCGTTTTAGTTCGGAATTGGTTTTGATACGCATTTGCGATATGTTAATGTGTAGGTACCCCATGCAGCCTTCGGGACGACAAGAAAACGCGTGGTGACGTCGACAATGAAGACGCAAGGTGAGTAGATTATATCTACAGGGGGAAGTCGTGGAATGACGTATAGCACCCCCGCAGTCCGTAGTTGATATACTATATATGATAGTTATAGTGTGTCATGGATACTGTGTTAGGTGTTTTATGGATAGTTTAGGCTTAGAAGTAACTAGTGTAGTTCATAGCCACGAACCCTAGAATAGGTTTACACCCACACGCACACCCTTGCATATTCACTATACTTACACTGTGTTGATGATGATATTGGATGACTTTGGAGATGAGTCGATGATATTGGGCTTGGTGCCGTGAGATCGGTGATTTGATATGATTCGTATTTGGGATACGATATGTGATTCTTAGCGGGCCTTTGGGCATGTGTTTTACCCCCGCATTCATAATTATATAGATGGTATCGATTTGTACTAGACTTAGATTAAGTATCCCAGATTATGTGTTATGATGATAAGAATACTAGGTACTTGATGAGATAATGTGATATTGACCCGTACCCAGCTATTGGGATGCCGTACGATGATTTACCGTACGAGCTTTATATTGATGATAGATCCGCACTCATGACTTGAGAATTGTCATATGATATACTGTATTGTACGCGATACTATTGAAGCGGGATCACTGACTATTATATGTATATATATTTATATCGACTTAGATTTAGGTGGATTCCATACCCCTCCCGGTTGACTTGATACTTAGATCTGTGGTTTGCATAATAGATGTTAGACTAGACCCAAGTCATACCTATTACTAAAACCCCGATTTGTCTTATTTCAAATGGCAAGCTGCATTATTATTCATTTACCATTTATTCTACGGCTCGCATTGCATTGCATGCTCATATGTTATTGATTCATATTCCTTGTGCATATGCCTTTACATAGTTGCATGCTTATATTAGTGTTCTTGTTGCATGTATTATAATTCATGGATTTCGCACTGTGATATGGTTGCATATGATAATTCTGGATTGTTTTACTCCTGCGTATATATATCAGTGGTATGGGACGCTGAAATATATATGTATACCCATAGAGTATATATATATTGGTGGTATGGGACGCTGATATATATATACGCATACTTAATATATCATCATGATGATCTATGCAAATTTACATATGCATTGTGAGAGGAGCCTATGTGCTCGGAGCCTATGAGCTCGATGTGAGAGGAGCCTATGTGCTCGGAGCCTATGAGCTCGATGTGAGAGGAGCCTATGTGCTCGGAGCCTATGAGCTCGATTTGAGTAGAGCCTATGTGCTCGGGGCCTTTACGGTCGATGGCATATTATATCTCCCCTACCCCACATTTATTGTATATGCATTGCATCACATATTAGTAGTACCTGATAGAGTACCTTCATGAATGCTGCATACATATCGGATACATGATATATAGTTTGTGTCGATGCTCGACGTTGATTTTCTCATGATTTCATTCATGATATCTTCTGTTTTCATTTTACCGCATACATACATCATACTTATGATATATTATTACATGAGGCACTGGCACGAGTACTTGGCACTACAATTATGTTCAGATGTTACATTGCCACTTTACTATGATTCAGATTTATTCATTTGAGGTTTATATTATATCTGATCGTTTGACTTAGGATTATGTCATGCTTTCAATTTCTGCTTGTAGATATTTTCTATTCACGAGTTGGCAACTCACCCCTGTTGTGCCACAGTTCTTGCAGGTTTTGCTGTACAGGTTTCATAGCGGCATTTCCGGCACATTGCTTCCTTTGCTGGTGATTTGCTTGGTACGTGGGTTCTTGCATCAGAACCACCCTTGTATATGTATTATTCTTTGTATTTAGAAATTCCATCAACCAAAACTTGTATATTGTTTTAGACCCAGACACTAGTGATGTATTATTTCGACCTTAGAGTCGCGCTTAGTGGTGTTAAGGTTTTCATGTTATTGTGAATTTCTTTTGAGTTTGATCCTCGCCCTTCGGCGTTGTATATTATATTGCTTGTGTGGGTTGTGCTATTTGTTTATGCGTAGTAAGTGTTAGATAAAATGCCTCAAGGGAAAATAATTTACAAGATATGTTTCTTTACTCTTAAAATGGTTTTAGATTTCTGGGCTTTTGGCTTACTTGGATCAGATGGAGTCCTATAGACTTCATATGGTTCAAGGGCCAGTCACGTGCTCTTTTGGGTCATGCCATGGTGATTTGATGATTTCGGATTCTTATTGAGATTTTCCGGATTTGGAAACCGCATGTGAAAGTTTTATAAACTGATGAATTATTTTAAAGAGAAAAGTGCGGTTTTCCTTGATATGATGATTTTTGTCCACCATGATGTTTTCTCGGTTCTGAGATGGTTTTCGAGACCCGATTCGAGGAGTTGGATGAATCGTCTGCGGGTACATGGTGGACCCGGTGAGGTACCCCGAGGCGAGAGTGATTTTATGGAGGATGATGAGCCTGGCAGGGGGCACTACCTACCGGTGATATTATTTAGACTCGTCGGTTATCCGGAGGATACCGGCCGGAGTCATGAGATGGATGCAGGCTGATCCGTTCTTCCGGAGCCTGTGGGCCGATCCCGCAGATGATACGGATGCCTGAGATATGAGGATTTATGTTTTGTGTCGGGGCTGGACACGGATTCTATGTTGATTTCATTGATGATGTCTCGATTTATATACATACCGAAATCTCATTAAATAAAGAAAAACAGTTCTTGTTTCATGATGTACTTTGTTCTCATTCTATGCATTTGCACATCATTTTAGTGACATATTGTTACCTGACATTTGTACATCATATTATTGACATGTTGTTACCTGAGGTACTGACACGAGTACTTGGTATTATACTTAGGGATAGATGTTTACCCTTACCATTATATTGCTCCAGGCCATATTATTATTTGAGGATATTACTGATCGTATGACCTAGGATTGCGTTATGCATGCGATTTCTGCTTGTAGATGTTTTCTACTCACGAGTTGGCAACTCACCCCCGTTGTGCTACAGTTCCTTGCAGGTTTTGCCGTACAGGTTTCGTTGCGGCCTTGCTGGCACATTGTTCCTTCCGGATGATTGCCTTGGTAGGTGGTTTCTTTTGCATCAGGACCACCATTGTATATTTGTTATTTCAGTTGTATCTAGTAAAACACCATCAACCAGACTTGTATTTTTGATAGAGATAGAAGACCAGAGTTTATTATTTCGATATTAGAGTCGCGCGTTGTATTATTATGAGTTTTCATGCTGTTTTTGAGTTCCTTTGAGTTTTGATCCTCATCCTTCGGCGTTGTATATTATATTGCTTACGTGGTTGTGCCCATCGTTTGACGAAGAGCTAGCTCCCGTGTGGGGATGCCTTTTATCATTTCATATACTATTTATGTTGTACCCCGTTTGGGGCCAGTATTTACATAGGAAACTCTGCCGAAATTTTCAGAAATGACTTGATGTTTTTAAAACGCATAATTCGGCTTATGCTATTAAAATTACTTGCTTTAAATTGGTTTTTCCTTCACTCTACTGCTTAATTAGTTTTGATTTCTGGGTTTTGGCTTACTTAGATTACGTACGTCTCGAGACGTTTCGTAATTTAAGTGCAGGTCATGTTCCGTACTTTTCGGGTCGTGACAACACCTTTTCAAAACGGGTTTCTTTTAATCGGTATTTTGAAATCCTTAGCAATTACGCCTCTACAACCCTTGTTATGGGACCCGCTAATAGATGGTGCGGATTATCGCATATTTTTAGGATAGTAGAGCGAGATGCAGAACTCCTCACGAGGTATTCGGTTTCGAAAGGAAATAAAAATACGGTTTTTAAGAAATGCGACTTTTCTAAATAAAACTAATTTTTGAAAAATTATATAAAAATTATGAATCCGTATTTTCAATAAAAACATATTATGAAACTATATTCTTTAAAATGAAAAGTTAGAATTCTTAATAAAGTACCACCAAGTTTCCAAAATTAGTAGTTTTCACAAAAGTACCATAAACTTTCAAAAAGCTAGGTTTTATCACCAAAATACCATAACAATTAAAATACATGTTCATGAAAATCTTAAATATTACAAATCACCCTCGAGCTTTATTGTTAAACTATATTAATGTATTTATCATAAAACCCACTCGAGATATGCAAACAATATTTTAAGAACTCTAGAATTAATATAGGCTTAAGCGGTATCATTGAAAGTGTATATTAGTACCACCACTGGGTTTTACTAGTATCAAGCATGCCATTTTCAAAATTTTAGAGGTGCTAATCTACACTAACCAAGATCTTAAACTAGATGATTAGGGTTTAACTATGCTATCAAAAACTAAACTAAGAGATGGATGGCTACAACCTTTGTAGACTGAGTCCTTCTCTTCTAAAGCTCCAGGTTGTAGTCCACGCGACTCCACTTGAAGGTTGAACGAACTTCCTTTTGATAACTGTAAGGTGTTTTTCGTCACCCCATTGAGATGGGAATACGCGTCGCTTGTCAGGCGTACTACAGATTCCCCCTGCCTAAGGTAGGCGGGGTTTATTGATTATGGGAATCCGAATCTCCGGCAGCTGCGGACTAAGCTGCCGTTAATTACCCCTCACCTTTAGAGTGAGGTAACCTCCGATTGACGGGTCAACTAGCCATGCGAACACAGTGTGCAGTGTGCGTATGTTGTGTTTTGAAAGGGTTTTGGATATATAGAGGGCTTTGCAGAGTTTACGGGGTCCCGCTACCCGGATAGCGGGTTGGGGGTCGAGGGGGCTAGCATCCCCCTTGCGGGGTGCGGGGCAGCACCCCGTTAGAAAAAAATTTCCAATGGGGGACGAGTTTTGTGTGTGGAGTGCATGGAAAATGAGGGGCGATGAGCGTCTTAAAGACGCGTGCATGGCACGTGGGCGCTAGATGCCCACGGGTCACATACCTGGCACGTGGGCGCTTGGCGCCCATGGGTCACATGCCAGGCGCGTGGGCGCTTAGCGCCCGTAGTTCACGTGCCCTGCATGCGACCGCTTGGCGTCCGCGGGTCACGTGCGTGGCACGCGACCGCTGAGCGCTGGGCGCCCGCGGGTCACGTGAGGCGCACGTGGGCGCTGAGCGCCCACGGGTCACGTGTCCTGCACGCGACCGCTGGGCTCCCATGGGTCACGTGCGCGGCATGCGACCGCTGGGCACCCATGGGTCACGTGCGCGGCACGCGACCGCTGGGCACCAGCGGAAAAGGGGCTTAGCCCCTGGGCTGGGAGTTGAACTCCCAAGGGTCTTTGGAGTTGAACTCCTAACAGGGATTATGTGTATATTTGGAGTTAAACTCCTAAAAGGGTTTTTTTTATGGAGTTAAACTCCATCGGGTCTTGAATGGAGTTAAACTCATAGAAATCTTTGGAAATGACCGAAGGGGACCCTTTTCTTCCCCCCTTTGGCCCTGGATCTTCCCCAAAGTGGGATTTTTGGAGGTGGGTATCTTTCTTCCTTCTCTTCTGTTGGCCGGATCTTGGAGGAAAAAAGGGGGTGAGGTTTAAAAATCTCCCATTTTTGAGATCTGATGGAAGATCTGAGTTCCCCTTCAAGGGTTTGATGGTGAAAAATTGTTCATTTTTTTGAAAAGGAAGAGTTAAACTCTTGATTTAATTCAAAAGAGGGAAGAAGGTTTTAGAACCTTGAGAAAGGAGAAGGAGGCACAGAACCTAATTTTTTTTAGAGCGAAAAAAGTTATCATTGATTTTTCATCATGTTGCCTTTATAGGCTACACACTTTACATTCAACCCCTTGGGCTTTGCCAAAATGGCACTTGTGTCACCCCATGCTTTATGTGTTTATTTCTTTTTTGCCCATAAGCCATGGGGTTTACAAAATTTTGGCTTTTTTCTTATTTTACATACATTTATTTCTATACATATATATAAAAAAAAAGAATTACATTAAACCAATTTATGGCTTCATTCCTTTTGTCATGGGGCTGGTCCCTTTGACCTGGGCTTGGGCCCACTTAGGTTAGGGTCGATTTTGATTTTGACTTGGTCAACCGGGGTGTAATTTTTGACCCCAACAAAGTGCCCCCCCATCAATACATGCACACCACATATATGGGCCATGTGTATGAAATTGATGGATCTTCTTTCGCGTGGAGGTTGACTTGTTTTGGCTCCCGTTTTGACGACTTGGAGGTCGATGCTGCCCTTTTCGCGATGTGGATGGTCGGTGCTGCCATTTTAGCGATTTGGACGGTCGGAGCTGCCCTTTTAGTGACTTGGACGGTCGGTGCCGCCCTTTTTGCGACTTGGACGGTCGGCGGTGCCGCCCTTTTTACGACTTGGACGGTCGGTGTTGCCCTTTTAGCGACTTGGACGGTCGGTGCTGCCCTTTTAACGACTTGGACGGTCGGTGCTGCCCTTTTAGTGACTTGGACGGTCGGTGCTGCCCTATTTGCGACTTGGACGGTCGGTGCTGCCCTTTTAGCGACTTGGACGGTCGGTGCTTGCTCCGCTTCTTGCGGTGTCGGGATTTGATTTGACTTGCTACGCTTTCTGCGGTGTCGGGGTTGAAGTTGACTTGCTCCATTTTCTACGGTGTCAGGGTTGATTTGTTTGATTTGATTTATTTTAGGAGTTCCCTACCCGTCCAGCGGGACTTTTGAGCTTGGAAGCACTACCGGGTGGGACATTAATTTGATCTGTTTGATTTCTGTCTTATTTGGCTGGACTTTTGAATTTGAGAGGAACTTGGAATTTGGATTTTGTTTGGAATCAGCATTGCTGCACTGGAATAATGCCAGGAGCAACTCATCATTTGCCTCGGAAGGAATTGGAATTTGGTTTTTGGGTCGGCATCAGCATTGCTGCACTGGAATAATGCTAGGAGCAACTCATCATTTGCCCCGGGAGGACTTGGGATTTAGTTTTTGGGTCGGCATCAGCACCGCTAACACTGAAGCAATGCCAGGAGCGACTCATCATTTGCCGTTTCCCGTTGGGGAGCGATGTCTCAGGAGACTGGTTTAGATCCCTATCACCTAAGGCTTTTCAATTTTATGAGCCGTAAGGGTCTCATAACAGTATTTTCTCCCTACAAGTCGAGTGGATCTCGCAGGTGTATTTCTCCCTAAGAATCGTGGGGATTCCTAAGTGTGTTGCTCCTTTATGAGTCGTAAGGATCTCATGCGGGGATTTTCTCCTCACAAAGTCGAGAGGACTTTGCGAGTGTATTTCATCTCTTTTCACGAGTTTGCGCCCTTTCGGGTTTTCACAAACTCGCCGGCAGTCCTGCTGTTTTTACTCACGGAGCCCTTTCGGGTTTTCATCCGTGCCCGTTTTGCTTATGGACATACCGTTTTTTCTTTTTTTCTTTTTTTAGGCTAGTGGGACTTTAAATGTAGTCTCGTCGGTAGGACTTTGGGAGAGATAGGGGTCGTTTACACCCGTGGATTGTATACGGTCTTACAGGATGTATGATCCAGACCATAGGGCAGTGTGCTCAATTCTTCTGTGACTTAGAGCATTTACGCATATTATTTCTTGAGATATCGGCCATTGATGGGTGGCATAGGCCTTTCTCCCTCGGCATTTATCAGCTGGTAGGACCCTCCATCAAACACCTTCTCGATGACGTATGGTTCTTCCCGATTTGACTCGAATTTTCCCTTGGCATGTCGATTGGGGATGATCGGTCTTTTTAGGACCAACACCAATTCGCCTTTCTTAAAAGCATGGAGACGGGTCATCTTGTCATAGGCCTGTGACATTTGGGCTCGGTACATCTCCAGATTTTGCTGTACTACGAGCCTCTTTTCTTCGAGGGCGTCAAGCTCTTCGAGCCGGAGGAGCACATTTTCCTCCTCCGTCAACTCGTGCTGAACGACCATTCTTAAGCTTGGAATTTCGACTTCTAAGGGGAGGATCGCCTCCACTCCGAAGAGTAATGAGTATGGAGTGGACTAGGTTGGAGTACGGTGCTTGGTACGATACGACCACAACGCCTCGTGAAGTTTGAGATTCCAGTCTCTCTTGTTGGCTGAAGCATTTTTCCTCAGGATCTTGCACAGAGTTTTATTGAAGGCTTCGGCTAGCCTATTGGTCCTTGGATTATAAATGGAGGAATATCTCCAGTCTATCTTGTGTTGGGTAGCGAACCTTGAGACTTTGAAGCTCTTGAAAGAAGGCCTGTTATCAGAAATGATTCTTCTTGGTGTACCGAAACGGTAGAGAATATTATGCCGGAAGAATGTCAGAATATCTTCTGTATTGACTTCTTTTAGCGGGATAGCTTCAGCCCATCTGGAGAAATAGTCAGTTGCAGCCAATATGAACCGGTGACCTTTGGATGACGGAAGATCAATTGGGCCCACTATGTCGGTGCCCCAAACTTCGAAAGGCCATGACGCCACCATAGGATGCAACGGATTGGGATGCTTATGAATGAAATCACCGTGAATTTGGCAGAGATGGCATTTCTTTGCATGCTCTTCGCAATCCCTTATCATGGTGGGCCAGTAATATCCAAGCCGTTTGATCTGAAGCCGCATTTTAGGGCCGGACCGGTGAGCCCCGCAGACGCCCGAGTGAACTTCTTTCATGACTTTTTGGGCTTCGGCCGATGACAGGCACCTGAGCCAGAGTTGGTCATATGATCTGCGGTATAGTGTATTATTTACAAACACGTATCGGAGAGCTCTCTTCTTCAGCTGAATCCTCGTAGACTTTTCTTCGGGCAGCTTGTCGTATCGAAGGTACTCTATGAAGGGTTCTCTCTAATCGGGCTTGTCTTGAATGATCGAAGCCTCTTCGGCAGGATTGTTCTCTTGGTCTATGCTTTCTTCTTCACGCAAAGAGACTGGAGGCAGAATTTGATGGCTTCTGACTGTGATTAGAATTTCGTCCATGTCAGGATCAGCTACCTCTTTAGCTAGGCGAGCGAATATATCGTCTTTTCCGTTCAACGCCCTAGGGACTGTCATTAGTTCAATGTGAGTGAACTGTTTCATGAGTTTCACCACTCGGCTTCTATATCGAGCCAACTCGGATTTGTATATCTTATAGTCATCGCTTACCTGGTTGACGACAAGCTGGGAGTCACCGTAAATCCGTAGCCGAAGGATTTCCATTTCTATGGCGAGCTCTAGACTAGCTATCAGAGCTTCATACCCAGCCTCGTTGTTTGTGCGAGGCTCAGTGAGAGCAAAAGAACATCGTAGGGTTCCCATCGATGGTGTGATGAACACCAATCCTATCCCTACTTTTATCTGCGGGATGCTTGATTTGCTGGAGCTCCTCATTGAGGAGGCTCCATCGAAGTAGAGCCCCCAACATGGTTCATCATCCTCGAGGTGCAGCACTTGTTCATCGGGTAACTCGCAATTGAGCGGTGACCCTTCTGGTATGGGATGAGCAGCAAGGAAATCAGCGAGAGCTTGCCCTTTTACTGCTTTCTGGGGAGTATAGATTATGTCAAATTCAAGCAGCATGACAGCCCATCTCGCCATTCTACCGGCTAGAATTGCTTTGGTCATCAAGTGTTTAAGCGGGTCGACCTTGGAGATCATCATAACCCGATGAGCGAGCAGATAGTGCCTCAGTTTCTTCACAGCGAATATCAGAGCCAGGCATTGTTTTTCGATCGGGGAATAGTTTTGTTCCGCCCCAACTAGAGTTCGACTAAGGTAGTAGAGGGAATTTTATTTTCCCTCCTCGTTGTTCTGGGCAAGGAGCGCACTGAGTGACTCATCTAGCGTGGCAGTATAGAGAATCAACGATTTATATAGAATATGGGCAGCAAGCACTGGAGGGTGCAACAGGTATTGTTTGATGCTTTCGAACGCTTCTTGACATTCGGCATCCCAGACAAAAGGAGATCCTTTCTTCATGAGCTTTGAGAAGGGCCTACATCTCCCCGATAAATTTGAGATAAACCTACGTATATAAGCAAGCTTTCCTTGAAAAGATCTTAGCTGCGTCAGACTCTTTGGAGGGGGCATCTCCATGACGGCCTTTATCTTGGATGGGTCAACTTCGATCCCCTGATGTCGGACTATAAAGCCCAAGAATTTTCCAGATGACACGCCAAAAGCACACTTCAGAGGATTCATCTTCAGATCGTATTCTCTCGGTCTAGTGAGAACGGTCCTAAGATCTTGGATGTGATGGGCCTTGGCTTTAGTCTTGACGACCATATCATCAACATAGCATTCGACGGCTTTATGGATTAGGTCATCAAAGATATTGGCCATTGATCTTTGATATGTAGCACTTGCGTTCTTCAGTCCGAACGACATCACTTTGTAACAAAAGTAGTGACGGACCCGTCTGGTATACTCGCGTACCAGTCGAAAGCGACACCAGTTAGGCTGTTGACAAACTGACGAAGAAGGAGCGCATCATTGCCCCCTGTATTTCCACACGACGTTTTAAAGTGGGCGACATACTGATTTTCATTTCCCGTCCCGTCAAATCTTCCGAACTTAGGAATGATATAGCCGCTGGGGAACTCAATCAGATCATACTGTGCGGGATCTGGTTGCCTGCTACTGCCAATTTCTTTTTGAGTTTAGGCTTCGGCCACCAATGTTTTAACCTTACTGGTGACCAAATCTATTATCTGGTCTTGTGTTAGCGGGATGGTTCCATCTGGGGCCAAGGCGTCCCCAAAAGTGGAATGTGGCCGGCTTTCGTGCGGCTCACCCAATCTTGGACCCAAAGGGACATGCATCGATTGCTTTGGGTTGTCATCACCCTGCTCATGAGTAGAAACTTGTGCTTGATTGGGAGGCGCTCGAGCAATTTGAGCCATAAGCTGCATCACAACATTCGTCAGGTCGTCGATTTTGGAGTAAAGCTTGGCCATTTCTTTATCTTTTCTCCTGAGCTATTTTCGAAACTCTTGAAGCAGCTCTTGCTCTGTGGTCCTGTGGCAGAATGTCTGCTCTTCCTCGCTGTCCGAGCTTGACTCTACATGGACTGAGGGGTCTATCTGCCTATCGGCTTCATCGACAGGGTTTTCCTCATCCAGTGGAGGCGGCTGATCTTGGGAAGCGACAACCACATTCAAGCCAGATTGGGCTTGGGATGCAGTAGCCCCATCCTTGCTCTTGCTGCGCAGGTTGTCGTTGGGATGCGCGCCCTCCATATAGACCGTATGGATAACATATTCGACCATCATTTCATTATTGATAGCTGATTTTGTAGACCACCATCTTGGCCTTTCTGTTTTAGTAGCGGACAATCGATTAGAGATGGCTGGCCTGACCGGATTCAGGAGTGGTGCTGGCGCATCCTTTCTGGATTTGCCTCGCTGTTTTCGCGCGGCGCAGAGCGCCTGATAGACTCTTGAAGAGATGGTGTCATGCTTTCTCTTTTGGGGCTGGGACACGTCCCTTTGTGGCATTGTTCGGACCGCTGTCTTCTTGATTCTGGCGGTCATGGCATTTTTCTGAACCCACTTAAGAGGTTCGAAGGAATTGCTGACTTTTATGGCCGACTCAGCTGTCGTCATGGAGTAACCCTGCTTTTGGAACCTCACAAGGTTCCACTTGGCCGAAGTCCTGGCCCTTTTGTTGGATCGATACCTGAGCCTCTTCTTTCTCAACCTTTCTGTTTTGAGCACTTGGCAGGTTTTGGCCCTTCGGGATGAGAGACCGACTGATAGAGAGTCCAGAGAATATTCCTGCTCGCTCGATCGTCAAGGGAACCATCTGAGCTTGCTGGAGCTGCATTATGGCCCCATTGGTGTTGACGGCCTTGACCCCAGTTGGAACAGTAGAGAGTCGTTCGAATACGGATTTGCATTTGGGGTAGGATGCTCTGGCGACCACGACGTTCGGCCTCTTGCCCCTCGAGGTTGGTTTGGCCACTTGGTTTGTCGGGACCTCCACTAGATGAGCGTTTCCAGCAGGGTAGATGATGACCGAACCAAATTGACGGGGTGGCTCCTCCCATTGCCGGCTGAGATTGGCAGGGAGAACCACACGGGCATTGATCTTGACTACGTACGAGATCGGGGTCGCGTCGGAAGCTGAATTCATCTTGGGAGACATCGTCGTTGAAAGTTGATTGCTGCATGAAAGGAACACCACTTTAGTACAAACGTCGATATATATGTTAAATGAGTTCGCATGAACACTTGACCCGAGATATGGGAGGAGAGAAGGGTCCCACCGGGCGTGCTTGATGACCGTAGGGTGTTTTCGTCACCCCATTGAGATGGGAATACGCGTCGCTTGTCAGGCATACTACAGATTCCCCTTGCTTAGGGTAGGCGGGGGTTTATTGATTGTGGGAATCTGAATCTCCGGCAGCCGCGGACTAAGTTGACGTTAATTACCCCTCGCCTTTGGAGTGAGGGAACCTCCGATTGACAGGTCAACTAGTCATGCGAACTCAGTGTTCAGTGTGCGTGTGTTGTGTTTTTAAAGGATTTTAGATATATTGGGGGCCTCACAGAGTTTACGGGGGTTCCTTTATCCGGATAGCGGGCTGGGAATCAAGAGGGCTAGCAGCCCCCTTGCGTGGAACGGGGCAGCGCCCGTTAGAAAAAAAATTTCCAACGGGGGACGTGTTTTGGGTGTGGAGTGCATGGAAAATGAGGGGTGATGAACGTCTTAAAGACGCGTGCATGGCACGTGGGCGCTAGATGCCCACGGGTCACGTGCCCGGCATGTGGGCACTTAGCGCCCTCGGGTCACGCGCCCGCTTGGCGCCCGCGGGTCACGTGCGCGGCACGCGACCGCTTGGCGCCCGCGGGTCACGTGCGCGGCACGCGACCGCTGGGCGCCCGCGTGTCACGTGCGCGGCACGCTGGGAGCTTGGCGCCCGCGGGTCACGTGAGGCGCACGTGGGCGCTGAGCGCCCACGGGTCACGTGCCCTGCACACGACCGCTGGGCGCCTGTGGGTCACGTGCGCGGCACGCGACTGCTGGAAACACCAGCGGAAAAAGGGCTTAGCCCCTAGGCTGGGAGTTGAACTCCCAAGGGTATTTGGAGTTGAACTCCTAATAGGGATGCCAATGTAAGGCCTATAACGGTACGAGAAACTACTGATAACACTTACCAGTAAATCTCATCAACAGCCCTGGCCTGAGACTTACTGTTATAGCCAATAGAGCATAGCGCAACATCAACTCCCTATACCAGGAGAGACGAAACCCCTCCTATCGCTCATTACCTTCATGTGACTCGGGACTGTACCCAAAATCCACCTATTTGCACGACTCCTTTGATCCGTGGTAGGGAGGAAATCAAAGCACAGTGGGAACCACCCAAGACTCTATGACGATCTCGGGTCTACAGACTAACCTGTACCGGTGTCACCAGAGAACTACTATCTGACGATAGGTGTAGACCATCCAGGAGTTCTCGGCGAGTCTTGTTCGGTGTACCCATTCTCTAATGAGCACCTGTGTACAATCTTTTATGTCAAACACCAATAGATATGAGATCAACCATCGCCCCATACAGGGTCAAGAAATGTACACACTAGTCTACTATAGAATATCGATGCCCTGTCTCGATATTCTCTCGACTAGGAACAATTGAAGGATGTGCTTATGGACTACCCAGGTCCCAGTAGTATGATCCGCATCATAGTCCTAGTAGTCAAGCCAACATCATAAGGGCTTTATCAACATGTATATGAGCGACGGTATAATATACCAGTGAACATGTTAAGATAAAGACAACTAGATAGCATACTATCATGTCGAGCAAGAAAGTCCTCAATATATATGTCCAAGCATCCACTATATCATACAATAATGGCCTCTACGGCATACATATCACTAACAATCTCCCACTTGCACTAAGGTCAGTTGTTTCAGTATCTCATACCCAACATCCCAAAAAGTCTCTTAATTAGTATCTGGAGAAGGGCCTTTGTGAATGGATCCGCTGTGTTATCCTCTGTGTCAACTCTCCTGACATCGATCTCCTGGAGATCTACTATCTCCCTGATCAGTTGATACCGCCTAAGAATATGTCTGGATCACTGATGGGACCCGGGTTTCTTGGCCAAAACCACAGCTCTATTGTTATTACAATACACAGGTATTGGATGCTCAATGGATAGAACCTCACCAAGTTCATTTTATGAGCTTGTTCATCCAGACAGCCTCTTTGGCAGCATCGTTGGTAGCGATGTATTCAGCCTTCATCGTCGAGTCTGCTACGGTATCTATCTTGGAACTCTTCCAACATACTGTCCCTCCACTGAGGCTGAAGACAAAACCCGAGACCGACTTACTGCCGTCCTTATCACTTTGGAAGCTCGAATCGGTAAAGAATGTTCTTCACAGCTATCCAGTATTTCTCCCCTGGATTTGATTAATACCTACTCACTACACCTAGTGAGTAAGCTACATCTGGTCTGGTACATAACATTGCATACATGATAGTCCCGACTGCCGAATCATAGTGTATCCCTTGTATGCGAGCCCTCTCCAAATCAGTCTTGGGAGACATATCTTTGGAGAGTGTGATTCTTGAACAAGTGGATACATTACCACGCATATAATCTTCCATACTAAACCTCTTTAGTATGGTGTCTATGTACCTGGATTGAGACAATCCCAACATCTTTTTAGATCTATCCATATAGATCTTTATCCCCAAAATGAAGGAGGCATCACCAAGATCTTTTATGGAGAACTTGTGTGATAAGAAGAGCTTGACCGAGTGTAGTATAGGAACTTCGTTTCCTATCAAGAGTATGTCATCTACGTACAATACGAGGAAGACAACCTTACTCTCTACTATCTTCTTATATATACATGGTTCATCTACATTTTTGATAAAGTCAAACTCTTTGACAACTTTATCGAAACAGATGATCCATCTCCGCGATGCCTGTTTTAATCCATAGACTGATTTAAGCAGCTTGCACACGCTTCTGCTGATTTCACTGTCTATGAAGCCCTCTGGCTATGTCATATACACGTTCTCTTCTAAATCACCATTTAGAAAAGCGGTCTTGATGTGCAACTGCCAGATTTCGTGGTTATGGTATGCATCAACGGCAAGTAGGATCCTGATGGACTTAAATATAGCCACTGGAGAAAAGGTTTCATCATTGTTGACACCTGGTCGTTGACGAAAACCTTTTGCTACAAGTCTAGCTTTGAAAGTCTCAATTTTTCCATCTACACCAATTATCTTCTCAAGATCCACTTGCTCCTGATGGGTTTTACCCCTTCAGGAGCAACTTTCAAAGTCTATACTTTATTGGTGTACATGGATTCCATCTTAGATCGCATAGCATCCAGCCATTTCACAGAGTCCCCACTTGTGATGGCTTGCTCGAAACTAGTTGGGTCATCATCTTCCATGATGAAATCCTCTCTCCCACTGTCTATGAGAAAACCATAGTATCTCTCAGGTGGATGATGAACCCTACTAGATCTGCGAAGTGGCTGAGGTTCATCGGGACTTTTGAATCCTCCGGTTCCACCTTGCCTTGAGCTTATTCGGATTTTGCTTTTAAACATAGGCCGAACAACCCCATATCTTAACTCGTTTAAGAGATAGTCTCTTCCCATTCCATATCTCATATGGAGTGGTAGGCAACGGAATTGGTCGGAACTCTATTCAATAGGAATGCGGCTATCTCAAGTGCATAACCCTGAAAGGAAATAGGCAACTCAGCATTACTCTAATAGGGTGCGATTCCTCCGCTCTGACACTCCGTTGTGCTGTGGTGTATGCGGAGAAGTAAGCTGAGAGAGAATCCTATTCTCTTTTAAGTAGTCTCTGAATTCCGTGTTCAAGTATTCTCTTCCCCGATCATATCAAAGGATTTTAATAATTTTACCCGTCTGGTTCTCAACTTCGTACTTATATTTCTTGAATTTCTCAAAAGATTCAGATTTGTGTTTCAAAAGGAACACATGTCCGAATCTTGAGAGATCATCGGTGAATGTAATAAAGTACGTGGAACCATTCCTGGCATGTGTAGATATAGGACCGCATACATCACTATGTATCTGTCCCAAGAGTTCAGTAGCTCTTTCTCCGTGTCCAGTAAACGGAGTTTTGGTCATTTTATCTTTGAGACATGACTCGCAAGTTTCATAAAATGTAAATTCGAACAGATTCAAATATCTATCTTTATGCAACTTTAGCAAGTCTTGTCGCATTGATATGACTTAGTCTACATTGCCACAAGATGACTTCGTTCATTTCTGAACTGTTCCTCTTGTGTGTATTCTGTATACTTAGAACTGTTTTGTGATTTAGAATGTATATACCGTTATACAGCGTACCATACCCAATCAACACTTGATTTAGGAAAATATTCACAATATTTTTGGTACGAAATAACAGTCGCTCAGAATCATTGTGTTACCACTTGGCAATATAAGATGATATTCACCAACTGCTTTTGCTGCAACAATTGCACAATTCCCTACTACTAGAGAATTATCACCCTTTCCCAGTTCTCTACCTCTCTTTAGTCCATGTAACAAATTACATACGTGGGATCCTGTTCTGGTATCTAATACCCAGAACATAGAACAAACTGAGAAACAGTTCTCGATTACGAACACACGCGAAGACCATGCATCAATATGCTTATTCTTCGTTTGGGTGGCGGGGGAATCCGGATATTTCCCTATTCCTTGCTCAGACTTATGACAATCATAAGATAGAGCGGAACCTAGCCCAGTATAATAAGTGGTTCGGTCAATACATCTATATTATTATCTTGATTAAGGCGTGTCATTGGTCGCTACCAGGAGAGAGAAAAGGATAATCACTTTGCGTGCGCTATTTGCAAGATTAGATTGGTTATTATTTTATCTAATCAGAATGGCTCCCACTGTTTTTATCAAATCTTCCTTCAAACCCTAAAAGGTAAGATTAGCCGGGATTAATTACACCTTACAAGTTCGCCAATCGTTCGGCCCGGCAGGTATTGGTACTCCAAGGAGTCTCCCCATGCTTTCGTATGGAACTAATTAAATAACCTCGTTTTCGTAGGGGCATCACCCCGTTAACACCTTTCTTAGACACCTAATGGATCGGCTAATTGTAAAGTGGAAAACCCTTCCAGGAGTAACACTTACTCGCAGTGGGTATCGGGATCCAATTATCATATAGAAGGTATGCAATCTCATTGCAAATTTCAACACTTGAAATTCCCAATATCTGTTTTTACCCTTAGCTTCCTATGACCTTGACGGAGGCCAACAAACCATAGGCCGCTGGTCAAGTTCTACCCGTTCATTTCTTGATTGAATTAAACCCACCCGCACGACCCTTCACGAAGGCCAACAAAGTCGCACGACTACCCTAATACAATCGCATCACATGCTGCAGATAAGCACTAATCGGCTACCGCGTACTACGCCTTAACGAAGGCCAACAAACGTAGCACGAATACTAAATAGTACTTATCTGAAATGAAGAAGGGCTACGGCTGGTTTTTAAGAAAACCTTTAACGTAATGAACTTGATATCGTTGCAGAATCTAGTGATTTGAAAAGGAGTGGTTTAAGTTCCGCTTTTAAAATCGAGAAGTTTTCAAAAACAAACCGAATAGTTTTTACTAGCTTTTGCTAAAGAGGTCACTCCCAGTGAAGAGATCTCGGCTCTTTCCTTATCGAATGAGGTGCTGGATATCCATCAAGGAATACCATCATGCAAAGCAAGAACTACAGAAACTATGATGATAAACCGAGTGGGTTGTAGCATTTTCTAGTTTTGCTAAAGAGGTTACTTCCGGTGAAGGGATCTCGGTTCTTTCCTCATTGAACGTGGTGCCGGATATTCATCAAGGAATACCACTATGCAAAGGAAGAACTAGAGCTACCTTTTTAAAAACTTTTGATTCTACAACATCTTTAGGTTTCTTTTCTTTTTATTAATCTCATTAATGAAGTCACACCATTTAATGTTTCCTAAACATCACAGAAAATGAAACGAAAATAGAATGTATGCTTATGTCATCCACATTCGCCACGGGGCTCCGTCATGCACCGCTAGGTTACTTAACTAACGGCAGAGCGGGGGCTGGACTAGCATGGGTGCAAAACATAATCAACGTTTATTATATATATCATATATATATATATAGCATTCGTCCCACGCAGTTATATGATCACATCAAAGAACCAAGCAGCAGAAGTCAACATATGAAATATTGGATATACTAGGAGGTCCGTGTTTTAAATTAATCCAATAATGAAAAACACGGATTCTACGGTAGTGATGAATAGCCAAACCCACATCTCTAGACCCCTACGAGAGCGGCAAGCAACCCTGCGAATTCTAAAGTTAGGAGACCTAGTCTCGACTCCTCAAGATGGTCTCCCACTGGACTCCAGAACCCGGTTACTTATGCTCCACGCCTTGGGTCTATCCTAATGCGGAAAAGTAAATAATATACATCAATGGTGATATCATCCTCAACCCGGAAGTATCCCAATAAAAGAATATTACATACAAATTTTACATGAATGAAAATTGAAAAACTCTCATCTCACATAAAACCCCCGGCTATTCATTCACGACGATCCAATATAACATATCACAACAACACATAACCTCACATGTTATCAACGTAAGCAAATACGCGTATCCCAAATTCCGTTGACCTATGGAAACAAGATTTGGGATACCCCATATATTACACTTACGATCGCAGAAAAGAAATGAAAAACTACAATAATTAGAATCCGCATTTCCTTAGACATCATAAACCCAGAATATCTCATATTCCGAATTTCATGCCTAACCCTATAAACCTTGCATTTTAGTCTCATATTGAAAACACTTTTCAATAACTTAGTTGGGTAATTCAACAAGATTCCCGACTACCCGATCGAATACTCGTCAGGAACTTTAGTAGATGACCGCACCCCCGATACCGTCGACGAAGTGCACTTAGGTGGAACACAGTGGCCACGAGCAGTCGAATGGATGCTTTTGGCAACAGGGTTCTCCTACAGTCACTTGGTTGGGGCTATAGGGCGTGGCTACCTAGTAAAGTTATCTGGCGAGTATTCGCGTACGATACGCGATTGCAACGGAGTTTCGATCTGAATTGAAACTTCGTAGCAATCGATCAATAGAGACTAACATGCTAGATTTACAAACAAACTAGTTTTAAACTAATTAAATGTGGATTCCAACTAGTGTATCACATATCAAACTTAAACCCGAAAAGATATTAAAATTACGACTACGAAACACTCCGAGTTGGCAAAAAAGTTAACATCACATGCAAACTTAGCCAATCAAACATAACCTGAAACCCCAAAATCAACACACCAGAACACCAAACAAAAACGAGTGCAAACACACATCCAAAAACCAGCCAGGCCGGCCAAAAAGGAATTTTCGTCGGGCCATAACTTGTTGTTTTTCCTCGTTTTTCTCTGGTGTTCTAGTTACATCAAATGTAACATTCTGCACTTATTTAAAAAAATTCAGAGTGAACAGAGAATGGGGTTTCATGGCGACTGTTTCGGAGTTGTTTCGTTTTCGTAATTCTATAAACATCGTCTAATCTTTTAACTTTGGCTCTGATACCATGAAAGTGTATGTTAGCACCACTACTGGGTTTTACTAGCATCAAGCATGCCATTTTCAAAATTTTAGGGGTGCTAATCTACACTAACTAAGATCTTAAACTAGATGATTAGGGTTTAACTATGCTATCAAAAACTAAACTAAGAAATGGATGGATACGACCTTTGTAGACCGTGTCCTTCTCTTCTAAAGCTCTAGGTTTTAGTCCACGCAACTCCACTAGGCCCCACTTGAAGGTTGAACGAACTTCCTTTTTATGTCCTTCGTGCCGAAGATGATCTATCCGAAGTCCGCTAATCCAAACCACCTCTTCACCAAACTCTTTAGTGAAGTAAACACACTACACCAAACTGCTAATCTAGTGTAGGATGGTGAAGTAGGGGTTATATTTGCTCACTAGGGTTCTCACAAGCTCAAGGGTTCACAACTCATGTTAGGGATTGAGTTTGGAGGTGGAGGTGAAGAAGATGGAGAAAGCTAGAGAGCAACTCATCACATGTGCTCAACTCAAGAAAAAATAACTAAGTGTGGAATGAAGTGTAGAATGGATCTTCTCAAAACATACATTATTGAAGCATACAATTTTTAACACTTAATAATTGTAGCCATACTTCAATAGTGCAAGCAAATGAATATAATATAGAATAAGCCATGCTATGCCCATGCCTCCAAAGTCTCCCCATTTATCATCTCAATTTCTATTTTCTAAAAATAGAAAATCTATGCCATGCTTCATATATATATATATATATAAAGATAAGCATATAATTAGTAAGCAATAATATTAGTCAATATACAATTATATAAAATATAAATATATATCATATTATTAAATCAACACTTGATTTAATAATCCGGTTATATCACATTTAACCGACTAATATCATTCATCTGTATATCACATTATCAAATCAATACTTGATTCAATAATCCGGTTATATCACATATAACCTAACTGATAACAAATAGCCGTCAGATTAGAATACGGCATCACATACTCGTATTTAATCAGGCCCCCGCACATATCAACATACGTGCCTTACTTTGTTTCCCTTAAACTAGGAAACTTCTGTGTTGGACTGTAAAGACTCGTCAATACGCCAGCAGTAGGTAATGATCATATCAGTTACCCACAAGCCGTCAGCGGTACTAGCTGGATGTAACGGCTACTCAGGTATTGAGCGAATAGAAGATCAAAAATCAAGCTTGTCCAAACTCCCATGAAGCCTATAGGTAACACTTACCGTACAGTCCGGTCTCTTCGTCTGATATGTCGCATATCGAGTCTAGGGATGGTATCGTCAGACCCCAATAACTTGATAAGTCATGCTGATGTAAGGCCTATAACGGTACGAGAAAATACTGATAACACTTACCAGTAAATCTCATCATCATTCCTAGCCAGGGACTTACTGTTATAGCCAATCGGGCATAGCGCAACATCAACTCCCTATACCGGGAGAGACGAAACCCCTCCTATCGCTCATTGCCTCCATGTGACTCAGGATTGTACCCAAAATTCACCTATTTGCACGACTCCTTTGAGCCGTGGTAGGGAGGAAATAAAAGCACAGTGGGAACCACACAAGTCTCTATGACGATCTCGGGTCTACAGACTAAACTGTACCAGTGTCACCAGAGAACTGCTATCTGACGATAGGTATAGTACCATCTAGGAGTTCTCGGCGAGTCCTGTTCGGTGTACCCATTCTCTAATGAGCACCTGTGTACAATCTTTGATGTCAAACACCAATGGATATGGGATCAACCATCGCCCCATACAGTGTCAAGAAACGTACACACTAGTCTACTCTAGAATATCGATGCCCTGTCTCGATATTCCCTTGACTATGAACAATTGAAGGATGTGCTTATGGACTACCCAGGTCCCAGTAGTATAATCCACATCATAGTCCTGGTATTCAAGCCAACATCCTAAGGGCTTTATCAATATGTATATAAGAGATGGTATAATAATACCAGTAAATATGTTAAGATAAAGACAACCAGATAGCATACTATCATGTCGAGCAAGAAAGTCCTCCATATATATGTCCAAGCATCTACTATATCATACAATAATGGCCTCTAGGGCATACATATCACTAACAATCATTTCTCTTGAGCCTCGAGGAGACGTAGAAAGTGAGTACTTGCTTATTTAGGTTAGACAACTTAACGGAGTTATCAATGGCAATTGTCTTGGAAAAAGACACAAATTCTGCCGTTCATATGCAGTTGCCGATTTCTCCCAAACATAAGATTTTTAACAGTTTAAATCAATTCCTATGAAAAAGACAAGAACTCGAACTCGAACTTGAACACAAACTCAAACTCTAACCTAACTCGAATCTAAACTCGAACCCAAACTACTCGAACCAACTTGACTCGAACCAAGATTGCAATCGGCATGACTCGTATATTACTCGACTCACTCGACTATATTCTACACCTTTTGCAATCTAGGTTTTCGATCAAGATATGTTAAGCAATCAATCAAAACGATTAAGCATACTATACTGTTATAATATATATTATACTCGGGATGTTTGGGATAGTTTCTTATGTGAATCCAACGGAGGTTCAGGGGTCCCGTATTAACCTCTTTTTTATTTTACTCAAATATCAGTCGGGCTGACTCATGCACAGCCTAGAGCCCCAATGCTAACACATGAAATGGGCCCGTGTTTCCTTGCTCCTAAGGCCCCACTCTTGAGCTCGTGAATACTTCTACGGCTGCGTTGACATTTACATTTGGAACTTAACGTTAACATAGTAACCATATAGAGACCTATAGAATATATTTACCCATGATCATATACTCTTACTCATCATATAAATATTCTACAATCGTCATTTTATTTACTCTTATTTATCTTCGGGACTTACCGAGCGCTAGTTCGCTAACGGGCATTCCACCCACTTTTCTTCTCTTGAAATGTTCGTCAAATACGGTCGAGACAGAGGAAGTGGAAGCCATAGAGGAAGACTACAACCAGATCACTGCTCATGGCTAGCTCAGCTTCACTTTTCTTCAGTTTATATATGCCACTTGTTTAGGTATTTTCCTTATTTTATTTACTTTCCAGCATAAACTCATGTATTTGTAAATATTAGAAGTTGAATGTAAATGAAGATACTTGTTGAAAAATTTTACGGTCTCCATTTATTCTTGTATTGTGTATTATTATTTCAATACGCTTAGTATATTTACTTAGGGAATGACCTTCTCTAGATAAGTATGTCGCGGGCTTGCCACGTTACCGTTTCCGTCTACTGGAAAGCGGGGCGTGACAATAGTGCAAAAATGCACACGATACTTAAAGATATGAAATATTTTTCCCTTCTAATAATTGCTGAAGCCAATGTTAACACGATACTTAAAGATATGAAATACTTAAAGATACAAAACTAATCGAAGGCTCTGGAAGAGCAAATATATTATTACCTAGAGGAACAAAGTTTATTATTAACAACACATTATTCTCAAGTAAGTCTTAAAAAAACTTGTTATGTTTTAAATATATTCGTCTTAACGGATGCCATATTGAGACTATAAAATAAAGAAACAATGAATATTTATATATTATATGTTTTGTCCCGGGTAAGAAATGCGTACTTGAAAAACTATCAACATTCTCTTCTGGATTGTACTACACAAATATTAATAAAAATGAAACCCATGCAGTAGTAAACCAGAAGTTCATTGATCCAAATACTTTTATTATTTGGCATGATCGACTGGGACAACCTGGATCAACAATGATGCGAAAAATCATTGAGAATTCACACGAGCACCCATTGAAGAATCAGAAGATTTTTCAATGTAATGAACTCTCATGTGCTGCCTGTTCTCAGAGTAAATTAATCATTAAACCATCACCATCTAAAGTTGGAATTGAATCTCCTGCATTTTTGGAACGAATTCATAGTGATATATGTGGGCCTATTCACCCATCATGTGGACCATTTAAATATTCCATAGTTTTAAAAGATGCATCTACAAGATGGTCACATGTGTGTTTATTATCAACTCGCAACGTTGCCTTTGCAAGATTACTTGCTCAAATAATTAGATTACGAGCATAATTTTCAGAATATGAAATTAAGAGAATCCTTCTTGATAATGCTGGTGAATTTACATCCTAAGCATTTAACGATTGATGTATGTCAATTGGGATAATTGTTGAACATTTTGTTGCTCATGTTCATACACAAAATAGTTTAGCTGAATCATTTATTAAACGCCTCCAATTAATAGCTAGACCATTAATCATGAGAAAAAAGCTCCCAATTTCGATATTAGGGCATGCTATTTTGCATGCAGCGGCACTTATACGCATTGAACAACAAGTTATCATAAGTTCTCTTTTTAATTGGCTTTTGGTAAGGAGTAAAATATTTCCCATTTAAGAATATTTGGGTGTATGGTATATGTTTCAATTGCTCCACCACAACGCATTAAGATGGGTTCTCAAAGGAGGTAGGGAATATATTTTGGTTTTGAGTCCCCCTCTATAATTAGATATCTTGAATCATTGACAGAAAATGTATTTACGGCACGATTTGCCGACTGTCATTTTAATAAAAATGTTTCCCCAACATTAGGGGAGAAAAAAAGCCGAAAAAAGAGATTAAATGGAATGTGTTATCTTTATCTAAATTTGATCCTCACACAAGACAATATGAACTAGAAGTTCAAAAGATAGTACAGTTGCAATCTATAGCAACTCAGCTGCCAGATACCTTTACCGACTTAAATAAAGTAATTAAATCACATATTCCTGCTGTTAATGCTCCAGTTAGAATTGATGTCCCGAAAGGAGAATCACTGAATATTGCAACAACTGAGTCTACGTGTAACATTTTGAAAATTATAAATAGTATTTTATAATTTAAATATGAATATTATGAGTTTACGAAAATAATATCATGTATGGATTTTGGGTTTTCGGATCAGTATCCGTAAAAATATAAGTAATTTGGGAAAAAATGAAAAATATGAAATATTTTAAAGATGGAGTGTATTTTGTTTTGAGAAAAGATATGTGATTTAAGTGATTTGTGTAGATTTTATTGGTTTTGTGTGAGAGAGGGGGATATGTTAGCTATACTACACCTCATGCACACCACAACCCTTCACAAAATATCCTATCATAATATCCTTTATGTCACACACTCTCTCCTTCTCTCATTATTTTCTATCTCTTACATACCTCTAAGGAAATATCCCAACTCCTTCACCCTCCATCAAAACCCTAACTTCCTTCACAAAACCCCATGGATTCTTGCAAGTTTTCTTCATCAAAACCTATCAAGACCTCATCTAGAGCCATCTCAACCACCAAAAGCTTCAAGTGGTCATCTCTATAGCTTGGACCTCCTCTACCTCTCACTTGATTGGTAAAGACCCATCTTTATTTACAATTCTTCATATTTTTAAGTGTTAGGCTTTGCTAAAGTGTAGTTGTTATATTAAAATTTGGTTTTCTAAAGAGTTATAAGTTTTAAAAATAGGATTTCATGAAGTTTTGTATGTTCGATTGGAATCTAGAGCAACTTGGTTACTCTGATAAATATTTTGCATATATACTCGACCAAATTAGAACACAAGGAGACCCTACCACGAAGACGAGGCCCTAACTCCCTGCTCAAGCCGCAATTTGCGGTCGAAAGTATTATTTTTGTGGCCCCATTTTAGAATTAGGTGTTGAGGTTTGGTCAGTAGCTGTTTTACTTTATATAAAAGTCTGTTTTATATGCTAATTTTCCCCAGATTCCCTGAGTCAAAATCTGGGAGCATTTTAGATTGGTTTTGGCGATATTTTCCGATATTTGAAACTTGGATTTTGTATTTTATGTCTTGACTCGGTCGTTCGATGATCGTGCGTCGACGTCGGGGGTATTTGGTCGTTTTTAGAGTATGTTGGACATAGGTTCTAACCCATGTGCGCTTTGCTCGTTTTATCGTTTTTGATTTGGATATTTATGTCGTGTCATGATTTCAATTGTAGGTATGATCGTGTGAATTTCCGAGACAGCGGGGAGGGGCAAGGCGATCGTGGGTTTCGACTAGCTTAAGACGTCGGTGAGTGGATTTATATTTACGGGGGAAGTCGGGTGGATGGCGTTTAGCACCCCCGCAACTAATTAACTAGGATATCTATAGTATATCTAGGATAATGTTATGTTAGATAACTTTGTTTATAACTAAGTTATTATATAGTTTGTATCTAGTAGGATATATATGCGTGGATATATAGTTATATATGATTATTGTGATATGCGTACACGGCCATAGATCCGTACGATATCGTTTGGGATATTATTATTGATTGCCAGATACGGTCGATATGTATTTGATTCGCAGAGTCTTGCTATATCCTGATTGAGATATTGTTATATTTGTTGAGCTATACTCTTTTAAAAACTAACGATCCATTTCCTACTTTTAAATGACAATATCAAGAATGTACTACAAATTTCAAATGAATTATCTACTTCAAAAACACTGTAGCCTCCTTATTTGTAAAACAACGTTTCATTCTATTTTAAATTATAACGGTATAGCTCATAAAAGTTAGTTACGTTTAATGATTATTCACGTTACATTTAGGATAAGCCTTTTATATGCTCGCGTTTCGTTTACCTGTTATATATACTAGTTGCGTTATTATTCTCATACAAACACATTAATAGAACAATGCACAACTACCAATGATTGCTATGTTGAACAAATTACAGACACGCATGTTACATTACACCGCATTGGTACTGCCATGACACCGTAGGATTTCCATGCTTGTTATCGTTAATGTTATTATATGCATGCGATGATTGACATATCCATATGATAGTGTTGTTTGAACACCTTTGATAGAATACTTGCACAAATGCTAATAATTGCCATGTTGTACGAGCACAGACGCATATGCTACACTACAAGTCATTAGTATTGCCATGAAACAGTAGAACTGCGATGTTACTTGTGTTCTAGATATCCATAATAGATGTGATGATACCTATAATGATTTTGACATACGAATACCATCGCTATGGATATTCGTATATATTTGTTGCCAATGTAGCAAAGATGATATATGCGTTATGTTTTTATGAACTCAAGACAGATTATATTATTTGTTCTTCAGAACTTGTTGTTTTCTATGGATTTGAGAAGCCGCGGTGGGATTTATAAAACTTGTGAATGTTTTTAAATGCGGTTTTCTTGTGATATAATGATTTAGCGTCCACCATCAGTTTTGGTTTTTATGATGAGATATTTGAATCAAGGGAGGGGTTAACCGATTACAGGTACATGGTGGACCCGGTACGACACCGAGGGCAGGAAGACCGTGGGGAGGTACGGGGAGCCTAGCGAGGTGGATCGATACCGAAATGAGTATTGAGCGCGGTGGATATCCGGGAGATATCGACCGTGGTTATTGATATCGGGAGAGGACTAGTCTGACGATACGGTGCCTATGATATCTGTATTTATGAGTCGGTGATAGATACGAGATTTATGAGATTTAGAGCGTTGATGCTGGACACTCATATGTTGATATTTGCACGATCCATCGAGATGCGTTGTTATATATTATGCCATGTAGTAACCGAACAAGTCCGATCCATGAGATGGTACCTGAATACTATTTCACATTTAGATGCTTATAAAGAGGTTTCCAAATGAGCTATAGTCTCACTATTTTGACGTGTCTGGGATGACACAAGAAACTTTTAAACGGAAACCCTCTTAGAACTCATTTCTAAAAGAGAGACGTATACTTTAAACAAAATTCATATAATACTTCATAAAATTACGTCTGCTACTTGTGCCGTGATATACGTATCATACGGCTATTTTGAAAGGGTTTTACATACATCTTCGGCTACTCTATAAGCTTATACATGGATGCATGCTATATATACATATGACATATTAATATATTTTCATGTTTATGTGATTGATATTGATATGCTTATAGTACTTGTGCCTTATTCATATATAGGTTCAGGATATGATAATATTATATTTTATGACCTAGATAGATCGTTATGCATTTCGATTTCTACCTTGCGATATACTTTTATCCACTGAGTTAGCAACTCACCTTCGTTGTGCCCTAGTTTCTTGTAAGATTGACCGCCCAGATCAGTAGTGGCTTACTGGCACATTTCATCTTCGGTGATTGCTTTGGAAGATGGTTTACATGTTGGATCGTAACCACCCGTTGTATATGTATATTCTTTGTATCTAGTTAAAAACTCCATCAACCTAAACTTGTATATTTAAGGACCTAGAAGCGAGACTTAGATATTTATGTGTTTTGGGCGTCGCACTCATTTGGAGTCGACTTTATATTGTTGTTGGTTATATTTCGCTTTCTATTTTTTCGTCTTGGGCGTCGTATATTATTTTCTTGGTTGCTCCGCCGTTTGGGTATGGAAGCTAGCTCCTGTTGGGGATGCTTTATATATATTATGCTTTGTATATGATTTTATTCAAAATTTACAAAGGAGTTGCTGCCCGATTTTCAAACGACATAGGCATTTTCAAACAAACTTATACTTTAAAAAGAAACTTGATTCCTTTTGATAACTCTTTTTAAAAAAAACTTCACCTCTACTATTTTCTTTAAAAAGTTTAGATTCTGGGTTTTTGGCTTACTTGGACCACGTCGACATCTTTTGACGTCACGTGATTTAAGTGCCGGTCACGTGCTGCATTCAGGTCATGACACTACGGCACGTCTAAAGTGTGGTGACCAGTCAGTTCCAAAGATTAAAAAAACCATCGAAAAAGAAAAGGAGCAAATAAACAAAATGCCCAGATTGAGGAAGCAAATACTCATGAAGAGACCTAAGACATAATTGATGATAGACCCCCAGAAGAGATTCATGTACCTAATAATAAGGAAGATAATGAAAATGAAGAGATTATTGGAGCAGGGTTGGCCAATCTTTCGAAGACCGACCGTTTTGGGAGGGAAACACTTCTATCGGCTTCACTCATAGCAGGAGTCGGGAGAGATAGCCGTTTTAGGGTAGCTCTCTCCGGTATCATGGGCTTCTTTACGGGCACGCTTGAGCTCTTGCTCAGCCTGCTGAAAACTAAGGCTTCAGAGTTTGACGGCTTGCTGATAGGAACCATCGTGATTGCCATCCGATCGAAGACCGACTTTCTGGGAGCTTCTTCTTGTGGCATTGAGGCGCCAAAGTTGACAGTCGGGAGCATGGTCCTAAAGAACAGTTCGGTAGTGGCTTGTGTAACCTGCCCAACCGGCATTGAGAAAATGGAGGCCATGTTAGGCCTGTACGTCACTCTTCCAGTTGGGGTGGAGCGGGAGTTGCTGTTGCAAGAGGTGCATTGGGAAGCCATTGATTTCTGTACAGAAACGAAACACCAAGTTTTAGTATCTTGAGTCCAACAGCAACCAATATATAGCGAACCATAATTTTGTTCGTAATCACGACACACGAAGTGAGGAGTGGAAAGAGGAAGAGGGTCCCACCAGGCGTGTTAGAATCCGTTTACCGCCGAAAACAGAGACGAACTGGGATTGAACGTCTTGCCTGAATTTAGGGGCAGATGCTATTTGGACATATCCACCCACTTCTCCGAAGATACCAAGTTGATTTATGACACCGTGTATCGGAGGTTTGGATAGATGCGACCGATGTAGCAGACTTTATCAGATTCCTCCTCATTTGTGAGGGGTTTTTTGAATGTGGGGACGCTCTTCCCTGCAGGCGCAATCCCCTACAATTAATTACGTTATCGCATTGCGAATGCGATAACCACTTTCTCCTGCTCCAGTAGGTCACTTCGTGTCATGTTGTATTTGTTTTATTCCGGTTGCCCGTGGATTGTATACGGAGACTAATTTATGTCGTCGCCCGTAGGGCACGGATTAGTCCAAATTTGTATATTTTAGATTTGGAGATTGAACTTAGATTGTATGTTCCGTCAGTTCAAAAAATATTTCATTTTATTTAAGGACCGTTAATCTAGTTTGAGATTAAGATCAATTTAAATATATGAGCATTTGGGCTCAATTTATTTTTACTAAGGATGCGTTAATCTTATATGAGACTAAGATCAACTTAGCAATATTTTATGGATCATCAAATTTTTGTTGAGATCCAACAACAGAGCATTTAGGCTTAGCTGCAAGAAATTTCAGAGACTTAGCCAATTTGGGTTTGGTCTACTCGGTCTTAGGCCTTCCTTTTTGTTTTACTCAGAAGCGCCAAGCACTTATTTGTAGCTCTGAAGCTCACGTGGGAAACACATGAGGTGCTCAGATAAGGGCGTTGCCCAATCTGTGCTAAGCACTTAGTCATTTTGACTGAATATAGAGTGCTAAGCACTTAGTCATTTTGACTGAATATAGAGTGCTAAGCACTTTGTATGGCACTCACGTGGAAAGCACGTGAGGCGTTGAGTATTTATTTTGGGCGCTCACGTGGGAAGCACGTGAGGCGGTGGGATATGGGCGTTGCCCAATCAATGCTAAGCACTTAATCATTTGGACTAATTTTATAGTGCTCTGCACTTTTATACAGAGCTTACGAGTATTTCACGTGAGATGCAAGATCTTCTATTTTGAGCGCCCACGTGAGAAACACATGAGGCGTCGATCATTCTGTTTTAGGCGCATCACGTAGGAAGCACGTGAGGCGCCGAGCCTTTTGTCTTGGGTGCTTCACATGGGAAGCACGTGAGGCGCCAGGTCTATAATGTTGGGCGCTCACGTGGGAAACATATGAGGCGCCGAGTTCCATTTAAGAGAATCTTTTGGGCACTCACGTGTGTTTCACATGAGGCGCCGGTCCTTTTCTTTTAGAGATTGAACCTCTGTTAATGGCATTTTGGCCATTAACGATCACCAAGATCTATATTTTTGAAGATCTAGGATCGTTTTTTTATTGGAAAACTAAGTTCTTCTATTTTTTTATAAAAATTCATTGTAGGGTTAAACCCTGTTCGCAAAGGAATTAAATTCCTAGAACATACGTTCTCTTTTCTCTTTTTCTCTTAATCTAGTTCTTTCCCCTAAATTTTGAGTTTGGAGAACGGAGTCTCCCCGATGAGAATTAAATTATTAACTTGTGGGGAGATTTGTTTTGCAAATCTCAGATCAGAAGAAGAACTAAGTTCTTTTTATGAAGGGTTAAACCCTTGTTTTGTTTATGCTAGGCAAAAGAGATACGTTTTATCTCTGCTTCTTTCTTTACATAGGGTTTGGAAGAGCGAGAATCTTCTTCTTTGAGAAGAGAATTAAATTCTTAGTTTTGTGGAAAACTTATGAGGTTCCTTCCTCATCTTTTTTTGATTAATCTCTTTACCTATTTATAGGAGAAGAGAAAAATCAATTTGTTGAGAAAATTCCTCGTTGAGAGATTATGACTGATTTTATAATCAATCGAATTGATCATTTAAATCAACCAGCGAATTTTATTCACCGTTGGATTTTTAGTCCAAAAGCTCTCTGTTTCACAGAGAAAATTTCTTGCTTGTATTAATAAAATTTGGAGAATATTTTTCTAAGATAGAATTTTATTCTATCAGATGATCGACGAGTGATTTTATAATTATTATTGGATCTTTAATCCAACGGCTCTCAGTTTTATAGAGAAAATCTTTCTAGTTTGTGAAAGATCAGGGAAATATAGAATTTAATTCTAATCTTTGATGACCATTGGATTTTTGATCCATCGGCTCTCTGTTTAACAGAGAATTTTTTTATTTAAAAAGATCAGGGAGATATTTTCCCCTTAATATAATTTAATTCTATCATTTGATAATTTTTTAATCACCATTGGATTTTTGATCCATCGGCTCTGTTTAACAGAGAATATCCCCAGTTTGTGTAGAGTTTATTCTACTCTCTTTAATTTGGGCGTTGACTCTCACGTGCTATGCATGTAGGTGCTGCCTATGAATTTAATTCTTATATAACAGGCACCAAGTGCTTTGCTTGTCGGTGCTCACGTGAACTTCACGTGAGGCGCCGCTGTAGAGTTTAATCGTATAAGAGGCCTGCGATGGCGCTCACGTGGGGAGCTCGTGAGGTGCTGCCTTATTGTATTTAAACAGAGCGTAGCTCTTATTATTGTGTTTAATTAATAAGGGAACATGGAGGTCTATGTGCTTGTCGTCATACTTGGCAGACTGTACAGGCTTCTTGGTCTTCTTCTTTTTCTTAGAAGACTTTGATGTTTTGTCTTGGAGGTTTTTCCCCTTGTCAACAACTTTTGGTGTGGGACGTGGTTTCAGCATCCCTTTAATAATTTTGGGTTCAAACGGGCTTTTCCGCTTAATCACTGGATATGCTTGCAGACCATTCAATTTTCTTTTAGTTTTCGCCGAAAAAACTACTTCCCATAGAGCTTCTTCAATGAGTGAGCATGATGCCCCTGCGCGTCCACCTTTTTAGAAGCATGCTTTTGGGGCGGATCTACCCTTCAATTATCATACAACGTAAACTTCCCCTGCTAATACTGGTCCTCGATCCAATTTTTGAAGATGTACCAATCTTCAATTAGGTGGCTCACTTCCTATGGTATGAGCAGTAGTTGGGGTTGTTAATATCGCCGGGTTATGATGGGCAGCATGGGTCTGGCAATGTAATGAGGTTATTTCGCATCGCCAGCTCAAACAACCTCCTCGTTTTATCTCGAGGGAGCGAGTACGCACGTCCCAGCCTTTTTTCCTAGGACGGGCGTGTACGTGCATTGTTTTGGCGAGCAGCTGGTTTTGGACCGCTCGGCTGTTGTTGCGTGTTGGCAACGAAGGCCGCTTTCCCTTTACCCTTATTATTTCGAGGGTCCTTATTTGAGGAGGAAGGTCCATGGCCCATCTGATCCATTTGGGCCAGCTTATTTATCAGCGTCTGAAAAGTTATGGGTTTGAAGAACGTCATCAACTGGGACACAGTCGACAGAGAATCGTGAGTCCCGATGAACATGCCCGGCTGGAGACTCTTTAATGCGTTGCTCGCATTTAGACCACATGTTCCGCTACCAGATCACATATTGGACCCAAGTTTCTCCCGAATTTACCCTGGCATTGATCGGTGTCGTAATCGGAGTTCGCTCACTTATGCTAGCGAATCGTTGCGTAAACAGCAGCTTAATTTCAGAGAAGGTTTTCACGGAGTCATTTGGGAGCTCCGAGTACCATTCGAAAGCTGTCTCTGACAAGCTTTCGATGAATTGGCGAAGCAACATTTTGTCGTTGCCTCTAGTATTGCCGCACAGAGCTCTGAATTGTGCGATGTGCTGGTGTGGATTACCCGTTCCTTTATAAACGTGGAACTTTGGGATCGTATATCCCGGTGGGTATTTGATTTAGTCATACCAGGCCGGATATGGTCGCCCAGTTTTGACGAGTTGGCTGGAGGCTTCGCTGGCTTGGTGAGCTATAATTTGCTGAGCAATGTAGTCATCCAGAGATGCTTTAGAGACTGTTTCCTCCTTTGATGGCAATAAGGCTGGGGAGGATTTGATATTTCTCCTAAGTCATCTTCAATAATCACCGGTGGATCTTCACCCGGTGGTTCCGGTTGGATCACCATTCTAACCATATCTTGAAATAAAAGATCCATCTGCTTTATGCTAGCAGCTTGCTCTACAGCTTCTTTGTCTTTTCTCTCCAGTACTCATCACAAGAACTATGTATCGATCTCTTTCTTTTAGCGCCATTCGAATTCTTTGTCCGGACTTTCTTATGGTCCGGTGAGCGTTGCCATTTTGGTCATCATTTCTTGGAGCATTTGTTATTGATCCTGAGCCTTTGTCAGCGATCGAGTATGCGGTCAGGGACTCACTGAAGCACGGCTTTCTTTTTTGCCGCTAGCCATGTAGACCGTATGTACGGTTATGCCCCCAGACTTGGGATGTTTAGATCCATTGCTTTTCGATTTTGCCGCTGGCGGTAGAGTTTTATCCGTCCTCATACTTTTGTTAGAGGTTAGAGCTGAAGGAGACGTTATGACAGGCACCTGTTTAGGAGAAGCCCCCCAATTGTATGGCAGTGGAGCAGTCTTTTTCTTGTCGGCCCTTACATTTCTTAGGTCAACGAGAGTAATTTTTTTCAAGCACAGAGTTTTGGACTTTTCACCAGACTTTATGTATTTGTGAGGAGAACCGTTGGAGAGGCTACTCTGGCTGTTTCTGTGCTGGGGCTTCTGCCGACGGAGGTAATTTTTTCAGTACCGTCGTCGGGGAGTTCTTGCACACCCTCCTAAGCGGGTCAAAGCTATTCCTAATTGGAACAGCAGCGTCGACATCCACCATAAGAGCTGGCGGGGTGAGCCCAGAGGGAGAGTTGCCCCCAGCTTCTTTCACTCGGCGCCAGTGGCGACATCGAGCATGCCTTGCAGCAGAAACTGCATCCGTATTAGAGGCGCCTTCATCATACCCACGGCGTTGCTGGGGAGCTTCGGTTGGAATCAGCCTATTGAAGACTGACGTCCTGGCCAATCTTTCAAAGACCGACCGTCTGGGAGGGGAAGCATTTTTATCAGCTTCACCTGCAGCAGGAGTAGGGAGGGCTAACCGTTTTGGTGCAGCTCCTTCAGGTATCATGGGCTTCTTTGTGGGCTCTTTCGAGTTCTTGTTCAGCCCGTTGAAGACTGAGAAGTCAGAGTTTGACGGCTTGCTGATAGAAGCCGTCACGGTTGCCTGCCGATCAAAGACTGACCTTCTGGGAGCTTCTTGTCGCGCTGAGGTGCCAAAGTTCACAGGTGGGAGCATGGTCTCGAAAAATAGCCCGGTAGTGGCCTGAGTAACCTGCCCCATCGACATTGAGAAGATGGAGGCCGCGTTGGTCCCGTACGTCACTCCCCCAGATGGGATGGAGCGGGAGTTGATGTTGCATGAAGTGCAGTTGAAAGCCATTGATTCTGCGATTTTGTTCGCGATCACGATACACGAAGTGTGGAGTGGAAAAAGGAAAAGGTCCCACAGGGCGTGCCAGAATCTGTTTGCCGCTGAAGACAGGACTAAGACGTTGAGACGTCTAGCCTAAATTTGGGGGCAGATACTATTTGGAAGATATACATCCACCTTTCCGAAAATACCAAGTTGATTTATGGCACCGTATATCGGAGGTTTAGATAGATACGAATAATATAGCAGACTTTATCAGATTCCCCATCGTTTGTGAGGGGTTTTTGATTGTAGGGTCGCTCTTCACTGCAGGCACAAACCCCGGCAGTTAATTACGTTATCGCATTGCGATAACAACTTTCTCCTGCTCCGGTAGGTCACTTCGTGTCGTGTTGTATTTTGTTTATTTTGGTTGCCCGTAGATTGCATACGGAGACTAGTTTATGTCGTCGCCCATAGGGCGCGGATTAATCCAAATCCGTATATTTATGAATTTGGGTTTTGAATTTAGATTGTATATTCCGTCAGTTCAAATAATATTTTATTTTATTTAAGGACCGCTAATCTGGTTTTAGATTAAGATTGTCTCAAATATATATGAGTATTTGGGCTCAATATATTTTAACTAAGGATACGTTAGTTGTGTATGAAATTAAGATCAACTTAGAAATATGTTTGAGGATCATTAATTTTGTTAAGATCCATCAACAGAGCATATGTGCTCAGCTGTGAAGAAATTTCAGAGACTTAGCCAATTGGGGCTCAGTCTTGGGCTTTTTCCCTTATTCAGCAGTGCTAAGCACTTAGTCTTTTAACTATATATAATGCTAATCAATTTTGTTAAGCGCTCACATGTTGCCACATGGGGCGCTGAGTTTCTTGACGCTTACGTGTGTTTCACGTGAGGCACTGAGCTTTTAAGTGCTCACGTGTGTTCAACGTGAGGTGCTGCAACAGTGTTAAGTACTGGTTTGTTTTGCTTTCTGGCGCTCATGTGCTATCACGTGAGGTGCTAAGTTTTCTTTTTTTTGGCGCTCATGTGTATTTCATGTGAGGCGCCGAGCCCTTTAGCGATTTACTCTCTATTTATCTTTCGAAAAAAAGTTAAACTTCTATTAATGGTATTTTGGCTATTAATGATCTCTAAGATCATTGTTTTGAGGATCTGAAATCAGATTTTCTTTGAGAACTATGATCTTCTATTCTTTTTTCCAAGAACTAAGTTCTTCACATAGGGTTAAATTTGTAAGTACGCGGCAGCGCCCCGGCCGTCAAACAGACGCCGATATGCGGAACAAAACTTTTACGACTGGCGCTATCGCGTACTTTATCCCGGATCGTCCATTAAAGCTAAACTAACAAATTATAAAGAGGGTAGAATTGTTATACCGAATGATCCGAGTCCTTCGATCTTCAACCATCATCCCACACTATGTTGCAACTGATCCGAACTTGCTTGATCTCCGTTCTCATCGTCCAGGTGGCACCACGTCGACGGATCTTTAAACGGGCTCCCGCCTCTGAACCGAGGCAACTCGATCGTCAAGTTTGCCAAAAGAGACGACCAAGATGAAGTAGAGAATGAGTAGAATACTTTGTCTCGTTACGTCCAAGGTCACGGACGAACGGTTATAGAAGTTGCCTTTTGGATCGATATGAAATGAGAAATGGAGTATGCTAATTTCCATGAATCCAAACTATCATAATCTTTTGCCTAAAAATGAATTCATCAAAAATCCCATCTCCACAATGAAGTGGCCGGTCATTATATGAAGAGGGAAGGAGGGTGAGTGTAGGAGCCAGGAGGAGGGTGACCATATCCCTTCATGCTTATCACAAAGAATGAATCATCAAAAGACATTAAATGGAACCAATCACATTAAACCTAGTCACCTTGCATCATTAATGAACCATTAATGACACAAGTGAGTCATATGCCTAATCACCACTTCTAGAACCTTCTAGAAGCATGACTCACCCTGAAGACGAAAAGACAAATCCGTATTTAACCGAATGTCAAAATACGTCTGATAGAAAACTGGAAACTGGCAACTTCTAAAAATCATCCCGAAACGAATTTCAGGATAACCCCGTAACGGTATAAACATACCCGCATTTGTATTACGACTGAATACAAATGCAACTGAGACAAAGATATTATATCTACACAGTATAATACTGGGTTCCGGCTTAAACCAAAGCCTACCAGTATTATCTGCCCGAAAAACGACACGTGCGAAAACGCACGTGCATTTTCCGAACCTTGCCATAAACCCATACGGCCTCTACAACTTTTCGCCCGAACTTGGGAAAGTGTCTGTGGGGGACTCTAATGACTCATCAGTACACTGGCACTGGGTATAACCCCTAGCACGTCAGAGGTACAAGCTATACGTAACGTTTTGCCTATGTATTGATTGGAAGGGAAGCTGACGAGCGAACTCATCTATAAACCCTACTGAGCCTGACAGTGACAATATCTGTACAGTCCGGAACATTCGTCTATGAGCATTGCATATTAGGCCTAGGGGGCCGGTAAACGTCAGACCCCCAATAGCTGCATAAGTTGTGTCAGAGAGTAGCCCAGAACACCCTGAGATACTACTGGTATACCTACCAGTATATCTCGATTACCCTGGCCAGGGATTTCGTGTAATGGCTCTCCTAAACACTGCGCGATCTCACCCTCAATACAGGGAGAGACGAATCCCCGACGATCCGCTCACTTGCCTCCAATGTGGCTCGGGACTGTACCTAACTAAAACCTGTTTGCACAACTCCTTTGAGCGTGGTAGGGTAGTAATCTAAGCACAGTGGGAACTCACACGAGACAAATGACGACCTCAGGTCGATGAACTAACCTGTACACATGTCACTAGGGAACTGCTATCTGACGATATGTATAATACCAACTAGCATGTTCCCGGCGAGTCCTGTCCGGTGTACTCATAACCTAATGAGCACCTGTATACATCTTAGGTGATCCAACTGACACCAGTGGCTTGTGAGACCGGCCACCGCCCCTCGTCGGGGTCTCGACTGTATACACTAGTCTACTCTGGAGTATCGATGCCCTGTCTCGAAACTCCCACGACTAGGAACACTTTTAAGGATGTGCTTATAGACCCCAGCTCTCACGTACATGATCGCCATCATACTGCCGGTAGTCAAGCAAGAATCCTATGGGCTCTATCATCATGCAATAGTAAACTAAAGCATATATACGATGATAAAGACAAACCAGATAGCATACTATCATCTCGAGTAAGACTGTTTTATCGGTATAGGTCCTCCCTCAATCATTGCAATCACGTACCTGCGATCCAATAATTGACTTAGAGGGCACTATATCCAACAAAATTCTGGTTTTTTGGACGAATTAAATTCCTGAGATGTATGTAACTTCCATCTCTTTTTATATTATTATTATTTCTTTTCTCATACCTAGTTTTTCCCCTAGATGCTGAGTTCTTAATAACAAAATCTTCTTAATGAGAATTAAATTCTCAACTTATGGAAGATTTTCCCTGCGGATCTTAGATCCTGAGAAAAAACTAAGTTCTTTTTTCAGGGTTAAACCCTTGTATTTACATATACTAGGTAAAGCAGATATTTTAATCTCTTTTTTTTCTTTACCTAGGATTTAAAAGGAGAACGGGGTTTTCTTCAGCGAGAGAATTAAATTCTCAGTTGTGGATTCTATCTTTTTGTTTGTAGAAGCTTATGAGGGGTTCTCTCTTTATTTGTGTCTCTCCTTTTTTGAGACTTGAAGTCTCGAATTCTTTATATAGGTAATGCAAACTGTTGATTAGTTTGAGAAAATCTCTCATTTGAGAGATACCAATTAATTTAATTGGTCTCGAAGATTATTCTGGGAATTTTATCCATCATTGGATTTTTGATCCAGTGATTTTCTGTTTAACAGAATATATTTTCTAATTTTTAGGGAAATATTTTCCCATATATAGAATTTAATTCTATCACTATTGGATTTTTAATCTAAGAGTTCTCTATTCAATAAAGTATATCTTTCTTTTTTAGAAAGATTAGGGAAATATTTTCCCATATCGAATTTAATTCTATCTTAATAGAATTTAATTCTATCATTTGATGACCATTGGATTTTTGATCTATCGGCTCTCTGTTTAACAGAGAATATCTTTCTTATTTAATTTGACCAGGAAAAGATTTTCCCTAATAGAATTTAATTCTATCATTTTTATAGAATTTAATGATGATTATTCATTATCACCCTTGGATTTTTTATCCAACGGCTCTCTGTTTAAAAGTGACCCGCTTTAATTTTGGCGCTGACACGCACGTGGTATATACGCCGGCGCACATATGCCTTTTATATGAGGCGCTACCTTAGGATTTTTAATCCTAATAGATACTAACGTCTACGTGCTTTGCACGTCAGCGCTCACATGTCTTTCACGTGAGGCGCCGCCTCATTTTATGAGGGAACAAGACAGTCAAGAAATTAGACTTTATCAAAAATGTAGATGAGCCTTATATATATTATAAGATTATAGGGGGAGCTGTCGTATTCCTCGTCTTGTATGTCGATAACATTCTCCTGATAAGAAAAGATATTCCCATGCTACAATGGGTTAAGCTGTTCTTGTCACAAATGTTCTCCATGAAATACCTGGGTTATGCCTCCTACATTCTGGGGATAAATATCTATAGGTGTCACGCCCCGCTTCCCAGTAGACGAAAATGATGACGTGGCAGGCCGCAACATATTTACTAAGAAATAAATACGTTAAGCGTAATTAAGCAATATATAACATGTACAAGAATGGCAAGAGCATTAAAATAAAACATCAACTTTATTTACATTCATTTTTACATAAAACTGTTTGAAAATGAAAAGATACAATGATATAAAGCAATGCCTAAACAATGGCATAAAAGAAATAAAAGTACAAGGTACTAGAAGTCAGGCTGTGCCGCAAGCTGGTCCAAGTCCTCCTGGCTCGGCTCGATCTTCTGAGAGTCCTATCCTCCTGACGAACATTCCAAAGAATGAAATAGAAAGGAATGTCGTCAGCGAACTAGCGCTCGGTAAGTCCCAAAAGAAGAGAGAGAATATAACCATTAAAGTGAAGAGAACATGTAATTTGTGTATAATTGATTACCGGTATATGATGATTATTATAATGTGGTTGTTTGTAGCTTGATACCGAAGGTATTCATGTATACGAGAGAAGTCCATCTTACCCCGTGGACTATGGTAACATGTAGCACAAGGCCCCGTCATAACCCACAGGACAACGGCATGAGAATTCATGTAGCTGTCTTTTAAGTGACCTCTTATGCCATGATATACATTCCGTACCAATCTACCCTTTTATTCCCCGCATATTGTATTGTATAGATTATATTTACAAGTCTTGTCGAATCCATGGATACAAATGTTGAAGTAGTCATGTTCAGGATATAATCAAGTATTCAAGTAGTCAAGTCAACTTATAACCATGGTTCGGTCAAGTCAAGTCAAGTATACATGTTTTGATATTGATGTTTGGATTCGAGTTTTCATTTTCTTGATCAAGTATTCATGTTTGATATTGTATTCAGATTTGAATTGGACTCAGACTGAGTCAGACACTTGTAAACAGATTTAGCTCTTGAAGTAGGTTCGGGAGTCATCGGTAACTGCTGTACATGGACGGCAGGATTTGTGTCTTTTTCCAAAACAATTAACATTGATAACTCTGTTAAGTTGTCTACCTTAAATAGGCAAGCACTCACTTTCTTCGGCTCCCCGGGCTCAAGAGAATTGATCCCGCTTAAACCTATACTTACTAAAGTCCTTAAATATTGTTTTATATATCTCGAGGGGTTTTTATGAAAAAATATTTTAATATAGTTTAAAAGTAAATCTCGAGGGTGATTGGTATTATTTGAGATTGTCATGAACATGGATTTTAAGTATTTGGGGTATTTTAGTGATAAGTACTTAGCTTGAAAAGTTCATGGTATTTTATTGAAAAACTTGCCTTTTTGGTATTTTGATGGTATTTTATTGACATTTGTTAATATTTTCAATTTTTTTTTGAAAAACATAGGTTTATTATATTTTGAAAATATATATTTATAATTTTATATAATTTTAATTTTAAAAATAATTTTATTTTATTTAGAAAATTCGTATTTCTTAAAAACTGTATTTAAATCCTTTCGAGATCGAATGCTCCGTGAGGAGGTCTGCATCTCGTTCTACTAGCCCAAGGATGTGCGATAATCTGTACCATCCATTAGCGGGTCCCCTAAAGAGGGTTGTAGATGCGTAATCGCAAAGTATAGGAAATACTGCTTTATAAGAAATCCGGTTTTTAAAGTTATGTGGTATTTTATTGTAATATTATACTTCGCAACGAAAATACATTCAATGAGTATCGTGCTATGAAACAAAGTGTGCGTGTAGGATAGGTCGTTACCCCGTGAAGTTTTTCTAAGGTATTTTTTTAACAAAATACGTAAAGAGGTGATTATAAATTCATGGTATTTTAATGAAAAAGTGCTGCTATTGTTATTTCACATGAGAATTTTGATGAAATTTGATTCTAAATATTAGGGTTTAAGGTTACAAATATTGTGTAAAAACTTGGTTGATTAAAGAATACAGGATAAGGAGTTTCTAGGGTTTAAAAAAAAGGATATCGGTATTAACTCCACTTACCGATATAAATTTTGAAAGGGAATTTCAATAAAGAGGAAGAAAGATTGAGAGGGACTTACGGTTTTAAAACGCTAAGAAGAGTTTAAGGAAGAGGAGGGAATCTTTGTGGCGTCGCGGGGGCTTCGGATGTTGCTTCGATTTCGCCGGAAGTTGCTTGCTCGCTAACTCCTCTTTACTCCACCTGTACTTAGGAACTTTTTGAGAGAATTTTGCTATAATTTTCGGAATGGTGCTGAGCCAAACTAGGGGATGGTATTTTTAGTGAAGAATTAGGGTTTTGGAATTAAAATGGTGGATTAAAAAGTATTAAAATTGTGATAAATTGTGAAAAGAAGGGTCTCTGTTTGATTGTAGGGAAATCAAACAGTGCAGAGGAGTTAGATGTAGGTGAAGAGATAAGTGTGCAAAGCCCGGGGTTCTTTGTCCATGATCTAACCGTCGGTGCCGGTTTTTAGAGGGGTTTGGCCGGTCGATCTCGAGGCAATTGCCTCGAGATTCATGCCACTTGATAAATTCAGTATTTAAACCCTTTTGCACATGTTTGATTTTTCTGAACTTTTCATTTCCCTGTGTATTGCACATGTAATCTTTTGGGCTTCCAAAAAGTTAAAAAAAATTCAGAAAAAATAATGTGTTTAATGGGAATCGAATACAGGGGCTATGTCACAGCAGTGCAAAGCTTTACCATTGAGCTACAAGTTGTTTCTTATTGTTATTTTAAAAAAATGACATATAACTCAAACTCAGGCTGTAAACTCATTTCTGTACATTAAAATGGAAAATTCAGTACAGTAAATTCAGAATCATTACATTCTACCCTCCTTATAAAAATTTCGTCCTCGAAATTTACAATTACATATGGACTAATTTTCAAAGAGGTAAGGGTATTATGCACGCATGCTTGTTCCCATGTTGATTCTCCTGGCGAATCCTTTCTCCACATCACTCGAACCAAGTTTATTTCCTTGTTCCTTAGTGTCTTCACCTTTCAGTCCAAGATCTCAACAGGTTGTTACTCGAAAGTTAAGTTAGTTTGTACTGTGAGCTCGGAGTGATCAAGGATATGGCTGGGGTCGCTCACATATCATCGCTGCTGAGATATATAGAACACGTTGTGCACTCCTTCCAATGAGGGCGGTAGTACTAAACGGTATGCCACTTCTCCAACTCATTCGAGTATATCGAACCGTCCTATGTATCTGTAATGACTCTAAATTTACTGTATGGAATTTTCCAGTTTAATGTACAGAAATGAGTTATACAGCGTGAGTTTGAGTTATAAGTAAATTTTATTAAATAACAGCATAAAACTGCTTATAGCTCACTAGTAAAGCCCTTGCACTGCTGTGACGTAGCCTCTGTATTCGATCCCCATCAGACACATTATTTTTCTTATTTTTTCTTTTTAACTCTTTGGAAGACCAAAAGTTTATACGAGCAATACACATAAAAATGAAAAATCGGAAAAATCAAACATGTGCAAAAGGGCTTAAATACTGAGTTGTACACGTGGCACGAATCCAGAGGCACGAAGCCCTAGATCGGCCGGCGGAAACTCCATTTAGGCCGGTACCGACGGGTGAACCGAGGCCAAAGAGCCCCGGCCTTTGCACACTTGACTCTTCCCCTACCCCTAATACCCTTGCACTGTTTGATTGCTCTGCAATCAAACATAGACCCTTCATTTCACCATTTATCATCTTTTTAATGCATTTTAATTCACCATTTTAATTCCAAAACCCTGATTCCCCACTATAAATACCACCCCACACTTTGGCTCAATATCATTCTGAAAATTCTAGCCAAAACTCTCAAAATTTCGTAAGTACACGTGAAGTAAAAGAGGAGTTAGCAAGCGATCAAATTCTGGTGAGGATCGAAGCAAATTCCAGCGATTCCGCGCGCCACGAAGTTCAACTCTCCTTATTCAACCTTTCTTTGAGCTAATCTACTAGTAAGTCCTTTCTAATCTTCATTTCTCTTCTTTAAAAATTCATTTTAAATCGAATATCGGTAAGTGGAGTTAATAACGATATCTATTTTCTAAACCCTAAAAACTCCCTTTTCTCTTACATATTGTTCATCCAAATTTTACACAATACTTGTAATCTTAATTATAAATGTTTAGAATAAATTTAAACCTAGAATTCCATGTAAAATAACTTTAACTTAAGTTTTTCATTAAAATACCATGAACTTTAAATACCACCTATTTTAGTATCGCTTAAACATTCCTTAGGAAAACTTCACGGGGTAACGACATACCCCTCATATACACTCTTATTCTATAGCACGGTGCCTTTGTGTGAATTTTGGTTACGAAAAAATATTACATTAAAATACCACTCACTTTAAAAACGGTTTTCTTTTAAAACAGTATTTTAAATTCTTTTGCGAATATGCCTCTACAACCCTCTTCAGGGGACCCGCTATTGGATGGTGCATCCTTGGGCCAGTAGAGCGAGATGCGGACCTCCTCATGAAGCATTCGGTCTCGAAAAGTGTTCAATACGGTTTTTAAGAAAAACGCATTTTTCTACTTAAATAAAATTTAATTTTTAATAATTATATAAAAATTTCAAATCCATATATTTTCAAAAATTAATAAACTTACATTTTTTAAAATGAAAGAATTACAATTTTCACTAAAATACTATCAAGATATCAACAAAAGATAAGTTTTACAATAAAATACCATGAACTTTCCAAGCTATGTAATCATCACTAAAATACCTCAAATCCTTAAAATTCACATCCATAAAAACCCTAAATAATATACATAACTTCTCGAGGTTTAATTTTAATTTTATTAAAAATATTTTTTTCATAAAACCGTCTCGAGTTATATAAAACAATATTTAAGAACTTTAGTAAATATAGGTTTAAGCGGGATCAATTCTCTTGAGCCTCAGGGAGCCGGAGAAAGTGAATGCTTACCTATTTAAGCTAGAAAACTTAACGGAGTTATCAATGGTAATTGTCTTGGAAAAATACATAAATCCTGCCGTCCATGTGCAGCAGTTACCGATGACTCCCGAACCTAATTCAGGATCTAAATCAGTTACAAGTGTCTGACTCGGTCTGAGTTTAACTCAAATCTGAATCCAAACTCAAATCAGAGTCCAATTCGAACATGAATCCAAAGTCTAACATGAATACTTGAACTTGAATCTGAATACTTGAACTCAAACATTAATACCAAACATGAATACTTGACTTGACTTGACCAGACCATGGTTATAACTTGACATGACTTATTGAATACATGATTACATCATGAACCTAACTACTTGAACAACTTGTATCCATGGTTTCGGCAAGACTTGTAAATATAACCTATACAATACATTACGCGGGGATAACGGGGTAGATTGGTACGAAACGTATATCGTGGCACGAGATGGTCACTTAAAAGACACCTACATGAACTCTCGTGCCGTTGTCCCATGGGTTTTGACGGGGCCTTGTACTACATGTTACCATAGTCCACGGGGTAAGATGGTCTCCTCTCGTATACACAAATACCTTCTGTACCAAGCTACAAACAACTACGTTAGAATAACAAGCATATACCTGTACAACTTACCAGTTTCGTTTTACATTAATTGTTATATTCTATTCCTTCTTTTGGGACTTACCGAGCGCAAGTTCGCTGATGACATTACTGTCTTTTCTTTCTTTGGAATATTCGTCAGGAGGAACGTACTCTCAGGAGATCAAGCCTAGCCAAGAGGACTTGGAGCAGCTCACCGCTCGCCCGGACTATTAGCTCATCTCATACTTATTTTATTTTGTATGCCACTGTTTAGGCATTGCTTATTTCATTGTATCTTTCTTTTTCAAAAACAGTTGTATGTAAAGATGAATGTAATTAAAGGTTGCTGTTTATATTTTTATATCACTTGTCATTCATGTGCATTTTATATATATTGCTTATTTACGCTTAACATATTTATTTCTTAGTAAATACGTTGCGGCCCACCATGCCACCGATTCCGTACACTGGGAAGCGGGGCATGACAGGTTTGGTTGGCGTCCCATGCAGGTCAGTTCTGCATAGAATCTTAAGCAATATATCACAAGAATTATAATAATCAACAACTATACATTCCTTACATTTTAAATTCCTTGAATCTATCATAACCTTTCTTTTTCTATCAAGGTCATGGATTCACCGAACAACACCAGCACGAACGTCAATGGCAACACTCCACCGCCTACTCTACCACCACCACCTACCGTTGCAGCTCCCATCAACGAGCAAACGGTACTGCTTGAGGAAATTAAGAGCCTCTTGGAGGGTCAACAGCAGCAGATTGCTATCCTCATGCACCGCCCAGAAGTCGAGGCACCCGGAGTCAAGCAATTCCGGGCACTGCACCCAAAACATTTCTCTGTGAAAGAGAGCCTACTGGAGGTGGAAGAATAGGCCCAATCGATAGAAGACGATCTGGCAGGAGCACAAGTACCAGAAAATTGCTTGGGTGAGAGTTGCGAAACTTCAACTAATAGACAACGCTAGAGTCTGGTGGAAGGCTGAGGAAACCCATCTCACCCAACCGATTGAATTGAAGACGTTTCACGATATGTTCGATGCGAAATACTTTCCTGAGACTGCCCGTTTTGACATGGAGCAACAGTTCATCCATTTACAACAAGGCTCGATGTAGAGCAAGTCCGTGAATGAATACGATACTAAGTTTACCATGCTTAGCAGGTTTGCGGCACACCTGATTCCTACTGCTGAGATTCAGGCACGAAGGTTTCAGCAAGCGTTGGACCCGGAAATCCAAGATGCACTCGCTACAGGGGATTTCCCAACCCATGATCTTGCTCTAAAGGTTGCCCAACGCTATGGGGCAGTGATGAAGAAGAAGGGTAGACCTCAGACTGCCGGTGTGAAACGCCCTGCCACTCAGATGCAGGAGGAGCCTCTTCCAGGCCAACTTTTGCACCCAGGAGACCGGGATGATCATTTAACCGGCCCAGTCCAGACTTTTGTTTCTATTGCAAGAGGAATGGACACATGGTGAAAGATTGCAGGCGTACAAATGGCCTGTGTTTGGTTTGTGACGCATCCACTCAGCCATAGGAGCATGTCTATATCGACTCAACCTAGCTCCAGCACCTAGACTCGCAATCACAGTCCCACAGCGGCCAGCTATTCAGGCTCCTGCACCTCGTCTAGCTCTTCCTGCACCACCTCCACGTGGACCTCCTGCACAGCCTCCTCGACAATTCCACCAGGCGGCACAGAGGAACATGCCTCAAGGGCTGAGAAACGTGCCCCAAGGGCAGAGGAATGTGCCTCCAGCAAGGAGGAATGTACCCAGACGTCAGGCTTTCACAATTACGGTTGAGGAAGTCGAAGCCACTGGCGAAGTAATCACTGGTAATTCCCAATCCTTTCACATCTTTTCAATCTTTGTATACTTCTATATTTTTCCTGTATCTAAAACCAACCTCATACAACTTAGGTACTATACTAGTAGCCACCCTTTCTGCATTCGCACTTTTCGACACTGGAGCATCATACTGCTTCATGTCCCAACGATTTGTGAGAACGCATGCGATTACCGTGAAGCCACTCATTTCAAGCTGGAATGCCAGTTCCGGGAATGGAGTATTAAAAGAAACTATGGGATTTGATCAATGTCCAGTTGTAGTTTGCGAACGAGAATTCTACGCGAATTTCAAAGTACCGGACATCCCAAATTTCGATGTTGTATTCGGAATGGACTGGCAGGGAGTTTTCTATGCTACGATTGACTGCCGTCAAAGAAGGGTAGTATTTGAGATACCAGATCACCCAGCCTTCTACTTCAAGAGTGGAGATAGAATGTTGGAGCAAGGAATCTTCCATGCTAAACCAAAGAATGCAGAAGTGTTTACTCTACTTGCGAAAGAAGAGGCGCCAGAGGTAGTTCGAGAGTTCGAGCATGTGTTCCCTGAAGATATAACATGTTTGCCTCCTGATCGAGCTCTTGAATTTAGCATTGACTTAATACCTGGTGTGCAACCGGTAATCAAAGCTCCGTACCGGTTAAGTCCAAAAGGATTGAAGGAGATCCGCACTCAGTTGGACGAACTACTGAAGAAAGGTTGGATTCATCCTAGTACTTCAAACTGGGGATCTCCGGTTTTACTGGTGAAGAAGTAAGAAGGTTCATACAGGATATGTGTGGATTTCCGAGCTCTGAACGAAGTGACGATCAAGAACAAGTATCCACTATCGCGCATCGATGATCTTTTCGATCAGCTAAGTGGGTCTTATGTATTTTCGAAGATAGATCTTCGTTCGGGTTATCATCAGGTGAAGGTCAAAGAGTCCGACATTCTGAAGACGGCGTTTAGGAATCGATATGGTCATTATGAATATCTTGTAATGCCATTTGGAGTGACCAATGCACCTGCTATTTTCATGAATCTGATGAACCAAGTTTTCCGAGAGTACTTAGACAGGTTTGTTGTTATTTTCATCGACGACATCCTGGTGTATTCAAAGGATCGGAAAGAACACGCCGAGCATTTACGGATTGTCCTGGAGAAATTGCGACAACATCAGCTCTATGCTATTCCCTTATAAAAAAAAGGAAGAAAAGGAAAAGAAAGAGAGAAAAGTGATGGGAAAATTTCCACTATTAAAACATCACGTGCCCACACGTGAGCGCCTATATAAAGATTATAGGCGCTGGGTTTAAACAATTGATAGGCTGAAATAGAGCCTCACGTGTAAGCACGTGACGTCTATATACAAAGTATATAGGCGCCATAGTAAAACAAATGACAAGCCAGAAAGGCTCACGTGTCAGCACGTGATTCCCTCTTTTGATTGTTGCACATACGCAAATGAGTTTAACTCTGTAGGGTCAATTGCTACACGTGAGTGGTCTCAAAAGCCTTCTGAGCCGATAGAATTAAATTCTAAGTAAAGTGATCAAAATCCTATTTGGAAAATATTTCCTTAAATCTTTTTAAACAAGAAAGATTGCGCTCTGTAAAACAGAGCACCGTTGGATTAAAAATCCAATTGTGATTAAAAATCACCAAGTTACAGAATAAGCTCTGTATGGGAAAATATTTCCCTTATCTTGTTAAAAATAAGAAAAATATCTTCTGTAAAACAGAAGTCTTTGGATCAAAGATCCAACGGTGGATAAAATCACCGAATCAATTAAGATCTCTCAATGAGAGATTTCTTTAACTAAATAAATAAACCTGCATCTACTATATAAAGGACCCAAGACTGCAAGTCTAAAACAGAGGAGACCCCCTATAAGATTTGAGATCACACAAAAAAGAAGAAGAGTTCTCTTTTAGAAAAAGAAACCCTAGGTAAGAAGAAAGACATAGAGATTATTTTATCTCTTTTTCGCCGTTCCAAGAGTTTAACTCTTCTAAAAAGAACATAGTTCTTCCTCTGGTTGAGGTCTGCAGAAGCAGGTCTCCCGATAAGTTGAGAATTTAATTCTCATCGGGGAGATTCTGTCATGCAGATTCAAAACTTAGAGGAAAGAACTAAGTTCAAAGAATTTAATTCTTACGAAAGATATAGGAATTTAATTCCTCTGATAAAACTAGGGTTTAACCCTGCATAAGAATTTAATTCTTATAAAAATGAAGGACCTGAAATTCTCAAAACTCAGATTAAGATTTCCATGCACATAAAAGAAATGATTAGCATTTAACGCTATCACAACAGATCACGTATTCCCATGTGAGCACCTCTGAGGAACTAAAAGGAGCAACTGAGATCGAGTCACGTGATCCCACGTGACTCCCTAATAGTGCTTAGCACTTATAAAAGGAAAGGGAATAAACCCAAAAAACAGTTCCCATTTTTGGGGCGCCTCACGTGATCCCACGCGACCCCCTAATAGTGCATAGCACTTATAAAAGAAAAGGGAATAAACCCAAAAAACAGTTCCCATTTTTGGGGCGCCTCATGTGATCCCACGTGACCTCCTAATAGTGCTTAGCACTTATAAAAGAAAAGAGAATAAACCCAAAAACAGTTCCCATTTTTGGGGCGCCTCATGTGATCCCACGTGACCCCCTAATAGTGCTTAGCACTTATAAAAGAACAAGGGAATAAACCAAAAGAAGCAGTGCCCAATCCTCAGGTGCCTCACGTGCCACACGTGAGCACTCCAAATTTTAGTGTTTAACACTACTCTAGAGCCTCACGTGGGATCACGTGAGCGCCGGGCAAATTTTAGTGTTTAACACTATGATAGGCCATCCTTAGCCTAAACTAGACAAATCCTCCGAGGCCAAAACTCTTTTGATTATCAATTAACCGAGCCTTCCCATGCTCAGGCCTCCCCAAATCGATCTCAGTTCCAAAGATGACTAATGATCCCCTAACAGATGGTATCTAAAATGGTGTCCATTCCACCATGATCTCTGCCTTCAATCCGGAGTTTGGTTCAAGGGTACATCTCTCCATACCTCTAATACATGTCGTTGTAATTCTTCAACATCTTCAGAGAGGTGGAGGGTCCCGACAACCAACTGCTCTTTGGTGCACTCCCAAATCCATGAGCATATCTTCGTAGACCGCAATGTACTTAAACTAGCTATGAACCGTAACGTCCTTAAACTAAACCCTCACCCAAAAAAATGGTGATCTATGGATCGTAAAGTCCCTAAACTAAAACGATAGAGCCCAAATGCTCTTTCGTTAGATCAAAAATGATCCTGAACCCCCGTTAAGTAGATCTTAGTCCAATATCGGACTAATATATCCTTAACAAACATTTAAGTTGATCTTAATCTCAAATAAGGTTAACGATCCTTAAATCAAACTAAACCCAAATCTAAGAATATACGGATTTGGACTAATCTATGCTCTACAGGCAACAACATAAATTAGTCTCCGTATACAATCCACGGGCAACCAAAAATAAAACAAACACACACGACACGAAGTGACCTTCTGGAGAAGGAGAAAGTGGTTACCGCGATGTGGTAACGTAATTAACTGCATGGGTTTGCGTCTGCAGGGAAGAGAGTCCCCACAATCAAAAACCCCTCACAACGAGGGAGAATCTGACGAAGTCTGCTACAACGGCCGCATCCATCCAGACCTCCGATACACGGTGCCATAAATCAACTTGGCATCTTCGGAGAGGTGGACGGATAAAACAAAATAGCATCTTCCCCCAAATTCAGGCAAGACGTTTTTCTTCCTGGCTTTCGGCGGTGAACATATGCCAAGTACAGCAAGTATGAATTTTGGCTAGATCAAGTTGGATTTCTCGGACATATCGTTTCAGGCGAAGGAATCTCAGTAGATCCAGCTAAGATGTCAGCTGTCAGCGAATGGCCGACACCAAAGACGGTGAAGGATATACGAAGTTTCTTGGGATTAGCAGGATACTACCAAAAATTCATTGAAGGCTTTTCGAAGATTGCAGCACCCCTGACCAAACTCACATGCAAAGATGAAGCATTCGTGTGGTCAGAAGCCTGCAAAAACGCTTTTGTAGAACTCAAGTCAAGATTAACTTCTGCTCCTATTCTTGTAATACTGGATCAATCTGGAGGATTTGTTGTGCATTGCGATACGTCCGGTAAAGGATTAGGATGTGTTCTACACCAGCATGGAAAAGTTGTAGCTTTTGCATCAAGACAGCTGAAGGTTCATGAGCGCAACTATCCAACACATGATCTGGAGTTGGCAGTCGTTATCTTTGCACTTAAGATTTGGCGCCACTATCTTTTGGGTGAACGAGTGGATATATACATTGACCATAAGAGTCTGAAGTATGTATTTACTCAAAAAGAACTAAACATGCGGCAGAAAAGATGGTTAGAACTCATGGCGGATTTCGACATCAACCTACAATATCTTCCAGGGAAGGTGAATGTAATTCCTGATGCACTTAGCCGCCAGCCATTAGCAATGAATCTCACCGCTCAGTGGAAGCTACATCAAGAATTGCACGGATTGGTGATCGAAATAGTTATGCCAGGTAACGCTTTGTATCTGATGAACTTACAAGTCCAGTCTACTCTTGTCAATCTGATCAAAGAAGCTCAAGCAAATGATGCCAAGCTACAAAAAATCCGAGAACAAGTAGAAAATGGACTTTGAATTGACTTCGTCGTCTATGAAAATGGATCCTTAAGATATGGAAGTCGATTATGTGTACCAAACGGTCCATTTCGAGAAGAGTTGATGAAAGAAACTCATAGCTCTCCTTATTCTATACACCCCGGTGGTATAAAGATATATAAGGATCTATGGCAACACTACTGGTGGCATGGAATGAAGCATGAAGTAGCAAGGAGCGTAGCCAAGTGTTTGGTGTGTCAGCAAGTGAAGGCTGAATATCACAGAACTGCTGGTTTACTTCAGTCGTTACCAATCCCAGAATGGAAATGGCAGCATATTACCATGGACTTCGTGACTACCCTTCCTCGCAGCACGAAGGGTAACGACGCAGTATAGGTTATTGTGGATCAACTCACCAAATCGGCACACTTTATTCCATTTCGAGTTGTCCAATCAACCGAGACGTTAGCAAAGAAGTACATGGAGATAAACATGAATCTAAAGTAAGATTTAACCTCAAGATGTACTATTTTTGATACCCATGAACTCATGCAGGAGATTGTGAGATTACATGGATTAGCAGTTTGCATCGTCTCCGATCGTATTACAAGATTCCGATCACGGTTTTAGCAAAGTCTGCAAGCTAGCATGGGAACGAGTCTGAACTTCAACACGGCTTAACATCCATAAATGGACAGACAGTCCGAGCGAACAATTCATATTCTGGAGGACATGCTAAGAGCTTGTATATTAGACTTCGGAAGTTCGTGGAAAGATCACCTACACCTTGTAGAGTTTTCATACAATAACAGCTATCAGGCGAGCATTGGAATGGCACCATTCATAGCACTCTATGGATGGAAGTATCGTTCACTACTAAGTTAGGACGACGTTGGAGATTGTGAACTCCTTGGACCAGAGATGATCGTGGCAACTGTGGACGTAGTTCACACGATCAGGAAAAGAATGCGCATTGCTCAAGATCGACAGAAGCATTGGGCTGATGCAAAGCGCCGACATCTGGAGTTCCAACCTGGAGACCATGTTTTCTTAAAGATTTCTTCAAACCGAGGAATGGTCCGCTTTAGCAAGAGGGGTAAGCTCAGTCCTAGATACATAGGACCATTCAACATTCTCGAACGAGTCGGAGAAGTGGTATACCGTTTGGCACTACCACCCTCATTGGAAGTAGTGCACAACGTGTTCCACATATCTTAGCTACGAAGATATGTGAGCGGCCCCAGCCACATCCTTGATCACTCAGAGCTCACAGTCCAGACTGACGTGACTTGCGAGCAACAACCCATTGAGATCCTGGACGAAAGGTGAAGACACTGCGGAACAAGGAAGTAAACTTGGTCCGAGTGATATGGAGAAAAGATTCGCCAGGAGAATCAATGTGGGAATGAGAAGAAGACATGCGTGCAAGATACCCTCACTTATTTATAAATTAGACCCTATGTAAATGTAAATTTCGAGGATGAAATTTTTATAAGGAGGGTGGAATGTAACGACTCTGAATTTACTGTACGGAATTTTCCAGTTTACTGTAAAGAAATGAGTTATACAGCCCGAGTTTGAGTTATAAGTAAATTTTATTAAATAACAACAAGAAATTGTTAGTGTGATATGCGCTAGAGGCCATTATTGTATAGTACTAGTTTGTATATTACATTTTGGAAGCTTGGGATATATACACGGATTTATGACAGTCTTGCTCGATATAGTAGTATGTACATGGTTTGTATCTATCTTAATATATGTATGTGTTTCTTTGAACATATCGCTAATACATATTGATAGAGCCCTTAGGATCTTTGCTTGACTATCAGCGTTGTGATGGCAGTCACACTAGTGGGTGGGGGCTGGGTAGTCTACAAGCACATCCTTATACAGGTCCCTGGTCATAGGATTATCGAGACAGGGTATCGATACTCCAGAGTAGACTAGTGTATACGCTTCTCATCCCAGGAGGGGAGATGGTCTGTCCCACAGCCATCAGTACGTCGTACTGGAGATAGTATGCAGGTGCTCGTTAGGTTACGAGTACACTGGACAGGACTCGCTGGGAACTGTTGGTTGGTATTATACCTATCGTTAGTTATCAGTTCCCAGGTGACATGAGTACAGCTTAGTCCGTTGACTTGACACTGCTGCTTCGCCTCGGGTGTGTTCCCACTGTTCTTAGATTACTACCCTACCACGGCTCTATTGAGTCGTGCAAACAGGTAATAGTTGGGCGCTGTCCCGAAGCACTTGGAGGCAGTGGCGGTTAGACAGGATTTGTCTCTCCCGGTATTGGGGGTGATATCACGCTGTGTCTGGAGAGCCATTACACAAAGTCCCTGGCCAGGGCAAGCGAGATTTACTGGTAGCGTTTCCAGTAGTTTCTCAGGGTGTTCTGGGCTACACTCCGATACGACTTGTACCGCCATTAGGGGTCTGACGTTTACCGCCCCCTAGGCCCGACATGCGATGCTCTTAGACGAACAGACCGGACTGTACGGAGATTGTCACATTCAGGCTCAGTAGGAGTTCGGATGGGTTCACCTCATTGGTCTTATTATCGGCATCTACCTGGGGACCGTTACGTACAGCTAGTACCGCTTGCGGCCTGTCGTTAAACCTACTTCCAGTGTAGTGTCGAGTCTTTAGAGTCCCACAAAGAGGGTTGTTCACCTTTGGGCGAAACGAGATAGAGGTCGTATGGTTTTACGACAGGGTTCGTTCATATATGCGTACTTGTGCGTGTTCGGTGTTTGGGCAGATGATACTAGTGGGCTTTGGTTTAAGCCAGATCCTGGTATTTGGTTTTGGGTTGGTTCGGTCTCATTGTATTCGTGTTCCTCGGGGCACGGATGCGGGTGTGTATACACAGTTGACAGAGACAGAGGAACCTCATTAGAGTTTTGACCATTGACTTGATTAAAACCATAATGAGATGGAAGAAATTGATTAATGAGTTTTAATTAGAGATAATTGTATCATGGTTAATTGGTTTGACCATTTGACTTTGTTGACCCATGTTGACTTAGATATTTTTGTGAGCATGCTTAGCATTAATTGTGACATGATAATGGTCAAATCAACATCAACCATGACAATTTATCCTAATTAAAATTATCATTATTCTTTTTCATCATATGAGAGCTATCTCCTCATTCTATCATGAGACATTTTCTCTCTTGCTAGCTCTCTCCTCTTCCTCTCTCAAGGCTCTCTTGTTTGAAAATCAAGAGCTTTGTGAGTTCTAACCACTAAAACAACTCTCTACTCACTCTAGGGTTCTTAGTCTAGCACACCAAGCACCTTAGTTACTTCAAGATAGAGGTTGGAGCTCAAGGTAGAGGCCTTCGGGTGGATCTTTCTTTGGCAAAGAGAAGACGGTGAGGAGGAGCTATCTACACAACTCCAAAGAGCTCACAACAAGAAGAAGCAACACAAGAAGAGAAGGAGTTCAAGCTTTTGGTATAATCTCTTAACCTAGTAGTTAAAGCTCCTTGTTTGTTTGTTAGTTTTTGTTTAGCAAAGATCCTTCATGGTTAGTCTATGTTTCTTTTGTGATAAAAATTCGATTTTTACCTATTCCTCCTCCCCGAAAGTACCGGGGTGGGTAACATAGACTTACAAAACCACTTGTAGCTCACTGGTAAAGCGCTTGCACTGCTGTGACGTAGCCCCTGTGTTCGATCCCCATCAGACACATTATTTTTCTGATTTTTTTCTATTTAACTCTTTGGAAGCCCAAAAGTTTACACGTGCAATACACATAAAAATGAAAAGTCAAAAAAATCAAACATGTGCAAAAGGGCTTAAACACTGAGTTGTACATGTGGCACGAATCCAGAGGCACAAAGCCCTAGATCGGCCGGCGGAAACTCCATTTAGGCCGGTACCGACGGGTGAACCGAGGCCAAAGAGCCCTGATCTTTGCACACTTGACTCTTTCCCTACCCCTAACACCCCTGCACGGTTTGATTGCTCTGAAATCAAATAGAGACCCTTCATTTCACCATTTATCATCTTTTTAATGCATTTTAATTCACCATTTTAATTCCAAAACTCTAATTCCCTACTATAAATACCACCCCACACTTTGGCTCAATATCATTCTGAAAATTCTAGCCAAAACTCTCAAAATTTCTTAAGTACAAGTGGAGTAAAAGAGGAGTTAGCAAGCGATCTACTTCCGGTGAGGATCGAAGCAAATTCCGGCGATTCCGCGATGCCACGAAGTTCAAATCTCCTTCTTCAACCTTTCTTTGAGCTAATCTAGTAATAAGTCCCTTCTAATCTTCATTTCTCTTCTTTAAAAATGCATTTTAAAATGAATATTGGTAAGTGGAGTTAATACCGATATATATTTTCTAAACCCTAAAAACTCCCCTTTCTCTAACATATTGTTCATCAAAATTTTACACAATACTTGTAATCTGAATTATAAATGTTTAGAATAAATTTTAACCTAGAATTCCATGCAAAATAACTTTAACTTATGTTTTTTTATTAAAATACCATGAACTTTAAATATCACCTCTTTTAGTATCGCTTAAACATACCTTAGGAAAACTTCACGGGGTAACAACCTACCTCTCACATACACTCTTGTTCCATAGCACGATGCCTTTGTGTGAATTTTGGTTACGAAGAAAATATTACATTAAAATACCACTCACTTTAAAACGGTTTTCTTTTAAAACAGTATTTTAAATTTCTTTGTAAATATACCTCTACAACCCTCTTCAAGGGACCCGCTATTGGATGGTGCGGATTATCGCACTTCCTTGGGCTACTAGAGCGATATGCAGACCTCCTCATGGTGCATTCAATCTCGAAAGGTGTTAAATACAGTTTTTAAGAAAAACGCATTTTTCTACTTAAATAAAATTTAATTTTTAATAATTATATAAAAATTACAAATCCATATATTTTCAAAATATAATAAACTTACATTTTTTAAAATGAAAGAATTATAAGTTTCACTAAAATACCATCAAGATACCAACAAAAGACAAGTTTTACAATAAAATATCATGAACTTTCCAAGCTATGTAATCATCATTAAAATACCTCAAATCCTTAAAATTCGCATCCATAAAACCCCTAAAATTATAAATAACTTCTCGAGGTTTATTTTTAATTTTATTAAAAATATTTTTTCATAAAACCCCCTCGAGTTATATAAAACAATATTTAAGAATTTTAGTAAATATAGCTTTAAGCGGGATCAATTCTCTTGAGCCCCACGAAGCCGGAGAAAGTGAGTGCTTGCCTATTTATGGTAGAAAATTTAACGGAGGTATCAATGGTAATTGTCTTGGAAAAAGACACAAATCCTGCCGTCCATGTGCAGCAGTTACCGATAACTCCCGAACCTAATTCAGGATCTAAATCAGTTACAAGTGTCTGACTCAGTCTGAGTGTAACTCAAATCTGAATCCAAACTCGAATCAGAGTCCAATTCAAACATGAATCAAAAGTCTAACATGAATACTTGAACTTGAACCTAAATACTTGAACTCAAACATCAATACCAAACATGAATACTTGACTTGACTTGACCTGACTGAACCATGGTTATAACTTGACATGACTTCTTGAATATATGATTACATCCCGAATATAACTACTTGAACAACTTGTATCCATAGTTTTGGCAATACTTGTAAATATAACCTATACAATACATTACGCGGGGATAACGGGATAGATTGTATGGAACGTATAGCGTGGCACGAGATGGTCACTTAAAAGACACCTACATGAACTCTCGTGCCGTTGTCCCGTAGGTTTTGACGGGACCTTGTACTACATATTATCATAGTCCACGGGATAAGATGGACTCCTCTCGTATACATAAATACCTTCTATACCAAGCTACAAATAACTACGTTACAATAACAAGTATATACCTGTACAACTTACCAGTTTCGTTTCACATTACTTGTTATATAACATTCCTTCTTTTGGGACTTACCGAGTGCTAGTTCGCTGATGACATTCTTGTCTTTTCTTTCTTTGGAATATTCGTCAGGAGGACCAGAATCTCAAGAGATCGAGCCTAACCAAGAGGACTTGGAGCAGCTCACCGCTCAGCCGGACCACTAGCTCATCTTGTACTTATTTTATTTTGTATGCCACTGTTTAGGCATTACTTATTTCATTGTATCTTTCCTTTTCAAAAAAAAGTTGTATATAAAGATGAATGTAATTAAATGTTGTTGTTTATATTTTTATATCACTTATCATTCTTGTGCATTTTATATATATTGCTTATTTACGCTTAACGTATTTATTTCTTAGTAAATACGTTGTGGCCCGCCACGTCACCGATTCCGTACACCGGGAAGCGGGGCGTGACAGTATCTTGGACTTAACATACCTCTCTTACCAAAACGGATCACTCCTCTGTTTAGAGAGATCATTAAGAAAATATGGTCTCCAGGTTGGAACTCTAGATGTCGTCGCTTTGCATCTGCTCAATACTTTTATCTGTCTTAGGCTATGCGCATTCTTTCTCTGATCGTGCGAACTACGTCTACAGTTGCCACGATCATCTCTGGTCCAAGGAGTTCACGATCTCCGACGTCATCCCAACTTAGTGGTGAACGACATTTCCGTTCGTAAAGTGCTGCGAATGGTGTTATTCCAATGCTTGCCCGATTGCTGTTGTTGTATGAAAACTCTACAATGTGTAGGTGATCTTCCCACGAACCTCCGAAGTCTAACATACAAGCTTTTAGCATGTCTTCTAGAATCTGAATTGTTCGCTCGGACTGTCTGTCCATTTGTGGATGATAAGCCGTGCTAAAATTCAGACTCGTTCTCAGGCTAGCTTGCAGACTCAGCCAAAATTTTGATCGGAATCTGGTATCATGATCGGAGACGATACAAACCGGTACTGCATGTAATCTCACGATCTCTTACATGAGTTCATAGGTATCAAATATAGTACACTTTGAAGGTTTAAATCTTATTTTAGATTTATGGTTACTTCCATGTACTTCTTTGCTAACGTCTCGGTAGATTGGCCAACTCGAAATGGAATAAAGTGTGCCGATTTGGTGAGTCGATCCACAATAACTCATACTGCGTCGTTACCCTTCGTGCTGCGAGAAAGGTCAGTCACGAAGTCCATGGTAATGTGCTGCCATTTCTATTCTGGGATTGGTAACGGCTGAAGTAGACCAGCAGTTCTGTGATGTTTAGCCTTCACTTGCAGACACACCAAACACTTGGCTACGCTCCTTGCTACTTCGCGCTTCATTCTATGCCACCAGTAGTGTTGCCGGAGATCCTTGTACATTTTCATACTACCGGGGTGTAAAGAATAACGAGAGCTGTGAGCTTCTTTCATCAACTCTTCTCAAATTGGGTCGTTTGGTACACATAATCGACTTCCATATCTCAAGGATCCATCTTCATGGATGATGAAATCAGTTCGAAGTCCACTTTCTACTTGTTCTCTGATCTTTTGTAGCTTGGTATCATTTGCTTGAGCTGCCTTGATCTGATTGACAAGGGTGGATTGGACTTATAAGTTCATAAAATATGAAGCGTTGCCTGGCATAACTACTTCGATCGCCAATCTGTGCAATTTCTACTTCAGCTTCCACTGAGCGGTGAGATTCATTGCTAATGGCTGGCGGCTAAGTGCATCAGGAACAACATTAACCTTCCCAGGATGATACTGTAGGTTAATGTCGATGTCCGCCATGAGCCATCTTCTCTGCCGCATGTTTAATTCATTCTGAGTAAATACATACTTCAGATTTTTATGGTCAGTATATATATCCACTCGTTCTCCCAAGAGGTAGTGGCGCCAAATCTTAAGTGCAAAGATAACAGCTGCAAAATCCAGATCATGTGTTAGATAGTTGCGCTCATGAACCTTCAACCGTCTTGATGCAAAAGCCACAACTTTTCCATGCTGGTGTAGAATACATCCTAATTCTTTACCGGATGCATCGCAATGCATAACAAATCCTCCAGATTGATCCGGTATTACAAGGATAGGAGCAGAGGTTAACCTCGACTTGAGTTCCACAAAAGCTTTTCACATGTTTCTTACTACACGAATACTTCATCTTTACGTGTGAGCTTGGTCAGGGGTGCTGCAATCTTTGAAAAGCCTTCAATGAACCGTCGGTAGTATCCTGCTAATCCCGAGAAACTTCGTATATCTTTCACTGTCTTTGGTGTCGGCCATTCACTGACAGCTGACACATTGGCTGGATCTACTGAGATTCCTTCGCCTGAAACAATGTGTCCGAGAAATCCGACTTGATCTAACAAAAGTTCACACTTGTTGTACTTAGCGTAGAGAGGATGTTGTCGCAATGTCTCCTGGACAATCCGTAAATGCTCGGCGTGTTCTTTCCGATTCTTTGAATACACCAAGATGTCGTCGATGAAGATGATAATGAACCTGTCTAAGTACTCTTAGAAAACTTGGTTCATCAGATTCATGAAGATGGAAGGTGCATTGGTCACTCTAAATAGCATTACGAGATACTCATAATGACCATAGCGAGTCCTAAACGCCGTCTTCGGAATGTCGGACTCTTTGACCTTCACCTGATGATAACTTGAACGAAGATCTAGCTTCGAAAATACACAAGACTCACTTAGCTGATCGAAAAGGTCATCGATGCGCGGTAGTGGATACTTGTTCTTAATCGTCACTTCGTTCAGAGATCGATAATCCACACACATCCTGTATGTGTTAGTGATATATGCCCTAGAGGCCATTATTGTATCATACTAGTTTGTATATTACATATTGGAAGCTTGATATATACACGGATATAGTAACAGTCTTGCTCGAAATGGCAGTATGCTACCTGGTTTGTTTCTACCTCAGTATGTGCATGTGTTTCTTTTAGCATATCGCTTATACATATTGGTAGAGACCTTAGGATTTTTGCTTGGTTACCAGCGTTGTGATGGCAGTCATATTAGTAGGGGCTGGGTAGTCTATAAGCACATCCTTATACAGGTGCTTAATCATAGGATTATCGAGATGGGGCATCGATACTCCAGAGTAGACTAGTGTAAACGCTTCTCATCCCAGTATGGGAGATGGTCTGTCCTACAGCCATTAGTACGCCATACTGGAGATAGTATGCAGGTGCTCATTGGGTTTTGAGTATTTTTTACCGCCGAAAGACGCGACCGGGACATTGGGACGTCTGGCCTGAACTTTGGGGGCAGATGCTATTTGGTTTTATCTTTCCACCTCTCCGAAGATGCCAAGTTGATTTATGGCACCGTATATCGGAGGTTTAGACAGATGCGGCCGTTGTAGCAGACATCGTCAGATTCCCCCTCATTTGCGAGGGGTTTTTGATTGTGGGGACGCTTTTCCCTGCAGGCGCAAGCCCCTGCAGTTAATTACGCTACCGCATCGCGGTAACTACTTTCTCCTTCTCCAGATGTTCATTTCGTGTCGTGTGTGTTTGTTTTGTTTTTGGTTGCCCGTAGATTGTATACGGAGAATAATTTATGTTGTCTCCCGTAGGGCGTGGATTAGTCCAAATCCATATTTTCTTAGATTTGGGTTTGGTTGATTTAAGGATCGTTACCCTTGTTTGAGATTAAGATCAACTTAAATATTTGTTAAGAATACGTTAGTCTAATTTTAGACTAAGATGTACTTAACAAGGTTTCCGGATTATTCAGATCCAACAAAAGAGCATTTGGGCTCTATTGTTTTAGTTTAGGGACGTTACTGTCACGATCCGGAAATGGTACGTGACTGGCACTTGAATCATATGAAGTCTATAGGGCTCCATCTAATTCAAGTAAGCCAAAAGCCCAGAAATCTAAAACCATTTTTAAATAATAAAAGAAGGAATACTTGTTTAAACGCAAGTGGTTTTTTAATAGCATAAGCCGAATTATGCGCTTTTAAAACATCAAGTCTTTTCTGAAAATTTCGCCAGAGTTTCCTTTGTAAATACTGGCCCCGAACGGGGTACAACATGATAAAAGCATATATATAATGATAAAAGGCATTCCCAAGCGGGAGCTGGCTCTTCGTCAATTGACGGCCACAACCACGCAAGCAATATAATATACAACGCCGAAGGGCGAGGATTAAAACTGAAAGGAAACTCAAAACAACATGAAAACCCATAATAATACAACGCGCGACTCTAAGGTCGAAAGAATATACATGTTTGGTTGATGGAGTTATTAGATACAACTGAATAAAATAAGTACAATGGTGGTCACGATGCAAGTGAACCCACCTACCAAAGCAAATCACCCGAAAAAGGAAGCAGTGAGCCAGCAAAGCCGCACGAAACTTGTACGGCAAAACCTGCAAGAAACTGTGGCACAACGGGGGTGAGTTGCCAACTCGTGAGTAGAAAACATCACAGAACAGAAATCGTATGTATGACTCATCCTAGGTCAATACGATCAAATATGTATAATCCTCAAATGATAAATTCTGAAGCATGATAAGGTGGAAAGGGTAAACATCTATACATAAGTATAATCCCAGTGCTCGTGTCAGTGCCTCAGCTAGCAATATATCATATGTATGAGGTATGAATGTAATGTAATGAAATGAGTGAGACAACTGTTTTCTATTTTTAATGAGATATCTGTATGTATATAAATCGAGTAACATCAATGAAATCAACAGAGAAATCCGTGTCAAGTATCGACACAAAACATAAATCCCAATATCTCAATATCTCAGGCTCCGGCTATCCGGACTGACCTGTATCATCAAATCTCAACATCTCAGTGTGTCAAATCTCAAATCTCAATATCTCAAATCTCAAATCTCAATATCTCAGGCATCCGTATCATCTGCGGGATCGGCCCGCGGGCTCCGGCAGAACGGATCGGCCTATAACCATCTTATGACTCCGGACCGTATCCTCCGGATAACCGACGAGTCCAAAAATATTACCGGTAGTGTCACGACCTGAATATTTCGACTCGTGACCGGCACTTAACCACGCTACGTCTACAGGCGTAACGCGACTAAGTAAGCCGAACCCAGAAATCAAAACCATTTAAAAAAATAGTGAGTGTTGAAAACATTTAGTTAAAACATTTAGAAAACCTTAAATAATTCAATAAGTTCTTTTAAAGTTACTTAATCATTTAAATAATTTTGACAGCATTTCCTTTGTAAAAGTAGCCCCGAGACCAGGTATAAAAGAGGATATGAGTAAAAATGAGATATAAAGAAACAAAACATTCCCAAACGGGAGCAATCACGCCCAACGGCGGAAACCATCATCACAAGAGTAATATACGACGCCGTAGCGAAGAATGAGCAATAAGTAACCATCACAGAATATAAACTGCATAGAAAAATAGTCGGCTCCCACGAGCTCGACACCAGAATACAAAATATACATCATCGTCTTCACACAGTATCTAAGTCCAGTACATAAATGGTAGATGGAGAGTACTAGATACAAAAAGGGGTACAATAAAAGTAATCAGATACCACAACCCACCTAAATGCAAAACAGCTCTCGCCGCAACTGTAGTGGTATCTGTAGCCAAAAGATGCAAAAGACAGCCTGCCGCGACTATGCTGAGGGCAACTTACAAATACTGTGGCACAACGGGGGTGAGTTGCCAACTCGTGAATAGAGATAACATATAAAGGTAATCGCGAGCATGCACGTACTGCGCTACTCTAACAAATGCCAGCAGATGATATCAATGCGTGATAAGCAGTATGTGCAATAATCATGCAGATGCTCTGTCGGTAAAATAACTACAGGATGAGATATATGATAATCAATGCTGAGCATAGGATAAACAACATCTACACGGAATATCAACGTGGAAAACAATCGGTGCCCACAACTGCACCCAAATCCCAAATAACTCAGGCGCCGACAAACCCATCGGCCCTCAAATCCTGTAAATATCTGAGAAATCACGAGTGCCCAACATCGGCACCCAAAATACCATAAAATACTCGTGTCCAGGATCGACACTCAAATCCTCATATATCGGGCTCCGTCAGTCCGGATCAGCCCACGGGCTCCGTCTGCGGTATCGGTCCTCGGCCCCGGCAGTACGGGTCATCCTGCATCCATCTCTCGACTCTGGTCAGTATCCTCCGGATAACCGCCAGGTCCAACCAATCACCGGTAGGTACTCGCCACCCTGCCAGGCTCATTGTCTACTCCACGAAAAACATTTCTCGCCCCGGGGAACCATACCGGGTCCACCACGTACCCGCAAACGGATCATCCATCTCCTTTTATCGGGTTTCAAGCACACGTCTCAGCACCGAGAAAACGCGTGGTGGACGCACCAAAATATCATATCACGAGGAACCGGGTTTTCAAATAGTGCATCTTTTCTTAAAAGTCCCACGGTCCTCAAAACCAGAAATCACATGAAAATCCAACACCAAGAAGTAAATCCAATGCGATATGCTATGTACATCAATCCATGATATAGGTATAAGGGAAAACCGCTTTTAAAATTAGTTTTCGTTTTTAATGATATCATGCGGCTCCCAATTTCCATGAAAGTCATATCGAATCATATATGAAATGAACTACAGCAATATAATCATGGCAGTTCTACAGTGAGTGTGTCATGGCAATTACTAACGGTGTGTGTGTAGCATACAGATTAGTGCTCGTGCAACATAAACCGTTAGTAATAGTGCGGTGTTCTATCAATTCTAATCATATAAATAGCAGGGAATGCAACATGCAATGACAGTCCATGAAGTAAATGCAACATATAATAATAAGGTCCTATCAGCCCTGACGCATAACGCCAAGCGGGCGATATCCCCGTAGATGTGAAATCTACTCACCGAAGTCTCGCGCTAAGTGTAGTCGACGACTTGCTTGCCCTTCTTTGCAGCGTCCATCTCACTCGCCTGCGAATCTAGAATCACATAATATATATCACACATAAGCTCAATTTCATAAAAACGTGATATTACGGTCCAACTAGACACCCGTGTCATAAACCAATCGCGCGTGTACGTGGTACGCTAAAACGTATGATCACGCGCCTGAAACTATCCTGACGCGTCGCAATACGCGCAAACCCCAAACCCACACACGTATCACGCGTGTCGCGAAGGTTTAAAATACGAGAAATAGGTATTTAGTCCCAGATTTTTATACAAAACTTAAATTACAAAAATATATATATCACAAAACTACAAATAACAGAAGACATCCATAGGACCAAACCCCAACCCAAACCCTCCCCATCTGGCCACAATTTGCGGCCAGATCGAATTTTCCGGCGGCCTCTACATGAAGTATGGGGGTCGGGTTCTACCTGGGGGAACAGCACCTAACAACTATACTGTAGTCTTCTCAAAATTATTCTGAACTCATCGGGTCGATAGCAGTTTACAGAAACACAAGATTTGCCTTAAAACGACGAATCTGCTTCAAAAAGAAATCTGGTGGTATTTTAGTGCAATTGGGGGTTAAGCTGGGTTAATATGGCCCTAACAACACTCCTTTAACCTACTAGAACCGTTTCAAACATCACTTGGTCAAGGTTCCCACCAATCACCACATAAAGCACTAAATACACAAAACTATCGCTAATCGAAGCTAATCTACTCAATTAAGCGAAAGTAGGAATAAGTTTAGAGGTTATACCCTCAAGAAATCTCACAAGCAAGTAGAAGGAGAAGAAGAAGAGGGAATGGAGCTGCTGCTATTGTGTTTGCTGCTGCTACTGCTGTTGTGTTTGCTGCTACTACTGCTATAGAGGTAAGTGTGTGTGTGTGTGAGAGAGTGAGGTTGAGAGAAAACAACAAAACAAATGAGAGGAAATCATAACCACCAATGTCAACCCCTCACTCTCTCTCTCTCCTCATTAATTGCAAGCATGGCTTAAGCCATGATGCACTCTCTCTCTCTCACCAAGTCAACACCCCAAGAAATTCAAATTAAAGCAACTATTAATTAACTAATTTAAACTTAATTAAAACCCAAAAGACTTAATCCCCATGATTAACTCACCATGGTCACTAATCATGGTAATAACTCATTTAAAAACCCTAGTTTACATGCACATGTGTGTGCAAGCCTAGGAAAATTTTAGAAAAATATTTATTCAATTAGGAAAAATATTTGAAACACAATTTGGTAAACTTTTTGTTAAAAACCCATTACTTAAATATAAATCGTCACTAAACACATCCTAAGATGTTACAGGTAGGTAGTGTCCCCTGCCAGGATCATCATCCATCATGAAATCACTCTCGCCTCGGGGTACCTCACCGGGTCCACCATGTACCCGCAGACGGTTCATACGACTCCTCGAATCGGGTCTCGAAATCCAATCTCATAACCGAGAAAACATCATCGTGGACGACTCATACATCACGAGAAAACCGCACTTTTCATTTTAAAAAGAGAGAGAGAGAGAGAGAGAGAGAGAGAAGTTTATATATATTCTTGCGGTTTTCTCCTAAATCCAGGAAATCTCATGAAAATTCGAAATCCAAACATCAATAGTGAGTAAACAGTGAATATCGGTATAAAACTCCATAATACTGCATAACAGTGAATAATAATATGCATGAAGTAGCAAGTAATAACTGCAATGTCTAAACTGACATATAAAGCAAGTACACAATAACATGTCGAAACTATCAGCTAACAAGCTATGTCAATGAAATAATATTCTCTAAAGTGTACGTGACATGGCAATTACCGATGATGATGTGTGTGAGCCGGCAAGTAAGTGTATGTGGAACATACGCATCATCGGTAAGGGTGCTGGTATCCTGACAGCATGATTTCAATATTAACATATGAAAACACAATATAAGCATGCGATGCGATGCGAACAGCAATAATATGCGGAAGCTGAATAATAACGCACCAATAAGGAATTTTACAATACTATACATGTGTCAAAACTGGTTTGCCATTTGAAATAATACGAATCGTGGTGTTTTGAAAATAAGAGCTACGGTGTTTTTAAGAAAAGATACGTCCTTTGAAATACCCGTAGAATCTCTTGTCCCGTCTTTAGAATACACACGATTCGTTGGTTTTGAAATAGGTATGAGTCAAATCTAGTCTAACATCTACAAATAAACTACAAGACTGAGCTAACAGGCTAAACGAAAGGTAAGGAAACCGCCTAACATCTGAGTCGATACATATATAATATATAATAGTCGGTGATCCCGCCTCAATAGTATCCCATAAGATACCCTAATATAATATGACATTCTCGAGTCAAGAGTGCGGATCTATCATCAATATATAGCTCGTACGGTAAATCCGTCGTGCGGCCTCCCAAATCTGGGTATGGGTCAATGTCACATCAATCACATTATTCATCCGGTATCCTCTTAATCAAATATTATGATCCGGGGTACTGATCTACGTCCAGTACAATACTGATACCATCTATGTATATGCATGCGTGTGTATGAAAACACCACGTCGAAAGGACCCTCAAAAACATCAAGTCGTATCTCGAATACGAACCAAATCACATCACCGATCTCACGGCCTCAAGCCCAATCTCATCGACTCGTCTCAATTCCTAAGTACTATCCCCATCATCCATGTGTATATATATATATATATATATATATATATATATATACATAGTCCCATACCCATGTGTATACATATATATATATATACACATGTCCCTATATACGCACAGGTAAAAGAATGAATGTATGCAAGTGTGTGTGCGCGTGTGTGGGTACAACAACTACTCTAGGGTTTCGCAAATCACATTATTAATCCATGAACATGTAACCCTATCATTAATAAACATGCCTCGCAAAACAACACCACCTATATCTATATAACATATATATAGTATACTACTTCGAACTGTGGGGGTGCTATACGCCATCCACCCGACTTCCCCCGTAGATATATATCTACTCACCTGATCTAGCTTGTCGATGTCGATGTCGCCATCATCTTCTTCATCGTCTCGAATCATCGTGGGGGTACCTACATGTCACACGTATCGTATTGTATTAAAACCAAATCGAAACCAAAACGACACGCGGAACTCACATAGGTCAAAACCTATGATTTGCCCTCGCAACTTAACCAAATAACACCCGATAGAGACGTACAAACGTCAAGTGATTGAATACAACACAAATCACAAAAATCCAGAATTCAAAATACGTAAAACCATATCCGAATCAAAACAGCAAATCAAGTATTTAGTCCCAGATTTTGTATAGGGTGAAAACAATGTGAGCAAACAATACTAGGGTGATATATAGGGTGTATGTGACCTACAGAAGAAAACTGGACCCATTTCCTCACCCCATGGCCGGCCACATACAGATAAATTCCGGCCTGCTCGGATTTTGGGGAGAGTTGGGGCCTCGTCTTTGTAGGGTGGTCTCATGGTGCTCTACCTGGGTCTCTGAAGTTGTTTATTTATCTCGTAACTAACCCAGGTCATACCAGATTTCCCTGCACACTCCAATACCTCAAAAACCGACATGAAAGTTCTGAAATTCCGTATTTTGGGTTTCAGTTGGGTTTGGTCTGGGTTTCTATCATCTATGGGGGTTTAAGGTCATCTCTAAAGCCCAATTACACCATCTCTAATCAAATCAAACCCTAATTCCCAACTTGAGATTCCAAAGTTCACTAAACACCACAAAATCGATTTTAAACTTGAATAGAGGCTTAAGCAAATGAAATACTACACTATATGTGAAGGGATTAGCTCAATTGGCACTCATAAATCCCCTACAGCGCCAAAACTCAAACTTTCTTATATTCTTTCGGTTTTCTCCCAAATCCAGGAAATCTTATGAAAATCCAAAATCCAATCATCAATAGTGAGTAAACAGTGAATACCGGTATAAAACTCCATAATACTGCATAACAGTGAATAATAATATGCATGAAGTAGCAAGTAATAACTGCAATGTCTAAACTGGCATATAAAGCAAGTACACTATATCATGTCGAAACTATCAGCTAACAAGCTATGTCAATGAAATAATATTCTCTAAAGTGTACGTGACATGGCAATTACCGATGATGATGTGTGTGAGCCGGCAAGTAAGTGTATGTGGAACATACGCATCATCGGTAAGGGTGTTGGTGTCCTGACAGCATAATTTCAATATTAGCATATGAAAACACAATATAAGCATGTGATGCGATGCGAACAACAATAATATGAGGGAGCTGAATAATAACGCAACAATAAGGAATTTTACAATACTATACATGTGTCAAAACTGGTTTTCCATTTGAAATAATATGAATCGTGGTGTTTTGAAAATAAGGGCTACGGTGTTTTTAAGAAAAGATATGTCCTTTGAAATACCCGTAGAATCCCTTTTCTCGTCTTTAGAATACATACGATTCGTTGGTTTTGAAATAGGTATGAGTCAAATCTAGTCTAACATCTACAAATAAACTATAGGACTGAGCTAACAGGCTAAACGAAAGGTAAGGAAACCGCCTAACATCTGAGTCGATACATATATAATATATAATAGTCAGTGATCCCGTCCCATACGATACCCTAATATAATATGACATTCTCGAGTCAAGAGTGTGGATCTATCATCAATATATAGCTCGTACGGTAAATCCGTCGTACGGCCTTCCAAATCTGAGTATGGGTCAATGTCACATCTATCACATTATTCATCTGGTATCCTCTTTATCAAATATCATGATCCGGGGTACTGATCTACGTCCAGTACAATACCGATACCATCTATGTATATGCATGCGTGTGTATGAAAACACCACGTCGAAAAGACCCACTAAAACATCAAGTCGTATCTCCAATACGAACCAAATCACATCACCGATCTCACGGCCTCAAGCCTAATCTCATCGACTCATTTCAATTCCAAAGTACTATCCTCATCATCCATGTATATGTATACGTATATATATATACATTGTCCTATACCCATGTGTATACATATATATATACATGTCCCCATATACGCACAGGTAAAAGAATGAATGTATGCAAGTGTGTGTGTGCGTGTGTGGGTACAACAACTACTCTAGGGTTTCGCAAATCACACTACTAATCCATGAACATGTAATCCTATCATGAATAAACATGCCTCGCAAAACAACAACACCTATATCTATATAACATATATATAGTATACTACTTCGAACTGCGGGGGTGCTATACGCCATCCACCCGACTTCCCCCATAGATATATATCTACTCACCTGATCTAGCTTGCCGATGTCAATGTCGCCATCATCTTCTTCATCGTCTCGAATCATCGTGGGGGTACCTACATGTCACACGTATCATATCGCATTAAAACCAAATCGAAACCAAAACGACACGCGGAACTCACATAGGTCAAAACCTATGGTTTGCCCTCGCAACTTAACCAAATAACACCCGATAGAGATGTACAAACGTCAAGTGATCGAATTCAACACAAATCACAAAAATCCAGAATTCAAAATACGTAAAACCATATCTGAATCAAAACAACAAATCAAGTATTTTGTCCCAGATTTTGTATAGGGTGAAAAAAATGTGAGCAAACGATACTAGGGTGATATATGGGGTGTATGTGACCTACAGAAGAAACCTGGACCCATTTCCTCACCCCATGGCCGGCCACATATAGATAAATTCCGGCCTGCTCGGATTTTTGGAGAGTTGGGGCCTCGTCTTTGTAGGGTGGTCTTGTGGTTCTCTAATTAGGTCTCTGAAGTTGTTATTTATTTCGTAACTAACCCAGGTCATACTAGATTTCCCTGCACACTCCAATACCTCACAAACCGACATGAAAGTTCTGAAATTCCGTATTTTGGGTTTCAGTTGGGTTTGGTCTGGGTTTCTATCATCTATGGGGGTTTAAGGTCTTCTCTAAAGCCCAATTACACCATCTCTAATCAAATCAAACCCTAATTCCCAACTTGAGATTCCAAAGTTCACTAAACACCACAAAATTGATTTTAAACTTGAATAGAGGCTTAAGCAAATGAAATACTACACTATATGTGAAGGGATTACCTCAATTGGCACTCATGAATCCCCTACAGCGCCAAAACTCAAACTTTCTTGGTCCAAAGTGTAGCTTGTGAGCTTGTGAATCTTTTTTGTGAAGTGGGGATAAACTTTGGGTGAAGTTTTGAAGCTTGAGTGAAGAGAAGAAGGAGGAGGAGGAGGAGGAGAAGGGGAAAGGGAGGGGGCTGCTGCTGAGCTTGGAGGGAGTGAGGGAAAGAGAGAGAGAGAGTCCAAGGTCAAAGCACCATGCTTCCTAACTACCCCCCATGCTTATTAGTTTAATCCTTTTCCCTTTTTTTTCTTTTTTTTTCATTTTCCTTTCTTTTCTTCTCTCTAATAAACCCAAACCATGCATGAATGAAGAAATAACCATGAAGGAAAAAGCAACAAGTGTTAAAATGACATATGCATGTCATGAGCACAAAACACGCTTAAAGCCCAATTAGCGATTTTTAATCGCGATTAGCACTAAAATAGTGCCAAATAAATCATAAACTATCATAATTTGCATGAATCACATAAAGCACCCTCATTTCAGTAATTTCCATAATTTTTTTCAAATTTTTCCCCATTTATCGGTATTTAATTATACCGCACTATCAAAATATTCATATTTTATTATTTAATTATAAAAATTCCCAAAAATAATATTTTATTTTTCTGAAATGCGACAGTTACGTTCCATTGGGTTTAGGGACGTCATAGTCCATGGAGTTTAAGGACATCATAGTCCATAGTTTAAAGACGTTATAGTCTATAGAGTTTAGTTTAGGGACGTTGCGGTCCATAGGGTTTAAGAACATCATAGTCTATGAGTTTAAGGATCTCATAGTCCATGTTTAAAGACATCATAGTCTGTAGGGTTTTAGTTTGACAGTTTAGGGATGCGCCAATAGTTATTGGTTATTGGGACCCTCCATCTCTCTGAAGACGTTGAAGAATTACAACGACATGTATCGGAGGTGTAGAGAGATGTACCCTCGAACCAATGTCCCGACTGAGGGGGGATGGGATGAACATCATTTTAGATGCCATCTGTTGGGAGCTCATTAGCTATCTTTGGGACTGAGATCGGTTTTGGGGACCCTGAGCATGAGGAGCTCAATTGATAGTCCTCGGGAAATTTGGTCTGAGTTTGGCTAATATTGGCCTTTCATAGTGTTCAACACTAGTATAAGTTCAGCGCTCACGTGCTCCCACGTGAGGCGCTTGAAGTAGTGTTAAACACTAAAGATTTGAGGCGCTCACATAGGGGTCATATGAAGCACTTGGAGTGGTGTTAAACACTAAAAATTTGAGGCGTTGTTTCTTTGGGTTTATTCCCTTGTTCTTTTCTGAGCGCTAAGCGCTATTGGGTCACGTGAGATCACATGAGGTGCCCCATAAATGGAAACTTGCCTTTAATTTATTCCCTTTTTGCTTTATAAGTGCTAAGCACTACTTAGGGGTCACGTGGGATCATGTAAGCCAATCTCAGTTGTCCTCTTTTGTTCATCAAGGGTGCTCACGTGGGAGCACGTGATCGACCGTTATCATATCGGGTGCCATTTTTTTACGTGCATGGAGATCCTGAGTTTCGAGACTTTCAATCTCACTGTTTTGTAAGAATTAAATTCTTAGAACTTAGTTTTTCTCTTAGGTTTGGGATCTGCATGGCAGAATCTCCCCGATGAGAATTAAATTCTCAACTTGTAGGAAGATTTGCTTCTGCAGATGTTTTACTATGAGGAAGAACTAAGTTCTTATATGAAGGGTTAAACCCTTGTTTTATCAGAGAAATTAAATTGCTATCTACTTTTTGGGAGAATTAAATTCTCTGAACTTAGATCTCCTCCTAGGTTTTGGATCTGCATGGCAGAATCTCCCCGATGATAATTAAATTCTCAACTTGTGGGGAGATCTGCAGAGTGGGGAGATCTGCTTCTGCAGATCTCAACCGGAGGAAGAACTAAGTTCTTTTTAGAAGAGTTAAACTCTTATGGAGGTGAAAAAGAGATGAGATATTCTCTGTGTTTTGTTCCCTCTCTTACCTCGTATTTTTCTTTCTGTTTTCTCTCTTTAACTTGAAGTTTATGGGGGTTCTCTTTTTTCTTTTTTCTTTTTTTCTCGTGCCTATTGGCTTCTATTTATAGGAGAAAGAAAAGAATCAATTTGTTCAGAAAATCTCTTATTGAGAGATTTTGATTGATTTTATAATCAACCAAAATGATCTTTTAAATCAATCGGTGAATTTTATTCACCGTTGGATTTTTAATCCAAAGAATTCTGTTTTACAGAAGATATTTCTTACAAGATTAGGAAAATATTTCCCTATACAGAATCTTCTTCTGTAAATTGGTGATTTTTAATCACCATTAGAATTTTAATCCAACGGCGCTCTGCTTTACAGAGCACAATCTTTCTTGTTTAGAAAGATCTAAGGAAATATTTTCCAAATAGGGCTTTGATCCCTTTTATTTGAGAATTTAATTCTATCGGTTCAGAAGGCATAGAAGCCCATCACGTGTAGCACGTGACCTCACAAAGTTAAGCCCATCAAAGAGCGTCACGTGCTATCTCGTGAATTTTTCTGGCCAATTGTTTGTTTTTAGAAGGCGCCTATATACTTTGTATATAGAGGTCACGTGTCTGCACGTGAGGCTCAGTTTCAGCCTTGTTTTGTCAAGTGTTGTGCCTACCACGTGTGGGCACGTAATGCTCCATTGGGGACTTTTCCCATTGCTTTTTATATTTATTATTCAGTTTTCATGAGGGAACAAATGCCCCCACAGCGTTGTTCTCACGTGTCTTGCACGTGAGTGCAACGCTGTCACCTTTACAGACGTTGGGTTGCTTAGGGGAACGGGGAGGTAAACCGTCCTTGTCACGTCTTATAAATGCAAGGATTTGGTTCCTTAGGCAGCCACTGTTTCTTTCATCTTCTTCGTTCTTCGTTTTCTTTGAGAATTTAATTCTCCTCGTCAGTGCTTAGTTCTCTGCCATTGGAATTCCAGAGTTAGACTCTGTCAAAAAGAAACCCTTTTTTAGGTAAAGATCTTGCACATCAGAAAAAAAATTTCTTTTTGAACAAAAATTTCTGGATTTTAAATCCATTATGAGAGCTTTGCACTCCTCTGAAACCGATCTCCTAGAGATCCAAAGATGTAATTTTTTTTAGCAGTAGACCTCCATATCTCGGGCATTCCCCTCTGATTTTTTGAGGATTCATGGGATTTTGTTTCTCATATATTTTTTATGAGTTTTTTTGGAATTTAATTCCATCATATAAAAGGAATTTAATTCCTCTGGCGAAGAGCTTAGCTCTGAAAGATCAGGAGGACCCTTCAGGAATTTTATTCCCTGGTGTTCTTGAAAATATTTTTATACGGTTTTACCCTTATTCGCACAAATTTGAATTTGTTGCGTGCTTAACAGAACTTGTTTTCCCAAGAATTTGTTTGAATTCCAATGTCTGTTTCAATAAGCATTTTCTTGATCAGTTTGATCACTAAACTCTCACTGATTTTTTTTTCAGACACTATGGCTGCTCATCTGTACGATCTTGACGAAATTATTTCTTATGAAGACATTCGCGCACAAGGCCGTTGCCAAAACCAGGAGTTTACAAACGCCCAATGCGCTGAGATTATGAGTCGCTTTAATGATTACAATGGTCGACTACTTCTTTGTCGCTCCGCTCTTTTGAAGATTATCGTAAGAGCGATTTGGGAGGCACTTCCTGGATTTTACGAAGCCATGCTGCTTAAGGTACTGGATGATGCCGAAGACAAGGTGCACTCAGTATATCTGATTGGCCTGATCTCAAAGAGGCGGCGAGATAATCTTGTTGATATCTTGCACCAAATTTTCCAACAGACGACGATAATCTCTGCCTATCAGAGGACAGACGACATCAGCAAGGATCCTGACGCTTGCATTCGTGAGAGGATGCACACGAAAATGGTCAGAGAGGACAGAAGCATTTTAGACGGCCTTACTTCTGAATTTCTCAATCCATGTCCCGAATTAAATGTTTTGCCATTGTAGACATTTACTTTTGTTTTTGTATGAGTTCTTGGAGTATGAATGACAAAACTTTCTTTCCCCCCTTTTTTTACATGTATTCTGCATGAAGTGTCGTTATACTGTTGTTGGAATTCATGTGTTTTGCGCATGAGACGCTGTTGGGGATTTTAATCTTGGATTAGTGCCGGCGCTCACATGTTTTGCACATGCGGTGCCATTTTAGTTTTCAAAAGGATCGACGTGGACACTCACGTGCCATGCGCGTGAGGCTCTACTGATGAGGTCGTTTCATCTCCTTACTCTGATTCCAATGAGTCACCTCTTTCATTTCCCATGCTCTCCCCTTTTTCTAGGCCTTGGGTAGTTCCACCATGCACAACATTTCCTGTGCATAGCATTGAATGCTCCCTTTTATAACTTGAACCGTGCCTTTCTTCCTCTCTAAAGAGAAAACCATTTAGACCTTGGGGTGATCATCTTGAAAAACAAACCAAAGGTTATGGCTTGCAACCGCCCCCACGCTCGTCAGCAACCATGGGAGATGCCCATTGAGGAGATTATTCCTCGCTTTGCCGCACGGCTAGTAGACCCTCTTTTTACCGACGCTCAGTGTGACGCGGTGATGTATGAGCTCATGACTCGTAGGGGCTCTCCTCTTCCTATGGGCTCCATTTGGCTCCAGATGATCTTTCTATCTGTGCTTGCCGATACCCCCCCTCATTCGGCGGAGATGACTTCGGCGATTCTTGATACGGCAGAGGAAAAAATTGAGTGTTTCCATGAGGCACACTTAATTACCCAGCCTCTGAGGGACCGTTCAGTTCATTTACTGAGTCAAATAAGGGCTCGGCGGGCCATCATGTTCGCTTTCGTTGATGAGCATGGTGCTAACCGGTGGGGAGCAACTCCTCGCGAAAACCGTCACTTCGACATGTTGGAAAAGGCAGGGAGGGAATTAGAGAACTTTGTATTTTGTTTTGTTAACCCCTGTATCTCTGATCCCATATTTGGTGATCTTTTCCCCGTAGAGTAGTATATTTAAATCGATGTATTTATCTTATTATTGACTGTTGAATGCTTTCTGTTGAATTTTTCCGTTCGTCATATATTCGTACGTGCATCCCGCCTGTGTACATGAGCTTTATACTTTACCCTTTAAGTGCGAACACTATCGTCGTGTTGCCCGCAAATCAGCGCGTTTTGGATACCATTTCCATTTAAACAGGCATATAGTCGCGAATGCATGCTTAATGGGGTGTATACCAAAGACTCTCCTTACTTCCTTACATAGCACATGGTTTGTGCATGTTTTGAATTGAGTACCGTCGTCGAGTGGAGGCTTGCTTGCATAGTCTTTGAGTGCATACATCCTCCTTCGAGCTTTTAACCGCAAAGACGAGCTTGCGGGGGTTGATTGAGCGGTGCGCCGCCAATCTGCAATCGTGTGAGAAGAGGCTCAATCGGAAGTTTTCGGAGAGGGAGTTAGCTTCGAATGCTTTGGGGGACCTTCAAGCTCAACTCACTACTAAGACCACTCGTATGTACGAACTTTGGCGGGTGCTTCAAGAAGCTATCACGGAGGTGGTGGCTCTTGATAAAACCGTTATCTTTACTCGCGAGATGGTTGAAGCTCACAAAGTTGCTGAAAGGGAGCTTGAGAGTCGGCTCGCCTCGTATCAGGCTCAACAGACTCAGGCGGAGACCCGTCTTGTGGCCATAACAAAGCTTGAAACCGAGGCCCAGCGGAAGAATGACGAATTGACGAACTTATTGCATCGTCCGCCGGCTTGAAAATATATATGTTTTTATATATTCTCCTTTTTGTATTTACTCCTGAATGAGAGTATCTTTTGATTCTTTTATGAAATATACCTTGTATTCATTTGGATTCATGAATAAAAGACATATTTTGTTTCATAGTCATGTGTCCTTTTTAGCAAATGCATTTCGTAAATAGTCTATCTTGATCTCCTTGCAGGACAGTGACGGTTTAGGAAACAGGTTCAGATCTGCCGCCTAAAACTTTTCAACTTTATGAGCCGTGAGGGTCTCATAAAGACTTTTCTCTCTACGAGTCGAGAGGATCTCGTAGGTGTATTTTCTCCTTAGGAATCGTGAGGATTCCTAAGTATATATTTTCTCTCGAGAGTCGTAAGGATCTCACAAGAGAATTTTCCCCCTTACAAGTCGAGAGGACTCGTAAGTGGTTGTTTCCCTCCTTATCGAGATTCGAATTTGGAGAGTGCGACCCGTGAATAGTATACAATGGCCCATCTTGGGCCGACTTGCAGGGTCCCAATGCTTAGGACACAGGTCCTTATCCCCATTGCCTAAGGCATTCCTCTACGAATCGAGATGAACCGAGGGATTATTGGTTGACTTGTTTCCGTTTTCTGCGGTGTCAGGGTTGACTTGCTCCGCTTTCTACGGTGTCAGGATTGACTTGCTCCACTTTCTGCGATACCAGGGTTGACTTGCTCCGCTTTCTGCGGTGTCGTGGTCGACCTGCTCCGTTTTCTACGGTGTCGGGGTCGACTTGCTCCGTTTTCTACGGTGTCGGGGTCGACTTGCTCCGTTTTCTATGGTATTGGGGTTAACTTTCTCCGTTTTCTACGGTGTCATGGTAGACTTGCTCCATTTTCTACGGTGTCAGGGTTGACTTGCTCCGTTTACTACGGTGTTCGGGTTGACTTTCTCCGTTTTCTACGGTGTCGGGGTTGGGTTGACTTGCTCCGCTTTCTGCGGTGTCAGGGTTGACTTGCTCCGCTTACTACGGTGTCAAGGTCGACTTTCTCCGTTTTCTACGGTGCCGGGTTGACTTACTCTGTTTTCTACGGTGTCGGGGTTGACTTTCTCCGTTTTTTACGGTGTTGAGGTTGACTTGCTCCGTTTTCTATGGTGTCAGGGTTGACTTGCTCCGTTTTCTACGGTGTCAGGGTTGACTTTCTCCGTTTTCTACGGTGTCAGGGTTGACTTTAAGTTGTCTGTGAACCGTGGAGTCTTAGAACTAGGGACTTTGTCGTGGCTCCAATTGGTGGTGTCGCGTCTGTATCCTGCTGGAATGAGGAAGAACGCCGTTGCTGATCTCTAGGCTGTAGATGTTGCCGTTGAGATCTGAAACTAGGGACTTTACCATGGCTCCGTTTCGTTGTGACTCAAAGGTCGGTTGTTGACGTTACGTCTGCATCCTGCTGGAGTTGAGAATGAACGTTGTGTTGATCTTCCGGAATGGAGATGTTGCCGTCGAAATCTGACTCTCCTTTTGACAGAGTCTGATGGGAAAATCTGGTTCCCTTTTCGTTTATGCCCATGGATCGTATACAGGGGTCAGTATGGACGCGCCTGTAGGGCAAAAGTTTCATTCTTTCATTTTTTTATTTCTTTCCGCGATGGTCTATCATTTCAGCTTTTTATATCGCGAAAGTCGCGATTGCCCAACCGTTTCGGCTATTTTTCACGGTGCCCAATCATTTCGGCTATTTTTTCCTTTTACTCGTTGCTTTTTATTGCGAGTTGCCCAATCATTTTGGCTATTTTTGTATGCATATCTTTTACTTGCTGATTTTGTTGCAAGTTGCCCTATCATTTCGGCTATTTCATATGCATTTATAGCTTGCTGACTTTTGCTGCGAGTATGGAACTTGGAATCTGGTGCCAATCTTAGCATCAGCATCGCTGCGACTGGAATATTGCCAGGAGCGATTCATCATTTGCCGTGAAAGGACTTGGAAGCTGATATCGATTTAGGCATTAGAATTGCTACCACTGGGACATTGCCAGGAGCGAATCATCATTTGCCTCTGTCGATTCGAACAAAGGTGGCTTAGCAAACAGGGTTAGGATCCTGTCGGCTGAGGCTTTTGACTTCATGAGCCGTAAGGGTCTCATAAAGGTGTTTCTCCCTATGAGTCGTGAAGATCTCATTGGTGCGATTTCTCCTTAGGAATCGTGAGGATTCTTAAGTGCATGTTCTCTTATAAGTCGTAAGGATCTTACAAGAGTGTTTTCTCCTTGTAAGTCGAGAGGACTTATAAGTGTTGTTCACCAAGTGGGGAAATTTCGCGCCATCGGTGGAACTTGGTGGGGGAGACGTTTATTTGTGCCCGTGGATTGTATACAAGGGTCAACATTGAACCGTTTGTAGGGCAGGCTTGGAAATGTGATGGCTTAAGAACAGGTTCAGATCTTTGTAGCTTAAGGCTTTTGAATCTTATGAGCCGTGAGGGTCTCATAAGAGGGTTCTCCTTACGAGTCGTGTGGATCTCGTAAGCGTAATTTCTCCTCAGGAATCATGGGGATACTTAAGTGTGTTTCTCCCTTATGAGTCGTAAGGATCTCACGCGGGTATTTTCTCCTTACAAGGTCGAGAGCACCTTGCAAGTGTGCATGGATTTTTTTTATGAGTCTGCGCCCTTTCGGCTTTTCACAAACATTGCTGGTAGCCTTGCTGTTTTTACTCACGGAGCCCTTTCGGGTTTTCATCCGTGCCCATCCGCAGCCTCCTGGAAGGACAGCAACAGTAGACTTCTATTCTAATGAACCGACCAGAAGCAGAAGGATCTGGGGTGAAGCAATTCAGGGCTTTGCACCCCAAACAGTTCTCAGGAAAAGAAAACCCGCTGGAAGCTGAGGAATGGGCTCAGAGCATCGAAGACGATCTGGCAGCAGCACAAGTGCCAGAAATAGCTTGGGTCCGTGTTACGAAACTGCAGCTCACGGACAATGCACGAAATTGGTGGAAGGCGGAAGAAAGCCGTCTTGAACAACCCATCGAATGGAAGACTTTTCGAGACATGCTCGACGCAAAGTACTTCCCTGAGACTGCCAGGTTCGACATGGAACAGCAGTTCATCCATCTGCAACAAGATTCAATGTGGACCAAATCTGTAGATGAGTATGACATTGAGTTCACCATGCTCAATCCGTAAGATATGTCTCACTAATTCATATCACATACTACACAGCTAACGCAAGACCGTAACAGGTTTGCAGCCCATCTCATACCGACTGCTGAGATCAGAACTAGAAGATTTCAGCAAGGGTTGGACCCAGAAATCCAAGCTGCATTAGTTACAGGGGATTTCCTAACCCATGATTTGGCTTTGAAGGCTGCCCGAAGATACGAGGCAGTAGTAAAGAGAAAGGGCAGACCTCAACCTGCCAGAGTGAAGCGCTCTGCCAATCAGATGGCAGGAAGAGCCTCTTCAAGGACAACTGTTGAACCCAGAAGACTGGAAGAAGCCAATGATCATCAAAGCCCCGAATTTTGCTTCTATTGCAAGAGAGAAGGACACTTGTGGAAGGACTGTAAGCGCGCAAAAGGCCTATGTTTAGTTTGTAGCGTGTCCAATCACGGAATTGGAAACTGTACTTATAGACGCAGCCCAGCTCACACACCCACTAACTACCCGCAGCAGCCAGCTATCCAGGCTCCTGCACCTCGTCTAGCACTCCCTGCTCCACCACCTGCACAGCCTACTCGCCAATTCCAACAAGCAACGAGGGACATGCCTCGACGGCAGAGAAACATGCCCAAAGGACAGAATGTGCCTCCAGCTAGGAGGAATGTACCACGGCGTCAGACTTTCACATTAGCAGCCGTAGAAGCCGAGGCTGTAGGTCAAGGTAACACTGGTAATTCTCTTTCACATTCTCAAATCCTTGTATCACTTTGTTATTCTTCATACACTACCAAACTTTCCTTAAATCTGTTACACTTTCCTTTTATAAATTTCGAGAATGAAATTTTTATAAGGAGGGTAGAATGTAACAACCCTAAACTTTCTATACAACTTTCAGTACATTTCAAAAATACAGAAAGGGGTAGTTTTGCCTGAGCACAAGTTATAAGTTTGTTTTGCTTTTTAATAGCAAGAAGGAGCTTGTAGCTCATTGGTAAGACCTTGCACTGCTAAACCGAAACACCAGAGTTCAAATCCCATCCCCCATATTATTTTTAATATAGTTTTATTTTAAATTTTTAGAAGTCCAAGAGCCTACACATGCATAACTCGTAAAAACCCCACTACACATATAAAACAAAATAGCCCAGGGAGTAGACAAACCGACAACGGACCACGGGCGGCGAGCCCCGGCCCAACTCGGCCGAATCGGGCCGGTGGATCGGCCGAATATGCCGGCGGCGCCGGCCGATTCCGCGCCGACTCCGATTCTCCCAACATGAAACTTGTTTCTCTTGAGCTCCCCATCACTCCTGTATAGTTTAAATTCTTGGATCAGTAACAGAGCCTCTTTAAAAACCCCATTAACCTATTTTTAATACAATTTTTATTACATTTTCAATTCAACTTTTCACCTACCCTAACCCTAGTTTTACCCTATAAATACCACCCCTAGACACACACCCCTCACTTACAATTCTGTCCAAAACTCTCAAGAAAATTCCTAGAACTTTTGTGTGCAATTAGAGTTAGCGAAGGGCGAGACTCCGGCGAAATTCCGATGACGACCCTAGGAGCTTCCGGCGACGAAACGATGCACCGGCAAATCCTACGTCTTCCTCTACCTCTTCTCTAACCAAAATCCAGTAAGTCCCACCTCCCTCTTCTCTATTTTTTTTCTATAAACTCATATTACTAAAACCCGACGGAATCGGAGTTAATCTGATTTCCGATTCGGTTCTTCCTAAAAAAAATTCAACCATTCTTAAATACAAACATACCAAACTCTTACATGTTGACTATTAATCATTAAAAAATATGTTGAACAAGTTTCATGGCTATATATTTTATTTTATAACTTTTACCGCTCTTTTTCAATAAAATACCATGTAGTTTACTTTCTACCTTTAAAACATCATAATCTTGTTATACCTTTAATTAGATCATGAGGTAATGACTTATCTCCTCACAACACTCATATACAACATAACACAATACCTTTTTGGGAAATATAGATTCGGGAAAATACTGTTTTACACAAACTACCTTTAACTTATAAAAAACATTTTCACAAGATTATGTATTCTAAACAAGTCTTTGCAAAGCGCTGCTACAACCCATTTGAGGAACCAGTTCAAGATGGTGCGGATTATCGCATATCCTCGGGCTTAGTAGTGTGAGATGCAGACCTCCGCAAGGAGCATTCGGTCTCGAAAGATTTTGAAATAATATCTTAAGAAAATGAGATTTATAGAATATAATATATTAAAAATTATTTTTATATAAATATATATATATATATCATCAAAACATCTATTTTGATATAATATAAACATTCTAACTTTTCTAAACCAAAAGAATCACTTTACATGAAAATACCATGAAATTCCATGCAAGTTCAATATTACAATTTAATACATTATATTATGAAATTAGGTTATTTTCACTAGAAATGTCACAAATATAAAATCCACATCTATGAAAACTCTAAAGACGATAATTAAATACTTGGGGTGTATTTTGAAAATTATACAAATTATTTTTACATAAAACCCTCTCAAGTTATACTAAATTACAATAAGAACTTTAGTAAATATAGGTTTAAGCGGGACCAATCTCTTGAGCCTCAGGGAGCCGGAGAAGTGGGTGCTTGCCTATTTAAGGTAGACAACTTAACAAACGGTGTTATCAACACGGTAATCGTCTTTGAAAAAAACACAAATCCTGCCGCCCATATGCAGTGGTTACCGATAACATCAGAACGTAATTCAGGACTTCAATTTCTTTTCTAATTGTTCTGACTCAGACTGAGTCTCATTATATTAATCTGACTTGAATACCTTGAATCTGTCCTAACCTAAATTTTCTTTCAAGGTTATGGATTCCCCAAACAACACCAGCACCAATATCAACAACACACCTCCACCACTACCACTCACACCTGCCGTCCCTGCTCCGCTCAACGAGCAGACGATTCTGCGTGAGGCGATCTACAGCCTCTTGGAAGGACAGCAACAACAGATTGCTATTCTAATGAACCGACCAGAAGCAGAAGCACCTGGGGTGAAGCAATTTAGGGCTTTGCACCCCAAACAGTTTTCAGGAAAAGAGAGCCCGCTGGAAGCTGAGGAATGGGCTCAGAGTATCGAAGACGATCTGGCAGCAGCACAAGTGCCAGAAATAGCTTGGGACCGTGTTGCGAAACTGCAGCTCACGGACAATGCACAGAATTGGTGGAAGGCAGAAGAAAGACATCTTGAACAACCCATCGAATGAAGACTTTCCGAGACATGTTCGACACAAAGTACTTCCCTGAGACTGCAAGGTTCAACATGGAACAGCAGTTTATCCATCTGCAACAAGGTGCAATGTGGACCAAATCTGTAGATGAGTATGACGCTGAGTTCACCATGCTCAGTCGGTAAGATATGTCTCACTAATTCATATCACATACTACACAGCTATCACAAGACCGTAACAGGTTTGCAACCCATCTCATACCGACTGCTGAGATCAGAGCTAAAAGATTTCAGCAAGGGTTGGACCCAGAAATCCAAGCTGTATTAGCTACAGGGGATTTCCCAACCCATGATTTGGATTTGAAGGCTGCCCGAAGATACGAGGCAGTAGTAAAGAGAAAGGGCGGACCTCGACCTGCCAGAGTGAAGCGCCCTGCCAATCAGATGGCAGGAGGAGCCTCTTCAAGGCCAACTGTTGAACCCAGAAGACTCGAAGAAGCCAATAATCATCAAAGCCCCGACTTTTTCTTCTATTGCAAGAGGGAAGGACACTTGTGGAAAGACTGTAGGCGCGTAAAAGGCCTATGTTTAGTTTGTGGCGCGTCCAATAACGGAATTGGAAACTGTCCTTATAGATACAATCCAGCTCACACATCCACCAACTACCCCGAGCGGCCAGCTATCCAGGCTCCTGCACCTCGTCTAGCACTTCCTGCTCCACCACCTGCACAGCTTACTTGCCAATTCCAACAAGCAATTAGGGACATACCTCGAGGGCAGAGAAACATGCCCCAAGGACAAAATGTGCTTCCAGCTAGGAGGAATGTACCACGGCGTCAGACTTTCACATTAGCAGCTGTAGAAGCCGAGGCTGTAGGTCAAGGTAACACTGGTAATTCTCTTTCACATTCTCAAATCCTTGTATCACTTTGTTATTCTTCATACACTACCAAACTTTCCTTAAATCTGTTACATTTTCCTTTTACAAATTTCATGGACGAAATTTTTATAAGGAGGGTAGAATGTAACAATTCTAAACTTTCTGTACAACTTTCAGTACAATTTTTTCAAAAATACAGAAAGGGGTAATTTTGCCTGAGCACAAGTTATAAGTTTGTTTTTCTTTTTAATAGCAAGAAGGAGCTTGTAGCTCATTGGTAAGACCTTACACTACTAAACCAAAGCACCAGAGTTCAAATCTCATCCCACACATTATTTTTAATATTATTTTATTTTAAACTTTTAGAAGTCCAAGAGCCTACACGTACATAACTCGTAAATACCCCACTACACATATAAAACAAAATAGCCCAGGGAGTAGACAAACCGACGGCGGACCACTGGCGGCGAGCCCGGGCCCGACTTAGCCGGATCGGGCCGGCGGATCAGCCGAATCGGCCGGCGGCGCCGGCCGATTCCGCGCCGACTCCGATTCTCCCAACATGAAACTTGTGTCTCTTGAGCTCCCCATCACTCCTGTATAGTTTAAATTCTTGGATCAATAACAGAGCCTCTTTAAAACCCCCATTAATCTATTTTTAATACAATTTTTATTACATTTTCAATTCAACTTTTCACCTACCCTAACCCTAGTTTTACCCTATAAATACCATCCCTAGACACACACCCCTCACTTATAATTCTGTCCAAAACTCTCAAGAAAATTCCTAGAACTTTTGTGTGCAATTAGAGTTAGCGAAGGGCGAGGCTCCGGCGAAATTCCGACGACGACCCTAGGAGCTCCCAGCGACGAAACGACGCACCGGAAAATCCTACGTCTTTCTCTACCTCTTCTCTAACCAAAATCTAGTAAGTTCCACCTCCCTCTTCTTTATTCTTTTCTAAAAACTCGTATTACTAAAACCCGACGGAATTGGAGTTAATCCGATTTCCGATTCGGTTCTTCCTAAAAAAAATTCAACCATTCTTAAGTACAAACATATCAAACCCTTACATGTTGACTATTAATCATTAAAAAGCATGTTGAACAAGTTTCATAGCAATATATTTTATTTTGTAACTTTTACCGCTCTTTTTCAATAAAATACCATGTAGTTTATTTTCTACCTTTAAAACATCATAATCTTGTTATACCTTTAATTAGATCACGAAATAATGACCTACCTCCTCACAACGCTCATATGTAACATAATACAATACCTTTTTGGGAAATATAGATTCGGGAAAATACCGTTTTACATAAACTACATTTAACTTATAAAAACCATTTTCACAAGATTATGTATTTTAAACAAGTCTTTGCAAAGCGCCGCTACAACCCATTTAGGGAACCCGTTCGGGATGGTATGGATTTTCTCATATCCTCGGGCTTAGTAGTGCAAGATGCGGACCTCCGCAAGGAGCATTCGGTCTCGAAAGATTTTGAAATACAAATATCTTAAGAAAATGAGATTTCTAGAATATAATATATTAAAAATTATTTTTTTATAAATATATATATATGTATCATCAAAACATCTATTTTTGATATAATATAAACATTCCAACTTTTCTAAACCAAAAGAATCACTTTACATGAAAATACCATGAAATTCCATACAAGTTCAATATTACAATTTAATACCCTATATTATGAAATTAGGTTATTTTCACTAGAAATGTCACAAATATAAAATCTACATCTATGACAACTCTAAAGACGATAATTAAATACTTGGGGTGTATTTTGAAAATTATACAAATTATTTTTACATAAAACCCCCTCAAGTTATACTAAATTACAATAAGGACCCTAGTAAATATATGTTTAAGCGGGACCAATCTCTTGAGCCTTAGGGAGCCGGAGAAGTGGGTGCTTGCCTATTTAAGGTAGACAACTTAACAAACGGTGTTATCAACACGGTAATCGTCTTTAAAAAAGACACAAATCATGCCGCCCATGTGCAGCGGTTACCGATAACATCAAAACCTAATTCAGGACTTCAATTTCTTTTCTAATTGTTCTGACTCAGACTTAGTCTCATTATATTGATCTGACTTGAATATAATTCAAGTACAAACTACAATTCAACCTGAATCCGTGAATCCATATATTCAATCTATCAATCTATATAACTTGACCGAACCGAACCATGGATATACTTCCATTGACATGATTATCCAGTACATCCATTTCCATTTATACGATATCATGGTTTCGGCAAGTCTTCCTTTTACAACACAAGTCATCCATCTATATACAACAATACAAACAAGACATCGTGGGGTTTATAAAGGGGTAGACCGGTACGGAAGGTGTTAAAAGTGGCACGAGGTGGTCACTTAAGACGTAATTACATCCATGCCGTTGTTCTGTGGTATTATCGACGGAGCCTTGCACTTTCATTTGCTCTAGTCTCTGGCATATAGAGACTCCTCTCATATACACCGGTATCCTTCTGTACCAAGCTACAAACAACAGCGTTAACACTAAATACAACTTTAAAAGCTACACACACTCTCTCTCTCTCTCTTACTCTATGTTTATTCTATTTCTCCCTTATCTTTGGGACTTACCGAGCGATTGTTCGCTGACGACATTTCTTCTCTTTATTCTTTGGAATGTTTTCAGGTGATCTGGACACTCAGGAGATCGAGCCTACTAGTGAGGACTTGGATCAGCTTGCCTACGACCCAGAGCTCTAACTTCATTGTACATATTTTTATTTCAGTACTTTTCATTTCTGTTATGACACTGTTTAGGCATTGCTTTCATTCAGATGTATTTACTTTTCCACGCATTGTACAAAAGAATGTTAGTAAATAAAGTTGCTGTTCAGTTATACCTACTGTTTTTGTCTCTTGTGCATTTTTATTTATATTGCTTAGATATGCTTAGCGTATTTACTTCAGAGTAAATACGTGGCGGCCTCGTCGCGTCCCCTTCACCGTACACCGGGAAGTGGGGCGTGACATCTATGATGTACGGGCCCTCATAGTTCGGCTCGAATTTCCCCCATTTGGCACGATTGGGGATCATAGGTCTCTTGACCACTAGCACGAGTTCGCCTTGGCGAAATGTTCTCGGCCTAGTTAATCTTTCGTATGAGCGTGTCATCCTTGCTTTGTAAGCTTCTAGGTTTTGCTGCGCCATGAGACGAGTTTCATCGAGGGCGTCGAGTTCCTCAAGCCGAAGATGAGCATTCTCTTCGTCTGTTAGCTCATAATGAACCGCCACTCGTAGAGAGGGTAGCTCTATCACCAATGGGGGTGCTGCTTCAGTGTCGAATACCAATACATACGGCGTTGTGTTTGTGGCCGTTTTGAACGTGGTCTGATACTCCCAGAGAGCTTCATGCAGTCTCTCATGCCAGTCCTTTTTATTTTTGAACACTATCTTCTTTATGATCTTCATCAAGGCTTTGTTGAAAGCCTCAGCTTGACCGTTAGTTTGTGGATTGTAGACCGAAGAGTATCTCCAGTCTATATTATGCTGCTGTGCGAAGCGACTGATTCTGTGACTTCTGTAGGCCGGCCCGTTATCGGAGATAATCCGTCGCGGAGTGCCGAATCGATAGATGATTGTACCCCGATAACCCGTCCATGAAGGAGAAATCTTCGTGAGTGGACGTGTTGTCTATCATCAGCTCGGTGACCGGTACGGGAAAGTCATCCTTCGGACAGGCTATGTTGAGGTCCTGAAAGTCAATGCAGATGTGCACCGTCCTATTCTTCTTCATCACTGAGACAATGTTGGTGATCCTGTCGAGATATTGAACTTCTTGGACGAAGCCGGAGTTGATTAGCTTCTTGTCTTCGGCGTTGATACTCATTTCAAGTTCGAGCCGCATTCTTCTTGGTGCTTTTTTGAATGGCTTGACGTCCAGAGATATCGCCAATTTATGCACAGCTATTTCCGGATCTAGCCCCGGTATCTCAGAATAGTTCCATGCGAAGCAGTCCTTATACTGCATGAGCACATCTTTTAGCGTAGCTACCTGTTCTTTAGACAGCAACTCGCTGACGAACGTTAGCCGCGGGTCGTTTGCTATCCCTAAGTCGATTTTCCTCAGGTTTTCCGCAGCAGTATGTATTCCATCTTCCAATTCTTTTGGCGCTGGTGGAAATTCTGAGATCACCTCGTCTTCAGCCTCATTTTCGAAGCACCGGGAGAGGTCATCCATGTTCTCGGGCATTCCTTCTTCTGACAACGTTATCACGTGACAAGTACGAGATCGTTTCCAGGACCGATGTTGATCTGGTTCTACTCTCGCCATATACGTTGCTTTTGGCACATGCCTTCGTGGTAGGGCCACCCTCCAACTGTTGGATAGAGTGAATCTGCCGAGTTGATATTAGTCTTCGACCCAGTTTTTGAAGGTGAAGCAGTCTTCAAGAGGATGTCCTATCGCTCGGCGATAGGAACAATAATATGGGTGATGAACCTCGTTTGCTTGAGCGGGGTGCTGGGACTCCGGGAGTGTCATCATTTGATATTTCATGACAAGGTCAAACATTCTCCTTGTCTTGTCTCGAGGGAAAGAATATGCTCGACTCATCTTTTTCATAAGAGACGGATTCCGGCTGACCCTTTCTTGATCGCGTGGCTTTTTGGATTCGTTTTGCCGTTGTCGAACGTTTTTTCCGTTCTTTAACTTGTTTTTGCCTCTGTGTCGGGCCTTTTTCTTGTCTTTGGAATGCATGGCGGGATGACGGCGAAGGGCATCATCATCCTCCGTAGCCTGCTGAAGGAGGCGTTGCGTCTTGTCTTTCTCGTAAATGGTTATTTCGCGGCTGTGGTCGTTCTGAGCCTTTTGACTCACTTCCCTTATTAGCTTATCCATCTGTTCTTCAAACGATGGACTTGACACTTTTATGGAAGGACTTCGTTCTGGTTCAATGTCAGCGTCTTTTAAAAGAGCATCCTCTTCTTCATCAAAGTCCTTTATGACATGGCAGCCATGGAACTGCTCCCGTTTCTTGGACTGGACATATCCAAGCCCGATCGTTTCCATTTTTCCATTAGGCAATTTTCGCCGAGTTCCGGGGACGTTCCAGATCCTGTTGTAGAATTGGGCCTGTTGCGCTGTTTGCTTAAAGGGTACGCCTTGGCATCTCAATAACCTTTTCAATCTCTCTGCGTAGTATCTGGGCAGATGGATTGGTTGGAGCCTATCAAGCGCAGGTTCGGCACCACGCCAGACTTTTCTCTCGACTTTGGTTTCCCCGGATCGATAGAATAGGATCTCCTTTTCACCTCTTCGCCTAGGAGGGACGTAGAATGTCTGTAGCTCTTGCACACTATATGTCTTAAGCGCATCAAGCTCTCTGTAGTGCTGCTGCGGAACCATGGCGATCTGCAAACTCTGATCATTTCCAGTGAGGGCTTGCATTGATGGACGGATCGAGAACACTGCGTTGACTTCGTCTTCGGAGTCACTGCCAAAGACCGGAATAGGGGTAGATGGTCCCGGCCTGTTGCATTGGGGCGGCCCCGAATAGACTATCTCTTCTTCCTCCTCGGTATCGCTCCCAAAGACCGGAATAGTGGTGATAGCTTTTTGCTTATTCTCCGGTTTATGGCATCTTTCCGTGTCTTCAAAGTCTGGTAGGAAATACTTAGCGTCTTCATACTTGCGGACTTCATTTACGGAGAATGGGTTCAGTTTCCCCGTCATGGTATATTTGAGACCATCTTTAAAATACTTCATGCACTGATATTGTGTAGTAGGGATGATGTTGTACTCGTGTAACCAAGACCTGCCGAGCAAAGCGTTGTAGCAGGTCTTATCATTAATGACATGAAACTTAATGTCACTGACGAGCAGCCCAAAGCATAACGTCAGTATTACAGACCCGAGCATCCATGATGTCTAGGAGTCGAATCCTGAGATGGTGATTTTATCCCGAGCGAGGTGCTGAACACTCATGCAGATTTCTTTTAATACCCTCACAATTAGGAGGTTGACAGAGGACCCGTTGTCAACTAAAATCTTCCCTATCTTGATGTCATGGCAGTACCCGGTGACATACAAGAGACGTTTATGATCACACGTTCCGAGGAGGAGATCTTCATCGCCGAAAGTGATTTCAGCTGTGTGCACTTCTTCCAGCTTGTCCTTCATTTTTTTCCTCGGCAAGGAAAGCTTGAAACTGCTCAGGCTCTTGTAATGCCCTGATCAGAGAATCTCGTGCCTCTTTAGACAACAGAAGGGCGTCCAAAATACTTAATTGTGAGGGTATCTTCCTCAGGCGCGCTAGGACATTGTAATCCACTTTGCTTTTCTTGGGCGGGTTCTTGGCTGTCAGCTCTTCGGCGACTCGATCATCGAGAGCGATATCCTCAAGAACTTTTTCCTTCCCCTTATCTTTTTTGTTGGATCCTCTGTTTGCAGGTCCGAGATTCTTTTTAGGCAATGTACGGTTGTGCAGCTGAATATTCTCACAGTTCTTCATCTCTTCCTCTTTTCCTGAGGTGGATTCTTTGAAGAGAGGGCCGAGAGCTATTTCTTCGTCAGAATCACTTCCGAATGTGAGAACTTGAGATCTCTTGGTATCAACTATGTGATAGTTGCCGGCAGTTCTTTTGCGCTCGTCCGTCGTATTTCTCTGCTCCCGACGAGTTTTGCGCTTCATCCGCTTAAAATGTTGTCGGTGAGCAACGTATCCCTGCCACGCATTCTTCGGTGGGATGTGCAATCCTTTGATGGTATAAGCAGTAGCTCGGATGAACGTCAGCTTCGTCAAGGTACATGCCGCCGGGAGTATCTCCTTTGAAAGGTGGCAGCTTTATTCCCATTGACAGGGATTTAGCGAACCGTTTCCTTATCTTAAACCTGTTTTTGTCTGCCGCAGATGTGCTTCGATTTGGTTGGAGTGCTTCAACCTTTTCATCCCGCCGCCGACGTTTGGCCCTTTCGAATATGGCCATTTCACGCTCTTGATCAGCTTTTCTCTTTTGACGAGCTTCGTTCAGTAGTATGTCGATCATCTCGTCTGACGGTCCCAAGAATTTTGGCACCGATCCTGCCCCAAGCTCCTTTACATTATCTTCTGATGCCGAGTGAACTTCTTCGTTATTTAGCGACGAATGAGAGATCATGTGGCAACTTGCCACATAATCTTCGGGTTCCTCTGACGAGTCGTCTCCCTCATTATTGTCGTTATCTCCACTTTCAAGGATATGATTGAGAAACTCTTGGAGTGTGACCGAGGTCCGCGCCTTCTAGTTGTATTCCTCCAGCGCATCAATATCCTTTTGCAGATCCGTGTGCTTGTCGTCGGGCTGCGCGGGCTTCTTGATTTTCTTCTTTTTCTTCGAAGACTTTGACGGCTGGGCCTGGGTGTTTTGCCCATCATTACCAATTCTCGGTATTGGGCGCGGTTTCAGCATCCCCTCAATAATTTCTGGCTCTAGCGGGCTTTTCCACCTGATTGCCGGGCATGCTTGAAGATCTTTCAGCATTCTTTTAGTTTTTGCCGAAAGAACTACTTCCCAAGGAGCTTCCTATATAAAGAGCATGATGCCCCCGGCGTGTCCATCTTTTTCAGAGCGTTTGGTTGTGGCGGGTTTGCCCTCCAGTTTTCAGACAGCGCGAATTTACCTTGCTGGTACTGGTCCTCAATCTAGCTTTTGAAGATGAAGCAATCTTCGATCGGATGGCCTAACATTCGGTGGTAGGGGCAGTAGCTGGGATTGTTGACGTCACCGGGCTGCAGTGGGCGCTTCGGATCTGGCAGGGCGATGAGCCTGTTGCGCACTGCTAGTTCGAACAGTCTCCTCGTTTTATCCCAGGGAAACGAGTAAGGACGTCTCAATTTCTCGTCGAGGAATCGCGGTTTGTTGCCCTGGCGAGCAGCTGGTTTCGAATCACTCGGCTGTTGCTGAGCGTTGGCGACGAAGGTCGCTTTCCCTTTGCCTTTTTCATTTCGAAGCTCTATTTTTTAGGAGGGCGGTCTATGGCCCATCTGGTCCATTTGGGCCAGCTTGTCGATCAAGGCCTGAAAAGTGGTCGAATTGAAGAACATCATAAACTGAGATATGGTCGCCTGCGGATCGAGGGTCCCTACAAACATGCCCACGGCAGGAGCTTTTTCTATACATTGTTCGCATCTCGACCATAGGTTCCGCCATCGAATTGCATACTGAACCCATGTCTCTCCCGACTTCACTCTGGCATTGATCAACGCCATGATGGGGGTGCGTTCGCTGGCGCTTGCGAAACGCTGGGTGAATAGCAGCTCCATCTCTGTAAACGTTTTGACGGAGTCATTCGGCAGATCCGAATACCATTCAAAGGCCGTCTCCGCCAAGCTACCGACGAACTGGCGAAGTAGCAATTTGTCGTCACCTCCGGTATTGCCGCAGAGAGCCCTGGACTGAGTGACATGTTGATGGGGATTGCCTGTCCCCTTATACACGTGAAATTTAGGGATCGTGTATCCTGGTGGGTACTTAATTTGATTGTACCAGCCTGGATAGGGTCTCCCAGTTCTGACGACTTGGCCAGTTGCTTCATTTGCCTTATGAGCTCGTATTTGTTGAGCTATATAGTCATCAAGCACAGCTTTCGAGATCGTCTCCTCCCAGGCTGCTGATAAAGCCGGAAGAGGGTTTGATGTCTCTCCTCTATCATCTTCAATGATTATTGGGGGATTTTCGACTGTAGGATCCGGCTGAATCATCATCCCGACCATATCTTGGAACAGGAGCGCCATTTGTTTTATGTTAGCTGCTTGTTTCGTGGCCTCTTTATCTTTCTTTTCGAGCATTCTTCGGAGGAACTCGGCGTCTGTTTCTTGCTCCTAGCGTTGATCCGACGACACTTCCGGGATTTCCTTTTGCCCAGTGAGTGTGGCCATCTTTGTCAGCATTTCCTGGAGCTTTTATTGCTGCTCCTGAGTTTTCGTCACAGACCGTGTGAGTGGTTGATGACCCGTAGAAGTATGGCTTTCCTCTTTTCCGGAAGCCATGTAGACGGTGTACACCACCATGCCCCCAGACTTGGGGCGTTTAGGTTCAGTGTCCCTGAGATTTGCCGCGGACACGGGGATCTTCTCCAGCCTTCTCCTTTTATGAACGGTCAAAGTTGAGGGGGCTGTTGCAGCCGATGCTTTCCGTGGTATGACGGCGGTGAGATAGTCCTCATCTTGCCGAACTTTCATTTTCTTCTGTCGGCGGGAGTAATCTTTGTCGATTTCAAAATCTTGGACTCTTCGCCAAACCCTATGAATTTTGGAGAACAGCTGCTGAGGGGCTGCTCCGGCTTCGCTTTAGCAACATTTTCAGCGAGTGGAGGAGACCTTTTCAACACAGCAATCGGAGAGTTCTTGCGCACCCTCCTGAGCGGCTCAAAGTTGTTCCCAGTTGGAACAACAGCATCAATTTCCACCATTGGAGCTGGTGGAGTCAGTCCAGAGGGAGAGCTGCCCCCAGTTTTCCTCACTCGGCGCCAGTGGCGACGTCGAGCATATCTTGCAGATGGGGCTGGCTCAGTTACGGGGGTGGCTTCATCATGCCTCCTGTTCTGGTGAAGGACTGCTGGGGTCAACCTGTCGAAGACCGGCATCCGCTGAGAGGGAACGGTCAATCTTGCAAAGACCGACTTTTTGGCAGGGGAAGCATTTTTAATGACCCCACTTGCAGCAGGAGTTAGAACGGCCAGTCTTGCGAAGACCGATCCCTTAGCAAGAGAAGCCCCTCTGATGACTTTGTTTATCGGAACTGGAATGGCTATCCGCCTCGAGATAACTCCTTCAGGTATTGCAGGCTTCTTCATGGGCCCACTTGAGCTTTGGCCTAGTCTGTTAAAGAACGAGGCGTTGGACTTGGATGACTCGTTGAGAGGGGTTGTGGTAGTGGTAAGCCGATTAAAGACCGACTTCTTTGGAGCCTCCTGTGACGACATTGGAGCGTTGAAGCTCATTGGCGGGATCATGGTCCCGAAGAACAATCCAGTGGTGGCCTGTGTTACCTGTTCCACCGACATTGCGAATATAGAGGCCGCTTAGGGCCCATAAGTCACTCCTCCAGACGGGGCGAAGCGAGAGTTGTTGTTGCAGTTGGTGTAGTTGGAAGCCATTGACTCCATCTACTCTTCTGCACGGAGCAAGACACCAAATCTTAGTACCTCGAATCTATGGGCAACCATGTTAAACCGCGATTCGTTCGCGAACACGACACACGAAGTGTGGAGTGGAAAAAGGAAAAGGTCCCACCGGGCGTGCCAGAATCTGTTTACTGCCGAAAGATGCGACCGGGACGTTGGGACGTCTGGCCTGAACTTTGGGGGCAGATGCTATTTGGTTTTATCTGTCCACCTCTCCGAAGATGCTAAGTTTATTTATGGCACCGTATATCAGAGGTTTAGACAGATGTGGCCGTTGTAGCAGACTTCGTCAGATTCCCCCTCGTTTGCGGGGGGTTTTTGATTGTAGGGACGCTATTCCCTGCAGGCGCAAGCCCCTGCTGTTAATTACGCTACCGCATCGCGGTAACCACTTTCTCCTTCTCTAGATGTTCACTTCATGTTATGTGTGTTTGTTTTGTTTTTGGTTGCCCGTGGATTGTATACGGAGACTAATTTATGTTGTCGCCCGTAGGGCGTGGATTAGTCCAAATCCGTATTTTCTTAGATTTTGGTTTGGTTGATTTAAGGATCGTTAACCTTGTTTGAGATTAAGATCAACTTAAATGTTTGTTAAGGATACGTTAGTCTAATTTTAGACTAAGATCTACTTAACAAGGTTTTCGGATCACTCAGATCCAACAAAAGAGCATTTGGGCTCTATTGTTTTAGTTTAGGAACGTTACGGTCCATTGGGTTTAGGGACAGCATAGGCCATGGAGTTTAAGGACATTATAGTCCATAGTTTAAGATGCCATAGTCTATAAAGTTTAGTTTAGGGACGTTGCAGTCCATAGGGTTTAAGGACATAATAGTCTATGAGTTTAAGGACCTCATAGTCCATGTTTAAAGACATCATAGTCTGTAGGGTTTTATTTTGACAGTTTGGGGATGCGCCAATAGTTATTGGTTATTGGGACCCTCTATCTCTCTGAAGACGTTGAAGAATTACAACGACATGTATCGGAGGTGTAGAGAGATGTACCCTCGAACCAATGTCCCGACTGAGGGGGATGGGATGAACATCATTTTAGATGCCATCTGTTGGGAGCTCATTAGCTATCTTTGGGACTGAGATCGGTTTTGGAGACCCTGAGCATGAGGAGCTCAATTGATGGTCCTCGAGAAATTTGGTCTGAGTTTAGCTAATATTGTCCTTTCATAGTGTTCAACACTAGTATATGTTCAGCGCTCATGTGCTCCCACGTGAGGCGCTTGAAGTAGTGTTAAACACTAAAGATTCGAGGCGCTCACGTGGGGTCATGTGCGGCGCTTGGAGTAGTGTTAAACATTAAAAATTTGAGGCAATGTTTCTTTGGGTTTATTCCCTTGTTCTTTTCTGAGCGCTAAGCGCTATTGGGTAACGTGAGATCACATGAGGCGCCCTATAAATGGAAACTTGCCTTTGATTTATTCCATTTTTGCTTTATAAGTGCTAAGCACTACTTGGGGGTCACGTGGGATCACGTGAGCCAATCTCGGTTGTCCTCTTTTGTTCATCAAGGGTGCTCACGTGGGGGCACGTGATCAGTCGTTATCATGTTGGGTGCCAATTTTTTACGTGCATGGAGATCCTGAGTTTCGAGACTTTCAAGCCCACTATTTTGTAAGAATTAAATTCTTAGGACTTAGTTTTTCTCTTAGGTTTGGGATCTGCATGGCAGAATCTCCCCGATGAGAATTAAATTCTCAACTTGTAGTGAGATCTGCTTCTGCAGATCTTTCACTATGAGAAAGAACTAAGTTCTTATATGAAGGGTTAAACCATTGTTTTATCAGAGGAATTAAATTTTTATATACTTTTTGGGAGAATTAAATTCTCTGAACTTAGATCTCCCCCTAGGTTTTGGATCTGCATAGCAAAATCTTCTCGATGAGAATTAAATTCTCAACTTGTGGGGAGTTCTGCTTCTGCAGATCTCAACCGGAGGAAGAACTAAGTTCTTTTTAGAAGAGTTAAACTCTTATGGAGGTGAAAAAGAGATGAGATATTCTCTGTGTTTTGTTCCTTCTCTTACCTCGGGTTTTTCTTTCTATTTTCTCTTTTCAACTTGAAGTTTATGGGGGGTTCTCTTTTTTCTTTTTTCTTTTTTTTCTCGTGTCTCTTGGTTCCTATTTATAGGAGAAAGAAAAGAATCAATTTGTTCAGAAAATCTCTTATTGAAAGATTTTGATTGATTTTATAATCAACCAAATAATCTTTTAAATCAATCGGTGAATTTTATTCACCGTTGGATTTTTAATCCAAGAACTTCTGTTTTACAGAAGATATTTCTCACAAGATTAGGAAAATATTTCCCTATACAGAATCTTCTTCTGTAAATTGGTGATTTTTAATCACCATTGGAATTTTAATCCAACGGCGCTCTGCTTTACAGAGCGCAATCTTTCTTGTTTAGAAAGATCTAAGGAAATATTTTCCAAATAGGGCTTTGATCCCTTTTATTTTAGAATTTAATTCTATCGGTTCAAAGGCATAGGAGCCCATCACGTGTAGCACGTGACCTCACAAAGTTAAGCCCATCAAAGAGCGTCACGTGCTATCACGTGAATTTTTCTGGCCAATTGTTTGTTTTTAGAAGGCGCATATATACTTTGTATATAGAGGTCATGTGTCTGCGCGTGAGGCTCAGTTTCAGCTTTGTTTTGTCAAGCGTTGTGCCTACCACGTGTGGGCATGTGTTGCTCCAATTCCTTTTTATATTTATTATTCAGTTTTCATGAGGGAACAAGTACACTGGACATGACTCGTAGGGAGCTGTTGGTGGGTATTATACCTATCGTCGGGTAGCAGTTCCTAGATGACATGAGTACAGCTTAGTCCGTCAACTTGACACTGCTACTTTGCCTCGAGTGTGTTCCCACCGTTCTTAGATTACTACACTACCATGGCTCAAAGGAGTCGTGCAAACAGGTAGTGGTTGGGTGCAGTCCCGAAGCACTTGGAGGCAGTGGCGGTTAGATAAGATTCATCTCACCTGGTATTGGGGGTTGATATCGCGCTGTGTTCGGAAAGCCATTACACAAAGTCCCTGGGCAGGGCAAGCGAGATTTACTGGTAGGTACTCTAGTAGTTTCTCAGGGTGTTTTGGGCTACACTCCGGCATGAATTATTGTGCTGTTAGGGGTCTGACGTTTACCGCCCCCTAGACCCAATATGCGATATTCTTAGACGAATAGACCGGACTGTACGGAGATTGTCACAGATAGGCTCAGTAGGTGTTCGGATGAGTTTGCTCATCAGCCTTCTTATCGATAGATACCTGGGTAGCCGTTACATGCAGCTAGTACCGCTGACATGCTTGTGGTTAAACCCACTGCCAGCGTAGTGTCGAGTCTTTAGAGTCCCACACAGAGGGTTTTCCTGCATCGGGCAAAAGATATAGAGGCCGTATCGTTTTACGGCAGGGCTTCGATCACATACGTTTACTTGTGCACGTATGATGTTCGGACGGATAATACTAGTGGGCTTTGGTTTAAACCGGATCCTAGTATTATATTATTGGATTATTTTTGTCTCTTTGTATTCATATTTTTCGGAATACGGATACAGATGTGTATATACGCATGAGGGGCATTCTTATAATTTAATCAAGATTGCTTCTAGAAGAAGACACCTTATTTGTTGGTTTTATCCATTTAGTTTAATGGATAATAAGGTGGAGGATGAGGTGTTATTTTGACAAAAGAAGAGGCATGGCTACTTGGTAACTCATGGGGTGACTCACTTGAGGACTAATGAAGCATGCTTGATTCAATTATTATTGAATTATCATTTGCTTCAATATCTCTCAAGACTTAGCCATCCTCACTCATTCATCACTTGAACACTCTCTCTCCTCCAATGCTCCTTCTTTCTCTAACCCTACATTTCTCATGTGTTGAGAAACCTAGGGTATTTAGAGACAAACTAATCCATCTTAATTCTCTACATCATCTAGGACATCTAGTTTAGCGAACTAGGTGCCTTAGTTACCTCGAATTGGAGGTTGGAGCTCGGACTATAGACTCTCGGGTGGATCGTCTTTGACTTGAGAGGACCGATGAGGAGGCCCGATTCGTGTACGATCCGAGAAGCCTATGACGAGGAGGAGGATAGTTAGAAGACCCGAAGGACATGATACTATGAGGTATAACATTCTTTCCGAGTAGTTAACCTCATACAGTTTTGCTAGCTAGGGTATATGGTCAATTCTGGGTTCAAGTCGGTGTTGTGAAGCCCATAAAAATCATTTTTTGCGTATTCGGCCTCCTCACGAACCCGCCGGGTGCGCGACATCGACTTACAGTATGAACATTCTTTCTTCTTCACCAGTAATACCGGAGATCCCCAACTTGAAGTACTGGGACGAATCCAACCTTTCTTCAGGTGTTCATCCAACTGAATGCAGATCTCCTTCAATCCTTCTGGACTTAGCCGGTACAGAGCTTTGATTACCAGTTGCGCACCAGGTTATAAATCGATGCTGAATTCAAGACCTCGATCGGGAGGCAAACCTGATATATCTTCCGGGAATACATCCTCGAACTCTCAAACTACTTCTGGCTTCAATTCTTCCGCTTGTAATGCTGCAACCACTGCCTTCTTTGGTTTTGCTTTGTAGACACTAGGTTCCAAGGTACGGTCTCCACTCTTGAAATAAAACTCTGGATGATCTGGTATTTCGAACACTACCCTCCTTTGGCGACGGTCGATAGTAGCGAAGAAAGTTCCCAGCCAGTCCATTCCCAAGACTACGTCGAAGTTCGGTATGTCCAGCACGTTGAAGTCCACATAAAATTCTCTACTGCAGATGACCACCGGGCACAGATCGTATCCCAAAGTTACTTTTAGAACACCGTTCCCTGAACTGACATTCTAGCTGGATACGAGCGGTTTAACTGGAATCACATAAGTTCGGATGAACCGTTGCGACATAAAGCAATATCATACTCCAGTGTCGAAGAGTGCTAGAGCAGGAAGGGAGGCTACTAGTATAGTACCTAGGTTGTGTGAGGTTGGTTTAGGTATAAGAAAAGTATAGTGATATTCAAGGATTTTAAAGGTTTGAAAGGATTGGGAATTATCAATGATGACTTGGCCTGTGGCTACGGCCTCCTCGACCGTAATTGTGAAAGTTTGATGTCGTAGTACATTCCTCTGTCCTTAGGGCATGTTTCTCTGCCCTTGAGGCATGTTTCTCTGTGCCTGATGGAATTGACATTGAGGCTATGCAGGAGGTCCACATGGAGTTGGTGGAGGGAGAGCTAAATGCGGTGCAGGAACCTGAATGGCTAGCCGCTGCGGAACCGTGATTGCGTGTCTGGGTGTTGGAGCTGTGTTGAAACGGTATGGATATGCTCCTATGGCATGAGTGGATGCGCTACAAACCAAACACAGGCCATTTGCACGCCTGCAGTCCTTCTCCAGGTGTCCCGTCCTCTTGCAATAGAAACAAAAGTCTGAACTAGACCGTTTAAATGATCCTTCCGGTCTCCTAGGGCAAAAGTTGGCCTAGAAGAGGCTCCTCCTGACATCTGAGTGGCAGGGCGTTTCACACCGGCAGTCTGCGGTCTGCCCTTCTTCTTCACAACTGCCTCATAGCATCGGGCAGCCTTCAGAGCAATCTCATGGGTTGGGAAATCCTCTATAGCGAATGCAGCTTGGATTTCTGGGTCCAACCCTTGCTGAAATCATCATGCCCGGATCTCAGCAGTAGGAATCAGGTGTGCAGCGGACCTGTTACAACCTTTTGTTAGCAGTGTAATGAGTGGAATCGGGAATTTGAATTTGAGACAATATCTTACTTGCTAAGCATGGTAAACTCAGCATCGTATTCATTCACAGACTTGAACCACATCGAGCCTTGTTGTAAATGAATGAACCATTGCTCCATGTCGAAACGGGTAGTCTCAGGGAAGTACTTCGCATCGAACAGATCGCGAAACGTCTTCTATTCAATCGGTTAGGTGAGACGGCTTTCTTCAGCCTTCCACCAGATTTTGGCTTTGTCTGTCAGTTGCAGCTTCGTAACTCTCACCCAGGAAATATCTGGCACTTGAGCGGCTGCCAGATCATCTTCTATTGATTGGTCCCATTCTTCCGCCTCTAGTGGGCTCTCTTTCCCAAAGAAATGTTTTGGGTGCAGTGCTCGGAATTGCTTGACTCCGGGTGTCTCAGGTTCTGGGCGGTGCATGAGGATAGCAGTCTGCTGCTGCTGAACCTCTAGGAGGCTCTTGATCGCCTCGAGTAGTACCGTTTGCTCGTTGATAGGAGCTGTAACGGTAGATGGTGATGGTAGAGTAGGCGGTGGAATGTTGTCGTTGACATTCATGCTGGTGTTGTTGAGATAATCTATGACCTTGATAGAAAAGGAATGGTTAGGATAGATTCAAGAAATAAAAAATGTAAGGAATGTATAGTTGCCGATTCTTATAATTCTAGTGATATATTGCTTAAGACTTCATACAAAATTAACCTGCATGGGCCGCCAACAAACCTGTCATGCTCCGCTTCCCAGTAGATGGAAACGATGACGTGGCAGGCCACAACTTATTACTAAGAAATAAATACGTTAAGCGTAATTAAGCAATATATAACATGTACAAGAATGACAAGAGTATTAAAATAAAAAAACTTTATTTATATTCATCTTTACATACAACTGTTTGAAAATGAAAAGATACAATAATATAAAGTAATACCTAAACAATGACATACAGGAAATGAAAGTACAAGGAACTAGAAGTCAGGCTGTGCCACAAGCTGGTCCAAGTCCTCCTGGCTTGGCTCGATCTCCTGGGAGTCCTGTCCTCCTGACGAACATTCCAAAGAAAGAAATAGAAAAGAATGTTGTCATCAAACTAGCGCTCGGTAAGTCCCAAAAGAAAAGAGAGAATATAACCAGTAAAGTGAAGAGAACGGGTAATTTGTGTATGATTGATTACCGGTATATGATGATTATTATAACGTGGTTGTTTGTAGCTTGATACCGAAGGTATTTATGTATACGAGAGGAGTCCATCTTATCCCGTGGACTATGGTAACATGTAGTACAAGGCCCCGTCATAACTTACGGGACAACAGCATGAGAATTCATGTAGGTGTCTTTTAAGTGACCTCTCGTGTCACGATATACGTTCCGTACCAATCTACCTCTTTATTTCCCGCATATTGTATTGTATAGATTATATTTACAAGTCTTGTCGAAACTATGGATACAAATGTTCAAGTAGTCATGTTCAGGATGTAATCAAGTATTCAAGTAGTCAAGTCAACTTCTAACCATGGTTCGGTCAAGTCAAGTCAAGTATGCATGTTTGATATTGATGTTTGGATTCGAGTTTTCATGTTCTTGATCAAGTATTCATGTTTGATATTAGATTCAGATTTAAATTGGACTCAGAATGAGTCAGATACTTGTAAACAGATTTAGCTCTTGAAGTAGATTTAGGAGTCATCGGTAACTGCTGCACATGGATGGCAGGATTTGTGTTTTTTTCCAAGACAATTACCATTGATAACTCCGTTAAGTTGTCTACCTTAAATAGGCAAGTACTCACTTTTTCCGGCTCCCTGGGGCTTAAGAGAATTGATCACTTTTAAACATATATTTACTAAAGTCCTTAAATATTGTTTTATATATCTCGAGGGGGTTTATGAAAAAATATTTTAATATAGTTCAAAAGTAAATCTCGAGGGTGATTAGTATTATTTGAGGTTGTCATGAGCATGGATTTTAAGTATTTGGGGTAGTTTAGTGATAAGTATTTAACTTGGAAAGTTCATGGTATTTTATTGAAAAACTTGCCTTTTTGGTATCTTGATGATATTTTATTGACATTTGTAACTCTTTTCATTTTTTTTTGAAAAACATAGGTTTATTATATTTTAAAAATATGTATTTATAATTTTATATAATTTTAATTTTAAAAATAATTTTATTTTATTTAGAAAATTCGTATTTCTTAAAAACCGTATTTAAATCCTTTCAAGATCGAATGCTCCATGAGGAGGTCTGCATATCTTTTTACTAGCTCAAGGATGTGCGATAATCCACACCATCCATTAGCGGGTCCCCTAAAGAGGGTTGTAGATGCGTAATCGCAAAGGATAGGAAATACTGCTTTATAAGAAATCCGGTTTTTAAAGTTATGTAGTATTTTATTGTAATATTATATTTCGCAGCGAAAATATATTCAATGAGTATCGTGCTATGAAACCAAGTGTGTTTACCCTAATCAGAGCAAAGCTCTATTCAAATTCCAAGGCGGGAAATGAAGCAACGCTTCTGATTCCCCCAATCAGAGCAAAGCTCTACTTCGAAAATTTAAATTTTAATAAATGAAGCAACGCTTCAGATCCCCTGCGCTGCGCGCAGAGCGCCACGTGTCAAAATCAGGCAGGCCAGCGCAGGGAGCGCAACGCCCAAGGCAGCGCACCCAATCAGAGTAAGGCTCTATTTAAAACAAAAATTAAAGGAAGCAACGCTTCAGTTGCGCAAGCGCAGCGCTGCGCGACACGTGTCAAGCGCTTGGGCATTTGCGCCAAACAGAATTAAAATTCCAGTAAGATCTTTCTATTCTTGTTAAAACAAGAAGATTGTCTTCTGTAAAACAGAAGCCCTTGGATCAAAGATCTAACGGTGGGGAAAATTCCCTAAATCACTCAGAGAATGATCTCTTTAACAAGTTTAACAAATTAATGGGCACTATATAAAGGTCCCTAGACCCCAATTCAAGACAACAACACAGAACATCAAGAACTTCAAAAAAAAACAGAGAGAGCTCTGAAGAATTTTGAGAAGAACTCCAAAAAAAAAGAAAAAGGTAAAAACCTTTATAAAAGAGAAGAATTTCTTCTGAATAGATCATTGATCTAAGAACAAGATCAGTGATCTTCAATAAAAAATAATAATAAATAATAACAGTGCCTTGCACCTTCTTATGAACCATTGGTTCTGAAATCTTAAACATTCTTTTCTTGAATCCAAAATTGGATCAAGTTATTGAAACAGTGCCTTGCACTTGCAAAAACTACACTGTCGCGCTCATGGGTTGGCGCAAGCCACCAGAGAGCGCCACGTGTCAGCATCATAACCACTTGCGCTATGCGCTTTTAAAAAATAGAGCATTGCTCTTTAAAGTTGGCGCAACTCACCAGAGCGCGCCACGTGTCACAGCGCAACAGCGCGCTGGCACAGCGCACTGCGCTTGTGTGACACGTGTCACCTCCACAAGCGCTTGCGCTCATTAATTGACAAGCTACTGTCAGATAATTAATGCACTGCAGAAGGGCCAAGCCCAATTAAAAAAGGCCTAACAGGCCAAATTAAATACAATGCATTATTTTAAAGAAGGGCAGAGCCCAAACAGATGCTCTGCATCATTTATAAAGGGACAGAGCCCAAATCAGAAAGGCCTAGCAGGCCAAAATAAAATGCAGTACATTATTAAACAGGGGAAAAGCCCTAGCACAGGCCTAATAGGCCAAAGATAAAAACGTTGAACATTCTCAACTGGACTTAGCCCAATCATGGCCGTAATTCCTCAAACTAAATTGACTGAGCAAGATCGCTCTCTTAAATCAATTTACATCCGGTTCAAGGGTACATCTCTGAACTCCTCTGACACCTATCGTTGTAATCCTTCAACGATGTTAGAGAGGTGACGGGTCCCGACAACCACACATCCATATGGACTGCGGGGTCCTTAAACCCGGGACTAATGTGTCCTTAAACACACCCAGATAGACTATGGGGTCCTTAAACCCATGGACTTATGCGTCCTTAAACACACCCATATGGACTGCGGGGTCTTTAAACCCATGGACTAATGCGTCCTTAAACACACCCAGACGGACTGTAGGGTCCTTAAACCCATGGACTTATGCGTCCTTAAACTAATGGACTAATGCGTCCTTAAACACACCCAGACGGGCTGTGGGGTCCTTAAACCCATGGACTTATGCGTCCTTAAACTAACGGACTAATGCATCCTTAAACACATCCATATGGACTATGGGGTCCTTAAACCCATGGACTTATACGTCCTTAAACTAATATCCGTCCTCAAAACAGGAACAGTGGACCACCATGTCCCTAAACTGGCAATGGACCGCAATGTCTTTAAACTACCTATGGACCACTACGTCCCTAAACTGGAACAATAGAGCCCTCAAACGCTCTTTTGTCGGATTTAAACGATCCCGTTTAAGTTGATCTTAGCCTCAAATATGGCTAACGCATCCTTAAACATTCAAACATGCTTTAGTCCCAAATTGGAGTATAAGATCCCCAATTAACTTCGGTTCAAAGGTACATCTTTGAACTCCTCTGACACCTGTCGTTGTAATCATTCAACGTCGTCAGAGAGGTGACGGGTCCCGATGGCCATATACATTAAATGGACCACTACGTCCTTAAACTGGAACACTAGAGCCCCCTAAATGCTCTTTCCGTTAGGTTGATCTTAGTCTCAAATCAGACTAACGTATCCTTAACGAACGTTTAAGTTGATCTTAGCCTCAATATGGCTAACGTATCCTTAAACTAAAAACCAAACCCAAATCTAAGTAACTACGGATTTGGACTAATCCACGTCCTACGGGCGACGGCATAACTTAGTCTCCGTATACAATCCACGGGCATCCACAAAACAAAACAAACACACACGACACGAAGTGAAATTTCTGGAGAAGGAGAAAGTTGTTACCGCGATGCGGTAGCGTAATTAACTGCAGGGGCTTGCGCCTGCAGGGAAGAGCGTCCCCACAATCAAAAACCTCTCAAGCGAGAGGGAATCTTACAAGTCTGCTACATCGGCCGCATCCGTCTAAACCTCCGATACACGGTGCCATAAATCAACTTAGCATTTTCGGAGAGGTGGACGGATAAAACCAAATAGTATCTGCCCCGAATCTTAGGCAAGACGTCCTCACGTCGTCGCCGTCTTTCGGAGGGGAACAGATTCTGGCACGCCCGGTGGGACCTTTTCCTCTTTCCACTCCACACTTTGTGTGTCGTCTTCGCGAACGAATCGCGGTTTGTTAATAGTTGCTTTTGGATTTCAAGTTACTAAGATTTGGTCTTTTGCCTGGTGCAGAAGTTAAGCATCAATGGCCTCCAACTGCTCGAGCTGCTCAGAATGCAAGTGCAATCAACGCTCCATCTCACCTGGAGGCGTAGCCTATGGGCCTCAAGCGGCCTCCATCCTTGCCATGCCGGTAGAACAGGTGACCCAGGCCAACATCGGCCTGTTTTTCGGGACCATGCTCCCGCCTGCAAGCTTTGCTATTCCAGTGCCCGCACCAGAAGCGAACAATAAGTCAGTTTTCGATCGGCTCACTGCTACAACGGCCCCTTTCAACGGGTCGTCCAATATCAAACCAGCAGCCTCAGTCTTTGCCAGGCTGGATCAGAACTCTGATGGGCCCGCCAAGAAGCCTATAAACCCTAAAGTGGCTGTCCCAAGGAAGGCAGCAACGGTTGCTCCTGAAGTCGCCAAGACGGCTTCTCCTGTCAAAGAGTCAGTCTTTTCAAGGCTGACTATTCCGGCTCCTGCCCCTGCTCGAGGATCTGTCTTTGACAGATTGAATATCGCCACTCAAAGGACAACCTTAGTCTTCAAGAGGCTAACACCAGCGGCGCCTCATCCGGACAGGGGGCAAGATGAAACTATCCCTATCGCCGAGCCGGTCCCAACAGCTCGACGCGCTCGACGTCGCCACTGGCGCCGAGTGAGGAAGGCCGGAGGCAACTCCCCTTCAGGGCTAACTCCACCTGCTCCAATAGTGGAAGTTAATGCTGCTGTTCCAACTGGGAACAGCTTTGAACCACTAAGGAGAGTTTGCAAGAACTCTCCGACCGCCACACTGAAAAGATCTCCTCCACCTACGGAGAGAGTTACGGAAATTAGGCTGGAGCAGCCCCCTCAACGGCTATCCTCCAAAATTTATAAAGTTTGGCGAAAGGTTCAAGACTCCGTAATTGACCAAAGTCACTCTCGTCAGCAGAAAAGGGCGAAAGTAATGGAAGAAAAGAACCGTCCTGACAAACAGCCCTCAACTTCAACGGCCTACAAGAGAAGGAGGCCGGAGAAAATCCCCACGCCTGCAGAAAATGTCAAAGGCAGTGAACCTAAACGCCCTAAGTCCGGGGGCATCATAGTCCATACTGTATACATGGCGTCGGGAAAGGAGGATAGTCGTGCATCTACAGGTCATAGACCGCTTACCCGGTCAGTGACCAAAGCTCAGGAGCAACAACAGAAGCTCCAGGAAATGATGAATGCGATGGCCGCACTCACTGGGCCAAAAGAAAGCCCCGAAGCGTCATCTGATCAACGCCAGGAGCAAGAAACTGACGCTGAATTCCTTCGTCGGATATTGGAGAAGAAGGATAAAGAGGCTGCTGAACAAGCAGCCAACATAAAGCGAATGGCCCTCCTGTTTCAGGACATGGTGGGAATGATGATTCAACAAGATCCTCCTGCCGAAAATCCTCCGATCATCCTTGAAGACGACGGGGGAGAAACGTCAAATCCTCCACCAGTTCTGTCAACAGCTAAGGAGGAGACAATCTCCAAAGCTGACTTGGACGAGTATATAGCTCAGCAGATCTGGGTTCATCAGGCGACTGAGGCAGCCGGTCAGGTCGTAAAAACGGGACGGCCATATCCGAGCTGGTACGATCAGATCAAGTACCCGCCGGGCTATACAATACCAAAATTTCATGTCTATAAGGGGACTGGCAATCCCCACCAACATGTTGCCCAGTTCAGGGCGCTTTGCGGCAACACTGGCGGTGATGATAAATTGTTGCTTCGCCAGTTCATCGGTAGCTTATCGGATACAGCATTCGAATGGTACTCCGAGCTCCCAAACGACTCTATCAAGACCTTTGCGGAGATGGAGCTGTTGTTTACGCAACGATTCGCGAGTGCCAGGGAACGTACCCCGATAACGGTATTGATTAATGCCAGGGTGAAGCCAAGCGAAACATAGGTTCAGTATGCGATACGGTGGCGGAACTTATGGTCAAAATGCGAACAACGCATTGAAGAGGCACCGGCATTGGGTATGTTTGTTGGAACCCTCGATCCGCAGGCAACCATATCCCAATTCATGATGTTCTTCAAGCCAACTACCTTCCAGGCCCTGATCGACAAGCTGGCTCAAATGGATCAGATGGGCCATAGACCGCCCCCTCCAAAACCGGACTCTCGAAACGAGAAGGGGAAGGGAAAAGCGATCATTGTCGCTAATGCTCAACAACAGCCGAGGAACTTGAAACCGGCTGTCCGTCAAAATAATATGCGTCCGCACACGCCCCTTGAGGAGAGGCTATGACATCCCTATTCGTTTCCCCGAGATAAAACGAGGAGACTGTTTGAGCTAGTATTGCGCAACCGACTCATAAATCTGCCGGATCCAAGACGTCCGTCGCAGCCGAATAATGTCAATGACCCCAATTACTGTCCCTATCATCGAGTACTGGGTCATCCGATCGAGGACTGCTACGTCTTTAAAAATTGGATTGAGGACCAGTACCAACAGGGCAAGTTCGCGTTGCCCGATAGATGGAAGGTGAATCCGCCGCAGCCTCACACCCCTAAAAGGATGAATACGCCGGGGGCAACATGCTCCCTCGTTGAAGAAGCTCCATGGGAGGTTGTGCTATCAGCTAAGACAAAGAAGATGCTAAACGATCTTCAAACATGCCCAGCGATCAGGTGGAAGAAACCGTTGGAACCTCAGATTATTGAAGGGATGTTGAAACCGCGTCCAACTCCAGAGATCGATAGTGGTGGCCCAAGCACTCACAACCAGCCGTCAAAATCTTCAAAGAAGAAGAAAAAGAAATCCAAGAAGCACGTGAAGCCTGGCAACAAGCGCACGGACTTACAAAAACAAATTGACGCGCCGGAGGAATACAACCAGAAAGCACAGACTCCCATCACACTCCAGGAGTTCCTCAACCACGTCTTTCAAGAAGAAGATGAGGGAGAGAGCTCGTCGGATGAATCCTAGGAATACGTGGCGAGCTGCCATGTGATCTCTCATTTGTTTACGGACGATGAGAGAACTCCTTGCACTAAGAAGCTGGGGGCAGATCCTGAACCGAAACTTCTGGGGCCATCAGATGAAACCATTGATGCATTCCTCAACGAAGCTCTATGGAAAAGCAAAGCTGATCGGGAACGCGAGGCGGTCATATTTGAAAGGGCCAAACACCAGCGACTTGACGAAACAGTTGGGATACTCCCGCTGGAGCAAAGTACGTCCACCGCAGATAAAAGCAAATTCAAGACGAGGAAAAGGTTTGCTAAGGCCATATCCATGGGTATGAAACTACCATCCTTTGAAAGAAGCATTACTAGTGAAGCGGAAATGCACCCTTCCTACTGCTTGTATCATCGAAAGATTTCGCACCCCACCGAAGAGTGCAAAGCTTTCAATGGATGGTGGCAGGGATATGTTGCTCACCGACAATATTTTAAACGGGAGAAGCGCAAAACTCGTCGGGAGCGGAAAAATACGACCGAGGGGCTTAACAGAACTACCGGCAATTGTCGCATGGTTAACTCCGGAGGATCACAAGTACTCACATTCGGAAGCGATTCTGACGAGGAACTGGCTCTTAACCCCCTCTTTAAAGAGTCCACCTCGGAAAAAGAAGAAGAGCATAGGGTCTGCGAAAATATCAGGCTGCGTAATCGGACGCTACCCGAAAAGAATCTCGGACCCTCAAACAAGAAAAATAAAGGGAAAGAAAAGGTCTCTGAGGACATTGCCCTAGATGACCAAGTCATGGAAGAGCTAACTGCCAAGGACCCGCCGAAGAAAAATAAGGCGGATTACAACGTTCTAGCGCATCTGAGGAAGCTACCCTCGCAGCACAGCATTCTTGACGCCCTTTTACTATCAAAAGAGGCGAGAGATTCGTTAATCAAGGCACTACAGGAGCCGGAGCAATTCCAAGCTTTCCTGGCCGAAGAAAAGATGAAGGATGAATTGGAGGAAGTGCACACGGCCGATATCACTTTTGGCGATGAAGTCCTTCTTCTTGGGACGTGCGAACACAATCGCCCCCTCTATGTCTCAGGATACTGCCATGATATAAAGATAGGAAAAATCCTGGTCGACAATGGATCCTCTGTTAATCTCCTCAGCGTGCGAGTGTTAAAAGAAATCTGCATGAGCGTCCAGCACCTTACTCGGGACAAGATCACCATCTCCGGGTTCGACTCCCAATCATCGAGAACTCTTGGATCTATGATATTGACGCTACGCTTTGGACTGCTCGTCACGGACATTAAATTCCACGTCATAGATGCCAAGACGTGTTATAATGCTCTGCTCGGCCGGCCATGGTTACACGAGTACAACATCATCCCTTCTACACAACATCAGTGTATGAAACATTTTAAGGATGGTCTCGAGTATACCGTGACGAGAGAACTGAACCCGTTTTCCGTGAACGAAGTCCGCAAGTATGAAGACGCCAAATACTTCTTACCGGATTTCGAAGACACGGAGAGGTGTCACAAACCGGAAAACAAAACTAACGCCACCATCCCTGTCTTCGGGAGTGATACCGAGGAGGATGAGGAGATAGTTTATTCGGGTCCACCCCAATACAACAAGCCGGGACCATCCGCTCTTACATTGATCTTTGGTAGTGACTCGGAAGATGAGGCCCATGCTGTATTCTCTACTCGGCCTTCACTACAAACGTCCGCTGACGAAGAGCAAAGTCTGCAAGTCGCCATGGTGCCGCTTAAACATTATAAAGAACTGGATGCGCTCGATACCTGCAGTATAGAGGAGCTGCAGACGTTTTATGTCCCTCCCAGGCGAGAAGGCGAAAAGGCAATTCTATTCTACCGCTCTGAAGAAACCAAAGTGGAGAAAGAAATTTGGCACGGTGCGGATCCTACGCTTGACAAGCTTCAGCCCATCCGTCTACCCAGATATTATACAGAAGGCTTGAAGAGGCTGCTAAAGCGCCAAGGGATACCCTTCAAACAGACCGCTCGAAAAGCCAAATTCTATGACAGGGTCTGGAACGTCCCTGGAACTCAGCACAACCTGCCTAGTGGGAGGATGGAAACAATCGGACTCGGATACATTCGGTCCAAGAAACGAGAGCTGCTCCGCGACTGTTACGTCGTACATGACTTCAATGAAGAAGCGGATGCTCAATGGGAAGATGCTAATCCCGAACCAGTAAAAGTTCCTGATGCAAAAGTGCCCAATCCGTCGTTCGAAGAACAAATGGACAAGCTTATAAGGGAAGCTGGTCAAAAGGTCCGAGACGACCACAACCGCGAAATGGCCATCTACGAGAAAGCCAAAACGCAACGCCTCCTCCAACAGGCCGTGAAAGATGAAAATGCCACCCCCTGTCAACCTGTTATAAAAAAGGCTCGACGCAGAGGCAGAAACAAGTCTAAAGGCCAAAAAGGCGCTCAACAACAACAAAGCGGGACTAAGAAGCCACGCGAGCAGGAATTGAGCGGTCCAGATCTGTCCCTTGTAAAGAAAATGAGTCGAGCGTACTCTTTTCCTCGGGACAAGACGAAGAGAATACTTGATCTCGCTCTAAAATATCAGATGCTTACGCTGCCGGAGTCTAAACACCCCCAAACAAGCAAGCGAAGTCTCTCACCCAAACTATTGCTCTTATCACCGAGTAATAGGGCACCCTCTCGAGAATTGCTTCACCTTTAAGAATTGGGTCGAAGATCAGTATCAGCTCGGTAAGTTCGCTCTGTCTGACAACTGGAGGGTAACGCCGCTACAAAAACACGAACCCAAAGCCATGAAAGCAGAACCAGCTCCACATTGGTCTTGGAAGCGAATTCGTACTTGTCACATGATAACGATATCAAAGGAAGAGCCCGAGAACACGGATGACCTTCCCTGGTTGTAACAACCGAGTCCAGTTCTACCAATTTCAGTTACTGTATAACGGAGTGTGGCACTTATTTCATTTATCTTGCTTAATTATGACTTATTGTAATTTTACCCCGTTAATTCAATTCTGCATCTAACAATTTAAGGTATTTAAAATAAAATTAAAATACTGGTCATGGCCTGCTCGACACCCCTAACCCCGTGGTAGCGTCCCTGTATCGTGTTCTCGTCCCGTTCAGTGAAACGGACGTGTTTGGACGGCTACGCGCGCATACGTGTGTTCGTTTTGGGGGTATACTTTTTGATTGTAAAATACTTCATTTCAAATTTTGGATCCCGCCTAAAATTTTCTTATTTCAATTTCAAATTTTGGATCCCGCCTACAATTTTCTTATTTCAATTTCATATTTTTGGACCCGACCCGGGCGCAATTTGGAAATATTTTGCTTTGGCGCCAAATCCTATTTTCTAATATTTTTTAAACCAACGAAACTAATTGTAACACCAGAAAATATTTTACAGTTTCTTTAAAAATCTTTTTACATTTTCTTTCCTAACTGTGCACCCTCAAATCCGTTTCTCTCTCTTTTCTTTCGACCACGAGCCAATCATCATTCGTTTAAATCTCCCTGGGCCCCGCTAACTTTCTCTCTCTCCCTTTCCCCTTCTCTTTCTCTCTCTTCTCTCTCTCTCTCGCTTTCTCTTCTCTCTTTCTCTCTCTGCGAATAAATCCAACTTTATCTTTCCTCTAAATCTTCTCTCTCCTCTCGATCTCTCTCCCCTCTCTATCTCTCTCCTCTCTCTCCTCTCGCAATCCCTCTCTCTCTCTCCCCGTCTCTCTCTCTCTCTCTCTCTCCCCTCTATATATTTTCCTTCCTCCATATGTTTTTTTTTCTCCAGAACGCGAACCCACCAACGCCGACGCCATCATCGCCTCGTCCTCCCTCACCTTTGCCCCAACGCCGACGCCATCACCGCCGGTCGCATCGCCTCCTTGCCCTCGTCAGCTCCACTGCATGTCATTCCTCCTTTCCCCTCTTCCCGAGTACCCTGCACGAGGCCGCGCACCCACCTGCAAGCCGCAGCACGTCGTGGGATCGCCGCCGGCGATCTTCATACGTTCCCTGGCCTCGCGAGCACCCTCCTCGGTGAGCTTTGCATCCCTCCTCTTCTCCTTTCTTCTTCTTCCTTCTCTGTTCATGTTTCTTGATCTGTATATTTCTCGCCGTCATCGTAGGCTGACCGCCGGAGCTCCGTCGACGTGATCGGCAACCACAACCTCTCCACAGACCCTCGTGAGCACCCCTTCTCTATCCTCCTTCCCTACTTCTTTATTCTTTTCTGTTCTTTTATTGTTTGCATTTTAGATTATCGAGGGTTCACTGTTTTTGTGTCTTGCCGGAATCCGGCCGTGCCGGCGACGCGTCTCGACGATCCAGCGAGGTACCCTGACCTGTGTGGTTCCACTGTTCGTCGTTTGGATTCTTTCCGTGAACCGTGCGCACGTCGCGAGATTTTCCCCGCAAACGTGTAACGTTCCGTTTTCCCAGTTTGCAACCCGTCAAGGCAAGTACCCCTTGCTACATGCTAAATAATATTTACATATACATTGAGAACTCCCTAAACCTGCAGTTTAACTTTAGTACCATAATTTCCTCGTTTCGTGTCAATGTCGTGTTATATCATTTTTAGCTTTCAAGCTTGAAACCTACCGTTTGCATTTACTTTATTAAACTTAATAATCACATCCATATGTTTTAATCACATTTCCACTATTGTCATAGCCTATGGCATTCTCTCTATAGTTTTACTCCATTCGGACACTTGTGTGCATTTAATCTGTATTAGCTGTGATTTCGTCCATTGAACCTATATATAAATCATTGCATCTATAAAGTTCTTAAAACTTGTAACATGATTTAACGGCCATAACTGTCTTATTGTATTCTTATAATGTTGAAATTATCTCTGTAAGACAACTGATAACTATACTGCTAAATTAATTGAAGCTGCTTTATTGTTTAGTTCATTGCTTAGATTATGTTGTTGATAACCATGCTTGGTTATTTAACCCTGATTATGCTAGCTGAGTATGAGCACACTCATGATATCGTTTACACCTTGACACGACTTGCTCCATACATATTGATTGACCCGACATGGTACCGTATACTACTTTACTTGACCTGATGTACCATGACTTGATCCGCTACCTGATCTTGGGTCTAATGCCAACAAACCCGATATGTAGTCCTCATGGACCGTTCCTGTTGTCTATCAAGACAAACCTGCTTACCTGATCTTGTGTTGGCATTAGTTCTTGATTACTGAATACCTGACTTGACATACATATATAGCTTGGGGGTATGGGGAAATCAAAGGTGAAACCTGACTTGTAACTCAACAGTTCGCTACTTGTTCTGATCAGTTTTAGAGGCTAGGCCCGCCTCGTGACGATGCTGCTGACATCGTTGGTCTGTACTCCTTTCTTGTTAGTGCCTAGCGGCACGTCTCGGTTTCAGCCCGAGAGTCTGTAGACCGTGGTCCCGGGCATGCACGGGATACTATTGAGTTACATCGATGATTCATCAATTTGATTTCAAAGACTTTAGAGTAGAAACCCAATAGAACAGTTTAGTTTATTCACTGCACATTACCCTGTACTGCCTGATTTATATTACCGTTACACCTGTTCATTCATGTTTATATTCGCATTGCCCGTTACACTGTTCATATTTTATTACTTGATGACATGACGCGTTGACGTCTGGGTTTTGCATGGCCCAGATTCCGTACCTTTGCTGCAGTCTGAGCAGGAGTACTTCAGCCAGCAGGCTGAGCTGTGAGTTTCAGTAGTAGCTAGTTCAATTATTTTTTCTGCAGTTTATTCCTGTTGTGAGCCCGCATTATGGGACATACATTCCAGTTATTGTGTATTGGATCTTTTGCTTCCGCACTTTTATTATTCTTGACTCATGTTATCTTGGCTTATGAACATGTTTTAGTTAGTGTTATTTTGTTCTTGATATCTCAACAGCCGTAATGTGACTGTGGATGGATAGGTCCTACCTACAGGTAGCATGGTTGGCTATATCACGTGCCTAATTTTGCATACTCTGGGAAGCGGGGCGTGACATGGTTGTTTTGGTATCAGAGACATAGGATAGTCGGGTTGATTCTTTTGTAGTTGGGTATTGTACCCAATACACGAATCAGGAAACCCGTGTTTAGGAAACATGTCCTGCCACCTTGCCGTTTTACCGTTCCTGAATCAAATCTTTCCTGATTATATCTTTTACGATGTGCAAACTTCCTTTGCAAATCGACTCGAAAACCTGATTCCTTGTTATCTCTAGGACTTAGGCGACTTGGGTGGAGTTATGTAATTGTGGCTATGATACCGCGGCATAGTTACAATGCGGTACTCTATTTAAGTAACTTGGAGTTCTAGCCTTGATCTATATTTTGAATCTATTATCATGCTAATGTTGGGTGTTTTGATTTCAGGAGTATGGCAGATAAGAATTTGAAGACGTACCAAAAGCGTGTGGACGAAGCCGCCATGCTTGGAGTGATAAGGGGAATGCTGAAGAATCAAAAGAGGCAGACCGAGCTGATCCAGCAGCAAGCTGAATCATTTCAGGAAGATTTGCAGATCGTTCAGCAGTCTGTGAACAATGTTGGAGCTAAACCAGTTGACCGAGTAGGGACCGTAGCAGATTTCAGGCGTTTGGGTCCGTCTATATTTACTGGTTTGGAGGAGCCGTTGCCAGCGGAGCAGTAGCTGGTTGATACGGAGAATTTACTTATTGCGGCCCAGATTACAGATGAGAAAAGAGTTGATGTGGTACGCATTCAGTTAGTGGACTACGCCCGAGAACGGTGGCTTGTGGAGGAGACCCGCTTGCCCAAGCCGATCAAGTAGGCGGATTTTTCGAAGAGTTTCCTAGAGAAGTTCTTCCCGCGGACTGCACGGGAGGAAATGGAAGAGAAGTTCATCGGGCTAAGGCAGAATGGAGCACCCGTGGATGTGCATGCAGCAGAATGGACAAGACTCAGTAGATTTGCTGGACCTTTAGTCGCCAACGATGCAGATAAGGCACGGAGGTTCATGCGCAGCTTGGATGTGGACATCCAGAGGCAGATTGTCTCCCTGGGTTTGACCACTTTCTCACAAGTACTTACGGCAGCTCGAGAACGGCAGAGCCTATCTGGGAAGAATGGGAGTTTGCAGCAGACAGCAGTTGCGGTAAGGAAGCCAGCATTTGTACCAAACCGAGCTCATGGTCGCAGAGGTATTCCAGTGGACCGTCGAGGCGTAACACCGATGAAGAAGCCTACTGCCGTTGATCAGAAGAAGCGCGTGGTCTGCAGCTATTGCCACTTACCCGGACATTTGCAAAGGGAGTGTCGCAGGATGCAAGGACTCTGTTTAGTTTGTGGAGCGGCAGATCATACTATTAACTCATGTCCGTCGAAGCTTCGTACAAGGGATGATATTCAGAAGCCTCCGCAGAAACCGTTTCAGGGACAGAAGCAGCTGACTCAAAGACCTAATCAGGCTCGAGCTTTTACCTTGACAGCTGAGGAAGCTAAGGCGTCAGGAGAAGTTGTTTCAGGTATTCTACTCGTTCATGGTTTTCCCGCATTAGCGTTATTTGATTCTGGTGCATCCCATTGTTTTATGTCATCCAAGTTTATAGCTACACACTCAATTACCTGCACGACCCTGTCTAGTTTCTGGGACATACATACTGGGAAAGGGAAAATCATATCTAGTAGGGAGTATAAAGATTGTACAGTTGTTATTTGCGGACGGGAGCTTTTTGCAGATTTCTTAGTAATTGATACGGGCAGCTACGAAGTCGTCTTGGGAATGGATTTTATTGGCACTTTCCACGCTCACATTGATTGTAGGGCAAGGAAAGTAATTTTCCAGATTCCTGGATATCCCGAGTTTAGCTTCACTGGAGGAAGCAGTTCTGTCGGGCCAGTCGAGTTTAGGGCTAGGCCGACAAATAATATTCTTGCATCAATGGGGGTCGATGAAAGTGAAGAGCCAGCTGTTGTTCGTGATTTTATGGACGTGTTTGAAGATATATCGGGTTTATCGCCGAAGCGAGACGTGGAGTTCGCAATTGATCTTATTCCTGGTGCAGCGCCGGTATCTAAAGCGTATTATCCAATGGCACCAGTGGAGTTGGAAGAAGTCAAGAAACAGGTTGCTGAATTGCTTGAGAAGGGTTGGATTCGAAGCAGTAACTCGTCTTGGGGAGCTCCAATTCTTCTAGTTAAGAAGAAAGATGGCACGAGAAGGATGTGCATTGACTATCGAGAATTAAACCGGGTGACTATTAAGAACAAGTACCCGATCCCTCGCATTGGCGAACTTTTTGAGCAGCTTAGTGGCGCGAGGGTATTCTCGAAGCTGGATTTGCGATCCGGATATCATCAGGTCCGAGTGAAAGCAGAAGATGTTTGCAAGACGGCGTTCCGAACTCGGTATGGACATTACGAGTACTTAGTGATGCCCTTCGGAGTAACGAATGCACCGGCGATATTCATGGACTTGATGAACCGAATCTTTTCACCATTCTTGGACCGGTTTATTGTGGTGTTCATCGACGACATTCTGGTTTACTCGAAGAATTTTGGGGAGCATGCAGAACATTTGAAGATCGCACTGCAGACGTTGAGACAGGAGAAGTTGTATGCGAAGATGAGCAAGTGGGAGTTTTGGCTGGAAGAAGTAAAGTTTTTGGGGCATGTCGTGTCTGGCGATGGAATTGCCGTCGATCCCGAAAAGATTGCCGCAGTTCGAGATTGGCCGATTCCGAAGAATGTTGCGGAAATAAGAAGTTTTCTTGGACTCGCCGGATATTACAGGAGATTTGTGGAAAACTTTGCTCGTCTGGCGGAGCCGTTAACCAAGCTTACGCGCAAGGAAGTACCTTTTGTGTGGACGGATAGATGTGTGTCAGCTTTTGAGACGTTGAAGCAGAGATTGATAACCGCCCCTATTCTGACAGTGCCAGACAATTCCGGAGGATTGGTGATTCATAGCGACGCATCTGGAAAGGGATTGGGATGTGCTGTGATGCAGCATGGGAAGGTTGTAGCGTACACATCAAGACAGTTGAAGTCCCATGAGAAAAATTACCCAACTCATGACTTGGAGCTTGCGGCTGTGATTTTCGCTTTGAAAATTTAGAGACATTACCTTTTAGGCGAAAGGGTCGAAGTTTTCACGGATCATAAGAGCTTGAAGTATGTGTTCACGCAGAAAGAGCTTAATATGAGGCAACGCAGATAGTTGGAGCTGATGGCTAACTACGATCTTGATCTTAAGTGCCATCCGGGGAAGGTTAATGTCGTACCGGATGCGCTCAGTCGGTTACCAGCAATTCAGATGCTGACTACGCAGAAGGAACTCATGGAAGACTTTCGAAGATTTGATTTGGAGGTGGTGCTACCGCGTTCTTCGGGACAGTTGTTGCAGCTGTAAGTACATTCGTCGTTGATCGAGAATATTAAAGCAGCGCAATCGCAGGATTCTAGACTGCAAAAGTTTCGAGAACGGGTTGAAGCCGGACTACGAACAGATTTATTGATCCACGAAGATGGTTCGTTGAGCTATGGTAGCCGTTTGTGTGTACCAAAGGGAGATATTCGTGAAGAGCTTATGAAGGAGGCACACAGTTCAACTTATTCCGTACATCCAGGAGGCACAAAGATGTACCGAGATATTCGACAGCATTTCTAGTGGGAAGGCATGAAGCGGGAGATTGCTCGCTTTGTGGCAAAGTGCTTGGTGTGTCAGCAAGTTAAGGCTGAACATCAAAGGGTTGCTGGTTTATTGCAACCACTTCCGATTCCTCGGTGGAAGTAGGAACATATAACCATGGATTTCGTGACAGCTCTACCACGGAGTCCAAAAGGCAACAATACAGTATGGGTGATTGTTGATCGTTTGACCAAGGCAGCTCATTTTATCCCTTTTCGGGTTGGTCAATCAACAGAAGCTTTGGCGGAGCGGTACATGCAGGAGATTGTAAGATTGCATGGAATACCGGTGAGCATCGTGTCCGATCGGGACACTCGGTTCTTATCACACTTCTGGAGGAGTTTACAGGAAAGTTTGGGGACTCGATTGAAGTTTAGCACAGCTTATCATCCTCAAACTGATGGTCGGTCGGAAAGGACGATCCAAACTCTTGAAGATATGTTGAGAGCATGCATGTTGGACTTCATGGGTTCATGGGAGGATCATCTACATTTAGTGGAGTTTTCTTACAACAACAGTTTTCAGGCAACTATCTAGATGGCTCCATTTGAAGCTTTGTATGGTCGCAAATGCCGTTCACCTGTTTGCTGGGACGATATCGGTGAACGAAGATTGTTGGGACCAGATTTGGTTGTGCAGACAGTTAAGAAAGTTAACACTATCAGGAATCATATGAAGGCAGCACAAGACAGATAGAAGAGTTGGGCTGATACGTCGAGAAGACCTCTAGAGTTCGTCGTGGGTGATTTGGTATTCTTGAAGATATCACCGACTAGGGGGGTGATTCGCTTTGGAAGTCGGGGAAAGCTCAGTCCTCGGTTCGTTGGACCCTTCGAGATCTTGGAACGTGTTGACGAGGTAGCGTATCGTTTGGCGTTACCGCAGTCTTTGGCGAATGTGCACGATGTGTTTCACGTATCTCAACTCCGTCGGTATGTTCGAGATGAAACACATGTGTTGGATCATTCGGAGCTAACGGTACGAGAAGACTTGACTTTCGAGGAGCGACCGGTTGAAATTGTGGATCGAAGGGAAAAGGTTCTTAAGAACAAGGTTATCCCTCTTGTACTTGTTTCTTAGGGTAATCGCTCGCATGGAGAGTCCACTTGGGAACGAGAAGATGAAATCCGGCAGAAGTTTCCTCATCTTTTCTTGTAGTTGTTTGTCGTCTATCTTTGTAATGTTGGAATTTCGAGGACGAAATTCTTTTTGTAGTTGGGTATAATGTAACAACCGAGTCCAGTTCTACTAATTTCAGTTACCGTATGAACGGAGTGTGGCACTTATTTCATTTATCTTGCTTAATTGTGACTTATTGTAATTTTACCCCATCAATTCAATTCTGCATCTAACAATTTAAGGCATTTAAAATAAAATTAAAATACTGGTCATGGCCTGCTCGACACCCCTAACCCCGTGGTAGCGTCCCTGCATCGTGTTCTCGTCCCGTTCAGTGAAACGGACGTGTTTGGACGGCTACGCGCGCGTACGTGTGTTCGTTTTGGGGTATGCTTTTTGATTGTAAAATACTTCATTTCAAATTTTGGATCCCGCCTAAAATTTTCTTATTTCAATTTCAAATTTTTGGACCCGACCCGGGCGTAATTTGGAAATATTTTGCATTGGCGCCAAATCCTATTTTCTAATATTTTTTAAACCAACGAAACTAATTGTAACACCAGAAAATATTTTACAGTTTCTTTAAAAATCTTTTTACATTTTCTTTCCTAACTGTGCACCCTCAAATCCGTTTCTCTCTCTCTTCTCTCTCTCTCTCTCTCTCGCTTTCTCTTCTCTCTTTCTCTCCTCTAAATCTTCTCTCTCCCCTCTCTATCTCTCTCCGGGAATAAATCCAACTTTATCTCTCCTCTAAATCTTCTCTCTCCCCTCTCTATCTCTCTCCTCTCTCTCTCCTCTCGCAATCCCTCTCTCTCTCCCCCCGTATCTCTCTCTGTCTCTCCTCTATATATTTTCCTTCCTCCTTCTGTTTTTCTTTTCTCCAGAACGCGAACCCACCAACGCCGACGCCATCACCGCCTTGTCCTCCCTCACCTTTGCCCCAACGCCGACGCCATCACCGCCGGCCGCATCGCCTCCTCGCCCTCGTCAGCTCCACTGCATCTCCTTCCTCCTTTCCCCTCTTCGCGAGTACCCTGTACGAGGCCGCCACCCACCTGCAAGCCGCAGCACGTCGTGGGATCACCGCCGGCGATCTTCATACGTTCCCTGGCCTCGCGAGCACCCTCCTCGGTGAGCTTTGCATCCCTCCTCTTCTCCTTTCTTCTTATTCCTTCTCTGTTCATGTTTCTTGATCTGTATATTTCTCGCCGTCATCGTAGGCTGACCGCCGGAGCTCCGTCGACGTGATCGGCGACCACAACCACTCCACAGACCCTCGTGAGCACCCCTTCTCTATCCTCCTTCCCTACTTCTTTATTCTTTTCTGTTCTTTTATTGTTTGCATTTTAGATTATCGAGGGTTCACTGTTTTTGTGTCTCGCCGGAATCCGGCCGTGCCGGCGACGCGTCTCGACGATCCAGCGAGGTACCCTGACCTGTGTGGTTCCACTGTTCGTCGTTTGGATTCTTTCCGTGAACCGTGCGCACGTCGCGAGATTTTCCCCACCGACGTGTAACGTTCTGTTTTCCCGGTTTGCAACCCGTCAAGGCAAGTACCCCTTGCTACATGCTAAATAATATTTACATATACATTGAGAACTCCCTAAACCTGCAGTTTAACTTTAGTACCATAATTTCCCCGTTTCGTGTCAATGTCGTGTTATATCATTTTTAGCTTTCAAGCTTGAAACCTACCGTTTGCATTTACTTTATTAAACTTAATAATCACATCCATATGTTTTAATCACATTTCCACTATTGTCATAGCCTATGGCATTCTCTCTATAATTTTACTCCATTCGGACACTTGTGTGCATTTAATCTGCATTAGCTGTGATTTCGTCCATTGAACCTATATATAAATCATTGCATCTATAGACTTCTTAAAACTTGTAGTATGATTTAACGGCTATAACTGTCTTATTGTATTCTTATAATGTTGAAATCATCTCTGTAAGACAACTGATAACTGTACTGCTAAATTAATTGAAGCTGATTTATTGTTTAGTTCATTGCTTAGATTATGTTGTTGATAACCATGCTTGGTTATTTAACCCTGATTATGCTAGCTGAGTATGAGCACACCCATGATATCGTTTACACCTTGACACGACTTGCTCCATACATATTGATTGACCCGACATGGTACCGTATACTACTTGACTTGACCTGATGTACCATGACTTGACCCGCTACCTGATCTTGGGTCTAATGCCAACAAACCCGACATGTAGTCCTCATGGACCGTTCCTGTTGTCTATCCAGACAAACCTGCTTACCTGATCCTGTGTTTGCATTAGTTCTTGATTATTGAATACCTGACTTGACATACACATATAGCTTGGGGGTATGGGGAAATCAAAAGTGAAACCTGACTTGTAACTCAACAGTTCGCTACTTGTTCTGATCAGTTTTAGAGGCTAGGCCCGCCTCATGACGATGCTGCTGACATCGTTGGTCTGTACTCCTTTCCTGTTAGTGCCTAGCGGCACGTCTCGGTTTCAGCCCGAGAGTCTGTAGACCGTGGTCCCGGGCATGCACGGGATACTATTGAGTTACATCGATGATTCATCAATTTGATTTCAAAGACTTTAGAGCAGAAACCCAATAGAACAGTTTAGTTTATTCACTGCACTTTACCCTGTACTGCCTGATTTATATTACCGTTACACCTGTTCATTCATGTTTATATTCGCATTGCCTGTTACACTGTTCATATTTTATTACTTGATGACATGATGCGCTGACGTCTGGGTTTTGCATGGCCCAGATTCCGTACCTTTGCTGCAGTCCGAGCAGGAGTACTTCAGCCAGCAGGCTGAGCTGCGAGTTTCAGTAGTAGCTAGTTCAGTTATTTTTTCTGCAGTTTATTCCTGTTGTGAGCCCGCATTATGGGACATACATTCCAGTTATTGTGTATTGGATCTTTTGCTTCCGCACTTTTATTATTCTTGACTCATGTTATCTTGGCTTATGGACATGTTTTAGTTAGTGTTATTTTGTTCTTGATATCTCTACAGCCGTAATGTGACTGTGGATGGATACGTCCTACCCACAGGTAGCATGGTTGGCTATGTCACGTGCCCAATTTAGCGTACTCTGGGAAGCGGGGCGTGACACTGGTTCTTCAAAAACAGCAACGATGAGGTGATCTCAGAATTTCCGCCTGCGCCGAAAGAGCTGGAGGATGGAATATATACCACTGCAGATAACCTCAAGAAAATTGATTTGGGGACGGCAAACGACCCGCGACCGACATTCGTCAGCGAGCTGCTATCTGAAGAAAGAGTGGCTGCGTTAAAAGACGTACTTATGCAGTACAGAGATTGCTTCGCATGGAACTATTCCGAAATGTCAGGACTAGAACCATAAATTGCTGTGCATAAATTAGCGATATCTCCGGACGTTAAGCCGGTCAAACAAGCGCCAAGAAGAATGCGGCTCGAGCTTGAGATGAGTATCAATGCCGAGGTCAAGAAGCTAATCGACTCTGGCTTTATCCAGGAGGTTCAATATCCTGAATGGATCGCCAACATCGTCCCAATGATGAAGAAAAATGGGACAGTACGCATATGCGTGGACTTCCGGGATCTCAATAAGGCTTGCCCGAAAGACGATTTCCCAGTGCCAGTCACTGAGCCGATGATAGATAACACGTCCACTCATGAAGTTTTCTTCTTCATGGACGGCTCATCAGGATATAATCAGATCAAGATGCATCCCGAAGACCAGAAGCACACCGCTTTTCAGACTCCTCTGGGAATATTCTGTTATAAGGTGATGCCCTTCGGTCTAAAAAACGCCGGTGCTACTTATCAGAGGGCCATGACGAAGATCTTCGATGACCTTATACATGAAATTGTCGAATGCTATATCGACGACCTCGTGGTGAAAAGAAAATCGTACGAGGAACATCTCGAGCATCTTAAGACCGTATTTCAACGCCTTCGACGATACAACTTGAAGATGAATCCTCTCAAGTGCGCATTCGGAGTTTCCTCGGGCAAATTCCTGAGATTCGTCGTCCGACACCGAGGTATTGAGATAGATCCGTCGAAGATTAAGGCGATCATGGAAATGCCTCCGCCGAGAACTCTCAAACAGCTGCGGTCTCTTCAGGGAAAGCTTGCATATATTCGGCGATTTATAGCCAACCTTTCAGGTAAGTGTCGTCCTTACAGCCACCTGATGAAGAAGGGGGCCCCGTTCGTCTGGGATCAAAAATGCCAAAGCGCGCTAGACGAAATCAAGCAGTACTTGCAAAACCCGCCAGTGCTGGCTGCTCCGGTCACGGGAAAGCCCCTCATTCTCTATACGACCGCCCTCGAAGGTTCTTTAGGTGCATTATGGGTGCAAGAGAATGACCAAGGAAAAGAAAGAGCACTCTACTATTTAAGTCGAGTCCTGCTGGGGGCAGAAAGCAACTACTCCTCCATTAAAAAACATTGCCTGGCGTTGATCTTTGCGATAACAAAGCCCAGGCACTATGCGTTGGCGCATGAAGTCCGTCTCATTTCGAAGGTGGACCCCCTTAAATATTTGATGTCAAAGGCCATATTGACGGGGCGACTCGCTAAATGGGCCCTACTCTTGATAGAGTTCTCGATAACTTATCAACCTCTCAAGGCAGTAAAAGGCCAGGCCATCTCCGACTTCCTCGCTGAGCATCCGATACCTGCCGATTCCCCTCTGAATTGCGAACTGCCAGACGAACATGCGTTTGACGCGATCGATGGGAGCGATACCCGATGGGAGCTTTATTTTGATGGAGCGTCTTCCATGAAAAAGTGCAAACAAAGTACCCCTATAATCAAATCAGGGGTAGGCCTTATCTTCGTGACCCCACGAGGAGGGATAATGCGCTTTGCTTTCTCCTTAACAGAACCAAGGATGAACAATGAAGCCGAATACGAAGCTTTGATAGCAGGCCTCGAGATTTCCATCGACATGGGAATTGAGAACCTCCTCATATACGGAAACTCCCAACTGGTCGTCAGTCAAGTAAATGGCGACTACCAAACATGCAAACCAGAGCTGGTGAAGTACGGCGAAAAGGTGCGACGGCTGTTGACCCAAATTCCCTCCTACACTTTGGAAAACATCCCGCGTGCGGAAAACAGCAAAGCGGACGCTTTGGCCAAGCTCTCTAAAGAACTGGCTGACGAGAATCTCGATGGTGTCAGAATTGTGGTACAAAGCCGTCGGGTGTTTGCCCCAGCAGAAACATCTTCGGAATCATCCGAAGGAAAGGGAGCGACTGAGCAGATGACCCTGCAAATAAAAGACCGAGAAAAGGCTGAGGATTGGAGAGAAGTCTTCATTGACTACTTTAAGTCCCATCGAACACCCGAAGATGCGTCCTCAAGACATCAGCTTATGAAACGAGCTATGTCTTTCGCCTTCGTCAATGATACTCTGTACAAGAGGTCGTTCGATTCTCTATGGTTGAGATGCCTAGGACCTGACGAAGCGAAAAGAGTCGTTCAGGAAGTTCATGACGGACTCTGCGGTTCTCACCAAGCAGGCCCGAAGATGAAGTTGAAGATAAAACGGATGGGTTACTACTGGCCCACGATGATTCAGGACTTCCTCGAATATGCGAAGCAATGCCACTCATGCCAAATTTATGGGGACTTCATCCACCAGCATCCAAATCCACTACATCCAACGGTGGCCAGCTGGCCGTTCGAAATGTGGGGAACTGACATAGTCGGCCCCATCGAACCAGCATCGTCTAGAGGACATCGCTTCATCTTGGCAACGACTGACTACTTCTCCAAATGGGCAGAAGCAGTACCATTGAGGGAAGTGAAGACGGAGAATATCCTCCATTTCTTCAAGACGCACGTCATATATCGGTTTGGAACCCCGCGACGGATCATCTCCGATAACGGGCCAGTCTACAGAAGCCATAAAATCAGTCACTTCGCGCAACAACATAATATAGACTGGAGATATTCCTCAGTTTATAATTCCCGAGCTAACGGTCTAGCTGAGGCCTTCAACAAGACCTTGACAAAGATCGTGAAGAAGACGGTGTCCCGAAATAAGAAGGACTGGCACGAGAGACTGCAAGAAGCTCTCTGGGCATATCGGACCACGTTCAAGACGGCCACGAACACTACGCCATATGCGTTAGTGTTCGGTACAGAAGCAGTACTCCCCCTCGAGATAGAGTTACCCTCTCTACGAGTGGCAGTCCATTACGAGTTAACGGACGAAGAACATGCTCACCTTCGGCTTGAAGAGCTTGATGCCCTTGATGAAACCCGGCTCATAGCGCAACAAAATCTGGAGGCTTATAAAGCAAAGATGACACGCTCATATGAAAGATTAACCCGGCCGAGGACATTCCGCCAAGGCGAACTCGTGCTAGTGGTCAAAAGACCCATGATCCCCAATCGAGCCAAGCGGGGAAAATTCGAGCCGAACTATGAAGGCCCGTACATCATAGACAAGGTCTATCAAGGTGGAGCCTATCTGCTCATAGATATGCACGGTGAAAGGCCTTTCAGGCCAATAAATGGTCGCTTCCTGAAGAAATACTACGCCTAACGAGTCACAGCCTAGGTCAATGATAGATGACGACGATTATATTCGCTCGCTATCTTCCTAAGCCCAAACTCTATAAGTAGTAGCCGGCCTTCTTCTCCACGGACCGAAACGTCCTTAAACTAATGACGGACCGAAACGTCCTTAAACTAATGCCGGACCGAAACGTCCTTAAACTAATGACGGACCGAAACGTCCTTAAACTAGCTAATGACCGAAACGTCTTTAAACTACTACCGCGGCATCCTCAGGCTGACGAATAAAAAATATATAAAATATATATATATATATATAATAATAATTAAAAAAAAAGAGACGGTATATCCATAAGCAAAATGGGCACGGATGAAAATCCGAAAGGGCTCCGTGAGTAAAAACAGCAGGGCTGCCGGCGAGTGTTCGTGAACACCCGAAAGGGTGCGACCTCGTAAAAAAAAAGAATAAAAAGAATAAATAAAAAAAGGTATGTCCATAAGCAAAATGGACACGGATGAAAACCCAAAAGGGCTCCGTGAGTAAAAACAGCAGGGCTACCGGCGAGTGTTTGTGAAAACCCGAAAGGACGCAACCTCGTTAAAAGACACTTGCAGGGTCCTCTCGATCTTGTAAGGAGAAACCACCCGCGTGAGATCCTTACGACTCACAAAGGAACAACACACTTAGGGATCCTCATGATTCCTAAAGAGAAAATACACTTGCGAGATCCTCACGACTCGTAAGGAGAACTCTCTTATGGGACCCTCACGACTCGTAAGATTTGAAAGTCTTAACTTACAGAGACCTAAACCTGTGCTTAAGCAAACCCCCCACAACCTTGGATATTTCCCTACAAGCGGCTCAGTACTGACCCTTGTATACAATCCACGGGCGCGAATAAACATTTCCTTAACCAAGTCCCACCCGTGACTGGGGATATGTCCATACGGTGAACAACCCTTGTAAGTCCTCTCGACTTATAAGGAGAAAACCCTTTTGTAAGATCCTTACGACTTACAGGGGAACATACACTTAGGAATCCTCACGGTCCCTAAGGAGAAAACACACCTACGAGATCCTCACGACTTATAGGGAGAAATACCTTTGTGAGACCCTTACGGCTCATGAAGTCAAAAGCCTTAGTCGACAGGATTCTAACCCTGTTCGCTAAGCCACCTTTGTTCGACATCGACAAAGGCAAATGATGATTCGCTCCTGGCAATATTCCAGTTGTAGCGATGCTGATGCCTAAACCGGTATCAAATTCCAAGCCCTTTCATGGAAAATGATGATTCGCTCCTGACAATATTCCAGTTGTAGCGATGCTGATGCTGAGATTGGCACCAGATTCCAAGTTCCACACTCGCAATAAAAATCAGCGAGCTAAAAATGCATACGAAATAGCCGAAATGATGGGGCAACTTGCAATAAAAAGCAGCAAGTAAAAACGTATGCACACAACATAGCCGAAATGATTGGGCAACTCGCAATAAAAAGCAGCGAGTAAAAAATAGAATAAACAGCCGAAATGATTGGGCACCGCGAAAAATAGCCGAAATGATTGGACAATCGCGACCTTCGCGATATAAAAGCTGAAATGATAGAGCATCGCGGAAATAAAACAATAATAAAAAAATATGATGAAACTTTCGCCCTACAATTGAGATCCCATCGATCCCTGTATACAATCCAAGGGCACAAACAAAGACGGAACCACACCTTCCCAACAGGCTCCGCCAGAAAGCAAAGCCAAATCTCGACGGTTCACAAACAGCCTAGAGAGGACCGTGACATTCGTCTCGATACAGCAGACGCAGTGCCAGCAAATGATACGAAGATCAAATTCCTAGCTTCACGGTTTTGACGGTAACTTATATAAAACCTGAAAGACCACCACAGATCAGTTCGACACCCAGGGAAACCAGTGTCCTTGGCAAAATCCTTCGACTCAGGGAAACTAGAGTCCTTGATGAGAGCCTCCTGATTCGCGTCGGCCCGCAGAGAAATCAGTGTCTCCGCAGGAATACTCTGATTCGTTTCAACCCCGAAGAAACCAGTGTCTTCGGCAAAATCCTTCGACTCAGGGAAACCAGTGTCCTTGACGAGAACATTATGATTCGCGTCGACCCGCAGGGAAACTAGCGTCTTTGCAGGAATACATCGATTCGTTTCAACCCCAGGGAAACCAGTGTCCTTGGCAACTACCTCAATTCAGGGAAACTAGCGTCCTTGATGAGAGCCTCCTGATTCGCGTCGGCCCGCAGAGAAACCAGTGTCTCCGCAGGAATACTCCGATTCGTTTCAACCCCAAAGAAACCAGTGTCTTCGGCAAAATCCTTCGACTCAGGGAAACCAGTGTCCTTGACGAGAACATTCTGATTCGTGTCAACCCGCAGGGAAACTAGCGTCTTTGCAGGAATACATCGATTCGTTTCAACCATAAGGAAACCAGTGTCCCTGGCAACTACCTCAATTCAAGGAAACTAGCGTCCTTGATGAGAAACTCCTGATTCGTGTTGGCCCGCAGAGAAACTAGTGTCTCCGCAGGAATACTCCGATTCGTTTCAACCCCGAAGAAACCAGTGTCTTCGGCAAAATCCTTCGACTCAAGGAAACCAGTGTCCTTGACGAGAACATTCTGATTCGCGTCGACCCGCAGGGAAACTAGCGTCTTTGCAGGAATACATCGATTCGTTTCAACCCCAGGGAAACCAGTGTCCCTGGAAAATACCTCAAGTCAGGGAAACTAGCGTCCTTGATGAGAAACTATTGATTCGCGTCGGCCCGCAGAGAAATCAGTGTCTCCGCAGGAATACTCCGATTCGTTTCAACCCCGAAGAAACTAGTGTCTTCGGCAAAATCCTTCGACTCAGGGAAACCAGTGTCCTTGACGAGAACATTCTGATTCGTGTCGACCCGCAGGGAAACTAGCGTCTTTGTAGGAATACATCGATTCGTTTCAACCCCAGGGAAACCAGTTTCCCTGGCAAATACCTCAAGTTAGGGAAACTAGCGTCCTTGATGAGAAACTCTTGATTCGCGTCGGCCCGCAGAGAAACCAGTGTCTCCGCAGGAATACTCCGATTCGTTTCAACCCCGAAGAAACAAGTGTCTTCGGCAAAATCCTTCGACTCAGGGAAACCAGTGTCCTTGATGAGAACATTCTGGTTCGCGTCGACCCGCAGGGAAACTAGCGTCTTTGGAGGAATATATCGATTCGTTTCAACCCCAGGGAAACCAGTGTCCTTGGAAACTACCTCAATTCAGGGAAACTAGCGTCCTTGATGAGAGCCTCCTGATTCGCGTCGGCCCGCAGAGAAACCAGTGTCTCCGCAGGAATACTCCGATTCGTTTCAACCCCGAAGAAACCAGTGTCTTCGGCAAAATCCTTCGACTCAGGGAAACCAGTGTCCTTGACGAGAACATTCTGATTCGCGTAGACCCACAGGGAAACTAGCGTCTTTATAGGAATACATCGATTCATTTCAACCCCAGGGAAACCAGTGTCCCTGGCAAATACCTCAAGTCAGGGAAACTAGCGCCCTTGATGAGAAACTCCTGATTCGCGTCGGCCCGCAGAGAAACCAGTGTCTCCGCAGGAATACTCCGATTCGTTTCAACCCCGAAGAAACTAGTGTCTTCGGCAAAATCCTTCGACTCAGGGAAACCAGTGTCCTTGACGAGAACATTCTGATTCACGTCGACCCGCAGGGAAACTAACGTCTTTGCAGGAATACATCGATTCGTTTCAACCCCAGGGAAACCAGTGTCCTTGGCAACTACCTCAATTCAGGGAAACTAGCGTCCTTGATGAGAGCCTCCTGATTCGCGTCGGCCCGCAGAGAAACCAGTGTCTCCGCAGGAATACTCTAATTCGTTTCAACCCCGAAAAAACCAGTGTCTTCGGCAAAATCTTTCGACTTAGGGAAACCAATGTCCTTGACGAGAACATTCTGATTCGCGTCGACCCGCAGGGAAACTAGCGTCTTTGCAGGAATACATCGATTCATTTCAACTCCAGGGAAACCAGTGTCCCTGGCAAATACCTCAAGTCAGGGAAACTAGCGTACTTAATGAGAAACTCCTGATTCGCGTCGGCTCGCAGAGAAACCAGTGTCTCCGCAGGAATACTCCGATTCGTTTCAACCCCAAAGAAACCAGTGTCTTCGGCAAAATCCTTCGACTCAGGGAAACCAGTGTCCTTGACGAGAACATCCCGATTCGCGTCGACCCGCAGAGAAACTAGCGTCTTTGCAGGAATATATTGATTCGTTTCAACCCCAGGGAAACCAGTGTCCCTGGAAAATACCTCAATTTAGGGAAACTAGCGTCCTTGATGAGAGCCTCCTGATTCGCGTCGGCCCGCAGAGAAACCAGTGTCTCCGCAGGAATACTTCGATTCGTTTCAACCCCGAAGAAACCAGTGTCTTCGGCAAAAACCTTTGACTCAGGGAAACCAGTGTCCTTGACGAGAACATCCTGATTCGCGTCGACCCGCAGAGAAACTAGCGTCTTTGCAAGAATACATCGATTCGTTTCAACCCCAGGGAAACCAGTGTCCCTGGCAAATACCTCAATTCAAGGAAACTAGCGTCCTTGATGAGAGCCTCCTGATTCGCGTCGGCCCGCAGAGAAACCAGTGTCTCCGCAGGAATACTCCGATTCGTTTCAACTTCGAGGAAACTAGCGTCCTCGGCAAAATACTTCGACTCAGGGAAACCAGTGTCCTTGACGAGAACACCCCGATTCGCGTCGACCCGCAGAGAAACTAGCGTCTTTGCAGGAGCACCTCGACTCGTTTCAACCCCAGGGAAACCAGTGTCCTTGGCAAACTCCTCAACTCAGGGAAACTAGCGTCCTTGATGAGAGCCTCCTGATTCGCGTCGGCCCACAGGGAAATCAGTGTCTCCGCGAGAACTTCCCGATTCGTCTCAACTTACAAGATAAAGCCTTTGGTGGCAAGGATTAAAAAACTTGTTTCCTAAGCACTGGGACCCTGCAAGTCGGTCTAAAACGGTCTCTTGCATACTATCCACGGTTCTCACTCTCCAAAGTCGAATCTCGACAAGGAGGGAAATAACCGCTTACGAGTCCTCTCGACTCATAAGAGGGAAAATTCTCTTATAGGATCCTTACGACTTATAAGAGAAAGCGCACTTAGGAATCCTCCCGATTCCTAAGGAGAAAATCCACCTACGAGATCCTCTCGATCCGTAGGGAGAAAAGTCTCTATGAGACTCTCACGGCTCATAGAGTTGAAAAGTCTTAGACGGCAGATATGAACCTGCGGCCCAAGCCATCGCTATCCCTTGAAGAAACTAAAATATTCGCTCTATTATCTGTCAACCATGTTTACTAAGGTAACATGCGGATAATAAAAGAAAGAAGAAAGCGACAGAAAGAACATCTGATTGGCGTTGGATCAAGCATTCGAGACACACTCATTCATGCGCATGCAAAAGACTCAGAACGAGAAATAAGACAAGCCGAAATAAAAAAATTTCCATTCATATTGCAAAAGGGTTCTTACAATCATAAAGAAATAAATAACAACATTATTGAAATGTTTACAATGGTATAACCTTAGACCCAGGACATGGATTGAGGAACTCGAAAGTAACCCTATCTAAGACTTTCCAAGCCTGGCGAACCATCCTAGTGTGCTTTCTTTCGTGAGCACAAGCGTCGGGATCCCCCCTGATGTCCTCCTCCCTCCAATAAGTAGCAAGTATGGCAGATTGTTGGAAAGCCTGGTGTAGGAGATTGACAAGATTGTCTCGCCGTCTCTTCGAGATTAGGTGTATCAGATACACCGAGTGCACTTTATCCTCAGCAGCATCCAACGCCCCAAGCGGCACACCGGAACAGAATAAGGGAAGTGCTTCCCAAATGGCTCCCACGATAATCTTCAGGAGAGAGGAGCGTCGAGGAAGCAGTTGACCATTGTACGCGTCGAAGCGACTCATGATCTCGGCACACTCGGCATTGGTAAATTCTCGGTTCTTAGAACGGCCGAGTTGGCGGATGTCTCCGTAAGAGATGATTTCATCGAGGTCGTACATGTGGGCGTTCATTGCTCCTGTAAAACAAAATTAACAGAATTAGCAGACAGACTGATTAAGCGAATTCTTATTAAAAACGGGCACAGGAAGTCAAACTCCTCGAGAGCAATGCTCTGCAAACAGGAGTGGCACCTATCAAATTCAGTAATGAGGAGAATTTGAAGAAAATCCCCTAAGAACACTGAGAGCTTTGCTCTGAAAAGATAATAATAATAATAATAATAATATAAAATGCCATCTTTAACTTCCAAAATCCACGAAGAACTCTTAAGAGTTCTTCTGTACGATTTGAAAGGAGCAAAGCTCCATTAACACATTAAGAAAATACAAGGAAAATCTTTCAGAGAGCAGAGCTCCATTAATGGAACCTTAATAGGATTCCCTTTAGTTTTCTTTAGATCCTTTTAGACCTATAGAGCAAAGCTCTGCTAAATGAAACCCTAAATGCGTCTTCTTTAGATCAGGGATCTATTGAGAGTAAGGCTCTTGAAATTAATTTAATTTAATCCAAATTAATTTTTACCTAAAAATTTTCTAGAGTTTTAACTCTTAAAAGTGCTTGAACAAAAAGAGCAGGGCTCTGGACGAAATTCTTATGAAGAGATGAAAATCATCTGAGGGACCAAAGGTCCTATTTATAGACAATAAGTGCCGTTTCAATCTCCCAACGGTTGGGGTTCTGCCACCGCTGCGCTCACGTTTGGGGCCACGTAAGCACAACGGTGGGGGGGGTATTTGTTTACCCCAATCAGAGCAAAGCTCTATTCAAATTCCAAGACGGGAAATGAAGCAACGCTTCTGATTCCCCCAATCAGAGCAAAGCTCTACTTCGAAAATTTAAATTTTAATAAATGAAGCAACGCTTCAGATCTCCTGCGCTGCGCGCAGAGCGCCACGTGTCAAAATCAGGCACGCTAACGCAGGGAGCGCAACGCCCAAGGCAGCGCACCCAATTAGAGCAAGGCTCTATTTAAAACAAAAATTAAAGGAAGCAACGCTTAAATTGCGCAAGTGCTGTGCTGCGCCACACGTGTCAGCGCAGTTCCGCAAGCGCAGGTGCGCAAGCGCAGTTGCGCTGCGCTGTGCGCTGCGCGACACGTGTCAAGCGCTGGGGTATTTGCGCCAAACAGAATTAAAATTCCAGTAAGATCTTTCTGTTCTTGTTAAAACAAGAAGATTGTCTTCTGTAAAACAGAAGCCCTTGGATCAAAGATCCAACGGTGGGGAAAATTTCCTAAATCACTCAGAGAATGATCTCTTTAACAAATTTAACAAATTAATGGGCACTATATAAAGGTCCCTGGACCCCAATTCAAGACAACAACACAGAACATCAAGAACTTCAAAAAAAAAACAGAGAGAGCTCTGAAGAATTTTGAGAAGAACTCAAAGAAAAAAAAAGGTAAAAACCTTTATAAAAGAGAAGAATTTCTTTTGAATAGATCATTGATCTAAGAACAAGATCAGTGGTCTTCAATAAAAAATAATAATAAATAATAACAGTGTCTTGCACTTTCTTATGAACCATTCGTTCTGGAATCTTAAAGATTCTTTTCTTGAATCCATAATTGGATCAAGTTATTGAAACAGTACCTTGCACTTGCAAAAACTGCACTGTCGCACTCCTGGGTTGGTGCAAGCCACCAGGGAGCATCACGTGTCAGTATCATAACCACTTGCGCTATGCGCTTTTAAAAAATAGAGCATTGCTCTTTAAAGTTGGCGCAACTCACCAGAGCGCGCCACGTGTCACAGCGCAACAGCGCAGCGCGCTGTTGCAGCGCATTGCGCTTGTGTGACACGTGTCACCTCCATAAGCGCTTGCGCTCATTAATTGGCGCAGAGCGCCGACAAGCTACTGTCAGATAATTAATGCACTGCAGAAGGGCCAAGCCCAATTAAAAAAGGCCTAACAGGCCAAATTAAATGCAATGCATTATTTTAAAGAAGGGCAGAGCCCAAACAGATGCTCTGCATCATTTATAAAGGGACAGAGCCCAAATCAGAAAGGCCTAGCAGGCCAAAATAAAATGCAGTGCATTATTAAACAGGGGCAAAGCCCTAGCACAGGCCTAATAGGCCAAAGATAAAAACGTTGAACATTTTCAATTGGACTTAGCCCTATCATGGCCGTAAGTCCTCAAACTAAATTGACTGAGTAAGATCGCTCTCTTAAATCAATTTACATCCGGTTCAAGGGTACATCTCTGAACTCCTCTGACACCTATCGTTGTAATCCTTCAACGATGTCAGAGAGGTGACAGGTCCCGACAACCACACATCCATATGGACTGCGGGGTCCTTAAACCCGTGGACTAATGCGTCCTTAAACACACCCAGATGGACTATGGGGTCCTTAAACCTATGGACTTATGCGTCCTTAAACACACCCATATGGACTGCGGGGTCCTTAAACCCGTGGACTAATGCGTCCTTAAACACACCCAGACGGACTGTAGGGTCTTTAAACCCATGGACTTACGCGTCCTTAAACTAACGGACTAATGCGTCCTTAAACACACCAAGGCGGACTGTGGGGTCCTTAAACCCATGGACTTATGCGTCCTTAAAGTAACGGACTAATGCGTCCTTAAACATATCCATATGGACCATGGGGTCCTTAAACCCATGAACTAATACGTCCTTAAACTAATATCCGTCCTCAAAACAGGAACAGTGGACCATCATGTCCCTAAACTGGCAATGGACCGCAATGTCTTTAAACTACCTATGGACCACTACGTCCCTAAACTGGAACAATAGAGACCTCAAACGCTCTTTTGTCGGATCTAAACGATCCCGTTTAAGTTGATCTTAGCCTCAAATATGGCTAACGCATCCTTAAACATTCAAATATGCTTTAGTCCCAAATTGGACTATAAGATCCCCAATTAACTTCGGTTCAAGTGTACATCTTCGAACTCCTCTGACACCTGTCGTTGTAATCATTCAACGTCGTCAGAGAGGTAACGGGTCCCGATGGCCATATACATTAAATGGACCACTCCGTCCCTAAACTGGAACACTAGAGCCCCTTAAATGCTCTTTCCGTTAGGTTGATCTTAGTCTCAAATCAGACTAACGTATCCTTAACGAACGTTTAAGTTGATCTTAGCCTCAATATGGCTAACGTATCCTTAAACTAAAAACCAAACCCAAATCTAAGTAACTACGGATTTAGACTAATCCACGTCCTACGGCGACGGCATAACTTAGTCTCCGTATACAATCCATGGGCATCCACAAAACAAAACAAACACACACGACACGAAGTGAAATTTCTGGAGAAGGAGAAAGTTGTTACCGCGATGCGGTAGCGTAATTAACTGCAGGGGCTTGCGCCTGCAGGGAAGAGTGTCCCCACAATCAAAAACCCCTCAAGCGAGGGGGAATCTGACGAAGTCTGCTATATCGACCGCATCCGTCTAAACCTCCGATACACGGTGCCATAAATCAACTTGGCATTTTCGGAGAGGTGGACGGATAAAACCAAATAGCATCTGCCCCGAATCTCAGGCAAGACGTCCTCACGTCGTTGCCGTCTTTCGGAAGGGAACAAAGTGTGTGTGTGGGGTAGGTCGTTACCCCGTGAAGTTTTTCTAAGGTATTTTTTTAAGAAAATACGAAAAGAGGTGATTACAAGTTCAATGTATTTTAATGAAAAAGTGCTACTATTGTTATTTCATATGAGAATTTTGATGAAATTTGATTTTAAATATTAGGGTTTAAGGTTAAAAATATTGTGTAAAAACTTGGTTGATCAAAGAATACAGGATAAGGAGTTTCTAGGGTTTAGAAAAAAGGATATCGGTATTAACTCCACTTACCGATATAAATTTTGAAATAGAATTTCAATGAAGAGGAAGAGAGATTGAGAGGGACTTACGGTTTGAATACGCTAAGAAGAGTTTAAGGAAGAAGAGGGAATCCTTGTGGTGTCATGGGAGCTCTGGATGTTGCTTCGATTTTCGCCGGAAGTTGCTTGCTCGTTAACTCCTCTTTACTCCACTTGTACTTAGGAAATTTTTGAGAGAATTTTGCTATAATTTTCAGAATGGTGCCGAACCAAAGTAGGGGATGGTATTTATAGTGGAGAATTAGGGTTTTGGAATTAAAATGGTGGATTAAAAAGTATTAAAATTATGATAAATTATGAAATGAAGGGTCTCTGTTTGATTGCAAAGAAATCAAACAGTGTAGAGGAGTTAGGGGCAGGTGAAGAGGCAAGTGTGCAAAGCCCGGAGTTGTTTGGCCATGATCTGACCGTCGGTGTTGGTTTTTAGAGGGGTTTGGCCGGTCGATCTCGAGGCAATTTCCTCGAGATTCGTGCTACTTGATAAATTCAGTATTTAAACCCTTTTGCACATGTTTGATTTTTCTGAACTTTTCATTTCCATGTGTATTGCACGTGTAATCTTTTGGGCTTCCAAAAAGCTAAAAAAATTCAGAAAAAATAATGTGTCTGATGGGAATCGAACACAGGGGCTACGTCACAGCAGTGCAAGACTTTACCAGTGAGCTACAAATTGTTTCTTACTGTTATTTAACAAAATTGACTTATAACTCAAACTCAGGCTGTAAACTTATTTCTGTACATTAAAATGGAAAATTTAGTACAGTAAATTCAGAGTCGTTACAATAGGGATAGATCCAAGAGAATGTTGGGACTTTCATAGTCCAGATATATAGACACCATACTAAAGAGGTTTAGTATGGAAGATTACAAGCGTAGTAATTTACCCGCTTGTCACGGAATCACCCTCTCAAAAGATATGGCTTCCAAGACTGATGAGGGGAGGGCTCGCATGAGCATTATACCTTATGCTTCGGTGGTAGGGTCTATAATGTATGCGATGTTATATACCAGACCAGATATAGCTTATGCACTTAGCATAGTAAGCCGGTAACCCAGGGGAGAAACATTGGATATCTGTAAACAACATTCTGAAGTATCTGAGAAGGATTAAAGAGATGTTCTTGGTGTACGATAATGGAGACCTACAGATAGATTCCTGTACCATTTCAAGCTTCCAAAGTGATAAAGATGACATCAAGTTTATCTCAGGTTATGTGTTTACCTTCAACAGAGGGGCAGTATGTTGGAAGAGTTCCAAATAGGATACCGTAGCAGACTCAACGATGGAGGCTGATTACATTGATGCAAATGATGCCGCAAAAGAAGCGCTCTGGATGAGGAAGTTCATCTCTGAACTTGAGGTGATTCCGTCTATTGTTGATCCAATACCTTTGTATTGCGATAACAATGGGGCTATGGAATTAGCAAAGGAACCACAGTCCCATCAGCAATCCAGACACATCTTGAGGCGGTATCACCTAATCAAAGATATCGTAAATCGCCAGGAGATCGAGGTTCAGATGGTAGATACAAAAGAAAACTGTCACGCCCGCTTCCTAAAATATGTAAATACGAAACGTAACAAAGCCAGCCATACTACCTATGGTGAGAAAATATCCTTCCATAGTCACATTACGGCTGTCAAACAGATATCAAAAACAGTAAATAAATATCTACATATCACATGTCCAAACTGCCACAATAAATAATAACGAGAAAGATAGCGGAAACTAGTAAAGATCCAACAAGAAATAATATCCTAGCCTCGTCCCTTATGGGATCACAATGAATCCATAATTAGAAAATAAATGTAAAGCATCACTAAACTAAATTAGCAGAAAGCTCTTCACTGCTCAGCTTGTCTATCAAAGTATTCTTGATCTTCCTGTGATAACGTTAGAGGAACTGGCCCATACAAAATCCAGATGTTAGCGCGTCATAAATATTATAATAATAATAATAATAAACTGAACATTGTGCTATATAGGATGTCACGTGCAAGAGTGAGATATGAGTATAAACAAAATCAACCACATGTGTTATAATAGCAGGATATAGGTATTCAAATATGTTATGTGTATCCTAAAGTCTTTGTTTCTAACTTAACTATCCTACAGGTATTTGTAACCAATGAATGTACTCCTCCATGTAACTCAAAAGTATATATCCCGTTACCCTCCGGGACCACGTACACAAGATATATCCTGTTACCCCCCTCCCCCCGGATCACGGATGCAAGATGTATGAATCAAGAATGATTCTGTTCCATTATCCACCGAAACCACGGAAACATGTAATATCCTTTTAATTTACACTTCAGTTACACTTTTGATTTCTCCATTTCCTCAGGTTTCGTTTCCAAGTCGGGTATGAATAGTATCTACCTAATGCCGACACAGGAGAAGGCAGGTACAGATTATATCTATCTAGACAGCATGTCACGTCCATCAGGACAACAAGTCAGGATTGTTGGTATCAGTAAGTATTACAAGTAAAATGGTACAAGAAAGATAGAAATAACAGTAATAAGATGACGGGTTATAAGCATGTCAATGATAGTATATTAAATTAGATAAAGTGTTTATTTTGCAATGTTATCATGTAAATAGATCTTGATGAATACGGTTGTAACCGTCATTTAGGTGCGATAAATAATGTAACAAAAAATAACCACATTAATTCCTACATTTCGATTTATCGATTGACCAAACCAGAATTGTTTGTCATAATCACTAGTTATAGATATAATTTGTATAAACATTATAAACTGCAATTATAAAACTTGTTATTGTTAACTAACTAACCATGTACGGATTATATATATATAACAGTATAATAATAATAAATAATATTACGACAATATATATATATATATATTATTTTACGTAGATTATAGCATGTAGTAAGTTATAAACTTGCACCGGTCTCGACGAATGTGGATACGAACACGGACGAACACGGACCGACGAAAAACCCGAAACAACTCCAAGCTTGCTCTCTGTTGGGTGCCTCAGCGATGGAGTCGACGACGATAGCTAATGCTCGTCTCTGTCGACGGTGAGAACTGAGATGAGGTGACGTCGACTAGTGTTGATCGACAGCAACAAGGCAGCCGGTGAAGTCTCTACGAGAGATAAAGCTGCAGGATGAAGGCGATGTCAACCGGCTGCGGTGAGGTCTGTAGGACGAGGGAGTCGGTAACGACGATGGGGAAACATGCTCTGTTGTTTGGATCGGTCGATGGTGGGGAGGAGATCTCGATGAGGATGCTAGCGATGAGGATGGGTTCTTGGTGTTGATGATCAGAGGCGTGGGTTCTTATTGCATACGTGAGGAAGATGATGAAGGTGACAATGGCCGGAGTTGGGTTCAGCAATGATGACAACGATGATGGGTTCGAAGTTAGGCTCCCAGTGAGGTGAAGTGATGGTGTTAATGATATGGGTACAGTGATGGATGTAGGTGACGATGGCGAAGGAAGTTGATGGCGAGGAGGATGCTCGGGAGAGGCAGTCGACGAAGATGACGATGATGGTGGCTGTGGGGTGTTGGTTGATGGAGATGGGTTCGGTGGAGGAACAAGACGATAGTGGTCGGAGGTGGAAATGGCAACGTGGTGATGCTCGGGCTTGGAGGCAATGACTGGGATCGGTGTTTTGTTAAAGAAGAGGAGGAGGTGGTTAATGGTGGCAAGGGTGAGAAGTTGGCTACGAGGGAGAAAGAGAAAGTTGAGGCAGATGAGAGAGAGAGGGAGAGTTTTATTTGTATAGGAAAATATATATTTATTTTATATAGTGTGTGTGTGTGTATAGATTTGTATAAAAGTAAATAATTCTATATAAAGATATTACGATCCCTCATCTGTCTCTACTAAATCTAAAAATATCAGAAGCTGTCTACACATAGGTATTATCTTAACAGCCCACTTAAAACATAAATATATTGACTAGAAAAATATAATCTAACATATCACACACAATATCTTAGGATGTTTATGATTTAGGTGCAATAGATAATCGTCAATAAAATATCATGAGATATTTAAATGAGATAAAACATACTGACAATTAGTATATAAAAGAAATATCCATAACGTATGGCTACCAGAAAATATATATGTAGATTTAAATATTGTATATCTATTATTTGAGATTCACATAGATTAGTCTGCGGATAAATATTAGTAAAAAGATACGTTAGCACCATAACGGATTTCACACAAGCAGGTCGGGTCCGATAAACACATATACTATCCAAATCAATCACAACCCAAACAATAATAATATAAAAAATTCAAAATACTAATTAATATCGTTAAATAACGTACAATCATGCTAGGGTGTTACAAAAATACGGCGGATCCATTCACAAAGGCCCCCCCTCAAGTGTAGTTTGAGCGACCTTTTGAGATGTTGGGTATGCGGTATACCAACAACTGGTTCTAGAGCAGACGTTGGGTACTCGATACGCCAATAACAGGCTTAGTGCAAGTGGGAGATTGTTGGATATGTATGCCCTAGAGGCCTTTATTGTATAGGATGTTAGGGATATGAATGTACAGGACAATCTTGCTCAATATGATATTATGCTATTTGGTTTGTCTTTATCTTAACAAGTATATTTTACTGGTTATTACATATCGTTGGTACATGTTGATAAAACCCGTAGAATTTTTGCTTGACTACCAGCGTTATGATAGCGATCATACTTGTGCGGGATGGATAGTCGATAAGCACATGCTTAAATGTCCCTAGTCATGGGAGAATCGAGACTGGACATCGATATTCCAGAATAGACTAGAACCATGAAGAGGGACGATGGTTGATCCCATAGCCATTGGTGTACGACACAAAGATTGTATATAGGTGCTCATTAGGTTATGAGTTATACTGGACGGACTCTCCGAGAACTTCTAGATGGTAATATACCTATCGTCATATAGCAGTTCTTTGGTGACATAAGTACAGGGTAGTTTTTAGACCTAAAAACGTCATTTATCTCGAGTGTGTTCCCATTGTACTTAGACTACTCTCCTACCACGACTTTAAAGAGTCGTTCAAACAGATTTTAGTTGGATATAATCCCAATGCACTTGGGTTAGTGAGCGATAGAAGGGATTCGTCCCTCCGGTATAGGGAGTTGTTGTCGCGCAGTGTTCGATTGGCCATCACCATGAGACCTTGGTCTAGGAAGATAAGATTTACTGATAGTGATATCAGTAGTTTCTCGGGATGGTTTTGAGCCATATCGACACGACTTATCAAGTTATTAAGGGTCTGACGTTTTCCACCCTTAGACCCGGTATGCGACACTCCCATACAAAGAGATCGGACTGTACGGAGATTGCCACTTTCATGCTCAGTAAAGATATGTACAAGTTTGCTTGTCGACCCTCCTTTCGTTCAATACCTGGGTAGCCATTACATACAGTTAGTTCCGCTGACATGTTTGTAGTTAAACCCACTGCCAGCGTATTTTCGAGTCTTTAGAGTCCCATACAGAAGGTATTCCGATTCAGGCGAAACGATATAGTATACGTATTTTGATACGTATGGAGGTTCGATTAAATACGTGTTTTTATACACGTACTTTTAATCGGATATTTTGATAATACTAGCGGGTTTGAAAAATAGCCGTATTCTATATGAGCTAGTGTTGTATCTCTTATTTACTCTTTTTCGGTATTCGTATTTTGACACGAATACAGGTATTTATACGGATACGAGTATTTGTATGAATACGGTATTTGTATCTTAATAAAAATAAGGGTATTCGTGTTTTTATACGAATACGGGTATTCGTGTTTTATACGAATACGGGTATTCTAATTTTGATACAATACAGATGTATGTATTTGTAGCATATACTTGTTTCTCTTTGTGTGTGTGTGTATGATGCGGCGTCTCTTCTCTTCTAATCTCTTCTTGATCTTTTAAGAATTGTGTCGACTTATGAGTCACTTTTGTGAGTCACAATTCCACTCATTTTGATTCTTAAAAGATAAGAAGAGAAGAAAAAAAGATAAGAACGAGTTATGAGCCATAATCCTCTTCTTCTCTTCTCTTGAGATTTTTCCAAGTTGAGAAAAGAAAAAGAAAAAAGAATCAAGAGATTACCACCACTACATCTCTTGCGATCAATTCCTAACAAGTGTTGTGCACAAGTTGCTTCACTAGTTCATTTAGTATAGCCTATGTCCGGATTCTTTCGGGTGGATCATTTTCAGCAAGGAGGATCGTCATCCAAGCTTATTCCCGGTGGATCAAGGAGCTTAATAAGTGGAGTTTTGAAGACGAAGGACACAACTATAAAGGTTTAACGCTGACCGGGTAGTATAAACTCCTTTATTGTTTGCTAGTTAGTATTTGGAATCGATTCTAGATCATAGTGGCTTGTGCTTGCTTTGAAATTTTTCGTTTTGCATTTCTTATTGGCCGCGAGTTAACAATGCGAGCACGAGAAACTTCTTACAAGATACTATTACAATTCGATATCTTATTAGTCTGGCAGTACAAGAAAAACTTGATATGCGTCTGATGGATTTAATTACAGCTTATTTATATGGATCCCTTGATTGTAATATTTATATGAAAATCCCTGAAAGTTTTAAGATGCCAGAAGCATGTAGTTCAATATCCCAGCATATTTGTTCGATCAAATTATATAAATTCTTATATGTATTAAAACAATCTGGACATATGTGTTATAACCGTCTTAGTAAATATTTATTAAAAGAAGGTTATATAAATGACGAAATTTGCCCATGTGTTTTTATCAAGAAATCTTTATTTGGATTTTCCATAATTTTCGTATATGTTGATTTAAATAGTATTGGAATTCCTGAAGAGCTTCCAAAGGCAGAGGATTATTTAAAGAAAAAATTTAAGATGAAGGACCTTGGAAAAACAAAGTTCTGTCTTGGCTTACAAATCGAGCATTTAACGGATAGAGTTTATATTCATCAATCAACTTATACAGAAAAGGTCCTAAAATGATTCTGCTTGGATAAAGCACATCTATTGAGTACCCCATTAGTTGTTCGATCACTTGATGTGAATAAAGACCCTTTCCGAACTCGAGAGGATAACGAAGAATTACTTGGTCCTGAAGTACTGTACCTCAGTGCAATAGGAGCGCTAATGTATCTTGCTAACAATACACGACCTGATATAGCGTTTGCTGCTGATTTATTAGTAAGATATAGTTTTTATCCAACCCGAAGGCACTGGAATAGAATTAAGCATATATTTCGATATCTCCTAGGAACGATTGATATGGGTTTGTTTTATTCGAATATGTCGAAATCTCAACTAATTGATTATGCATATGCAAGATATTTATCTGACCCGCACAACGATCGATCTCAAGGTTATCTATTCACGTATGATGATACAGCTATATCATGGCGCTCCATGAAACAAACTTTAGTTGCTACTTCTTCAAATCATGCAGAGATATTAGCAATTCATGAGGCAAGTAAAGAATGTATTTGGTTAAGATCGATGACCTAACAAATCCAAGAAACTTGTGGTCTGCATTCATATATAGAAATTCCAACAACACTATATGAAGATAATGCCGTTTGCATTGCCCAGCTAAAGAGTGGATTTATCAAAGGAGATAGAACGAGAATTTATCAAAAGAGATAGAACGAAGGATATTTACCAAAGTTCTTTTTTACGCATGGCATTTAAGAAAAGGGCAAAATTAAAAGTCAACAAATTCGTTCAAGTGATAATCTAACTGATTTGTTTACCAAGGCATTACCTACTTCAACATTTAAGAAATTGGTTTATAATATTAGAATGTGTCGGCTTAAGAATATTTCTAACAGGAAAAGATAATACGCGTTGCACTCTTTTTCCCTTGTTCATGATTTTTCCCACTAGGTTTTCCTGACAAGGGTTTTAACAAAGCAGAAATTTGTTCGTATTATCTAACGCAAAATATAATGTACTCTTTTTCCTTAACTAGGATTTTTCCCACTAGGTTTTTCCTTGTAAAGTTTTAATAAGGCATATCTTTGCAAGATGGGCATTCAAAATGAGAGTGTTATAAATTGTATTATTATGTCATAGTGGATATATTTTGGTTACCCTAATTTAAGGAATTAACTCTTTGTATCTATGATTTGTCATCAATATATGAGATAATGGAGAAAGTGGAGAGAGTGGATGACAACACCCTTTAACTAATGGCTCTTGATTTCTCATTTCATGAGCTAATAAATAGTGGTGTTGTAAAATGCATTGGATACAATAAGAATAAACAAATATTTTCTCTATATTGATTTTCTATATTTCTCTCTTATCTCTATTAACCATTCTTAACAACAACGAATTAATTCAATTGACCAACATCATGCACGTGCACATTTGAACATTTGCACATTTGAGGAGGAAAAAAATTAGGGTAAATTGTCAAAAAGCCTCCGGCCCGTTTCAAACTTCTGTAAATTCCTTGGACCTTTTGCTCTTGTTAAAAATCCATGGGCCCAATTAAAACTCCCTTTATATTGGTTGCTTGTAATATTTAAGCAGTCGTCTTTAATATCTAAGCAGTTGGAGAGCATAAAGGGATAAATGAATGTAGCCCGGGGGGTTTTTCATAAAATTTATGCACAGTAAGCCCTTCTCGATAATTTTGAAAACATTTGGGATTTTTAGACAACTCCCGCATTATTTTAATATAACAATTTACCCAAAAATTTATCACCAGCCATAGGCTTTTTGTTAACCTTCATACCACGAGGTGAGTGCATTTTTGGCTAAGTTGGTTCATATTTCAATAAAGAGACCTTTTGTATTGGGAATTGTAAAGTGTATAAAGTTAATAGATATTGAAAGAGGATGACGGTAACATATTTTTCTTTTCTTTTTTTTAACATCACATATTGAAAAAATAGTAACTTCTGGACCATGTCTTTATGAATTTGAGTTATATAATTAATAGATATTATGCATTCATTTTTTTCTCTCCTAAATCTATAAAATCAGCTAATCAAATCAAATCACGTCACCTCATTGACACTTTAAAAATAGAAATTTATCACATTCAACATTCTTTTGATACCTATTAAAGCCCATCTCCGTCACGGTGTTCCAATGGGACCCGGACCCCTACTATTTGAAAATAAAAGCACGGGTGCTCTGCTCCCATCCTAGCCATTCATCCTACGTGCAAAGCACGCATGATACACCAATACACAAGGCTTCATGTTTTACACAAATCTCGAACGTTGATTTCGATTTTGGAGAAATCTGGACCGGCGGATGAATAGTATAGGTGATATTTTGCCTCAAATAGATCCGGTCCAATGGGCTTTCCAACTTGACAACTGTCAACACCCCAACCTCGGCCCGTGTACAATGCATGGTTCCATGGGCCCCTTTCAACTTCCCATCACATAGTCATCATCAGCTTCCACCTCTTCTAGCTTCATCCACCGTTGTTTCCTCCATACAAACTAATCTCAGCCGTTCATATCCCTTAAGAGGCTAAGTGGCTCCCACGAGCGATCCACATGACGTGACCTCTTCCCCAACTCCCAGTCACGTGCTCCCCCGCCCCCGCCCCTCTTTGGGTCCCACCTTCCATTGGCCTTTTCCCATTCGTATAGGACGAGTCGTGTTGCAGTCCCAATCCACAAGTTACCTATGATCCCGCTATCGCAACCAAGCAGCAGACATATCGAAACCAAATACTCAACCGCCACGTCTGCCGTAAAATCCGTGTGAAATCTAACAAGCTCTAGAATCATCTGTTTCCTGTTCGAATAAACCAAGGGGATCCCCACCTACAACAAGTGCATCTGCTGTGGACCCCGAAGGTTAAATACATCGCAAGAACAACGTGACAAGCTATTCCATTGGCTCACGTGTCGCCTGCGGTGAGCTGTCACGAGCAAGCGCGCTTTCTTAAACTGTTCCCGCGGAGCAGCAGATGCGTTAGTGCCGAAGAACCCACCGTAAAAAGGGACAAGGACTATCCACAACTATAATAAATTACATTATTATTTTTAATTATTAATTTATTAACAAATATCTGAATCTATGGTGGCCTGCGATCCGGGTCAGGTACGATTCCAGCCCGACCCGTTAAGGATGGGAGGAGAATGACGATGGGATTCGGATCGGGTCTGGTTTTGGTGGACGCTGCAGAATATTAAATTATTTTATTTTAATGATAATGAACGAGTTTTAAATAAAATCCGAGAGAATGGAAGCGGTGTTTCTTTTGGGACTCGACTCCGCTCCTTAATATTATATATTTTTTGTTTCATCTTCTTCGCAGAATTGATTGCTTCTTCTCATGTGAAGGGATACGAGAGCTGCAGGTGAGAAACCTAAACCTAAAAAGTTTCAATTTTTGAAACATTTAAGGATTTTGATCCTAGATTTTTATTATACCTTTGATTGATGCCTTTTATATTGTGTAAAAGTAATCGTTCTTTTTTCCTTCGCTTCTGATTTCTTATATGGTATTTCTACTCTCGATTTCATTGTTTTGTGCGACTGTTCATTTTGTCAGATTCAGCAGTGCATTTGACTTCTAAGATGACTGCTGATGAACTTTATGCTGTAAATTGATATTCTTTCATTTTTTAATGCACCAAATGTGAAACCCTAGGAGATGAAATTGACTCAATTGCTGATTGTTTGTGTAAATTGATTCAATTGTTGATTGTTTGTGTTGTCGATGTATTTAATCTTTGTTCTATGCAGAAAAATGTGGGTTTAAGTTCAGATATATTGTTAGATGGATGACATTTGGGGGAATTTCTGATCAACATTTGCCCAATCTCTTCCCTTGAAAATTTCTTGGTCTTTGAAAACATAAAAATGGAAAGCGCAACTGAAGTCAATGAAACCATAGAGAACTCAGTAGAGGCTCATTACCTTAAGAGAAAAGAGAATGATGAACAGCTCCCTCAGCAACCCGAAACTCTCACTGCATTGGAAAATGCGGCACAAGTTATCATTCCGAGGTCGCTCGAAACTTTTATGGAAAGTTTAGCTGGAAAAGGCTTAAGTTTTGATTAGGGTTCAGCATCGGAGCCCGGAATGATGGTGGATGAGCTGACATTGAATGACTACAAGGGCCCAAGCTTGTTTAGAGGCGAAGGGTCTTCGTTTAAGAAAGGTTTCTGGAACAATTTTGCGAGGTTGGCTGGCGAACATAGATGAGGAGATACAGCATTAAGAGATCCATCGTCGAACGGAGATAGAGAGGATGCAGGGTACATGTTTAGGCCACAAATTTTGCAAAACAGGAAGCCTCAGATGGAGCCAAATTATTCCAAGGTGGCAGATCGTTTGGCTGAAAGTGACAATCGTATTGCTTCAAGAAGTGCGCCCAATCGACCTACGGGTGGGTTCGAACAAAAGTCTTTCAATCATCGGGTTTTCCACAGTTTCTAGTGAAAAATAATGAGAGAGGAAAAGGGTTTACATATAAACATGAAGGAGTCCCCAAGGAGCCTTGGGCTGTGATGCAAAGTCAACAGGGTGCAATGATGTCTAACGACGATGCGGAGGCAGATAGTAATTTATTAGATAAATCTAGTGGTAAAGTAGATGACAATTCTCTAATTGGTGGCGGTGGTCAGCTGATGGACAGTCAACACGATGAAAATAGTTTGAGGCAATGGCTGACACCAAGGCGTCACAAGTTGGATAAGGTTGAGAGACTGCACACGTTTAAACAAATATTAAGACTTGTAGATGCCTCACACTCCCAAGGACTTGTTTTGAAGAACCTGCATCCATCATATTGTGTGATTTCACCTTCAAACGAAGTTAGGTACATTGGTTCCTTTGTTCCTCAAAGTCAAATGGAGCAATTATCAGGCATTAATCAAGATACCGATGATTACACAGAGCGACATTTGAAATGGAAAAAGTGCTGGTGGAGTAGCAATGGAAGTTTAGCAACCAAGCACCAGAAATGTGGTGAACCGTACCAAAATTATATGATGCCTAGTATTGCTGTGTCTACTTCTTGCCAGCAATCATCATCACAATTTTTAAAATTGGATGAAAAATGGTATGCTAGTCCTGAGGAACTAAACAACAGTGCTTGCTCTGTCTGCCAACATCTACAGCCTTGAGGTTCTTTTTTTTGAGGTACCAAGTCGGAAAATCTATGATATCATTACTATTTAATTACCATGCTTTTATTTTGTGCTATGATCTCAACATGTGAATTGTGAAACATGCCAATTCCATATAATCATATAATGGATCACATGATTTGTGTCCTCCAAAGATTTCAGAGTGCTTAGTGTTGATGCATGTAAACTTTCACTTGTTCATCTAAGAGTATGTTAATATTGTCATGCATCATTAGTTCAATAGTTTAATTCATGAAATTAGATCAAGAAAGAACTAAATTTACCCAAATACTTGGATGAAAAACTTTTTATCTCTTTACAATTTCAAAACACTCATTAATCCTTGTCTTTATGTTTTCCCTACATCATCAACATCATCTAAGCTTTTTCCCTAAAACATTCTTGAGAATAATGATTATAATTACATCCATAATATGACTAATAAAAGAAAGCCAGCAAAATCATTTTACTATTGTTCATCATGTAGAAATTCCATCAAATCCATTATCAAATAATAGTGTTTCTACAATAAATCCTCTGAATCTCATGAGAAGGAAAAGAGAGAATTTGAGAGATTTTTTTAAGGTAAGCGAAGGATGGCCATTGGAGGTGATGCAAGCCTTTATGTGGATTTTATTACCATTGAATGAATTGATGGAAGTCCGAGTCATCAATTTCAAAATTGATGGCCATATAGATGGTTTGCGTTCAAGAATTAACTGCTGACTGCTGATCTGGCCAGAGGTTAGGTTCAAATCCTATATGCGCTTTCACCCAGATATTATGTTCTCTGGTAAACTTTTCAAGGTTTTAGGGAGCCAGCGAATTAGCAGTTGGAATTTTTGTATATAAACAACAAATTTAAATGTTTCCATGTCATTTAGGGGACCATAAGAATTTCAATTTTCGCAGAAGATGCAATCAGAACAAGCAATCAACTGTATTTTTCAACGTATCAATGAAACTACATTTGATTATAGAGAATCATCAATATCATCATCTTTTCGGGGGTTTGTTTCTCCTTGACTCTTTGGCTTATATTCGTGTCTTTATTGTATGCTATTCAGATGTGGTCTTGCTTGCAGGTGCTTAAACTCTATGGTAAATAAGGTAATTACTTCTGCCACAACGTGGTTTTCTAGAAATTATGGTGAACCATTTTCTTGTACATAGATCCCTTCGGTAGAAATATGACGCTAATTTAGAGACTTTATATTAGGCTGGTAGTTGGTAGTTGTTGAGATGTGTGGATTAAAATATTCCCACATTGGAAAATCTATGAGAGATGTATGGGTATAAGATAGAATATGAGACAAACCACAACAAGCTTGAGTCTTATTGTTTGAACCCACTTATATCAAAATCCCGTGTACGCTCATAAATAAAATATATAATCGCCACATATATATATATATTGAGTCTTATTGTTTGAACCTACTTATATCAAAATCCCGTGTACACTCATAAATAAAATATATAATCGTCCCCCTCGTTCTTTATATATATATGATATCAGAGCCTTTATCGATCAGGACCTCAACAATACTTCTGAGAGAAGCAGTCTACAAGCACAAAAAAGTGCCCTCGGAGAGACCTAGCTCTACAAGTGTTGTACTTTCCACGTGACAACCAAACAACCACACCAAAAAAAGTGATGGTCGTGAGGGGGAGTGTTGAGATGTGTGGATTAAAATGGTCCCACATTGAAAAAAAGTATGAGAGATGCATGGATATAAGATAGAAGATGAGACAAATCTCAACAAGGCTTGAGTTTTATTGTTGGAACCCACTTATATCAAAAGCCTGTGTACACTCATAAATAAAATATATAATCACCATCTCGTTCTTTATATATATATATATATATATATATATATATATATATATATAGTGGGCTTTATGGTCCCTAACGAAGCCCACTTTGATGTGGAAAGGCTTGGTAGTTGGTGATGATTTGCCCCATCCCCTTTAATCCTCTTCATGGTTTTGCATATTCCCCCTCTGGTTTTGTAGGCAAACATAAGATCATGTTTTGTAATGAAGTTATACATGAGAAATGATATCATAAATATTCTTTCCAAGCCGGTATCTCGATTTTTGGTTTCACTTAACTATTTCACGTTAGCCTCAGGCGCACCACTAGGCTTTGAAGTTGAAAGTCTTCTACATGTTATGATCTACTCTTCTACAGATCATATAGTTCATGTTTTCCAGTTATACGTTTGTTTTATTGCTGCTTATAAGCCTCCAAGGCCCTGTGGTTAGACATGGCCACAGGCAACCCATATTTCTAGATATATAATTGATTTATTTACCTTCTTCGTTTCAGCTGTTTTGCTATTTTGAGAGTGGGGCAGCGCATTCTGCTGAAATGTCTGACCTTCGCTACAGAATACTTCCTCCAAGATTTCTATCAGAAAGTCCTAAAGAGACCGGCTTCTGCCTTTGGTTGCTCCATCCAGAGCCTTCTTTGCGGCCTAACTCAAGGTAACAATATCTCAAATCTCAAGATTAATTTTTGATGGAACTGAGTATTAATTGATTTATTAAACCTTCTACTATGAATGCTAGTTTACTGGGAAATCTCAGGTAATGATACTACACTATTTGTATCTTAATAGTTTATCATATCATGTTTAGTTCAGTGCTGCCTCATTCCCATATAGTCCATTTCATTGCTGCCTCATTCTCATTTACTCTCATTACATGTGAGTTCCATGCATGTATTTCACCTCTAGCCATCCACATAATACCACCATTTTTTGCTACCGTTACTGATGAACGGCGCTTCTTTAGATATCTTGTCCCTTGGAATTATAGGGTTTGTGGTTGGGGGCACATCTAGAATCCCACAATGCTTGATGATAGGCTCATTTGGTAAAGATGCCAGATCCTAAACATTTAAGTACAAAATTTGGGCCATGTAATGCACAAGTGAAATATATGGTATATGATAGTTCTCATAAACATAAAAATCAATCAGAGCCAACATTTCTTAGGCTGGAACATGGAAAACTCACTACTTCAGTGTATTCGACTGGCAATAGTACTAAAAAAAATAAGTGGTAATAATACTAGGGTATGTGGCGTTCTCAATTGGGCACGACAATGAATTTGTACATTTCCTAATCCCTTGCCTTTTCATATAACTAGCTAACATCTGGCATCCTCTGTATTGGCCAATTGGGAGATTATGATTGCATTGCCAAACTGCAATATTACATATTTGTTTCAAGCCAATAGATGTTTCATATAAGGATGGGAGATGAATTTTTGCACTTCCATCTTTTTGATCTGCTTGCTATTGATTTTTCATCTCATCTCCTTTGACTTGTTTATATTATCATCCACCTTGATGCTGGGGTTGTGTTCTTTTTCTACCTTCCATTCTTTCTTCAATAAATGGTGCGCGCTGCAAACGTAAAAAATCCCTTAAAATACATCAAACTATTCCTAGTCACTTCTCTGATTTGAACTCTGATTGTATTCGTAACTTACCGCTAATATTTTTGTTGCATGGCAGGGATATTCTTCTATCGGACCTTGTAAGTGAAGGTCAAGACTTGTCATGTCCAGATCAGTCATCAGCATCCATTGACAAAGATGCAGAAGCGGACTACTTGTCACATTTCTTGTTAAATATGAAGGAACAAAAAGAGAGGCAGGCCGCCAAGTTAGCAGCTGATGTTGGTTGCTTGACATCGGATATTGAAGAGGTTGAGAAAAGATACTCATCAAGAACAGAAGCCTTCTCTGACACCAACGGGCTTCCCTTAAACTCCCATGAAATCTCAGATAAATTTTCTATCCAAACAAATACTGAAGGGGGAGCCATGCGAAGTGTAAACGAGGAGAGGTTGATGAGAAATCTTGATCAACTAGAAAATGCGTACTTTTCCATGAAATCTAAAATTGAACTCTCTGGATGTAATGCTGCTTCACGTTCAGATTCAGATGTTCTGAAAATCCGTGATAGAAGTTCTCAGCTCCAGAACGATAAGTATAAGGAATCAACAGATCCCCTTGGTGCCTTTTTTGAAGGTTTATGCAAGCATGCTCGATATAGTAAATTTGAATTATGTGGAAGTCTAAGGAGTGCAGAAATACTCAATGCTGCAAATGTCATTTGCTCTTTGAGTTTTGATCGAGACGAGGAGTACTTTGCTGCTGCAGGGGTTTCAAAAAAAATTAAAATCTTTGAATTTGGTGAATGATAGTGTTGACATTCATTACCCAGTGATTGGGATGTGCAGTAGATCCAAGCTCAGTTGCCTTGGTTGGAACAACTACATTAAGAACTATTTAGCTTCAACCGACTACGAAGGCGTCGTTCAGGTGTGTTGATTCTTATACTAAATCCTTACTAATAGGTTGTTGCTTAAAATAATTTTTACCTTAGCATAAGGATCAATTTTGTGTAAGCTTCAGCTTCTTTAATATTCTCATATTTGTAAATGGAACTATTTCTATTGCTAAGAATGTACTAGGTTTACTGCTTTGTTACGTAATCTATTAGTGTGGATGGCGTGCAGTTATGGGATGCTAGCACAGGGCAAGGATTTTTACAGTACATAGAGCATCAGAAGAGAGCCAGGTCGGTTGATTTTTCTTCAGTGGATCCAACTAAGCTGGCTAGTGGAAGTGATGATTGTTCTGTGAAACTCTGGAGCATTAACGAGGCATGCTACTGCAATGATTTGCTAAACATATTTGTCATGGATACTTTATTTTATTTGTTGTGTGTGATCACATTATAAACCAAATTAGTCTTGAGCTTTGATTGTACAAATTACTTTTTTTGGTTAAATTGCCAAAAAAAACATGCACTTTTTCCCGCGGTAAAAAACCCCCTCGTCTCCAAGTGATAGTCAAACCCCTGAAAAAGTTTTTAGTTGTCAAGAAACCCCTTAACTATGATACCTAGCAGTTGCCTGTCATATCTAGTTTCTTGTGATACCATTGCCAGTGATAGTTGCATGTGATATCTAAACCGTTTCCTACGATATCTAAATAGTTTGTATGAATTGATTAGATATAGCAGGCTACTATGTAGATACTGCAGGAAAAATTTTCAGGAGGGATTTGACTTCCGCTTCGAGGCCGGAGGGTTTTCGACACGGGAAAAAGTGCTCGGGGGATTTGACAATTTACCCTAGTTTTTTTCAATTAGTTTTCCTTCACATTTAAATACATTTAATTCTCAATTTCTTTTTCAAACTAAACAAGTCAATTGAATTCTTCTGCACACCAGGATCACCGACTTGCATTTGTATTTTAGTGTGAACACCTGATTAAAGCAACATTCTTGAATCCTTACAAACATTTAATTAGACAAATAATTCAAGAATTTTCATTCAACCAGTCATCAAAATATTCTATAAATCATGAATGTTTACGAATTATTAAAAACTTCTTCAGGTGACCATTGAATAATAAAATACTCATGGTAGCCTCAAGCTTTCACTACCATTTTTTTAATAAAAAAATTAATTTAGAACTCCTGCGATTTTCCGCCTTCTCTAATTCCTTTAGATCTGCTCATAAATTTAGCGGTCACCTATACTTGAAATCATTAGTGCTTATCTCGTAACTGTGTATGTGTATTATCTATGTTTATATGTATTACATCAGTTATTTATATAAAAATACAACTTGGTTGCTCATGTTAATTTAAGTCTTTAAGCTAACTGTTGATATCTTGGAATGGCAGAGGAAGAGTCTAAATACAATCGGGAATGTTGCCAATGTTTGTTGTGTTCAGTTCTCTCGCCATACACATCCCATTTATTGGCCTTTGGCTCTGCCGATTTCAAAGTATACTGTTATGATCTACGAATGACCCGAACTCCCTGGTGTACTTTGGCTGGACACGGGAAGGCTGTTAGCTATGTTAAGTTTGTAGATTCCGTAACAGTTGCTTCTGCATCCACAGATAATACCCTTAAGCTTTGGGATCTTAACAAAACCAGTTGTAGCGGGTTGTCCACCAATGCTTGCGGCTTGACCTTACACGGTCATACGAATGAGAAGGCTTGCAACTTGTTTGCTAAGTTACATTTTCTAATTATGAATAAATATGACTACTAGTCTGCTAGACCCCTATCATATTAACTATATTTATCGATCCTTCAGAATTTCGTAGGTTTGTCGGTTTCTGATGGATATATATCATGCGGTTCAGAAACAAATGAAGTAAGTTCCAATTGTTTTCTACTTAGTAGCAAAATCACCAAGATCTTCATATTTTTGTTGTTTGGATTGTTGGATTTTTATACTCGTGAAAACTCAGAGCATTAACATATCGAACTATATCTTCTTCATATAGACCATTTCATGATCAGATGTTATAGTCCATTTCATTTCCATAGAAACATTGCGTATGGAAATGTCTCCAATCAGAGCCATACAACATCTTAATTGAATTTATTGCATACAATGCTCTTCGAATATGTTGCAGAATTGCATAATCTAAAGCATATCGTCATGTGTATGTGGTATATTCCCAACATCCTGGACATTTTGGAGTCGTGGACATGCTGACACCCCTGTTTTTTTTCAATGCGAACCTGCTGAGTTGATAACCTGTTCACCTTTGGGTGGATCCAACAAGTTATCCTTGCACGAGCATCCATTCAATTTTACAAGATCCTTTCGTAATATCTTCAGAAATGTTGGACCGTTAAAAGTTTGTATTTACTTAATCACGTAAGCTTAGCCTTTTTGGGTTCATGGATACTAGGCAAGGTTGTAAAAAGCGCTAGGCAATGCTGGCAGTTAGGTTACCGCCTCGCTTCTAGGCGGGCGCTTAAGCACCGCCTAAACGGTTCAAGTATTTTTAGTTAAATATGTTTTGAGTGGAGTAATAAGGTTTTCTAAGTAGGAAAATGATAGATTTGGGGATTTCATCAGGTTTGACATGCATTTTTTGGTTTAGGGGAAACAAAAACATACCAATTCTGACCAATAAAAAGGTCAAGCGGATTTCACCGCCTAACCGCCAGCCTAGGTGCCCACCTAGACAACTTAGACTGCCTAGGCCTCGCCTAGGCGAGTTAGACTGCCTAAGTCCTGCTTAAGAGGGCGCCTAGGCAGCCTAACCAGTTTAAGCACAAAATCCGCTCAATTCAACCCCTTAGTGAAAAGGGAACCGGTCTTCTGTTGCTTCTGCTTAATCGGCCGTCTAGGCGGCCGTCGGTCTAGGCCGCTTTTTACAACATTGGTATTAGGTATAGTCTCGTTGGATTCAGTTTTTTTCAAACAAAGTCGCCTCTCAACGTATGATACTTCACAAAGCTGTGTGACTTAAACTACCAACAGCTGCACGATCTCGATATATGGCTAGACTCTTAAATCTATAAGGCTCCTGAGTTGCTCAAAGCTGGTTTGATCCACTCCCCCCATTTATTCTTCATATTTTTTGTGATCTAGATTGTCGACAAATCCATGATTTCAAATAGGGCTAGCAATTAAATCATCAAGATTTATAGGCCCTTCAAAACTGGTTTCGTATGATCATCTGCATGGTTGGACATAGCAATGTAATTAACCACTATTTCTGTTTATTTTTTGCCCTTTTGTCAATGTGTGAAAACCTTATCCATAGAGTGGCAGGTTGGCATTCTGAATCCGGCAATGTTAGTCTTCTTGTCATCTATATTTTTATTTGATTTAATTTGAGTTAGATAGCAGCGTTCTATATGCAGTCACCATCATCGTCTTCATTACCATTTACCCTTTTGTAGTCAAAATGGGGTTATCTATGACTTGATAAAGGATTTGAAACAAAGTCTTACGATTGCTCGGTGACTTGACGGTAATCCTCTTTTATTAGTGCCAAAATGTTGATTGAATAGAGGGGCTATCCATGATGGCATGATCCTAAATTACACAATTCTCCAAACTCTCATTTGGACATGGAAAATAATCTACAAGAATGTCCGAGGACAATTTTTTTTGTAGAGAATCGTGTTCAACTCATAGGCAAAGGCACACAAATAAAACCAATAACCAAACGTGTTTCCTATGGTTCTATATACTATTGTACTGTAATAGTTGTCGTATAAAATACTATCAAAATCATTTGAAGTGAAGTAAATAGATGTGCATGAATCACAAATTAAAATAACTAAATATCTAGTATCAAAATATTATTGCAAAATTGAAACAAGTTAGAATAATCCGGCATGTGGGGTTACGTGAGTTATCTGTGCCCTAAGAGTGATGACTCCGCTTGTCATGTAGGCCACCAAAACGTCAACCCTCTTAGCGGTATAAAACCCTCCTTACCGGGTTTTCGATGGAGCACCGTCGATCGGAATTAAGCCCAACAATTGTGCAATTGCCCACAAAGTGTGTGTGTAAAGAGAGACTAGAATCCTATCTGAAGAATTTGGAAATAAGTCTTTATCATTTTTCTTTATTAGATTAACTTTGGGATCTGTGCATTCAATTATGTTATGTTTGGTAATAAATGAAACTTTTTATTTATAATTGTTTGCACACATCCCAAAATTAATCTAATGGTAAAAAAGTGGAAGGATTTGTTTTGAAATCCTTCTGACAGGATCCTAATCGAACTATATATATATATATATATATATATATATATATATATATATATATATATATATATGAGAGAGAGAGAGAGAGCTTAAAACGGAAACTCTCAATTCACGACAGATTTGAACGATCTGAACCGTTCAAGTTGATCACCCTACTCTCAAATGTATGTGAATGAAAAATCAAAGGATTTGAAGACCTCTGATCAATTATTAGATGGAGTTTATGTTTGCTATATTGAAAGACGCTCAATGCAAAATGAGTGTCTTTCGATATAGCAACATAAACTCCATCAAATAATTAGTCAGAGGTTTTCAAATCCTTTGATTTTTCATACTCATACATTTGAGAATAGGGTGATCAACTTGAACGATTCGAATTGTTCGAATCTATCATGGATCGAGAGTTCTTGTTTTTAAAAAAAACGATATATATATATATATATATATATATATATATATATATATATATAGAGAGAGAGAGAGAGAGAGAGAGAGAGGCCCTAAGAGGCTTTTTCCGTTAGGTGGCGTTGAAATCTATATCCTCTGCCATTTTATTCGACGATCGGCATCCGCCCATCTTGATCTTCATCATCTAATATGTCAATACACCAAATTTCATGTGATTTTAACACTTTTCACCGTTGATTTACCAATGTAAAAAGTTCTATTGTCGGTAAATCATTAATTTTGCGTTCTATTGTCCGTAAATCATTAATTTTGCACCCACTAAATCAACGGCGAAAAAAGTGTAAATATCACATGAAATTTGGTGTATCAACATATTAGACAATGAAGATCAAGATGGACGGTGCCGATCATCAAATAAAATGGCGGAGGATATAGATTTCGACACCACCTAACGAAAAAAGCCTCCTAGGACCTCTTTCCTCCATTATTCTCATATAGATAGTACTTTTAGATATGAAAGATAAAAGTATACGGTAAGAAGAAATAGAGAGAATCATTTATTTTTATTTCAACTCCTTAAATAGCAAAAGTTGGCTAAAAAGAATAAATTAAATAGAGGCAACTTATCCCACTATTTGTGGTACAAGGAGCACACAAACAACATCCCCTTTAACAACCTTTACCAAGTAAGTTTTATATACATATTTCAAATTTAAAAACTCACCTTTTTCAAATTTATCCAACAACAGTTTGTTTTGACCTGGAGATATCCTGCAAACTTTGCATTTAATGGCCAACAATTTTCTGCTTGTTTTCCTGCAGATCATGTCCTTATGTGGTTGGTAAACCAGTAACTATGGTATACAATTGTGCCTCAGATTTAAGTGGATGCTGCTTGTTATATGCTGAACCGTTTGCTCTGTTTCAGGTATATGCTTACTACAAAACTCTTCCGATGCCAGTAACTTCTCACTAGTTTGGCTCCATTGATCCTATTACGGGGCAAGACGTAGGCAATGATAACTTCGTTTCAAGTGTTTGCTGGAGAACAAGGTCAAATATGGTGGTAGCTGCTAACTCGAGTGGAACTATCAAACTCTTGCAAATGGTTTGAAGTTGCAAATTAATTTTGTTCACCACACTCAAGGTCAATGCAAAAAAAGAAAAAGGAAAAGCCTTTTCCCTGGAGAAGCATAGCGGGGATTCTCAACCCAAGTTGAGATTCAAAATTTGCTCAGCTCTGATTCTCAACCCAAGTTGAGATTCAAAGGAATGAAATATAACTCTCTAAATAAGAGAGAAAAAACATTAATTCCATTTATACTGGAAGGCATGCTAAATGCCGATCCTCTGGTCTCAAAATTAATTGAGCCATGGGTACGGCAACTTCAGAAACTTTTCAGACTTGCGGCTAACCTACTCTAGATGATAGATGAGAAAAAGGTGTACAAAGATGGTGTGGACGGTCAAATGATACGTATGGATTAGCAGTTGGCACATCATGCGCTTGTTGACTTAAATTGAGGTGAAATTTAGTATGTTTGTACAGAAATTTTTTTGTATTACGCAATCGTTTATGTAATTAGTTTACCTTCACATTGTGTTTATGAGAAGCACACACCCCATGCTTGGCAACAGGAGAGGGTTATATTACAAGAAAAGAGGAAAGTATTGTATATATAATGTTGAGTGATTGTAGGTTCTAGAATGCTTGAAAAAAAGAAATTAATGAAGTTTTGATATGATGAGAGAAGTCATTTCAGTATCAATTTAATTAGTTAATTGAATTTGTTGGATTAATTTCAATATAGAAGGGTTTCAATGTGTGCTTATGTGATATTTTTGCATGTACTAAGGTAACTTCAATTATTTTATACTAGCATTGTGCATGTGTGATGCATTTGAGCAGAAGTAAGATATCACGGTCAAATATCTATGATGGGTTTTTGCACATTTTTAGTTAAAGTAAGAGAGAGAGAGAGAGAGAAAGAGAGAGAGCTCATAAAATATCCAAGGCTTTTAAAATTATGAATATTTTACTTCTGCTTTATGTTATGTAGATAATCAAATTGATTATGTAGATAATCAAATTGAAAACCCCTCTTTATGATTATAAGTAGTAGATAATTATTTGGTCGGCGCTTTGCAATTTGGAGAAATTGCAGATTGATTTTTCATGCGTTTTGTGTGTATACTAGACTTTTTGGTTTGGATTAAATATCCCGCCCTTTTTGTGTCGGTTACTTTGCGATAATATACTAATCACGCTTTTTCTCTCTCAAGTCATAGTCCTGAATTCTCAAATCATGTTTTTCCTCTTTCGCACTTGTTCACTTTAGATGTGTAGATACAATACAAACAATCAAAGCAGTGGATATAACATGTATCTACTCTAAAAATTTACCAATTGGTGGGATCGTTATTCTCGCCCACGTCACGTTGTATATCAGATCTCGTTCGCCTCCACGCAACGGCCGAAAGGAAACCATATTTTGAAGAAACGAGAATCTCCCACGTGAGCACCTCGCAAGCCAACCATAGTACAATATAATGAAGAAGGAGACGGCGATTCTCTTGTTTTTCTCTCTAGAAAAACTCTCTATATGTTATTGTATATCTCACATATCGCATGCAAAAGAAACCCTAGCCTCTCATACATGAATATAGTATACCCACTCATATAGGCGAATATTGGGCCGAATTGGGTCCAATGGCTAACATACTCCCACTCACATATCCGAGTGGGTGCTTTCCATTGCTTTCTGAGCTGGTTTTATGAACCATTGATTCTCTAAATCAATTTTCCCCGAGAATTCTCCTTCTCTTCCGTAAATCCCCAGTTCCATTATATTTTCTGTATTTGGAAAAAATATTTGATTCAAATTCCCAAGTTAAATTACTAAATATTTTTCCAAAATCTTCTAATTCCTTTTCCTTTAAACCTTAATCTAATCCATATATGATTTTCTTAACCCACACCCTAATTCCTTTATCCAATCCCCAGCCCCGGCCTAAGCCCACACACCCTTTCCCCTGACCCGACCTCTCTTCTCTCTTCCCTCTTCCCTCTATTTCCCGTTCTCTCTCTCTCTTCTTTTCCCCAACCGCTCCTCTCTCGTGGTCAACCCCCCCCCCGCAAGACTCGCTCCATGCCGACGCCCCACTCGATCCTAACCCTTCCGAGATCGCCTCCTTCAAATCCTTTCCTCAACCGAGCCCTTCCCCTCTCCACATGTCCATCTATTATCTCTCTTTCTTTAACTCTCTCTCACTCACAATCTCTTTCCCTCACCTTTCAACCTTACTAAGCTCACCGCCGACGACCTCTCCTCCGACCGACCTCGAGTTCCCCCACCGCTCCTCTGAACACCATCATCACTTCTACACCCACTGCAACCCACAACTCCTCACTTCATCTCCTTTCTCTTCACACCGAGCTCCCAACCCTCACCGGCGTCCCACTGCCATGACCCATCACCATCTGCAGCGTCTCCTCCTCCGTTAATCACTGTCGACCCCATCTCAGGAACCACCGCCACCAACACCGAGCACCCAGCCTCCCTCACTCTCCTCCTCCACCCATTGCCTTCGCCATCGCCTGAGCATCACCACCTCGCCGACCTGAACCGCCGCCGACCTCCTCTCATCACCAACAGCCACTGACAAGCTCCTTGACTCCCGCCATCTGAACCGTCTGCTCCCATGCTTCCCGAGCACTCTCTGCCCTAGTCGGGAACCGCCCAAAGTCCCCAAGGCCACCGCCGCTGCCACCGCCGCCGCCACCGCCACCGCTGCTACCTCCTCCATCGCTGTCGCTTGGTTGAGTCCAAGTTCCGCTACAGCCGACCACCGAGTCATAACTGAGCAAACCCCAAGCCGAAGCTGTCGCGTGATGTCGTCACCGTGTATTCACTGTTACTGCCCGTGCACGTGCCGTGTTCTCGCTATTCATCGTCACGATCGCCGCCAGGTAAGTGAAACCTCACTTGCTTCTACATGCTACATACTTATAACTATAGACTTGGGTTAACCGTATACTAGATAGATTGTTACGAGTTCGTGTTAGTTTACTATCACACATCATTAGCAAGTTATCATCATATCTTCATGTAAAACCATAGTAATCTAGGGTGATTAGTTTGAGCGTAACTAGAATTGAACATCACGATAATAACATGTAGAATCGTAAGCGTTTAATACCATTTCCACATGTTAGACAAAACCAACTTTAATTCGATAATTCTTGATATTGTGTGTTGATAGTTCGATGTGGAGAATTGAACTAAAACCCCATCGATCATGCTCGAATCTTTTACCCATATTTCCTTTTGCTACTTATGAATATCGTGTAGAAAACTGAACTCAAAACGACGAATTATCGCACGTGTAACGACGCCCAACGTGGTGATGTTAATTCCGGTTTTACTGTACATGTCGAGATGTTAAATTGATATAAATTCATATACAAACTAGAATATAATGTTCTATAGCTCATATTGAATCCGACGTGATAAGCTAGACCCCCCTATGGTTTATATTTCGATACTGAATTACCACAACGACAGAAACTGACTTGGAATGCGACTCTGGACTGCAGTCCAGAGCAGCATTCCATATTGACACCTGACTTTAAATAAATGTGTAGCGCTGTATGAATATGGAATTATGTGTAACCTTATACCGTTGTAAAGGTAATCCTGTTAGCTAACTATAGGTTTTGGTTTCGTTCAATTTTACCGTCGTTTGATATTTTATTTGCATTTTAAACAGTCGAGGTGTACTGCAGTTTACAGGGACAGATTGTATACCTTAACCTTAGACAGAATATAACTCCCAACACACAGCGGATATTGTCACTCTGTCTAGTGCGTTGGAAACGTAATTGATAGATCTAAACTTTACCTATAACGTTGCCTAATTATGATCCCAACAGGGATTAAAATGTGTTACGAAATGGACTTTCAGTTCAGAAACCGAATTTCCAGCGATGGACACTTAAAATGAGATAACCGTAACTCACAAACCTGAAATCCGATTGACCTGAAACCAATTTTCTTAGATCGCTGTTTGAGTTTAATTATAGCCTCTTTTATAGCATTTTTGTCTAAATACGATCGTGCAAATTAATATGTTTTTCTGTACTCGTAAAGTACATTGTGTTTCATATCGTACATGACTTGCTATGTTGTATCATTCTTCTATTTTACCCGAGCGTGATACTTTTAGTGAAAGCGAACGTTCATAGTGATTTATAACAAATTTTGTATTGTCGAATGTGAGTGGTATTGGATTAGTTGTGTCAAGTACCCCAGTGATAAATGATTGATTCATGAAAGTGAACAGTGCAGTGAAAAGTGAATAAAATCGAAATTTGGTGTGTACTTATATACAACTAGTCCTATACATATAGTTAGCGTAACCTGGGGAAATGGGGAAATCAAGATGGAATCGAACTTGTATTTAGCGAGATACGGTGACTTAGAGGATGATCATTCGATATTAGTGCTATATATATATTAGGTCGTGAGCCTAGCGGCACGGCTGTAAAGTTATGTCCTGGGAAATAGTAGACCATCGTCTCGGGCACGCACGAGACCCTTGTTTAACACGAGCATCCTTTTCCACCGATTGACTTTAATTGACTTAGTGACTGATAGGTAGTGACATACATATTGCATGGTTTAGTGACATGATGCATATACTTCACTATCCATATTCACTGGTTAATCCATATTCTCATGATGACCGTGTTCTTCCGTTCATTTCTTATTTAATATTATAGTATACGCTATATATTTACTACTATATGTTTCTCCCTGACGACCTGAGTGTGCATGCTCAGAGGACGAAATGGACCCAGCCCAGGAGGACCTGTCATTCGAGATCGTGGAGATTTAGACCATGAGATCAGCGCTATCGCCTTCTGCTTCTTATAAGAACACTGATATTTCTTTGGTTAGTTATTTCTTTCATGCAGATAAATGTATCTTGAACTCTGTAGCTTTAATGTAATAAAGTTGTGAGCTATGATTTCCTTTACTTTAGTGTTGTGTTTACCGATTACCATGTAATGATAGAAGCCGAAGTGTGACTACGGCGGGATTATTCCTTAACTGTAGGAGTATGGCTAGCCTAGTCACTCCTCGTATTCCGTATTTTAGGAAGTGGGGCGTGACATCTTTCTTGTTCTTACCCATACATGTTATGTTGATGCGGCATGGATCGTTGAGAACCAGCAAGCGGGTAGCCTTGCAGCCAAATCCGTTAGGACCGACATAAAGATCTCCCTAAAAGAAAAAACAACATAAACCAAATATATGTCAGGCTCGTGAAATCTCATACCCTAAATTCGATCAAACATGTTTGTTCAAGTACCTTCAATCCCTCTCGGAAGCGTACTTGAACGCCTAAGTATACCCCTCGATTCATCACTCTTAAGTCTTACCACCATGGCGTCAATAAGAGTTGCGCTTGCAATACAATCAGAAGACATTCCAATCTATCTTCCTCCGGTTCTGAATAGTTAGGTCTGCTATTCACCCGCTTTCCTGACACTGCCTCGTATGTGCGGTATATTGTTATCGCAACAGGAAACATTGGCCAAAATAGCAGACTCTCATAACAAGCATACCCAGACAGCCCAGTGTCGCTAAGGGTATATAGACTGACCGTACTTCCATGAAGGAGGTCATAAGGGCTCACACAGTGAGGGAGATGGGTGCACAGTCCAAGCGCATGTCGTATGGCAACGTGTTACGGTATAAAATTCTCTCCCTCAGAGAATACGCCATTAAAGTTATACCGTACGGACTCAAGTCGAATCACCCTGTGATTGACTTACCCGACCATATCGCCTTGCGATATGCCTAGGATCTCCCGACAATCTCGCACCCCATACGATGAGCCAGGCCCCTAGTGCGGCTATATGTAAACAAGTAAAAGTGGCCGTGGGATAACCATTTCGGTCGCTCAACCTATAGCATATGGCAACCTCATCCTGACCCGGTCAGGGCGACTCTATTAAGTGCTTCCACTGTTTCCATACCCAGTATACAACAATACAGTCATTGCTTTGAGCAAATGACGTCTAGCACTTAGTCTCACCTTCGTATACTTCCCTAATATAAAGGGGATCTCTCGTGTGAGGGAGAGTTCCTACCTGCGGACGTATCTTTGTTAAATGTGTGTCCTGCACATATCATGTACCCCGTACACTTATACTCGATGCCTGAAATAGTCAAACAAAGAAATAGACATGTACATCTCATATCATAAAAAAAGAAAGCAACACACAATCAATCTCTAAATATACATTTATAAAAAGTCGCCATCCATAATAATAATGCCAAACATAAGAGTAAGGTCTATCAAGCAATCTGAAATGCAATACGTCATCTAGGACGAAGCCCAAATGCACATAGCGTTACTCGGCCATTTTCTTCGTCATCGGATCTCCGATCGTCTGACCTGAAAGAAGACCCTATAGCATAAACCACCTTCTCATACCACTTACTCCCTGACGAAGTGTTGTCAGATCTTTAAGTGCTTCAACTTTCCATATATATGGAATTGTTTGAGTATGATATCATTGAACTGATGTAACGATAAAGAGAAACATTGCATCCCTTGTGTCCGGAATCACACGCAGACTCCCGAGAAATCATCTCAGGCTTGCAGTCTCTTTGGCGCTGCTAAAGTGATCGCATATTCCACCTCCATGGTGAAAAAGCTAAATAACATGCTTCTTTCCCCTCTGAGTGATGACCCTGCCATTAAGCAAGAAAGCTCATGTAGATGTGGATGTATGCATACTCAGATTGTCGGCCCAGTCGGTATTTGTATGTCTACATGACTGCAAACATGATTCCTCATAGCACTAGATATTGTAGGTCGTCCCGCATAAATACCTGAAAACCCTTGTCACCTCATCCCAATAAATTGACCCTAATATTAAGTCCAATCATCAAGGGTTTACATGTCTGGTCAAATACACACTATTGCATACATTTGACTACTGACCATACAAAATGGAACCCACAAAATCTGTCTCTCTTCGCCAAGAGTCTTATAGCAAAGATCAAAGGTTAAAAAAACATGTCCATTAGTGACGGGAGTAATCAATTGGAGAGTGATCGTACGTGCTAAACCGTTTTAAGACATTCCTCATGTGAGTCTCCGAAAACAAACATAGGATGCTCTTGAAATGGCTCCTCATGAATCCAATTCCCAAGCACAAACTCAACATCTCACGTGTCCTCTATAGCGAGAATAGCCACTCCAAGTGGCATTCGTTGTCTTCAAGTCACTTTTGGTCATCACAATATCGTTCACAACAAGATCTCTGAATTTACAGTTGTCGTATTCAATAATTGTCAGTCCATATCCAATATAGATTGTCAGTCCATATCCAATACAGTTGTCGTATTCAATAATTGTCAGACCATACAAAATGGAATTTATAGTTGTCGAACCGACAACTGCTTGGATCTGTGTTTCCATAAATAGACTCTCTGAGTCGACTCGAGTCCCCTTGGCTTTGAAACCCGTAAGCAAATCTCAGATCTCCTTATCCAAATATCCATCGACAATACTATCTAAATCTCCAGGACTGGTTCAAGATCTTTATGTGTAACGATTTGTTAGGGATGGTGAAATAGACGCAATCATCACCCGATGTGAAAAGTGTCTATTTGTCATCCACCTATGCTAGATGAATCCCTTCGCCAACAAACGTGCCTTGTATCTCTCTATAGTATCATCCTCATTTCACAAGACCTCGAAAAACCCAGTTTTTATCAACAATCTTGTGTCTGGTAGGATAATCGATCAAATCTCATACTTGATCTTTTATCTTTGACTCTTGGATCTCTTCTATTGTTGTTAATCACCCCATCGCCGTAGGCCCAGAAATAGCGTCCATAAATGACTTGGGTTCCGCAACCAATACGGAGTTACCATAGACATCTCCCTTTTAATATCGAAATATCGTCGAGGTGTCAATCCACGGCACTATCTACAAGTCTCTTGAGGATCTGTGATAGGCTCCGAGCCATCAACGAAAATATTGCTCCCACTGTTGTCAGCTGCTAAAGGAACAAATTGTTTCTGCATCACTGACCGACTAGGAGACTCCTCAAACTCATAGAATCTCAAATCCTGACTATGCGTAAATTTCTCCCCGAGAAAATCGTTCGTTGTTTCCTCCTTGAAGAAATCAACGTCGCATGACCAAATGTTAGTCACAGTCCTATCACAAACTCATGGACACAAGTGACCTCTCAAGTCTCTCGTTCGTCCACTACTCATAGAGTGTTTGTATAACGACTCTGAATTTACTGTACGGAATTTTCCAGTTTAATATACAGAAAATGAGTTATACAGCCTGAGTTTGAGTTATAAATTAATTTTGTTAAATAATAGTAAGAAACAACTTGTAGCTCACTGGTAAAGCCCTTGCATTGCTGTGACGTAGCCCCTGTATTCGATCCCTGTCAGATGCATTATTTTTTCTAATTTTTCTTTGTAACCTTTTGGATGCCCAAAAGTTTACACGTGTAATAAACATAAAAATGAAAAGTCAGAAAAATCAAATATGTGCAAAAGGGTTTAAATACTGAGTTGTACACGTGCCATAAATACAGAGGCACGAAACCCTAGATCGGCCGGCGAAAATGGAGTTTTGGCCGGTACCAACGGTTCAACCGTGGCCAATAAGGCCCGGGTTTTGCACACTTGACTCTTCCCCTACCCCTAACTTCCCTGCTCTGTTTGATTTCCCTGCAATCAAATAGAGACCCTTCATTTCACCATTTATCATCTTTTTAATGCATTTTAATTCACCATTTTAATTCCAAAACTCTAATTCTACACTATAAATATCATCCCGCACTTGGGCTCAGCATCATTCTGAAATTTCTAGCCAAAACTCTCAAAAAATTTCTAAGTACAGGTGGAACTTTCGGAGAAGAATCGAAGCTATTCCGGAGCTCCCGAGACGCCACGACGACAACAATCTCTTCTTCTACCTCTTCTTAATATAACTAAGTAGTAGGTACCTCATAAACTTCTTTTCTCTTCATTGAATTTATTTTTTATAAAAATCGGTAAAAGTGGAGTTAATACCGATATCACTCTTTCCAACTCCTATAACTCCAATTCCTTTTATCTTTGATCAAACAAATTTTTATACAATACTTGTAATCTTAAACCTTAATATTTAGAATTAAAATTTCATCAAAATTCTCATGTGAAATAACAATAGTAGTACTTTTTCATTTAAATACCATGAACTTTAAATATCACCTCTTTTAGTTTTTGTTACAAACATACCTTGAGGAAAAATTCACGAGGTAACGACCTATCTCTCACATATACACTTGATTCCATAGCACAATACCTCTTTTGTATGAATTTTTGTTTCGAGGAAAAGATTACATTAAAATACCATTTACTTTAAAAACCGGATTTCTTTTAAATTGTATTTTAAATTCCTTTATGAATATGCCTCTACAACCTTCTTTAGAGGACCCGCTATTGGATGGTGTGGATTATCGCACATCCTTGAGCTAGTAGAGTGAGATTCAGACCTCCTCATGGAGCATTCGGTCTCGAAAGGTTTTAAATACGATTTTTAAGAAAAATGAATTTTTCTAATTAACAAAAATTAATTTTTTTAATAATTATGTAAAATTATAAAATACATATGTTTTCAAAATATAATAAAATTACATTTTTTTTAAAATGAAAGAATTACAAGTTTCACTAAAATACCATCAAGATACCAACAAAAAACAAGTTTTACAATAAAATACCATGAACTTTCCAAGCTAAGCAATTATCACTAAAATACCTCAAATCTAAAATTCATATCCATGAAAACCCTAAATAATATATATAAATTCTCGAGATTTATTTTGAAATTTTATTGAAAATATTTTTCATAAAACCCCTTCGAGTTATATAAAACAATATTTAAGCACTTTAGTAAATATAGGTTTAAGCGGGATCAATTCTCTTGAGCCTCAAGGAGCCGGAGAAAGTGAGTGCTTGTGTATTTAAGGTAGAAAACTTAACGGAGTTATCAATGGTAATTGTCTTGGAAAAAGACAAATCCTACCGTCCATATGCAACGCTTACCGATGACTCCCGAACCTAATTCAGGATCTAAATCAGTTACAAGTGTCTGACTCAGTCTGAGTCTAACTCAAATCTTAATCCAAACTCAAATCAGAGTCCTATTCAAATATGAATTCAAAGTCTAACATGAATACTTGAATATGAACATGAATACTTGAATTCAAACACCAATACCAAACATGAATACTTGACTTGATTTAACCGAGCCATGGTTATATCTTGACCTGACTGCTTGAATACATGATTATATCCTAAACCTAATTACTTGAACAATTTATATCCATGGTCTCGGCAAGACTTGTAAACATAATCCATACAATACATTACGCGGGGATAACGGGATAGATTGGTACGGAATGTATTAACGTGGCACGAGATGGTCATTTAAAAGATACCTACATGAACTCTCGTGCCGTTGTCCTATGGGTTTTGACGGGGCCATGTACTACATGTTACCATAGTCCACGAAGTAAATTGGACTCCTCTCGTATACACAAATACCTTCTGTACCAAACTACAAACAACTACATTAGAATAACAAGTATATACATGTACAACTTACCAGTTTCATTTCACATTACTTGTTCTATTCCATACTTTCTTTTGGAACTTACCGAACACTAGTTCGCTGACGACATTCCTTCTATTTCTTTCTTTGGAATGTTCGTCGGGAGAACCGGACTCTCAGAAGATCGAGCCCAGCCAGGAGGTCTTGGATCAGCTCATCGCTCAGCCGTACTACTAGCTCTTCTTGTACTTACTTTTAGTTTGTATGCCACTATTTAGGCACTGCTTAATTCATTGCATCTTTTCTTTTCAAAACAATTGTATGTGAAGGTGAATGTAAATAAAAGTTGTTTATTTTATATCTCTTGTCATTCTTGTGCATTTTACATATATTGCTTAATTACGCTTAACGTATTTATTTCTTAGTAAATACGTTGCGGCCCGCCATGTCACCGTTTCCGTACACTGGGAAGAGAGACGTGACAGGTTTTGTTGGCTGCCCATGCAGGTCAGTTCTGCATGAAGTCATAACCGATATATATCACAAGAATTATAAGAATCAGCAATTATGCATTTCTTACATTTCAAATTTATTGAATCCATCCTAACTTTTCTTTTTCTATCAAGGTCATTGATTCACCGAACAACACAAGCACAAACGTCAATGGCAACACTCCACTACCTACTCTACCACCATCACCTACCATTGCAGCTCCCATCAACGAGCAAACGGTATTACTTGAGGCAATCAAGAGCCTCTTGGAGAGTCAGCAGCAGCAGACTGCTATCCTTATGCACCGTCTAGAAGTCGAGGCATCCGGAGTCAAGCAATTCCGGGCACTGCACCCGAAACATTTTTCGGGAAAAGAGAGCCTACTGGAGGCATAAGAATGGGCTCAGTCGATAGAAGATGACCTATAGCATCACAAGTGTCAGAGATTGCTTGGGTGAGAGTTGCAAAGCTGCAACTAACAGACAACGCCAGAGTTTAGTAGAAAGCTGAAGAAAACCGTCTCACCCAACCTAACGAATGGAAAACGTTTCGCGATATATTCGATGCGAAATACTTCCCTGAGACTACCCGTTTCGACATGGAACAGCGGTTCATTCATCTACAACAAGGCTCGATGTGGATCAAGTCTGTGGATGAATACAATGCTGAGTTTACCATGCTTAGCGGGTAAGATATTGTCTCAAATTCAAATTCCTGATTTCACTCACTACACTGCTAACACAAGGTCAAAATAGGTTCATGGCACACCTGCTTCCTACTGCTGAGATCCGGGCACGATGATTTCAGCAAGGGTTGGACCCGAAAATCCAAGCTGCACTCGTTACAGGGGATTTCCCAACCTATGATCTCGCTTTAAAGGTTGCCCGACGCTATGAGGCAGTTGTGAAGAAGAAGGGCAGACCACAGACTGCCGGTATGAAACGCCCTGCCACACAGATGACAGGAGGAGCTTCTTCCAGGCTAACTTTTGCACCCAGGAGACCGGGAGGATCTTTTAACCGGCCCAGTCCAGACTTTTGTTTCTACTGGAAGAGGAATGGACACCTGGCGAAAGACTGCAGGCATGCAAATGGCCCGTGTTTGGTTTGCGGCGCTTCCACTCACACCATAGGAGCATGTCCATACCGTTTCAACATAACTCCATCACCTAGATCCGCAATCACAGTCCCGCAGCGGCCATCTATTCAGGCTCATGCACCTCGTCTAGCTCTCTCTGCTCTACCTCTACGTGGACCTCCTGCACAGCCTCCTCGTCAATTCCACCAGGCACGGAGAAATGTGCCTCAAGGATAGAGAAATGTGCCCCAAGGACAGAGGAATGTGCCTCCAGTAAGGAGGAATGTACCCAGACGGCAGGCTTTCACAATGACGGTTGAGAAAGCCGAAACCACTGGCCAAGTAATAACTGGTAATTCCCAATCCTTTCATCTTTTCAATCCTGGTATACCTTTATATTTTTCCTGTATTTAAAACCAACCACACACAACTTAGGTTCTATACTAGTAGCCACCCTTCCCGCACTCGCACTATTCGATACTGGAGCGTCACACTGCTTCATGTCGCAATGATTCGTGAGAATGCATGTGATTCCCATGAAGCCACTAATTTCAAGCTGGAATGTCAGTTCCCGGAATGGAGTATTAAAAGCAACTATGGGATTTGATCAGTGTCCAGTTGTAGTTTGCGGATGAGAATTCTACACGAATTTCAAACTACTGGGCATCCTAAATTTCGATGTTGTGTTGGGAATGGACTAGCTGGGAGTTTTCTATTGTACGATTGGCTGCCGTCAAAGGAGGGTAATATTTGAGATAGTAGATCACCCAGTCTTCTACTTCAAGAGTAGAGATAGAACTTTGGAGCCAGGAATTTTCCGTGCTAAACCAAAGAATGCATAAGTGTTTACTCTACTGGCGGAAGAAGAAAAGCCAGAGGTAATTCGAGAGTTCGAGGATGTGTTCCCTGAAGATATAACAGGTTTGCCTCTCGATCGAGCTCTTGAATTTAGCATTGATTTACTACCTGGTGCGCAACCGATAATCAAAGCTCCGTACCGGCTATGTCCAGAAGGATTGAAGGAGATCCGCATTCAGTTGGACGAACTCCTGAAGAAATGTTGGATTTGTCTCAGTACTTCAAGTTGAGGATCTCCAGTTTTGCTCGTGAAGAAGAAAAAAGGTTCATACAGGATGTGTGTAGATTATCGAGCACTGAACGAAGTGACGATCAAGAACAAGTATCCACTACCGTGCATCGATGATCTTTTCGATCAGCTAAGTGGGTCTTGTGTACTAGATCTTTGTTCGGGTTATCATCAGGTGAAGGTCAAAGAGTCCGACATTCCGAAGACGGCATTTAGGACTCGCTATGGTCATTATGAATATCTCGTAATGCCATTTGGAGTGACCAATGCACCTGCTATTTTCATGAATCTGATGAACCAAGTTTTCCGAGAGTACTTAGACAGATTCGTTGTCATCTTCATCGACGATATCCTGGTGTATTCAAAGAATCAGAAAGAACACGCCGAGCACTTACGGATTGTCCTGGAGACATTGCGACAACATCAACTCTATGTCAAGTACAGCAAGTGTGAATTTTGGCTAGATCAAGTCGGATTTCTCGGACATATTGTTTTAGGCAAAGGAATCTCAGTAGATCCAGCTAAGGTGTCAGCTGTCGGCGAGTGGCCGACGCTAAAGACAGTGAAAGATATATGAAGTTTCTTGGGATTAGCAGGATACTACCGACGATTTATTGAAGGCTTTTCAAAGATTGTAACACTCCTGACCAAGATCACACGTAAAGATGAAGCATTCATGTGGTCAGAAGCATGTGAAACATCTTTTGTAGAGGTCAAGTCAAGATTAACTTCTGCTCCTTTCCTTGTAATATCGGATCAATCTGGAGGATTCGTCATACATTGTGATGCGTCCGATAAGAGATTAGGATGTGTTCTACATCGGCATGGAAAAGTTGTGGCTTTCACGTCGAGACAGCTGAAAGTTCATGAGCGCAACTATCCAACACATGATCTGAAGTTGGCAACCGTTATCTTTGCACTTAAGATTTGGCGCCACTATCCTTTGGGTGAACGAGTAGATATATACACGAACCACAAGAGTCTGAAGTATGCATTTACTTAGAAAGAATTAAACATGCGGCAGAGAAGATGGCTAGAACTCATGGCAGAATTCGATATCAACCTATAGTATCATCCAGGGAAGATGAATGCAGTTCCTGATGCACTTAGCCGCCAGCCATTAACAATGAATTTCACCGCTCAGTGGAAGCTACAGTAGAAATTGCACAGATTGGCGATCGAAGTAGTTATGCCAGGTAACGTTTCGTATTTGATGAACTTACAAGTCCAGTTTACTCTTGTCAATCAGATCAAAGCAGCTCAATATAATGATGCCAAACTACAAAAGATCTGAAAACAAGTAGAAAATGGACTTTGAACTGACTTTATCATCCACGAAGATGGATCCTTAAGATATGGAAGTCGATTGTGTGTACCAAACGGCCCAGTTCGAAAAGAGTTTATGAAAGAAGCTCACAACTCTCCTTATTCTGTACACCCCGGTGGTATGAAAATGTATAAGGATCTACGGCAACACTACTAGTGGCATGGAATAAAGTGTGAAATAGCCAGAAGCGTAGCCAAGTGTTTGATGTGTCAGCAAGTAAAGGCTGAACATCACAGAACTGCTGGTCTACTTCAGCCGTTACCAATTCCAGAATGGAAATGGCAACACATTACCATGGACTTCATGACCGCCCTTCCTTACAGCACGAAGGGTAAAGACGCGGTATGGGTTATTGTGGATCGACTCACCAAGTCGGCTCACTTTATTCTCTTTCGAGTTGGCCAATCTACCGAGACGTTACCAAAGAAGTACATGGAAGTAAGCATGAATCTAAAGTAAGATTTAACTTCAAAGTGTACTATATTTGATACCTATAAACTCATGAAGGAGATCGTGAGATTACATGGGGTACCTGTTTGCATCGTCTCCAATCGTGATACAAGATTCCGATCATAATTTTGGTAGAGTTTGTAAGCTAGCCTGGGAACGAGTCTGAACTTCAGCACAGCTTACCATCCACAAATGGACGAACAGTCCGAGCGAAAAATTCAGATTCTGGAGGACATGCTAAGAGCATGTATGTTAGACTTCAGAGGTTCGTGGGAAGATCACCTACACCTTGTGGAGTTTTCATACAACAACGGCTATCAAGCGAGCATTGGAATGGCACCATTCGCAGCACTCTACGGACGGAAGTGTCGTTCACTACTAAGTTGGGACGACATTCGAGATCATGAACTCCTTGGACTAGAAATGATCGTGGCAACTATGGACGTAATTTGCACGATCAGAGAAAGAATGCGCATAGCCTAAGATCGAAAGAAGCATTGAGCTGATGCAAAGCGTCGAAATTTGGAGTTCTAACCTGGAGACCATGTTTTCTTAAAGATCTCTCCAAACAGAGAATTGATCCGCTTGGGCAAGAGGGGTAAGCTCAGTCCAAAATACATAGGACCATTCGACATACTCGAACGTGTTGGAGAAGTGTCATACCGTTTGGCACCACCACCCTTATTAGAAGAAGTGCACAACATGTTCCATATATCCCAGCTACGACGATATGTGAGCGACCCCAGCCACATCCTTGATCACTCAGAGCTCACAGTCCAGACTGACCTGACTTGCGAGCAACAACTCGTTAAGATCCTGGACCGAAAGGTGAAGACACTGCGGAACAAGGAAGTAAATTTGGTCCGAGTGATGTGGAGAAAATATTCGCCAGGAGAATCAACGTGGGAACGAGAAGAAGACACGCGTGCAAGATGCCCTTACTTATTTAATTAGTTCTTATGTAAATGTAAATTTCGATGACGAAATTTTTATAAGGAGGGTATAATGTAACGACTCTGAATTTACTGTACGGAATTTTCCAGTTTAATGTACAGAAAATGAGTTGTACAGCCTGAGTTTGAGTTATAAGTTAATTTTGTTAAATAACAGCAAGAAATAACTTGTAGCTCACTAGTAAAGCCTTTGTATTGCTGTTACGTAACCCATGTGTTCGATCCCCATTAGACACATTATTTTTTCTGATTTTTCTTTTTAATTTTTTGGAAGCCCAAAAGTTTACACGTGCAATACACATAAAAATGAAAAGTCAAAAAAATCAAACATGTGCAAAAGGGTTTAAACACTGAGTTATACACGTGGCACAAATCCAGAGGCACGAAGCCCTAGATCAGCCGGCGGAAATCGAGTTTTGACCGGTACCGAAGGTTCAACCGTGGCCAATAAGGCCCGGGCTTTGCACACTTGACTCTTCCCCTACCTCTAACTCCCATGCACTATTTGATTTCCCTGCAATCAAACAGAGACCCTTCATTTCACCATTTATCATATTTTTAATGCATTTTAATTCACCATTTTAATTCCAAAACCCTAATTCTATACTATAAATACCACCCCGCACTTTGGTTCAGTATCATTCTGAAATTTCTAGCCAAATCTCTCAAAAAATTTCTAAGTACAAGTGGAGCAAAGAGGAGTTAGCAAGCGATCAACTTCCGGTGAAGAATCAAAGCTATTCCGGAGCTCCCGCGACGTCACGACGACAACAATCTCTTCTTTTACCTCTTCTAAATATAACCAAGTACTAAGTCCTTCCTAAACTTCTTTTCTCTTCATTGAATTTATTTTTTATAAAAATCGGTAAAAGTGGAGTTAATACCGATATCACTCTTTCCAACTCCTATAACTCCAATTCCTTTTATCTTTGGTCAAATAAAAATTTTATACAATACTTGTAACCTTAAACCCTAATATTTAGAATTAAAATTCCATCAAAATTCTCATGTGAAATAACAATAGTAGCACTTTTTCATTTAAATAGCATGAACTTTAAATATCACCTCTTTTAGTTTTTGTTACAAACATACCTTTAGGAAAACTTCATTAGATAACGACCTACCTCTCACGTACACACTTGATTCCATAGCACGATACCTCTTTTGTATGAATTTTTGTTTCGAGGAAAAGATTACATTAAAATACCATTTACTTTAAAAATCGGATTTCTTTTAAATTGTATTTTAAATTCCTTTGCGAATATAGCTTTACAACCCTCTTTAGGGGACCCGCTATTGGATGGTGCAGATTATCGCACATCCTTAAGCTGGTAGAGCGAGATGCAGATCTCCTCACAAAGCATTCAGTCTCGAAAGGTTTTAAATACGGGTTTTAAGCAAAACGAATTTTCTAATTAAATAAAATTAAATTTTTTAATAATTATATAAAATTACAAAATCCATATATTTCCAAAATATAATAAAATTACATTTTTTTTAAATGAAAGAATTACAAGTTTCGCTAAAATACCATCAAGATACCAACAAAAGACAAGTTTTACAATAAAATATCATGAACTTTCCAAGCTAAACAATTATCACTAAAATACCTCAAATCCTTAAAATTCATATCCATGAAAATCCTAAATAATATAAATAAATTCTCGAGGTTTATTTTGAAATTTTATTAAAAATATTTTTCATAAAACCCCCTCGAGTTATATAAAACAATATTTAAGGACTTTAGTAAATATAGGTTTAAGCGGGATCAATTCTTTTGAGCCCCAGAGAGTCAGAGAAAGTGAGTGTTTTGCCTATTTAAGGTAGAAAACTTAACAGAGTTATCAATGGTAATTGTCTTAGAAAAAGACACATATCCCGCCGTCCATGTGCAGCAGTTACCGATGACTCCCGAACCTAATTCAGGATCTAAATCAGTTACAAGTTCTGACTCAGTCTGAGTCTAACTCAAACCTAAATCCAAACTCAAATCAGAGTCCTATTCAAATATGAATCCAAAGTCTAACATGAATACTTGAATATGAACATGAATACTTGAATTCAAACACCAATACCAAATACGAATACTTGACTTGACTTGACCGAGCCATGGTTATATCTTGATCTGACTACTTGAATACATGATTACATCCTGAACCTGATTACTTGAACAATTTGTATCTATGGTCTCGGCAAGACTTGTAAACACAATCCATACAATACATTACGCGGGGATAACGGGATAGATTGGTACGGAATGTATTAACGTGGCACGAGATGGTCACTTAAAAGACACCTACATGAACTCTCGTGCTGTTGTCCCGTCGGTTTTGACGGGGCCTTGCACTACATGTTACCATAGTCCACGGGATAAGATGGACTCCTCTCGTATACACAAATACCTTATATACTAAGGTACAAATAACTACATTAGAATAAAAAGTATATATATGTACAACTTACCAGTTTCATTTCACATTTGTTCTATTCCATACTTTCTTTTGGGACTTACCGAGCGCTAGTTCGCTAACGACATTCCTTCTATTTCTTTCTTTGGAATGTTCTCAGGTGGACCGGACTCTTAGGAGATCGAGCCCGGCCAGGAGGACTTGGATCAGCTCATCGCTCAGCCGGACTACTAGCTCTTCTTATACTTACTTTCAGTTTGTATGCCACTATTTAGGCACTGCTTAATTCATTGTATCTTTCCTTTTCAAAACAATTGTATGTAAATATGAATGTAAATAAAAGTTGATGTTTATTTTATATCTCTTGTCATTCTTGTGCATTTTACATATATTTCTTAATTACACTTAACGTATTTATTTCTTAGTAAATACGTTGCGGCCCGTCACATCACCGATTCCATACACTGGGAAGCAGGGCGTGACAATTTGACTATACTGACCTTGGAAACACATGATCAAGAATATAAGCCGCTGTCAACAGCGCATCTCCCAAACAATATGTAAAATTGGCCCTTACCATCATATTCTTTATCATATCTTGCGGTTTCTTAATTCTCCTCTCTACAACACAATTTTGTTGCAAAGTTTACAGTAGCATCAGCTGTCCGACGACTCTTTTTCCTTCATTCAATTCCCTGAATTGCTAAATAAATACTCATGACTTGCTTACAGTTCCCAGAACTGCTCTGAAAGAAACATGCACAACCCTATTTGCATGAGCTGGCACTACACTTTACTGATATAGCGCTTGATACAAATCAACGCTTCAGTTTCGTGTGAGATCGGTAGCCTTTCGAGTAATTATTAATGAAGGAGTTGAATTAGAAAACTCTACTATGTGTTTTTATATTTATTGGTCCATATTTATCGAAGTGAATTATCTGTAACGGATATCCAAATGGTTTTCGTTTGGTAGTTTTGATTCCAAGTCAACTCTCACAAATAGATGATTTGAGTTTGGCTCAAATGCCAACCCATCCACCCCAAGTGGTTAAATCATCCCATCTATCTATTGATCTAATCTACCGTGCCACATATGACATTTATAGAAGGATCAATCCTCAAAAACATAAATAACTCATAAAACAGATTGTCCCATTAAGCTATCCAAATATCCTAAGTCGATAACTGAAACTGTAACTGACAGGAAGATAATTTATGGATAGCTATCAGCATCTCCGATGCAGAATAGACTCATATATTCTCGACATATGATTTGCTTCCACAAATTTATCTGCAACTAAAAGAAGCCCCGCTCCCACTCAGTACTCTGACAGGAAGATTATTTATGGATAGCTATCTGCATCTCCAATATAGAATAGACTTATATGTTCTCGACTCATGATTTTCTTTCACAAACTTTTCTGCTCCCAGCAGAAGGCCTTACTTCCACTTGGTACCCTGACGAGTGGAGCGGTTCAAATTCTCACAGTCAAACGTTAGACTTATTATTGTCAGCACATTTCTCCATGTCAGATCACTAAAGTTGTTGGCGCGTTATTCCTGTTTTCGTAGCTCAATTAAACTCTTCTTGCGTTAGGGCACCTACCCTTGCATACTATTGACCTCGTCAACATATCAGCAACGCTCTTGGTTCTATCGCCCCTGGCGATTAAACCTTAAACCTTAGTTGCTCAAACATACTAGCAAACGTCAACACATTCACTTTCCTCATAACTAACTGCTTCATATTATCGAATAGAAAATATATAACCGCCTATTGCTTTCGCTCAACGATCTAACTGGAGCAGCACTCTTCAGATCATGGATCGATGAAGATATAACTCTTAAATATATCCACATTACGTGATTCAACTCCTTATGTGAAAATAAGGCCAAACCGAGGAATAATGTAACGTTGACACGTCACATAGATTATCCCGTAATCATCGCACAGCTTATCTCTTGGCGCGTAGATACCCTGTAATTACCGCTCAGTATAAACTGTGAGTGCTCGGCAATAAATCATATGATCACTAATGATATCGCTCTTTATCATGTCGAACATGTAGAGCGATCCTAGATACGCCAATTCTCCGAGGATCACTGCATCTTGATGGTGCTGCGTCGTGTAGCCCCGCTACATTGTTGCCATCTCGATGGTGCTGCGTGGTATGGTGCTGCATTCGTTTTGTATTCCGCCTTGGCCGTAAGTTTGTGGCACGAGCACGAGCATTTACTTGCCCATGAACCTGATGAATATGGTCTTCCGTGAGTATTTAGACAAGTTCGTTGTCATATTTATTGACGACATCTTGGTCTATTCGAAAATTCGAGAAGAACATGCCGATCACATACGCACAGTTCTGGAGACGTTGCAGCAACATCAACTCTACGCCAAATACATCAAATGTTGGTTTTGGATGGACAATGTCGGTTTTCTCGGACATATCGTATCAGGTGAAGGTATAAATGTAGACCCAACTAAGATGTCAGCTGTCAGCGAATGGCCGACACCAAAATCGGTCAAGAACATAAGAAGTTTATTGGAACCGGCTGGTTATGACCGACGTTTTATTGAAGGATTCTCAAATATTGCAGCACCTTTGACCAAGCTTACTCGGAAGTATGAAGCTTTTGTGTGGTCAGAGGCGTGTGAACGAGCTTTCATATAGCTGAAGTCAAGATTGACCTCTACACCAATCCTCACTATACCGGACAGATCTGGTGGCTTTAAAGTTTATTGTGATGCTTCCGGGAAAAGATTAGGATGCGTTCTCCATCAACACGGCAAAATTGTAGCTTTCGCGTCAAGGGAGCTAAAGACACACGAGCGCAATTATCCCACTCATGATCTAGAATTATCAGCTGTTATCTTCTCACTCAAGATTTGGCGGCATTACCTATTGAGAGAGCGTGTGAACATATATACAGACCATAAGAGTTTGAAATATGTATTTACTCAGAAGGAACTTAATATGCGGCAGAGAAGATGGTTAGAACTTATGGCAAACTTTGACATCACTCTTCAATACTACCAGGAAAGGTGAACGTAGTTCCCAGTGCTCTTAGTTGCCAGCCATTAGCAATGATCTCACCCCTCAATGGAAGTTACAGCAGGAGCTTCATAAGCTAGAGATTGAAGTAATTGTGTCAGGTAATACATCAACCTTGATGAATTTGTGGGTCCAATCCACTCTTATAGATCAAATAAAATCAGCTCAAGCAGGCAATGCCGAGTTGCAAGAGATCAAAGAACAAGTAGAAAGTGGTCTCCGAACCAGCTTCATCATTTATAAGGATGGATCCTTGTGGTATGGGATCCGGTTATGCGTGCCAGCCGGCACTGTTCGAGAAGAACTGATAAAGGAAGCTCACAACTCTCCCTATTCTATACACTCGGCGGCACGAAAATGTACAAGAATCTACAACAACACTACTGGTGGCATCTGTTGGGGTCAAAAATTCCACCCCAGTCGATCAAATCAAAGTCAAAGTTAACCCCAAGCCAGGCGGGCCCAAGCCCAGATCAAGTGGGACCATACCCAAGTCAAGTCCCGCGTCCGGCCTCCTCCATGCCAAAATGAAATCATATAATAAATAATTTTGATGTAATTTTTTATGCACGAATATAAGAAAAATGGGCATAAAATCAAATTTTTGTAAAGCTCATGGCTCTTGTGCAAAAAAATGAGCACATGAGGCATGAGATGGGCAAAATGCCATTTTGTAAAGCCCAATAGGCTATGTGTAAATTTGTAAGCCTATATAAGGAAACATGATGATGAAATGGAAATAATAATTCATTCCCCCTCAAAAATTAGGGTTTCTGTACCTCCTTCTCCTTCCTCAAGGTTCTAAACCTTCTCCCTTTTTCTTAAATTAAATCAAGAGTTTCACTCTTCTTTTCCCAAAAATAAATAATTTTTCACCATAAAACTCTTGAAGGGGAGCTCGGATCTGCCATTAAATCTCTAAAAGGGGAGATTTTTAAGTCTCGCCCCCATTTTCTTCAAGATCCAGACAATAAAGAGGAGAAAGAAAGAGACATATCTCCAAAAATCCCACTTTGGAAAGATCCAAAACTCAAGAGAAGATCTAAGGCTCAAGGGAGAAGAAAAGAGTTCCCTTTCATCATCTCCGAAAATATCTTGGGAGTTTAACTCCATAAATATATATATATATATATATAATAAATCTTTCTTTTCGGAAGTACAACTCCCAGTACAGGGGCTAAGCCCCTTTGTCCTTTTTTTCAGGAGTTTAACTCCAAAAGTTAATTGGGAGTACAACTCCCAGTATAAGGGCTAAGCCCCTTTTTTCCCACCGGCGCCCGGCACCCCCGCGTGCCAAGCATGTGAGGTGCTGCACCCACGCGTCCTTTGGATGCTATTTTCCTTTTTTTTATATACACATTCCACAACACTTTTCCCGTTAGAAAAAAATTTCTAACGGCGCGCTGCCCCGCACCCCGCAACGAGGCTGCTCGCCCCCTTGACCCCCAACCCGCTATCCGGGTAGCTGGACCCCCGTAAACTCTGTGAGGCCCCCAATATATCCAAAACCCCTCAAGACACACATATGCACACTGTATATTGAGTTCGCATGACCAGTTTAACCCGTCAATCAGAGGTTCCTTCGCTCCAAAGGCGAGGGGTAATTAACGGCAGCTTAGTCCGCGACTGCTGGAGATTCGAATCCCCACAATCAATAAACCCCGACCAATCCAAGGCAGGGGGAATATGTAATGCGCTTGACAAGCGACGCGTAATCCCATCTTAATGGGGTGACGAAAAACACCCTACAGATTCTGGCACGCCCGGTGGGACAAATCTCTCCTCCCATATTTCGGGTTAAATGTTCATGCGAGCTCAATCGATATACATATCGATTGCCTGTACTGAAATCATGTTTCTATTTGGAGGTTAACAATTTCCAATTGCAATCTTCGGACGCAGCAAAAATGTCTCTAAGGACAAGCTCAGCTCTCAACACAGCTCCCATCTCCTACACGATGAAGATGGGCACCAGGACGATCCTCCCGGCCAGTCTCGGGCGACAGTGGGAGGAGCCGCTGCTACCATTTGGATCTGTTCTATTCATGCCAACTAAAGCTATCACAGCTCTTCAAACTCTAGTAACAGACAGACCGGCCTCGAAAGGCAGGAGGCCAAATGTGGTGCTCTCGAGGGCACCACTACCCAAACGCAAGTTGGTGTTTAAACGACTTTTCTTGGCTCCAGCTAGGGGCAAGGCCATCAACACAAACAAAGAAACAAGGCATCTAGGGTAAGCTCCAGCGGTGCCCCTGACAACTGCTCAATCGGGTATCTTCTCTGAGCTCTCCGTCAGTCGACTCACGATGGCTTCCTAGATGACGGATGCCCGTCAAGCCCTCAAAATTAAGAAGCTAAGACAAAAAGGTTCAGATACAGAGCCAACAAAAGCGCTAGGGCTCATACTAGGCTGAACTTCATGAGGTTTCAAAGATAAGGTTACCCCGCCAAAGATAAAGAGACGGCTGGATATGTGGTCCACACTGTCTACATAGTAGGCAGCGCAGCAAGAGCAAGGACGGGGCTACTACATCTCAAATCCAATCTGGTGTGAATGTGGCTGCCACTTTCCAAGACCAGCCTCCTCTGGAAGGTAATGAAAACTCTTCCAGTGAAGCTGAAAAGCAGAGAGATCTCTCAGTTCATGAGGAGTCGGGCTCGAAAAGCGAAGAAGAGCCAATCTTCAGTCCCAAAAACGCAGAGTAGCAACTTCTCCAAGAGCTCCGAAAACAACTCAGAAGTAAAGACAAGGAGATGGCCAAACTTTACTCCAAAATTAACGACTTGACGAATGTCGTGATGCAGCTCACGGCCCAAGTTTCCTCTCATCCATCCAATCAAGTGTAGGGTTCTGCTCATGAACCGGGAAACGGTGTCCCGAGGCAGCCGACGTCTATTCCCTCAAATCCAAAGGTGGGCGAACCGTATGAAAGTCGGTCACAGCCTATCTCGGGAAATATCTTAACTACCGATGACAGCAACCCGTTAACGCAAGATCAAATCATGGATTTGGTCGCCAATAAAGTCAAAACATTGGTAGCCGAAGCCGGAGAGCAAAAAGATGTCAGCAGTAGCGGGAGACTATATCCTGCTCGGTACGATCTTGTGGAGTTTCCCACTAGCTATATCATCCCCAAATTTGAAAGGTTCGATGGGACGGGAAATGCGAACCTGCACATTGCCCAATTTAAAGCATCATGCGTGAATACTGGGGGAAATGATGCACTCCTTCTCCGTCAGTTTGTCATTAGCTTGACCGATGTTGCTTTTGATTGGTATGCAAGCATACCGGATGACTCGATCACGACGTTCGCTCAAATAGAATCCATGTCCAAGCAAAAGTTCATGAGCATCAGCGATAAAATCACTATTGCCGACCTCGTAAGGACCGAGCCAAAGAACAACGAAAGCAATATGAATTTTATGGTCCGATGGCGCAATCTCTCTGTCAAATGTGAACCGCCGTTGGAGCAAGACCAATCCGTCAGTCTTCTTATAGAAAATCTGAATAACTGGATGAAACTTTTTCTGTGCACTGCAGGCCTCAAAACATTATGTTCCCGCCAAAAAAAAAAAATTTGCGCAAAAGAGCCCAAGGTATAAAATGGCAGCGATACGTTTAAAAAAATGTGAACCAGTATTTTCCAGGCTATATTTTGACAAACTCCCGAATGTGAAATAGCTAAATTCTGATGGTATCGAAAGTGTCTCGAAAAATCCTTCGATTTGATATATTATGGGCCTCATAATTCATCCAGGATCAAAAGTTACGAGGTATCACGTGCCCACACGTGACCGGGCATCACGTGCCCACACGTGACCGGGCATCACGTGCAGACACGTGACCATTTACAGGCAAAGCCTGTAGGCACTGAATAAAATAAATAATTGGAAATAATTAATCAGTGGGGTCACGTGCTAACACGTGATAGGCTCTTAAACCCTCTGAAACAATAGAATTAAATTCTAATTAAATAATTAATCAGTGGGGTCACGTGCCAACACGTGATGAGTTCCTGAGCCCTCTAAACCAATATAATTAAATTCTAATTAATTGGTCAATCAGTGGGGTCACGTGCTAACACGTGATAGGCTCTTAAACCTTCTTAACTAATAGAATTAAATTCTAAATTAAGGGAAATCAAAAACCCTAATATTTCCTTAGATCTTTCCAAACAAAAAGATTGCGTTCTGTAAAGCGGAGCACCGTTGGATTAAAAATACAATGGTGATTAAAAATCACCAATTTATAGAAAGATTCTATACAAGGAAAGATTTCCCTGAAATTCACCAAGAATAACAAATAGAAGATCTTTTGGATTAAAAATCTAATGGTGAATAAAATTCACCGAGTGATCTAAAAGATCATGTTGGTTACAAAATCAATTAAAATCTTTCAATGAAATATTGATTAAACAAATTGATTATTTTCTTTCTCCTATAAATAAAAGCCAAGAGGGAAGATAAAAGAGAGAGAAAAAGAGAAGATAATTTAATTCTCCAGAGAAAAAAAAGAAGAGAATTTAATTCTCCAGAGAGAAAGAAGATTTCTTGAGAAAAAAAAGAAATCCTAGATGAGAGATCATAAGCTCCACAAAATAAAAAGAGAATTTAATTCTCAAACTAGAAGTTTAACTCTTCTGAATAAGAACTTAGTTCTTCCTTTGGTTGAAGATCTGCAGAAGCAGATCTCCTCATAAGTTGAGAATTTAATTCTCATCGGGGAGATTCTGCCATGCAGATCCAAACTTGGAGGAAGAATTGAGTTTAGGGAATTTAATTCCTTCAAATACTTAGGAATTTAATTCCTCCAACAGAAACAGGGTTTAACCCTTAAAACAAGAACTTAGTTCTTCTTCATGGTTGAAAATCTGCAGAAGCAAATCTCTCCATAAGTTGAGAATTTAATTCTCATCGGGGAGATTCTGCCATGCAGATCCAAAACTTAGAGGGAGAGTTGGGTTTAAAGAATTTAATTCTTCCATATACATAGGAATTTAATTCCTCTAAACAAAATTAGGGTTTAACCCTACCAAAGAATTTAATTCTTAAAACAAGGGACTTAAAACTCTCCATGCACGTAAAGAAATCAGTACCCAATCTGGTCACGTGGCAACACGTGACCCTCCCTCTCAATGATCAAAAGAGAACGAACAAGACTAGGTCACGTGCCCCCATGTGACCCTTAAACAGACTCCTCAAAATGAGAAAGAACAAGTCTGAAGGCAATACCTCACGTGCCCCCACGTGACCCTCAAAATAAAGGGAACAAAGCTAAAGGCAATACTGATTTTGGGTGCCTCACGTGTCCCCACGTGATCCCTGATAAACCCCTCTTTAAAAAGAGAAGATGGAAAGAACTGAAGGATTAAAATTCAATGCATGGATGCCCTTACGTGTCTCCACGTGACCCCTTGCAAATCCTTTTAATATTTAGTACATGGGTACCCATCACATGCCCACACGTGATGGCCGTGAAGACTAAAGTGTTTAACACTTACTTGCATATTTTGAGAATAAAATAAGGGAAGTCTGGCCCAATATTCAAGTGCCTCACGTGACCCTACGTGAGCATCTCGTTTTTAGTGTTTAACACTATTTTGTGCGCTCCATTCTTAGTGTTTAACACTATTCTAAGCGCATCACGTGGGAGCACGTGATAACTGAGTGTACTCTAGTGTTTAACACTATATCCAAGTCAATCTTAGCTCGAGCTAGCCATGTTTTCCAGAGGCAGTACCCCTTTCTTTTGACTGAACCTCAAATACACTTTTGTCTTCCAAAATTGGTCATCTCATATGACATTCAAAATAATTCCCAGAGCCCTTTCAATTAACTTTGGTTCGAGGGTACATCTCTTCACACCTCTGATACATGCCGTTGTAATTCTTCAACGTCTTCAGAGAGGTGGTGGGTCCCGATGACCAATAACTATCAGGTGCATTTCTAAACCCATGTTTGCATCTGAAATTGGACCGCAATGTCCCTAAACTAAACAACAGAGCCCAAATGCTCTTTTGTTGGATCTAAATGATCATGTTAAGTAGATCTTAGTCTAAAATTAGACTAACGTATCCTTAACAAACGTTTAAGTTGATTTTAATCTCAAACGAGATTAACGATCCTTAAATCAATCCAATTACAGATTTCCTAACCAATATTGATTCAAGGGTACATCTCTTCACTCCTCTGATATATGTCATTGTAATCCTTCAACGTCTTCAGAGAGGAGACGGGTCCAGACAACCAGATTTTACATGGACTATGATGTCCTTAACTTTGGACTGTGGGGTCCTTAAACCCATGGACTATGATGTCCTTAACCTTGGACTGTGAGGTCCTTAAACCCATGGACTATGATGTCCTTAACCTTGGACTGTGGGGTCCTTAAACCCACGGACTATGATGTCCTTAACCTTTAACCGCAAAGTCCCTAAACTAAAACAATAGAGCCCAAATGCTCTTTTGTTGGATCTAAATGATCCTGTTAAGTAGATCTTAGTCTAAAATTAGACTAATGTATCCTTAACAAATGGTTAAGTTGACTGTTCACACCATAATATTGTATTATTATATTCCCCATTCTTATTCGTTTTATAAATAAACAGGTGCTTTTGATGCATGTCTGCTACATATTACAGGTTACAGGTTCTTGGACAGAAAACAGTGAAAACGATGAAAAGACGATGCAAAAGTGGACTTTGACCAACAAACAGAAGACTCTTGATCAAGCCTACATCAAAGATAAAATTCACAAAGTACAAGACAATGCAAGGTCCAAGATTACAAAGCGAACGGTTAAAAGTCCACCGCAATTATTCACTGGAGATCTGGAAGAAACATAGAAGCTATTTTAATAAAAGAACCAAATAATAAGGAAGCCCAAAGACAGAAGAGCCAACAAAGGAAATTTCAAGGCCCAATACTTCCTTTTAAAGAGACAGAGACATAAAATTTTACCAAAACTTGGAGTCTACTTTGACTAGGTCTTCCTAAGGATATTTTGGTAAATGTAGACGTGCGAATCAATTGTAACCTAGGGTTTCCTATCCTCTATAAATAGGAACTCTAAATCATTGTAAAGGCTATGCCTCCCTATGCCTCTTTTTATCAATAAAATTTAGATTTCTTTTGGAGAGCATCGATGCCTCTTTTCATTTCAGAAATTCAGATCTGACAAGTCTTGTGTTGATGTTTGGAGAGAGTCGTCTGTAAAATAAGTAGGTAATTTCAATTCTTGCCTTAGGTAATTTTTCATTCTCTGCCCTAGATTAAATTTAATTCCTTGCCCTAGTTAGATAGTTAGATCTTTAATTCAATTGCCCTAAATTAATTTAGTTTTTAGATTTAATTAATCCATTCACACCGTTTGGAATTAACTCGTTAGAGCGATTAGGAAATTCACAAAATCCCTGTGGACCGACCCGTACTCACCGGCTAGCTACATGCGACGCCGTTCTTGATTGCGGTTTAGAAATATTTTTGATCATAAATTCCATACAATCATTGACCTTAGTCTAAAATTAGACTAACGTGTCCTTAACAAACTGTTAAGTTGATCTTAATCTAAAATTAGACTAATGTATCATTAACAAACGTTTAAGTTGATCTTAGTCTCAAATGAAACTAACGTATCCTTAAACCCAACCCCAAACCCAAACCTAAGAAGATACGGATTTGGACTAATCCACGCCCTACGGGCGACAACATAAATTAGTCTCCGTATACAATCCACGGGCAACCAAAAACAAAACAAACATACACGACACGAAGTGACCATCTGGAGAAGGAGAAAGTGGTTACCGCGATGCGGTAGCGTAATTAACTGCAGGGGCTTGCGCCTGCAGGGAAGAGCATCCCCGCAATCAAAAAACCCCTCAACGAGGAGGAATCTGACGAAGTCTGCTACATCGGCCATATCCGTTTAAACCTTCGATACATGGCGTCATAAATCAACTTGGCATCTTCAGAGAGGTGGACGAATAGCACCAATTAGCATCTGCCCCCAAATTCAGGCAAGACGAACCTACGCGGTCGCGTCTCTGTGTTTTGGAGGGGAACACATTCCAAGAGCTGACTAAGAAGGTTCAAATGTTGGAACGCTTAAAGCCTGAGTCCACTCAAGGTCTCCAATTCACAAACAGACCGAAACATCAGAAGGACGACGACTGGAAAAGCAAAAGTTTCAATAGCACCGATTCTCTAAATAAGCAGAGAGCGGGTGGAGCAAAGATTAACAAATCTCGAGAGCTAACTTTGGAGTAAAGGAGAAATAAGATCTACTCTTTCATAAGAGAAAAGATTCCCAAAATATTCAAAGATGCTCTGAAGAATGGCCTGCGGCTACCAGAACTAAAAAGGCTAAGTGAAGCGAACATGACTGATCATCCCAACTTTTGCCCATACCACCGAGTGCTGAGACACACTATTGAAGACTGTTGCATCTTCAAGGATTGGGTCAAGAAACAATACAAGGCGGGCGAAATATCATTGTCCCATGGCGTGTTAACAAACAGTCAAGCTGCGATCGCCAATTTCATACAAACGGAGACCGAAGTCCTTTGGGAACCTGATTCTCTCATATATCTACCTTTCTCTGAAAAGAGTGGACCAAGGCAACAAGCAAAGAACCAAGCAAGCAACATTGCCAATGAAGAAGCAATAGATGGGTATACAACCCATACAGTCTACATGATGGAGCTCAGAGGAACAAGTCCTCCTACGCCTTATAGCCATGACAATGACGCGGTTGTTGCCATCCAGCACCAGCTTTATCCAAATGATGAAGAGCTCGCTTAGGCCATTAAGCCAAAGGAACCTGTGGTTCATGCTGAATCAAGTTCAGGCGGTAAGGATGACCCCGTTGTCATACCCGGAACTATAGAACGGGTATTATTCCAATGACTTCAAAGGCAACTTCAGGACAGGGATGAGAAGATGGCCAAGGTCCATTCCAAAGTTGACGAGCTGGAAAACGTCGTGGCAGATCTCACGACCTAAGTCACCCGATTGCAATTACAGCAGAATCAAATTTTGGTTCATGAGCTAGGGATTGATATCCGGAAACAACCAACCGATACCCCCTCCAGCCTAAAAGCGGAACACCTTTGCGAAAAACGGCCGCAATCGGCCTCTAGTCCCTCTGATACATACACTGAACGTGGTAAGCGGACAGTAGGCAAACCAAAGACTGATCGCCCTCAGGGTCTAGTATCAGTAAGGGCACCTACTCTAATGGAGAAAAAGAAGAAAGTATACTCCTTCAGGAGGGATGAGGTCCGCAAAATATTCGAGGACGCCTTAAATAACGGTTTGCAACTGCCTATTCCAAAGAGGCCACATGAAATGAACATGACCGGCAATCCCATATACTGCCCATATCATATAATGGTAAGTCATATCATTGAAGACTGCTATGTTTTCAAAGATTGGGTGGAGAACCAATACAAGCATGGGAAAACCTCATAGTCCTCGGATGTATCGGCAAGCCATAAAGCTACAGTTATCAACACAGTTCCGCCAAGATCAAAGTTCGAGGAGCTGGGATAAGCAAACACACAAGACCACCATATCGTTAAACTGGGAACATTCGACCTCTAAGTCGTTAAACTGGGGATGTAAAAAAATGTGTAAATAAAAAAAATAGAGCCAAAATGATGGGGCAACCGCGAATGAATAGCCGAAATGATAGGACAACCGCGACCTTCGCGATAAGAAAAGCTGAAATGATAGAGCAATCTCGGTTGAAAAAAAAACGGCGAATGATGAGTCGCTCCTGGTACCATATTCCGGTGCAGCGATGTAGACACCAACCAAAATCCAAATCCCCAAATGGAGAATGATGAGTCGCTCCAGGTACCATATTCTAGTGCAGCGATGCAGACGCCTACCAAAATCCAAATCCCCAAACGGCGAATGATGAGTCGCTCTCGGTACCATATTCCAGTGCAGCAGTGCAGACGCCAACCAAAATTTCAAATCTCTGAATGTCCCAACGGCGAATGATGAGTCACTCCTGGTACCATATTCCAGTGCAACGATGCAGACGCCAACAAAATCCTAAAATTCTCCCAGCCCTACGATTAGTCCCCAAACTGACTACCGTATGCGATCCACAGGCTCAAATAATTCTTATCACGCCCATACCCCACCATAATCACCAGTCACGCGGCCGGTCTCCACCCTCGGAATTATGCTCTATTTGGGAAGACCCACTCATGTGTCCTCACGATGCATGAGGAGAACAAAACTTATGGGATCCTCACGACTTGTAAGAAAACATCTTCGTGGGATCCTTACGAATCACAAAAGAAAAACACACTTGGGTGTTCTCACGACTCCTATGGAGAAAATACACCTACGGGATCCTTTCGACTCGTAGGGAGAAATGCTTTTATTGGACCCTTACGGCTCATAAAATTGAAAAGCTTTAGGGGATAGGGACCTAAATCTGTCTTCTAAGCCATCGCTTTCAACAGGAAAAAGCAAATGATGAATTGCTCCTGGCACATGTGCTTCAGTATTAGCAACACTGATGTCGACCCCAACCCCAAAATTCCCAACTTCCGATCCAATAGACCCCTAAGTCTTTAAACTGGGAATAGATGACCTCTAAGTTGTTAAACTAGGAACAGATGACCCCTAAGTCGTTAAATTGGTGTTCTCCACCGAAAGACCGGGAAGACAAACGTCTTGCCTGAATTTGGGGGCAGATACTATTTGGTTTTATCCGTCCACCTCTCCGAAGATAGAAAATTGATTTATGACACCGTATATCGGAGGTTTAGACGGATGCGGCCGTTGTAGCAGACTTCGTCAGATTCCCCCTCGTTTGAAGGGTTTTTTTTATTGTGGGGACGCTTTTCCCTGCATGCGCAAGCCCCTGCAGTTAATTACGCTACCGCATCGCGGCAACAACTTTCTCCTTCTCCAGATGGTCACTCTGTGTCGCGTGTGTTTATTTTATTTTCGGTTTCCCGTGGATTGTATACAGAGACTAATTTATGTTGTCGCCCGTAGGGTGTGGATTAGTCCAAATCTGTATTTTCTTAGATTTGGGTTTTGGTTTGGGTTTAAGGATCGTTAATCTCATTTGAGACTAAGATCAACTTAAACGTTCGTTAAGGATACGTTAATCTAATTTTAGACTAAGATCTACTTAACATGATCATTTAGATCCAATAAAAGAGCATTTGGACTCTATTGTTTTAGTTTAGGGATGTTGCGGTCCATAAGTTTAAGGACATCATAGTCCGTGACAGTTTAAAGACGTCATAGTCTATAAAGCTTAAAGACATCATAGTCTATGAGTTTAAGGACTTCCACAGTCCGTGGAATGTCTGGTTATTGGGACCCGTCACCTCTCTGAAGACGTTGAAGGATTACAACGACATATATCAAAGGTATGAAGAGATGTACCCTTGAATCAATGTTGGTTGGGAGATCTGTAGTCTAATTTGGGACTAAGATCAAAGATTTATGAGCATGTGGGCTCAATAAATCTGAGGTAGGGTTCTGTGGACAATTTGGGCTCGGCCCATTTAGTTAAAATGTTGAACATTTAACAATGCTGAGCGTTGATTTGGGTTCTGACAGCCTTTTTTGTCTTTTATTAAGTGTTGAGCGCTTATCATAGCTCTGGGGCTTTATTTAAAAAACAGTTTTTGTTTCCTCGGCGCACACGTGAGGAGCACGTGGTGCGCTTGGCGCTGAGCGCCAGTCAATGAGCGCAAAGCCCTTTGGTTAAGTAACGCACATGTGAGGAGCACGTGGCGTGCTTGGCGCTGTGCGCCAGTCAATGAGCGCTTCTTGTGAAATAGCACACACGTGAGGAGAACGTGGCGCGCTTGGCGCTGTGTGCCAGACTTGGAGCGCTGAGGTGCTTCTTTAAATTTGGAGCACTAAGGCTCTACAGCGCTGTGCACTAGATTTAGAGCGCTGAAGCACTTCGTTTAATTGGAGCGCTAGGGCTCTGCAGCGCTGTGCGCTAAATTTTGGAGCGCTGAAGCGCTTCTTTTAATTGGAGCGCTAAGGCTCTTTTTATGCAACTCTGCTCTCTGTGAATTAAATTCTCTCTTATAAGAGACTTTGTCTCATGGATCTAAGAACAAAGTTCTTATTTTATAGGAGATATTTCAATCTCTTATGTTTTCGGTGAAAGGCTTTGCCTTTATGGATCTGTGATCCTAAGAGAATTGAATTATTCTCCCCCTTTTTATAATGAGATGTTATGATCTCTTTGTGAAAGACATTTTCCTTATAGATCTATGATCTAGCATAAGAACTAAGTTTTTTTTCTGATGAGAAACTTTGATCTCTTTATTTTACCTTGAAGAAATTCTTCTTCTGCCGAGAGCTTGCTCTTCTCTCTGAACTTTCTCAAAGTTTGTGGGGGGGAGGGGTCCTCTCTCTGTGAGACTTGAAATCTTGGGTCCTTTATATAGTAGAGGCTGATTTGTTGAATCAGTTGAAGAGATCTTTTCTCTAATTGATTTGGGGATGTTTCCCACCGTTGGATCTTTGATCCTAGGGCTTCTGTTTCACAGAAGGCAATCTTCTTGTTTTTAACAAGGTTGGGAAATCTTTTCCCATATTTATTCTGTATTTTGGTGATTTTTAATCACCATTGGATCATTGATCCAACGGTGCTCTAATTTTTAGATCATAATCTTTCCTGTTTGGAAAGATTCTGAGGAATATTTCCTTAACAGAATTTTATTATGAATTTTGATGATTTATCATCTTCGTTGAATCTTTGATCCAACGGTGGAGAACATTTAGTTCTGGCACTAGGCACTCTCGTGCTTTGCACGTGAGCGCTGCCTCAGAGTCTTTGACTCTTGGCTCTCAGCGCTCTCGTGCTTTGCACGTGATGCGCTGCTTCAGAGTCTTTGAATCTTTAGCGCTGGCGCTCAGCGCTTTCGTGCTTTGCACGTAAGGTGTTGCCTCAGAGTCTTTGACTCATGGCGCCGGCGCTTAGCGCTCTCGTGCTTTGCATGTGAGGCGCTGCCTCAGAGTCTTTGACTCATGGCGCTGGCGCTCAGCGCTCTCGTGCTTTGCACGTGAGGCGCTGCCTCATTACTGAAGGTGTCTTTTCACCTTCCTTCTCCACTTTTCCTGAGTCAAGCTTCTTTTTCCCAGAGCTTGGAAATAGTTCCATCATGCACAACATTTTCTGTGCCTAGACTTAAATGTCTCCCTTCCTAATCTGAAGCAATGCTTCTTTTCTCTCTCATTTTCAGAGAATCATTTTAACAGAGAAGAGCTATGGCTTGTAATCGCGCACATGCTCGCCGTCAGCCATGGGAGGTGCCCATTGAAGAAATTGTTCCTCGTTTTGCTGTGCGCTTGGTGAACTCTACTCTTACGAATGACCAATGCGACACGGTGCTGCACGAGCTCTTGACTCGTATAGGATCTCCTCTCCCCATCGGCTTCATTTGGCTCCGGATGGTTTTCTTGTCTGTGATCAATGACATTCCCCCTCCTCCGGCGGAGATGACTCTGGCAATGCTCGACGCCATGGAAGACAAGATCGAGTGCTTCCACGAGGCACTTTTGATCACCAGCTCTGAGGGATCGCTATGTCCGGCTGCTAAGCCAGATACGGGCTCAGCGGGTCATCATGTCTGCCTTTGCTGATGGGTGCGGTGTTGACCGATGGGTAGCCACTCTTCGTGAAGATCGCCGCTTTGTCATGGTGGAGAAGGCAGAGAGAGAGTTAGATAATTTTATCCATAGTTTTGTGAATCCCTGTACTTTCGATCCCATGTTTAGTGATCTATTTCCTGTAGAATAAAATGTTCAATTAAATACTTTATTTTTGTTGTTGAACACATGTTCTTCCTCTCATGTATGCATGTGCGTATATGAATGAGCCTGGTTTCACATATGTCTGTAAACGAAACTTAAGCCGACATAAACAGGAACTAATAGCTCTTGGCCGAAAATTTTGACGGGAACAAATGCCCTCCACTACTTTGCCCACGTAAGTATATACGTGAGTGAAGTAGTGCAGAGTAATTCATAGCATATGACCAGTTTCGAGTTGGTATATAACTTTCAGAATCTTGATCTGAGAAGATAACGAGCGGACACAAGCGTCGTCATTTATCATTGACTTAAATCTCGACTCATAAGGGATATAGTTCCAAACGCTCAACCCCATGAGCCGTACCCTTCTATTTCTTTATATCTTACCCTGGCATGAAGTAGTTTATATGCTCATAAGTAACTTCTCCATTTCAGTGGCATGTAGCTTTGGCAAGTGTGGCTCATAGATGGTAGATAACAGTTCATCTTGAACTCTTTATAGGGTAGCGATAGCTTTGGAAACAAGGTTAGGATCTGTTGCCTAAGACTTTCCAAGTTTATAAGCCGTGAGGGTCTCATAAAGATTTTTCTCCCTACGAGTCGAAAGGATCTCATAGGTGTATTTTCTCCTTAGGAGTCGTGGGGACTCCTAAGTGCGTCTTCTCTTGAGAGTCGTAAGGATCTCACAAGAGAATTTTCTTCCTTACAAGTCGAAAGGACTCGTAAGTGGTTGATGAGTTGACTTGTTCCCGAGTCGAAGTATTGCTTTACGACAGGGAGATCAGGGGTTGACATGTATCCGTGTCGAAGCGTTGCTTTACGACAAAGAGGTCAGGAGTTGACATTGGCCATTTTCCACAGAGTCAGGATTGACTTTATCCGTGTTCCACAGGGTCAGGGGTTGACTTTGGCCATATAGGGTCAGGATTGACTTTAGCCGTACGTGGTCAGGATTGACTTTAGCCGTACGGGGTCAGGATTGACTTTAGCCGTACGGGGTCAGGTTTGAATTTAGCCGTACGGGGTCAGGATTGACTTTAGCCGTATGGGGTCAGATTGACTTTAGCCATACAGGGTCAAGAGTTGACTCTCGGTTGTCTGTGCACCGCCGAGTCATGGAACTGGAAACTTTGCCGCGACTTCGAGATAGTCTCTAGGCTTTCTGTGAACCTTCGAGATTTGGAACTAGGGGCTTTGCCATGGCTCCGCTTTGCTGACGTTGTGTCTGCTGTAACGAGACGAATGTCGAGGCGGTCTCTAGGTTGTCTGTGAACCATCGAGATTTGGAACTAGGGACTTTACCATGGCTCCGCTTTATTGTCGCGTCTGAATCCTGCTGGAATGAGGAGGAACGCTGTTGTGGGTCTGCAGGTTGTAGATTCGGCTATTTTTTTTCTTTTTTTTACTCGCTGCTTTTTATTGCGAATTGTCCGATCATTTCGGCTATTTTGTATACATATGTTTTACTTGCTGATTTTGTTGCAAGTTGCCCAATCATTTCGGCTATTTCATATGCATTTTTGGCTCACTGATTTTTTATCACGAGTATGGAACTTGGAATCTGATGTCAGTCTTAGTATCAGTATCACTGCGACAGGAATATTGCCAGGAGCGAATCATCATTTGCCGTGAAAGGACTTGGATTTGATACCGATTTAGGCATCAGCATCGCTACAACTGGGATACTGCCAGGAGCGAATTATCATCTGCTGTGAAAGGACTTGGAATTTGATACCGATTCAGGCATCAACATCGCTACAACTGGGATACTGCCAGAAGCGAATCATCATCTGCCTTTGTCGGTTCGAACAAGGGTGGCTTAACAAACAGGGTTAAGATCTTGTCAGCTAAGGCTTTTGACTTCATGAGCCGTAAGGGTCTCATAAAGGTATTTCACCCTACGAGTCGTGAGGATCTCATAGGTGTACGTTCTCCTTAAAGTCGTGAGGACTTCTAACTGGTGTTCTCTCTATAATTCGTAAGGATCTCATAAGAGTATTTTCTCCTTATAAGTCGAGAGGACTTACAAGTGTTGTTCACCGTGTGAGCATATCCCTAGTCGCTGGTGGGACTCTATTAGGTAAATGTTTATTCATGCCCGTGGATTATATACAAGGGTCAGCATTGAACCGCTTGTAGGGCAATCTGGGAAAGGTGATGGCTTAAGAACAAGTTCAGATCTCTGTAGCTTAAGACTTTTGAATATTATGAGCCGTGAGGGTCTCATAAAAGGGTTCTCCTTACGAGTTGTGAGTAATTTCTCCTTAAGAATCGTGGGGATCTCTAAGTGTGTCGCTCCTTTGTGAGTCGTAAGGATCTCACGCAAGTGTTTTCTCTTTACATGGTCGAGAGGACCTCGCAAGTGTGCACGAATTTTTTTACGAGCTTGCGCCCTCTCGGTTTTTCACAAACTCGCCGGTAGCCCTGCTATTTTTACTTACGGAGCCCTTTCGGGTTTTCATCCGTGTCCATTTTGCTTGTGGACGTACCTTTTTTTCTTTTCTTTTTTTTGACGAGTCAGCCCAAAGATGTTGCGGGTTTGTAGTAGTTTAAAGACGTTTCGGTTGTAGGGTTACTAGGCACGGTCGCAAGGGTCTACAAGGCATCAACCATGCCCGATTCAAAAATTAGACGTGCCGAACAACTCTAACCAAGATCGTATACTAGAGATTATGCGAAAACTATAAGCAAGTAAACAATTTTACTTCTAAGAGTTTGGGATTACAACCTTTGTAGATCCGGTCCTTCACTTCTAAAGCTCCGTGTTGACATCCCTTCGCTGCGATCATCGAGATCCCGGACTCTTGTGACGGTTTTCTCGGAGAAATGAACGGGCTAGCTCGTTGACTTCGAGGCCGAAGATGATCTATGTCGAGGAGACTCAAACTCAAGCTCCATCTTCACTAGGTCATGAACTTTGTGAAGAGAACACCCTAAACTAAATGGCAAGTAGTAGAGGATGATGAAATAGGAAGTGGGTTCACTTTGGATTTGGATTTCTCACTCTATTTCTTCACTTGAAAAATTCTAGTAAGCTTTTCTTCTTCTTGAAGAAGAAGAAGAAGAAAGAAAAGAATAAGAATAATGAATTATTTTAAAAAGAATAATCAAGTGAAGTCTATCATAATGCAAGCATGGGTGAGTTAACCTTTGTAGAGACTAAACCATAGTTTGAGTTAATGGTTTGGTTAATAAAAATCTTATGCAAAACAAAATGAGTGGACTTTGTCAAAGATGCTTAAAAGCTTCATGAAGCTTTAAGCCAAGGCAAAGAAAACCACCATTTTGTTTTACCAAAATAAATAAAAACCTAAACCATTATCTTAAATATGGTGTAATTCATACACACACCCAAGTTTGCATGTATCATCAATCATGATACAAACTAGTGCACAAACATATATCACATATACAACCTGTGCACATAAAGTGAGAAAGTTAATCTTAAGTGAACAAATACTAGTTAATGTAAAATAATATATCAAATATATAATTATACATTAAATTATTAAATCAACACTTGATTTAATGATCCGGTCATATCGCATATAACCGACTAATATCTAGTGAATCAATATATCGAATCAACACTTGATTCGGTAACCCGGCTATATCTCATATAACCGACTGATGATACAAATCGCGAGAATAGAATACAGTATCACATACAGGTATTATTCTCGGTCCTGCACATATCTCATATGCGCTCCTATTTCGTTTCTCTTGAGCTAGGAAACCTTTGTGTAGAACTCTAAAGACTCGTCAATACGCCGGCAGCAGGTGGTGATCATATCAATCACCTACAAGCCGCAAGAGGTATGCTAAACGTAACGGCCACCCGGGTATTGAGCGATCAGAAGATCAACCAGCAAGCCTGCTCACACTCCTGCGAATCCAATCAGTAACACTTGCCGCACAGTCCGGTCATGTTCGTCTGATATGTCGCATATCTCGCCCAGGGGTGGTAAACGTCAGACACCAGTAGCTTGATAAGTCATGCCAAAGTAAGGTCCATAACAAGCGTGAAACTACTGATAACACTTATCAGTAAATCATTGAAACCCTGGCCAGGGATTTCCAGTTATGGCCAGTCGAGCATAGCGCAACATCAACCCCCAATACCGGGAGAGACGAATCCCCACCTATCGCTCATTGCCTCCATGTGAATCGGGACTGTACCCAAAAACCACCTGTTTGCATGACTCAGTAGAGCCGTGGTAGGGTGGAAATCAAAGCACAGTGGGAGACACACAAGACTCTATGACGATCTCGGGTTGTCACGCCCCGCTTCCCAGAGTACGCAAACTTAGGCACGTGACATAGCCAACCATGCTACCTGCGGGTAGGACGCATCCATCCGCAGTCACATTACGGTTGTAGAGATATCAAGAACAGTAAAATAAACTAAACTAATACATGTCCAATTCCATAATAACAAGAATCAATAAACAATAAGTGCGGAAGCTAATGATCCAATACAATGAATAAACAGTACGTCCCATAATGCGGGCTCATATCTGGAAATGAAAAGCAATAAATAACTAAATCCTAAGGACTCACTGTTCAGCCTGCTGGCTGAAGTACTCCTGCTCGGTCGACGACAAAGGTACGGAATCTGGGCCATGCAAAACCCAGACGTCAGCGCGTCATGATATCAAGTACATAGTATAAACATGGTAATAAGCAATGCAAGTATAAACATGAGTAAAGCAATAATAAGAGATAACAAGCAGGGTAATGTGCAATGGTGACTAAACTGTCCTATCAGGTTTTCTACTCTATAGTCTTTGAAACCAATTGATGAATCGTCGATGTAACTCAATAGTATCCCGTGCGTGCCCGGGACCACGGTCAAGATCCTCGGGGCTGAATCCGAGACGTGCCGCTAAGCAGTAAAAGGTAGTAGGATGGACGAGTGATGTCAGCATCAACACTCCGGAGCTGGCCAAGCCCGTAAGACTGATCAGAACAATGTATCGAACTGTTGAGTTACAAGTCGGTTTCACCTTTGATTTCCCCATACCCCCAAGCTATGTATGTCAGGTCAGGTATTCAGTAGTCAAGGACTAATGCCAACACAAGGTCGAGTAAAAGTAGGTCTGTCTGGATCGACAGCAGGAATGGTTAGGTTTGTCGGCATTAGGCATGAAATCATGAAGCAGGTAATGTCATGGTACGGCAGGATGAGTCGGTATGTATGTATCTGTCAGGTATGGCAGGGTCAGGCCAATATGTCGTGCAATCGGGTAAGTGTTCCCAACAGGTATACAATCAATAATGAACAACAGCAGGAAACAGTAATTAACCACAATATTCCATATAACCACAGTGATGTTTGTATTCTCTTATTAACAGGTTCAATCATCTTAGGGTGCAATAGCCACAAGGTAAAGCAATATCCACAATTATAAATTTAGGAACTACATGAAATTATACTAAATATAATAATTGTCTCAAGAATGATTTAACAGTTTAAGCAGATGTGATTCAGTCGTTTTATTTAGTTAAAGCATGGATTGATGTGGGTTAATTAATTACGAGGAACGGTTGTAACGATTCCAATATAAAGATACTGCAATAATACGATATTAAATGCCATCACTAAGTTACGGTATTAAATAGTGTGAATTGAATTGCGTGGCAAGACTAGATCTCGCACGCTAGCATGTTCAAGCAAGTATTCAGATACTTGCCTCGACGGTCTGCAAACTGGAACACGGATGCGATGTCGGCAGAAACGCGATATGAAAGCACGGGCCACGGATCGAGTCCCAACAGAGATCAATGAGATCACACGGACCAGGGGACCTCGCTGGAGCGTCGGGTTCGCCAAGACGGCACGGTCGGATTCCGGCAACGACAAAAGGGAGCGAAGTTAGCAATACGATAGGATACAAGTGACTACGACCAGCAAGGGGGATGATTTACACAAAGGAAGGAAAGGGGACACTTACAGAGAGGTGTACCAGGTGACCCCGGCGAGCTCGACGGCGCTGGAACGCCGGCGAAGCAACGGCAGCGGCTGCAGCAAGGGTTGGAGGCTTCGGGTGTGCGCGGGAGAGGGTGCTGCGGCGAGCTGGAGGAGAGGGGGGTCGGCTCTGGTGGTCGAGGGGAGAAGGAGGCGGCCCTGGTGACGACGGCGAGGTCGCCGGTGCGTTCTCCGGTGAACAGCGGGGTAGGCAATGGATGAAAGCTCGGGTTGGTGGTCCGGCGAGGAGAGGAAGGGAGATGCTGACGAGGTCTCGACGAGGATGGTGAGAGGGAGTCGTGGGAGGCGTCGGCGGCGAGGGGCGGCGTCGATGTCGGCTGTGCAGGGTTGGAGGCGACGCCGGGGGTTGGGTGCAGTGCGGGAGTCGTCGGGAGAACGGGAGGAGGAAGGCGGTGAGTCTCGTGGTGGCGAGGGCGGCGACGGCGAGGTAGCGGGGGATCGGCGGTGAGGTCGCGGGAAGCTAGGGTTAGGGTTTGTTGGGTTCTCGTGGTGAATGTGGGTTGAAGGAAGGCGGCTGCATGCATTATCATATATAGAGGAAGAGAGAGAGAGAATGAGGAGAGAGACAGAGAGAGATAGGGAAAGGAGGGGCCCACGCGTGAACAGTCTCGCTCGCGATTGGCCAGGAGGGAGGTGAGGAAATTATTTGAGTAAGGATTTAGGATTTGAGGAAATAAACTGTTAGGAATATATTCGTATATATATATTTTAGTTTTATATTAAATTGAAACGGGCCCTTTTTGGCGCGAAATGAAACATTTCCAAATCGCGCCCGGGTTGCGCCCAAATGTTCCAAATTCAAATTATAGGATTTTAAGCGGGTTCCAAATTTTGAAAATAGGTGTTTAGTGATTAAAATGCATGCCCCCAAGTCGGACACTTGCACGCGCGCGTAGTCGCCCAAACTGGCCCGTTTAGCCAAACGGAACGGAATCTCGACACGCGGACGCTACCACGCGACTAGTGGCGACGAGTAGGCTAACATGGACATCTTAAATTTCATTTTAGGAGTTAAAATTTGTTATGTGCCAAAATGACTTAACCGGTTAAATTTTAGCAAAAAGCACCAAACACTCAGGATAATTGGAAAGAGCAGTATATAGCCCTCAACTAGTAATATAAATAGTATTATTGGGCTCAGGTGTTACATCATACCCAACTACAAAAAGAATTTCGTCCTCGAAATTCCAAGAATACAAGATAGCTAACTACTGGAAAAGATGAGGGAATTTCTGCCGGATCTCGTCCTCTCGCTCCCAAGTGGATTCTCCATGTGATCGATTACCCCAAGAAACTAGCACAAGAGGGATAACCTTGTTCTTAAGAACCTTTTCTCTTCGATCCTTGATTTCAACGGGTCGCTCCTCGAAAGTCAGGTCCTCTCGCACAGTCAACTCCGAATGATCCAAGACATGAGTCTCATCACGAACATACCTCCGTAGTTGAGACACATGAAACACATCGTGAACTCCTGCTAATGACTGTGGTAACGCCAACCGGTACGATACCTCTCCAACACGCTCCAAAATCTCGAAGGGTCCGACGAATCGAGGACTAAGCTTTCCCCGACTGCCAAAGCGAATCACCCCTCTAGTCGGTGATATCTTCAGGAATACCAAATCACCCACGGCGAACTCTAGAGGTCTTCTTGACGTGTTGGCCCAACTCTTCTGTCTGTCTTGAGCTGCCTTCATATGCTTCCTGATTGTATTCACCTTTTCGACTGTCTGTACCACCAAATCTGGTCCTAGTAACCTTCGTTCACCAACATCATCCCAACAAACCGGCGAACGGCACTTACGACCATACAACGCTTCAAACGGAGCCATCTGAATTGTCGCCTGGAAGCTATTGTTGTACGAAAACTCCACCAGGTGTAGATGATCTTCCCAAGAACCTTTGAAGTCCAACATGCAAGCCCTCAACATATCTTCAAGGGTCTGGATTGTTCTCTCTGATTGTCCATCAGTCTGGGGATGATAAGCTATGCTAAACTTCAATCGAGTCCCCAAACTTTCTTGTAAACTCCTCCAAAAGTGCGACAAGAACCGAGTGTCCCGATCGGACACGATGCTTACCGGTACTCCATGAAATCTGACAATCTCCTGCATGTACCGTTCTGCCAAAGTCTCCGTCGATTGACCAACCCGAAAAGGAATAAAGTGAGCTTCCTTGGTCAACCGATCGACAATCACCCATACTGCATTGTTGCCCTTTGGACTCCGCGGTAAAGTCGTCACGAAATCCATGGTTATATGTTCCCACTTCCATTGAGGAATCGGAAGTGGTTGCAACAAACCAGCAACCCTTTGGTGTTCAGCCTTGACTTGCTGACACACCAAGCACTTAGCCACGAAGCGAGCAATTTCCCGTTTCATACCTTCCTACCAGAAATGCTGTCGAATATCTCGGTACATCTTCGTCCCTCCTGGATGTACAGAGTAAGCTGAACTGTGGGCCTCCTTCATAAGCTCTTCACGCACATCTCCTTTTGGCACACACACACGGCTACCATATCTCAACGAACCATCTTCATGGATCAGTAAATCGGTTCGTAGTCCGGCTTCAACCTGCTCTCGAAACTTTTGCAGTCTAGGATCCTGCGATTGTGTCGCTTTAATCTTCTCAACTAAGGACGATTGTACTTGCAACTGCATCAACTGTCCTGTAGCATATGGTAGCACAACCTCCAAGTAAAATCTCCGAAAATCCTCAATGATCTCTCTCTGTGCAGTCAATAATTAAATTGCTGGTAACCGACTTAGCGCATCTGGCACGACGTTAACTTTTCCCGGATGGTACTTAAGATCAAGGTCGTAGTCGGCCATCAGCTCCAACCATCTGCGTTGCCTCATGTTCAACTCCTTCTGAGTGAACACATATTTCAAACTCTTGTGATCCGTAAAGACTTCAACTCTCTCGCCCAGAAGATAGTGTCTCCAAATCTTCAGGGCGAAGATCACGGCTGCAAGCTCCAAGTCGTGAGTCGGATAGTTCTTCTCATGAGTCTTCAGCTATCTCGATGCGTAAGCGACGACTTTCCCGTTCTGCATTAAAACACATCCCAATCCTTTTCCAGATGCGTCGCTGTGAATCACCAGTCCTCCTGAATTATCCGGTACGGTCAGGATCGGGGCGGTTATCAACTTCTGCTTCAACGTCTCGAAGGCCAATGCACATCCATCCGTCCAAACAAACGGTACCTCCTTACGCGTAAGCTTGGTTAACGGCTCAGCTAAACGAGCGAAGTTCTCCACAAATCTTCTGTAGTAACCGGCGAGCCCAAGAAAACTTCTTATCTCTGCAACATTCTTTGGAACAGGCCAATCCCGAACTGCTGTAATCTTTTCGGGATCAACGGCGATTCCATCGCCCGACACGACATGCCCCAGAAACTTCACTTCTTCCAGCCAGAGTTCACACTTACTCATCTTCGCAAATAATTTCTCTTGTCTCAGCGTCTGCAGTGCGATCCTTCTTCTTCACTAAAAGAACTGGAGCTCCCAAGGTGAGTTGCTGCTTCGAATCCATCCCTTCTCGAGTAATTCACCAACTTGTTTCATAACTTCTTCTAATTCCACCGGTGCCATTGGATAATAAGACTTTGATACTGGCGCTGCACCGGGAATAAAGTCAATCGCAAACTCCACATCTCGCTTCGGCTGTAAGCCCGAGATGTCTTCAAACACATCCATAAAGTCATGAACAACTGCCGGCTCTTCATTACTATTAACTTCCATATCTGCAAGAACACTGGTTGTCGGCCTAGTCCTAAACTCGACTGGCCCGACAGAACTGCTTCTTTACCGCAACTGCTGTCTACATCGTTGGCCGCGAAAGGTCCAGCGAGACTACTGAGTCTCGTCCACTCTGCTGCATGCACGTCCACGGCTGCTCCATTCTGCCTTAGTCCGATGAACTTCTCTTCCATTCCCTCCCGTGCGGTCCGCGGGAAGAATTTCTCCAAGAAACTTTTGGAGAAATCCGCCCAACTGATTGGCTTGGACAAGCGGGTCTCCTCCACAAGCCACCACTCTCGGGCGTAATCCACCAGCTGAATGCGCACCACATCAACTCTCTTGTCTTCAGGGATCTGTGCTGCAATCAGTAAATCCTTCGTGTCACTAGCCTCTGCTCGGCTGGTAACAGCTCCTTTAAACCAGTAAATGTAGACGGACCCAAAGTCTGAAATCTGCTACGGTCCTTACTCGTTCGACTGGTCTAGTTCCATCGCTGTTTACAGACTGCTGAACGATCTGCAAACCTTCCTGAAATGAATCTGCTATTGCTGACTCAGCTCAGTCGGTCTCTTTGATTTCCAGCATTTCTCTTATCACTCCAAGTATGGCGGCTTCGCTCACACACCTCCGGTACGTCTTCAACTTCTTACCTGTCGTAATCCTGAACTCAAAACACCCAACATTAGCATGATGATAGATTCTGAATATAGATCAAGGCTAGAACTCCAAGATACTTAAATAGAGTACTGCATTGTAGCTATGCCGCGGTATCATAGCCGCAATTACTTAACTCCACCCAAGTCGCCCAAGTCCTAGGGATAACAAGAAATCAGGTTTCCGAGCCGACATGCAAAGTAAGTTTGCACGTCGTAAAAGATATAATCAGGAAGAATGTGATTCAAGAATGGTAAAACGGTCAATGTGGCTGGACATGTTTCCTAAACACGGGTATTATGATTCGTGTATCGGGTGCAATACCCAACTACAAAGAATCAACCCAATTAACCTATGGCTCTGATACCAAAAAACCATGTCACGCCCCGCTTCCCAGAGTACGCAAACTTGGGCACGTGACATAGCCAACCATGCTACCTGTGGGTAGGACGCATCCATCCGCAGTCACATTACGGTTGTAGAGATATCAAGAACAGTAAAATAAACTAAACTAATACATGTCCAAATCCATAATAACAAGAATCAATAAACAATAAGTGCGAAAGCTAATGATCCAATACAATGAATAAACAGTACGTCCCATAATGCGGGCTCACATCTGGAAATGAAAAGCAATAAATAACTAAATCCTAAGGACTCACTGTTCAGCCTGCTGGCTGAAGTACTCCTGCTCGGTCGACGACAAAGGTACGGAATCTGGGCCATGCAAAACCCAGACGTCAGCGCGTCATGATATCAAGTACATAGTATAAACATGGTAATAAGCAATGCAAGTATAAACATGAGTAAAGCAATAATAAGAGATAACAAGCAGGGTAATGTGCAATGGTGACTAAACTGTCCTATCAGGTTTTCTACTCTATAGTCTTTGAAACCAATTGATGAATCGTCGATGTAACTCAATAGTATCCCGTGCGTGCCCGGGACCACGGTCAAGATCCTCGGGGCTGAATCCGAGACGTGCCGCTAAGCAGTAAAAGGTAGTAGGATGGACGAGTGATGTCAGCATCAACACTCCGGAGCTGGCCAAGCCCGTAAGACTGATCAGAACAATGTATCGAACTGTTGAGTTACAAGTCGGTTTCACCTTTGATTTCCCCATACCCCCAAGCTATGTATGTCAGGTCAGGTATTCAGTAGTCAAGGACTAATGCCAACACAAGGTCGAGTAAAAGTAGGTCTGTCTGGATCGACAGCAGGAATGGTTAGGTTTGTCGGCATTAGGCATGAAATCATGAAGCAGGTAATGTCATGGTACGGCAGGATGAGTCGGTATGTATGTATCTGTCAGGTGTGGCAGGGTCAGGCCAATATGTCGTGCAATCGGGTAAGTGCTCCCAACAGGTATACAATCAATAATGAACAACAGCAGGAAACAGTAATTAACCACAATATTCCATATAACCACAGTGATGTTTGTATTCTCTTATTAACAGGTTCAATCATCTTAGGGTGCAATAGCCACAAGGTAAAGCAATATCCACAATTATAAATTTAGGAACTACATGAAATTATACTAAATATAATAATTGTCTCAAGAATGATTTAACAGTTTAAGCAGATGTGATTCAGTCGTTTTATTTAGTTAAAGCATGGATTGATGTGGGTTAATTAATTACGAGGAACGGTTGTAACGATTCCAATATAAAGATACTGCAATAATACGATATTAAATGCCATCACTAAGTTACGGTATTAAATAGTGTGAATTGAATTGCGTGGCAAGACTAGATCTCGCACGCTAGCATGTTCAAGCAAGTATTCAGATACTTGCCTCGACGGTCTGCAAACTGGAACACGGATGCGATGTCGGCAGAAACGCGATATGAAAGCACGGGCCACGGATCGAGTCCCAACAGAGATCAACGAGATCACACGGACCAGGGGACCTCGCTGGAGCGTCGGGTTCGCCAAGACGGCACGGTCGGATTCCGGCAATGACAAAAGGGAGCGAAGTTAGCAATACGATAGGATACAAGTGACTACGACCAGCAAGGGGGATGATTTGCACAAAGGAAGGAAGGGGACACTTACAGAGAGGTGTACCAGGTGACCCCGGCGAGCTCGACGGCGCTGGAACGCCGGCGAAGCAACGGCAGCGGCTGCAGCAAGGGTTGGAGGCTTCGGGGTGCGCGGGAGAGGGTGCTGCGGCGAGCTGGAGGAGAGGGGGGTCGGCTCTGGTGGTCGAGGGGAGAAGGAGGAGGCCCTGGTGATGACGGCGAGGTCGCCGGTGCGTTCTCCGGTGAACAGCGGGGTAGGCAATGGATGAAGGCTCGGGTTGGTGGTCCGGCGAGGAGAGGAAGGGAGATGCTGACGAGGTCTCGACGAGGATGGTGAGAGGGAGTCGTGGGAGGCGTCGGCGGCGAGGGGCGGCGTCGACGTCGGCTGTGCAGGGTTGGAGGCGACGCCGGGGGTTGGGTGCAGTGCGGGAGTCGTCGGGAGAACGGGAGGAGGAAGGCGGTGAGTCTCGTGGTGGCGAGGGCGGCGACGGCGAGGTCGCGGGGGATCGGCGGTGAGGTCGCGGTAAGCTAAGGTTAGGGTTTGTTGGGTTCTCGTGGTGAATGTGGGTTGAAGGAAGGCGGCTGCATGCATTATCATATATAGAGGAAGAGAGAGAGAGAATGAGGAGAGAGACAGAGAGAGATAGGGAAAGGAGGGGCCCACGCGTGAACAGTCTCGCTCGCGATTGGCCAGGAGGGAGGTGAGGAAATTATTTGAGTAAGGATTTGAGGAAATAAACTGTTAGGAATATATTCGTATATATATATTTTAGTTTTATATTAAATTGAAACGGGCCCTTTTTGGCGCGAAATGAAACATTTCCAAATCGCGCCCGGGTTGCGCCCAAATGTTCCAAATTCAAATTATAGGATTTTAAGCGGGTTCCAAATTTTGAAAATAGGTGTTTAGTGATTAAAATGCATGCCCCCAAGTCGGACACTTGCACGCGCGCGTAGTCGCCCAAACTGGCCCGTTTAGCCAAACGGAACGGAATCTCGACACGCGGACGCTACCACGCGACTAGTGGCGACGAGTAGGCTAACATGGACATCTTAAATTTCATTTTAGGAGTTAAAATTTGTTATGTGCCAAAATGACTTAACCGGTTAAATTTTAGCAAAAAGCACCAAACACTCAGGATAATTGGAAAGAACAGTATATAGCCCTCAACTAGTAATATAAATAGTATTATTGGGCTCGGGTGTTACACGGGTCAACAGACTAAGCTGTACCAGTGTCACCAGAGAACTGCCATCTGACGTGAGGTATAAGACCATCTGGAAGTTCTCGGCGAGTTCGTTCAGTGTACCCAGTCTCCACTGAGCACCCACATACCATCTCTGATGTCAAACTCCAATGGATATGGGATCATCCATCGCCCATCACATGGTTTGAGAAGATATACGCTAGTCTACTCTGGAATATCGATACCCCGTCTCGATATTCCCACGACTAGAAACATTGAAGGATGTACTCTTGGACTACCCAGGCCCCACTAGTATGATCTGCATCATAGTCCTGGAAGTCGAGCACACATCCTAAGGGCTTTATCAACATGTAACAGAGAGACAATAAGTGTACATGTTAAGATAAAGAGCAACCAGATAGCGTACTATCATGTCGAGCAAGAAAGTCCTACCTATATATGTCCCAGCATCCACTACAATATACATCTCATGTACAGTAATGGCCTCTAGGGCATACATATAACTAACATCTGTCAGTAGTTAGTTTTAGGACATTTCGGTCCGTTGCTAGTTTAGGGACGTTTCGGTCCGTAGTAACTTTGAGGCGAAGTTCCGCCGGATGCTCTATGAACAAGTAGGTTTCTCCTTGATAGACCTTGTCACATAATCCAAGGATTTTGGCATTGCTCCTGCCCCCAGCTTCTCTACGTTATCTCCTAACGCCGAGTGAGCTTCTTTGTTACTTAGCGACAAATAAGAGATCATGTGACAACTCGCCACATAATCTTCGGGTTCTTCTGACAAGTCGTCTCCCTCATCATTGTCGTTATCTCCATTTTCAAGGATGTGATTGAGAAACTCTTGAAGCGTGACTGAGGTTCGCGCCTTCTGGTTGTGTTCCTCCAGCGCGTTAATATGCTTTTTCAGATCCGTGCGCTTGTCATTAGACTGCGCGGGCATTTTGGTCTTCTTCTTTTTCTTCGAAGACTTTGACGGCTGGGCCTAGGTGTTTTGCCCATTGCTACTAATTCCCGATGTTGGGCGTGGTTTCAGCATCCCATCGATGATCTCCGGCTCTTGCGGGCTTTTCCACCTGATCGCCGGACATGTTTGAAGATCTTTCAGCATTCTTTTAATTTTGGCTGAAAGAGCGACCTCCCATGGAGCTTCTTCTATAAAAGAGCATGATGCCCACGGTGTGTCCCCCCTTTTAAGAGCGTGCGGCTGAGGCGGGCTTACTTTCCAATTCTCGGACAGTGTGAATTTGCCCTGTTGGTATTGGTCCTCAATCCAGCCTTTGAAGACAAAGCAATCTTCGATTGGATGGCCTACCACTTGGTGATAGGGGCAATAATTAGGATTATTGGCCTCACCGAGTTGCAATGGGCGTTTTTGATCCGGCAAGGTGATGAGCCTGTTGCGCACCTCCAGCTCGAACAGTCTCCTCGTTTTATCCCGGGGAAACGAATAAGGGCGCTTCAGTTTCTCATTGAAGAATCGCCGTCTATCATCTTGGCGATCAGTTGGTTTTGGACCACTGGGCTGCTGCTGAGCATTTGCGACGAAGATCGCTTTCCCTTTCCATTTTTCGTTTCGAGATTCCAACTTCGAAGAAGTTGGTTTATGACCCATCTGATCCATTTGGGCCAGCTTATCAATCAAGGCCTGGAAAGTAGTTGGCTTGAAAAACATCATGAACTGGGATATGGTTGCCTGCGGATCAAGAGTAACTACGAACATACCTACCGCAGGCGCTTCTTCGATACGCTGCTCGCACTTCGACCATAGATTCCGCCACCGGATTGCATACTGAACCCATGTTTCTCCTGGCTTCACCCTGGCGTTAATTAATGCTGTGATGGGGGTGCGTTCGCTAGCGCTTGCGAATCTTTGTATAAACAGTAACTCCATTTCTGCAAATGTCTTAACGGAGTCATTCGGGAGCTCAGAGTACCATTCAAACGCTGTCTCCGACAAGCTGCCAACAAACTGGTGAAGCAGTAGCTTATCATCACCTCCGGTGTTACCGCATAAGGCTCTGAATTGAGCAATGTGCTGGTGTGGATTCCCCGTCCCCTTATATACATGGAATTTAGGGATCGTATATCTCGGCTGGTACTTTATTTGGTCATACCAACCCGGATAGGATCGTCCAGTCTTAACAATTTGCCCGGCCGCTTCGCTCGCCTGATGAGCTCGTATCTGCTGAGCGATATAGTCATCCAGGGCAGCTTTGGAGATGGTCTCCTCCTTGGCTGCTGATAGAGCCGGAAGAGGGTTCGATGTCTCCCCTCTATCGTCTTCAAGGATAATCAGGGGGTCTTCTGCTGGAGGATCCGGCTGTAACATTATCCCGACCATGTCTTGGAATAAAAGCGCCATTCATTTTATGTTGGCAGCTTATTCCGCTGCCTCTTTGTCCTTCTTCTCGAGGATTCTGCGGAGAAACTCAGCATCGGTTTCTTGTTCATGACGCTGCTCTGACGACGTTTTCGGGCTTTCTTTTGGTCCAGTGAGTACGGCCATCTGTGTTAACATTTCCTGGAGCTTCTGTTGTTGCTCCTAAGCCTTTGTTACGGATCTGGTGAGTGGTCGATGGCCCGTAGAGATACGGCTATCCTCTTTTCCGGATGCCATATAAACAGTGTACACCACCATGCCCTCAGACTTGGGGCGTTTAGATTCAGTGCCCTTAAGGTTCGTTGCGGACGCGGGGACTTTCTCCGGCCTTCTTCTTTTGTGAGCGGTCGAAGTTGAGGGGGCCGTTACTGCGGGCACCCAAGTAGATGACACCTTATGTTGTACGACAGGGTGGTCCATCTCTTGCCGAACCTTCATTTTCTTTGCTTGGATCTCTTCCAACATACCGTCCCTCTACTGAGGGTAAAGACAATGCCTGTGACTGACATTCAGTCAACCTTACCACCCTGGAAGCTGTCTAGTGATTCTCCTCAGGATCGATTGATACCATCTCACTACACCTAGTGAGAATCCAAATATCCATTTAGATCTATCTCATAGATCCAAAACTCAGGATTTAAGAGGTATCACCTTTATCCTATTTGGAGAATCCTTGTGATAAGAGGAGATTGACCGTGCGTAGCATAAGAAACTTTTTTCCTATCAAGAGTATGTTGTCCACGTACAATACGATGATGACCACCTTACTCTCTACTACCTTTTTGTATGTACAAGGTTCATCTACTATTTTGATGAAGTCAAACTCTTTGACTACCACATCAAAACAGATGTTCCAACTCCGCGATGCCTGCTTTTTCACACAAAGCATCTTGCACATGTTTCTGTTGCTCCCACTGTTTACGAAGCCATTTGGCTGTGTTCTTATAGACGCTCTCTTCTAAATCAATATTTAGAAAAGCAGTCATGACACCCAACCACCAGATATCGTAGTTATGCTATGTAGCAATGGCAAGTAGGATCCGGATGAACTTAAGCACAGCCACTGGAAAAGGTTTCATCATTATCCACGCCTGGTCGATGAAGAAAATCTTTAACAAGTCTAGCTTCGAAAGTCTCAACTTTTCCATCTACACCAAGTAATCTTCTCAAGATATACTTGCTCCTGATGGGGATTTAACCATTCATATATAGCAGCCAAAGTCCATACTTTGTTGGTGTACATGGATTCCATCTCAGATCGCTAAGCATCCAACCATTCTTACAGAGTCCCTACTCTTGATGGCCTGCTCGAAACTGGTTGGGTCATCATCTCATGATGCAATCCTCGCTCCCACTGTCATCAAGAAACCAAAGTATCTCTCAGGCAGGTGAGGAACCCTGCTAGATTGGCGGAGAGGCTGAGGTTCGTCGGCGACTATTGAATACTTTGGTTCCATCAAATCATCAGCTGTAGTTTGTATAGTTGGAACTTTTTCCAGTTCTACAGAACTGTCCTTGGCTCGATCTTGTCCGGATTTTGCTTTTGACATAGGCCGGACAATCCCAAATCTTAACTTACTTAAGAGATGGGCTCTTCCCACACCATATCTCATATGGAGTGGTAGGCACTGATTTGATTGGAATTCAATTCAATAGGTATGCATCTTCTCAAGTGTATAACCCCGAAAGGAAATAGGTAATTCAGTAGTACTCATCATGGAGCGCACCATATCTCATAGGATGCGATCGCTCCACCCCGATACACCGTTGTGCTATGATGTATACGGAGGAGTAATGCTGAGAGAGAATCTCATTCTCCTTTAGAATAGTCCAGGATCTCCATGCCTAAGTATTCTCCTCCCTGATCTCATCAAAGGACATAATACTTATACCTGTATTGGTTCTCTACTTCTGATTTATATTCCTTGAACTTCTCAAAAGCTTCAGACATGTGTTTCAACAGGAACATGTGTCTGAATCTTGAGAGATCATCAGTGAATGTAAGGAAGTACAAAGAACCAGTCCTGGCATATATAGACTGGGGACCTACATACATCACTATGTATCGTTCCCAAGGGTTCACTGACCCTTCCTCTGTTTCCAGTAAACGGAGCTATGGTCATCTTGTCTTTGTGACATGACTGGCAAGTTTTACAAGATGTAAATTCAAACTGATTTAAATATGCATCTAAATGTAACTTAGCTAGTCGGGTCGTATAGATATGACCTAGTCTACAATACCTCAAGAAGGATTCGTTTATTTCTGAATTCTTCCTCTTGTGTGTGTTTTGTACGTTAGGAACTATGGTTTGATTTAGAATGTATATGCTTTTAGATAACGTGCCTGAACCGATCAACTCTTGATATAGGAAATGTTCAAAACATTATCCAACAATACAAAATTATATCCTTCTTTAATAAATAAGAGACTAATATGATGTTGTACGTCAGGTTCGGTATCTAATAACATTCGTTCAGAATCAATGTATTTGGAAATACAGGGTGATAACTGCCAACACCTTGGCTGCAACAATTGCACCGTTTTCAACTCTTGAAATTTATCACCCGTTCTCAGTTCTCTACCTACCTATAGCCCATGTAACAGATTACATATTTGGGATCCTGATCCGGTATCAAATACCTAGGACGTAGAGGATACTGAGAAACAGTTCTATGTAATGAACACACCCAAAGGAGATGCATCAACATGCATTTTCTTCGTTTTGGGTGGCATGGGAATCCTGGTATTCTCCTATTTCCTGCTCGGTCTTATAATAATTATAAGTTGGAGCGGGACCAACGTTCCCCAGCACAGTATAACAAGCAGGTTCGGTCAATACATCCATATTATTATCTTGATTAAGGCGTGACATAGTCGCTGCCTGTAGAGAGAGAGAAGAAAACACTCTACGTGCGCTCTTACAAGATTAGATTGGTTATAAATATTATCTAATCAGGTTGGCTCCCACTGTTTTTATCAAATCTTCCTTCAAACCCTAAAAGGAAAGACTAGCCGGGACTAATTACACTCTACAAGTTCGCCAATCTTTCAGCCAGGCCAGTGCCGGTACTTTGAGGGAGGTTCCCCGTAATTTCGCACGGACCTAATTAAAATAAACCTCGTTTTCCCAGGGGCGTAACCCCGTTGACACCTTTCTAGACACCTACTTGATCGGCTAATTGTAAAGTGTAAAACTCTCCCAAGAGTAACAATTACTCGCAGTGGGTATCAGGATCCAACTATCATATAGAAGGTATGCAATCTCATTGCAAGTTTCAACACTTGAAACTCCCGATAATGGTTTTTACCCCTAGCACCATTGACCTTGGCTATGGTCAACAAATCATAAGCACTAGTCAAGTTCTACCCGTCATTTCGTGATTAATTAGACCCACCCACATGATCCTTGGCTAAGGTCAACAAAGTCACATGACTGTCCTCACTAATCGCATCATATGCTGTGTACGAAGACATCACTTAGCTACCGTACACTACGTCTCGGCTATGGTCGACAAACGCAGCACGAATACTAAGTACTCTACTTCCTAAAATGACGGAGGGTTGCGGATGGTTTTTAAGAAAACCTTTAACGCTTTGAACTTGATCTCGCTGCAGAATAAAATGGTTTTAAATGGAGTGTTTTTTAGGCTTTTGCTAGTTTCGCTAAAGAGGTCACTCCCGGTGAAGGGATCTCGGCTCTTTACTCGTCGAATGAGGTGCAGGATATTCATAATACCACTATGCAAACCAAGAACTATAAAAGCAATCAAAAGACAAACCGAAGGTTGTAGCATCTTCTAGTAATTGCTAAAGAGGTCACTCCCGGTGAAGGGATCCCGGCTCTTTCCTTATCGAATAAGGTGCTAGATGTTCTACAAGGAACACCGCTATGCAAAACAACAACTAGAGCTACCTAATTTTTGAAATTCGATTCCACAACATCTTTTAGGTTTATTTTCTTTCATTAATCTCATTAATGAATGTCCCATCATTTAAGTCACCTAATCATCACAGATAAATACAACGTACGCTTATGCCATCCGCATTCGCCTCGATGTCCCGTCATGCACCGTTAGGTTAGGTAACTAACGGCATAGCGGGGCAGGGCTAGTGCGGGTGTAAAACATAAGCAACGTCTATATAAAATATCATATATACTATATACAGTATCTATCTGAACATATCACATGATCACATCACAGATAACGCAGCAGAAAATATCATATGAAATATTGGATATACTAGGACGTCCGTGTTTTATTTTGAGCCTATATAAAACACGGATTCCACGGTCGTGATGAATAACCAATCCCACACCCGTAGACCCCTATGAGAGTGGCAAGCAACCCTACCAATTTTAGAGTTAGGAGACCCGGACTCGACTCCTCGAGATGGTCTCCCACTGGACCCTAGAACCCGGTTACTTATGCTCCCCTCCTTGGGTCTATCCTAATACGGAAAAGTAAATAATATACAATGGTGACATCATCCTCAGCCCGGACGTGCCCCAATAAAAGAATATTATATACAATGAATTTTACATGAATGAAAAAGAAAAACTCTCATCTCACATAAAAAAACCCGGCTATTCAAACACGACGATCCAATATAACATATCCAGCAACACATAACATTACATGTCATCAACGTAAGTAAATATGCGTATCCCAATTGTCGTTGATGTATAGCAACGAAAACGGCGATACACCACATATTACACTTACGGTCGCAGAAAAGAAAGTGTAAAACTACAACAGTTGGAATCCGCAACCTCCTTAGACATCGCATGCCTAACCAAATGAATTTCTTAGACATCGCATGCCTAACAATTATAAACCCCGCATTTTAGTCTGATTATCGAAAATACTTTTCAATATCTAGTCGGGCAATTCAACAAGATTCCCGACATCCTGATCGAATGCTCGTCGCAAACTTTAGTAGACGGCCGCACCCCCCGGATGCCATCGACGAAGTGCACTAAGGCGGAACACCGCTGCCGCGAGCACCCAAACGGATGCTTTTGGCGACGGGGTTCTCCTACAGTCACTTGGTCAGGGCTATGGGGCGTGGCTGTCTATTAAGTTTACCGGCGAGTATCCGCGTACGCTACGTGATTGCGACGGACTTTTGATCACATCAAAATCCCGTGGCAACCGATCAAATGAGACTAAAGTGCTAGATTTATAACATTCAAATTAGTTATCTCATAACTACATGTGGATTCCAAATATTGTATCACATTCCAGATAAATAGACAATGTTAAACTTTCCGATCGAATAAACAAACACCCAAGATTTCCCAAATAGCTCAACACTTGAGAGAGTTCAAAAATTATCCATCACATGCCACAGTACTAATGGTCCAGCCGTAGAAGGGTCAAGCCAACGCCTCACATGTGGCAACGCCGTACTGCTCCAAACCCTAAGGTTCAGAGGCAGTTCAAGACGGTCACATAATCGAGTTAAGGTTTGTTATCTTCTAGAGGGTCCATCGTGTTACTTGCACGACTTAGAACGTTCTTAAACTACAGAAAAATCCAACATTTGGAAATTTTCCGGTAGGGGAAAAAGTGAGTTATTGATATCTGTTTGAACTTTTTAACACTTTCTAAAATTACCCGGAAAATCTTAAACGAAGTTAAATTATCCGATCGAATCAACGAGTCCCCAATACAACCCAGAAAACTCAACACTTGAGTATAAATTAAAAACACCCAGAATCATCAGGAAGATAGTACGGACATTACTGTGGAAACAGAACACAACAAGCGCACTGTAGCGCCGCGGAACCGCCGTGCCATGCATGGTTCTGCCGCGGTTTCGCGGCGCTTTAAGCGTATTAGTGGATCGTTTTTCACAGAGGTCCATAGAATTCCCTGCTGATTTTTTAAGCATTTTTAATATGAAAAATTGTCAACTTATGAAAAATTTCCAGAGAAGGGTAGTGTATGGGGTTTCGGGGTTCGATCGGACTTCTAAATTCGTCTAGACTTCGCCTAAAGCTCTAGCTTGGCTCTGATACCACAGTAGGGTTACTAGGCACGGTCACAAGGGTCTGCAAGGCATCAACCATGCCCGATTCAAAAATTAGACGTGCCGAACAACCCTAACCAAGATCGTATACTAGAGATTATGCGAAAACTGTAAGCAAGTAAACAATTTTACTTCTAAGAGTTTGGGATTACAACCTTTGTAGATCCGGTCCTTCACTTCTAAAGCTCCATGTTGACGTCCTTTCGCTGCGATCATCAAGATCCCGGACTCTTGTGACGGTTTCCTCGGAGAAATGAACGGGCTAGCTCGTTGACTTCGAGGCCGAAGATGATCTACGTCGAGGAGACTCAAACTCAAGCTCCATCTTCACTAGGTCATGAACTTTGTAAAGAGAACACCCTAAACTAATTGGCAAGTGGTAGAGGATGATGAAATAGGAAGTGGGTTCACTTTGGATTTGGATTTCTCACTCTATTTCTTCACTTGAAAAATTCTAGTAAGCTTTTCTTCTTCTTGAAAAAGAAGAAGAAGAAAGAAAAGAATAAGAATAATGAATTATTTTAAAAAGAATAATCAAGTGAAGTCTATCATAATGCAACCATGGGTGAGTTAACCTTTGTAGAGACTAAACCATAGTTTGAGTTAATGGTTTGGTTAATAAAAATCTTATGCAAAACAAAATGAGTGGACTTTGTCAAAGATACTTAAAAGCTTCATGAAGCTTTAAGCCAAGACAAAGAAAACCACCATTTTGTTTTACCAAAATAAATAAAAACCCAAACCATTATCTTAAATATGGTGTAATTCATACACACACCCAAGTTTGCATGTATCATCAATCATGATACAAACTAGTGCACAAACATATATCACATATACAACCTGTGCACATAAAGTGAGAAAGTTAATCTTAAGTGTACAAATACTAGTTAATGTAAAATAATATATCAAATATATAATTATACATTAAATCATTAAATCAACACTTGATTTAATGATCCGGTCATATCGCATATAACCGACTAATATCTAGTGTATCAATATATCGAATCAACACTTGATTCGGTAACCCGGCTATATCTCATATAACCGACTGATGATACAAATCGTGAGAATAGAATACAGTATCACATACTGGTATTATTCTCGGTCCTGCACATATCTCATATGCGCTCCTATTTCGTTTCGCTTGAGCTAAGAAACCTTTGTGTAGGACTCTAAAGACTCGTCAATACGCCGGCAGCAGGTGGTGATCATATCAATCACCCACAAGCCGCAAGAGGTCTGCTAAACGTAACGGCCACCCGGGTATTGAGCGATCAGAAGATCAACCAGCAAGCCTGCTCACACTCCTGCGAATCCAACCAGTAACACTTGCCGCATGGTCCGGTCCTGTTCGTCTGATATGTCGCATATCTCACCCAGGGGTGGTAAACGTCAGACACCAGTAGCTTGATAAGTCATGCCGAAGTAAGGTCTATAACAAGCGTGAAACTACTGATAACACTTACCAGTAAATCACTACAACCCTGGCCAGGGATTTCCAGTTATGGCCAGTCGAGCATAGCGCAACATCAACCCCCAATACCGGGAGAGACGAATCCCCACCTATCGCTCATTGCCTCCATGTGAATCGGGACTGTACCCAAAAACCACCTGTTTGCACGACTCAGTAGAGCCGTGGTAGGGTGGAAATCAAAGCATAGTGGGAGACACACAAGACTTTATGACGATCTCGGGTCAACAGACTAAGCTGTACCAGTGTCACCAGAGAACTGCCATCTGACGTGAGGTATAATACCATCTGGGAGTTCTCGGCGAGTTCGTTCAGTGTACCCAGTCTCCACTGAGCACCCGCATACCATCTCTGATGTCAAACACCAATGGATATGGGATCATCTATCGCCCATCACATGGGTCGAGAAGATATACGCTAGTCTACTTTGGAATATCGATGCCCCGTCTCGATATTCCCACGACTAAGAACATTGAAGAATGTACTCTTGGACTACCCAGGCCCCACTAGTATGATCTGCATCACAGTCCTGGAAGTCGAGCACACATCCTAAGGTCTTTATCAACATGTAACAGAGAGACAATAAGTGTACATGTTAAGATAAAGAGCAACCAGATAGCGTACTATCATGTCGAGCAAGAAAGTCCTACCTATATATGTCCCAGCATCTACTACAATATACATCTTATGTACAGTAGTGGCCTCTAGGGCATACATATAACTAACATCGGTCAGTAGTTAGTTTTAGGACATTTCGGTCCGTTGCTAGTTTAGGGACGTTTCGGTCCGTAGTAACTTTGAGGCGAAGTTCCGCCGGATGCTCTATGAACAAGTAGGTTTCTCCTTGATAGACCTTGTCACATAATCCAAGGATTTTGGCATTGCTCCTACCCCCAGCTTCTCTACGTTATCTCCTAACGCCGAGTGAGCTTCTTTGTTACTTAAAGACAAATGAGAGATCATGTGACAACTCGCCACATAATCTTCGGGTTCTTCTGACAAGTCGTCTCCCTCATCATTGTCGTTATCTCCATTTTCAAGGATGTGATTGAGAAACTCTTGAAGCGTGACTGGGGTTCGCGCCTTCTGGTTGTTGTTCCCCTCCGAAAGACGGCCTGCAACGTTAGGACGTCACGTGCCTGAGGTTCGGGGCAGATGCTATTTGGTTTTTATCCGTCCACCTCTTCGAAGATGCCAAGTTGATTTATGGCACCGTGTATCGAAGGTTTAGACGGATGCGGCCGATGTAGCAGACTTTGTCAGATTCCCCCTCGCTTGAGGGGTTTTTGATTGTGGGGACGCTCTTCCCTGCAGGCGCAAGCCCCTGCAGTTAATTACGCTACCGCTTTGCGGTAACAACTTTCTCCTTCTCCAGAATTTCACTTCGTGTCGTGTGTGTTTGTTTTGTTTGTGGCTGCCCGTGGATTGTATACGGAGACTGAGTAATGCCGTCGCCCGTAGGGCGTGGATTAGTCCAAATCCGTATTTACTTAGATTTGGGTTTGGTGTTTTTAGTTTAAGGATGCATTAGTCGCGTTGCGACTAAGATCAACTTAAACATTCGTCAAGGATACGTTAGTCTTGCTTTGGACTAAGATCAACCTGACGTGGTGATTCATTTAATTTATGGCCATCGGGACTCATCACCTCTCTAACATCGTTGAAGGATTACAACGATAGGTGTCAGAGGAGCTCAGAGATGTACCCTTGAACCAAAGCTGATTGAGGGTTTTATAGTCCATTTAAGTGCTTAAGGATACGTTAGCCGTATTTGGGGCTAAGATCAACTTAAACGGGATCGTTTAGATCCGGCAAAAGAGCAATTGGCTCTATTGTTCCAGTTTAGGGACGTAGTGGTCCCTTATTAGTTTAGGGACGTCTCGGTCCGATACCAGTTTAAGGACGTAGTGGTCCATTATTAGTTTAGGGACGTTTCGGTCCGATGCCAGTTTAGGGACGTAGTGGTCCATTATTAGTTTAAGGACATTTCGGTCCATCGCCAGTTTAGGGACGTGGTGGTCCGTCATTAGTTTAGGGACATTTCGGTCCGATATTAGTTTAGGGACGTCTCGGTCCGATATTAGTTTAGGGACGTTTCGGTCCGATATTAGTTTAGGGACGTTTCGGTCCGACATTAGTTTAAGGACGTTTCGGTCCGATGTTAGTTTAAGGACGTTTCGGTCCGATATTAGATGAGTGGTCGTTGGGACCCGTCACCTCTTTGACGTCGTTGAGGAATTACAACGACAAATGTCAAAGGAGTTCGGAGATGTACCCTCGAACCGGTCGTGAATTGGTTTATGAGAGGCATTTAATTTAAGGACTTACAGCCAGGATTGGGTTAAGTCCAATTTTTTTATTTTAGGCTCTGCCCGATTAAAAGAATCAATCTAAACAGGGCTCTGTCCCTTTATTATTTTGCAATCTGATTTGGGCCAGGCCCTTTTAAATAATGAGTTACAGAAACTCAAGAATTTTCCAAACAGGGCTTTGCCCTCTTATTAATTTGATTTGGGCCAGGCCCTTTTAAATAATGAGTTGCAGAAACTCAGGAATTTTCCATACAGGGCTTTGCCCTTTTATTATTTTGCAATTTGATTTGGGCCAGGCCCTCAAGAATTTTCCAAATAGGGCTCTACCCTTTTATTATTTTTGTAACTTGGGCCAGGCCCTCAAGAATTTCCAAACAGGGCTCTGCCCTTTTGTGATTTGATTTCGGCCAGGCCCTTTTAAGTAATGAGTTGCAGGAACTCAAGAATTTTCAGATTGAAGAACAAAAGTGCATGGCACTTTTGATCTAAATTTAGATCAAAAGAAAACAAGTTTTTCTTCTTGTTTTCTTTTCACAGAACCAAGGGTTCATATCAAGTGCAAGGCACTATTTATATTTTTTTTATTATTCCCTTTTTTAATCTTCTGTTCTTCAGAAATTTTACCTTTCTTTTCCTTTCTTCTTGATTAATCTTCAAGAGTTCTTTCTTTTTTTCAGAAGTTGATCCTTCTCTTGATGATTCTACCTTTTTTTATTTGAATGAGGTCTGGGCTCTTATTTATAGTGCTCACAAATTTGTTAAATTTGTTACCAAGATCTTTCCTGAATTATTTTGGGAATTTTCCCACCATTGGATCTCTGATCCAAGGGTCCCTGTTTTACAGAAGAACAGAAAAGATTTACTTAAATTTTCATTCAGTTGCTGCGCAACTCACCAGCGCGTGACACGTGTCGCGCATCCGTGCGCTTGCGCAGTTGCGATTGCGCAACTGCGCAGACACGTGTCGCGCTGCCATGCATTTGCGCAGTTAAGTCTTAATTATGTTTTCTGAAGAGCCTTGCTCTGATGGGACGCACTGTCTCGGGCGTTACGCCGCCGAATCAGCTTCTGCCATGTGGCAAATTGCGCGCTGCGCACGGGGACTGAAGCGTTGCTTCGAATTTTGAATTTTCAAAATTAAGTAGAGCCTTGCTCTGATTGGGGGAAACAGATGCCCCCCCACCGTTGCGCTCAGGTGGCGCGCGCGTGAGTGCAGCGGTGGCAAGATCCTGACCGTCGGATCTAAGGGTCAAGTGAACAGGCGCAGGCGCCTATAAATAGGACCCTTGGTCCTTGGTAATTTTTTACCATTCTCAAGAAATTGAATTTCAGAGCCTTGCTCTTACTTGAGAACTTCCAGAGCCTTGCTCTTGTGATTTCCTTAAGAACTTCCAAGTTCTAACTTCAGAACCATTATAGGTAAAATTAAATTAATTTAATTTAAATTAAACTTAATTAACAGAGCCTTGCTCTTATAGATCTTTGATTTAAAGGAAACCCCTTTGGGGTTTCTTCAACAGAGCCTTGCTCTTATAGATCTTTGATCTAAAGGAAACCCCTTTGGGGTTTTTATTCACAGAGCCTTGCTCTCAAAAATTTGCAGAGACTCTGTTCTTAGGTTTTAACCCATGAACAGAGCCCTGCTTCATAAATCAACTAGAAAACTTTTTTTTAAAAGTTTCCATGGATCTTTAAGATCCCAAAATTTTAATTCTTAGGAGTTATAAATTTTTATTACTACTGCAGAGCTAGGTTCTTTTTTAAGAAGTTTTATTCCTTTGAAACAGGAGTTTGACAAATGTCACTCTGTGGCAGAGCTTTGCTCTGAAAAGAGGAGATCTTCTCCTTGTCTCTAGGGGTCCCCCCCAATGAGGATATTCTCTTGGGGGTCTTTTTTATTGACTGATAGTCTCATCCAATGGTGGGATTGTCTTATCAAATGATGCGCCGTCATCTTGATTTTGTGGGTCCCCCTTTGGTCCCCTACCCGCTGCATCACAGTGTGGAGCAAGATTTTTATTTATTATTATTTTTTTTATCATTATTTTTTTTTAAGGTTTAAGCGTCAGGCCACTAATGATATATATATATTTTATGCAGGAAAGATGTCTGACGACTTGTCTTTTCCCTTCGTTCGCTCAGAAGGAGGGTTCCCACATGCACCAGTGGACCGGGTAGTGTTCGCCTTGATTAAAGATCACGATCCTGAGTGCAAGAGACTTCACCTATGGGGAAGGTGGTACAGCCAGATTATCCAAGGCCGCCGCAGTTTTAGTTCCGCCTCGCCTTCCGAACCCATAGTTACGATCCCCTATGCGGACAAACCCCCGGTGGAGTATGCCGTGGAGGTAAAAAATTGGAATTCAGACGACCTTCTCCAGCCTGCAATCGGCGCTATTCCGGTGCAGCCACCGCCGGCCATAGATATCTTGGGAAGGCGAATCTGTCAGGGTGAAGCACGCCCTTGGGGACATGCTTACAACATTGGATTGAATCCGCGACCGCTTGCTGGATACCTGCCATGGGCCCGGTACATTTTAGCGGCGAAAAGAGCTCACCTGACGAAGATAGGTTTATACTCCGCCGTCTACGTCTCGCTTTTCGAGTATCCTACTCCTCCAACGTGGTGGACAAAGGCCTTCATCGAACAATGGAATATCCCCACGCATACTTTTCTGACAGCGGATAGGGAAGTTTCAATTTCTCTAGAGGAATTCGTTGAGCTTTCAGGTTTACCGGCGAGGGGGGAGCACTACGAAGAGCTGCTTCCTCCTGATGAGTACGTCTTTGCCACCAAGCAGGTGGTATTCGACTTGACTCCGGAAAATGCCATCCAGCATCAGCATCCGGGCCTGGTGAAGGTGTTGGAGATTTACGAGGAGCTTCATTTGGAATTGGGCGACCGAGGAGTTAGTTTTGCGGACTTCATTGCTCGTTTTATTCGCCCGAAATTTTTATCAGAGCAAGGTGAGAAGTTCGCCCAACTTGCTATCCCTTTGGTTTCGGCCCGGACCGCCGACCTTCATCGGAAACTGATCAGCAGGGTTTTTAAGTCCCCGGCACTGCTAGCGTCCCTTTCTCAGAGATCGCCGTTCCTGGCATGGATGAGGAGACCTTTTTCATAGGGTTCTTGGGTCTGTGGCTATGCAGCTTTGCGCTTCCCATGCACCCCCGCCTTATGCGGTCCTCTGTCTTTTACCCGGCGCATCGAATGGTGGCCGGTCTGCAGTTATCAGTGGGGATCGCCGGGTTGGCTTACCTCTACAATGGACTTAGCGTAGCGGCGGACGCTAATGAGCCTGGGGTACAGCCTGCTAACTTCCCGATGCACTACTTCACTTCTTGGATGGAGCTGCATGTCCGAGGAGTGTTTGGTGCCCATAAAACTCCCTCGTTCTTTGAGAAATTTAAACTTCCAAGAATCATGCGATTGGTCGGGGCTTCAATCGTGTTTGCACCTCCGCGGGAGTCTAGGGGACTGCTTCTGCGTTCGCATCTAGTCGGGGCGAAGACCTCTTTCGTGGATAAGGTCATCACCATGGGTTCCGAGACCATTAAGTCGGTGGTGTCGCTGCGTGATGACTTTAAGGGCGGTGTCTCCGTGTTGAAGGCTCGGGAAATCCTCCACCTTTATTCCATTCGGCCGGGCTACTTGGTATTTAGGCAGAATGAAACGGCCCTCTTCATGAGGTATAACCCGCATCGATTTGCCCGGCAATCGAGTTATAACCAAGGGATCCCGTTGGAAGCCTTCTTGGGAACACCTGCAGTCGGTCCAGAGGGGGTACGGAATGCGATGCATCACTTCATCCGGCTCAACACGGGCTCCTACTTTTTTATCAGTGAGCCCAGCTGTACCCCCAAGATACTCAATTCGTATGTGGCTTGGTACGCGCACGCGATGGGCCCAATCATCTTGATGGAGAAACGCCTACTGGTCGATCGTAGGGCTGCGCCTCCCGGCGGCGATCGCAAGGCTCCATTGCAGCCCAGGGTTCAGGTTATCCTTCCGACGAAAGAGGCCGGATCTGATCGACCACGCGTGTTGGCCTCTCCGCGTGGACTGCCACTGCCTACTACGGTGGACGCCCCAACGGCGCCCCGCGCTCCGACAAAAACGGTTAAAGCGGCATCGCCGGAGTCGGGTGCAGGAGCGGACATCGGGACTCGCCGCCCGAAAGTGACTGCCAAAACTGGCAAGCGCAAAGCTGCTCCCAGTGGGTCCAAGGCTGGCGGGCAGAAGAAGAAGAAGTCCACTTTATCCCTCGACGCGATTCTTAACTTAGAGCCCGCGGCTCATCCTGCCGAGACTATATGCGAGTACGGCAGCAATGAGGGTATCGTGGTGGACCCTGAGGACACCAATCTAGCCGCCGCCATTGCAGCTTCGGAGCGATCGGCGAGGCTCGAAGCAATGTTAAGCAGACTCGCTGAGTCAGGTAATCATCAGCCTCCTTATTTGTCATTTTATCCCACTTTTTATTATTATCTTTAGCTAATATTTGCCTCATCTTCAACAGGTGTTTCTACTGAAGAGGCCATTGCTGCCTCTCTGAAGACCTTCCAGGAGGAGGAGAAGAAGCGTACCCTAGCAAGCGTCGGTATGTTTTATCCCTTTCTATTTTATACGGAAAGTTCGTTATCTTTTTATGATAGTCGACCTGACCTTCTCTTGTTTCTTTACAGGGGTTGTATTAATCGGCGCAAGGACCCTTCCCAAGCCCGTCATCGAAGTCCCAGCTCCGTCGAAGCTGCCGCAAGAGCCTCGGCTTGATGCAACAACGAGGGATGCTCTGAAAAATCTGGAGGCATCCCTCTACACGGATGAGGAGGCTTCGCTCAAGGAAGCCCTGATGGCATCTGTCTCATCGGCTCGAGAGGAGCGGAAGCGGTCCAGACGCGAAGCTAAGGTGCGCAGAGCTGCTCTGGCCGCAGGAGCGGGCCCTAGCACTGTTCCTCACGCTAGTACTCCTTCTGAAGAGCCCCTGTGGCCCTGTCTACTGCTCGTCGGCAAGTTGCGCGCGCGGTTCGGAGTGCCAATGATAAATCCGCTTCAGGTAGTACTCCTTTCAGAGCCTTGTTGTATGACTTGTAAAACTATTGGCTTATACATATCTCATCTTGCAGGGTCAAGTCTAACTGAGGGGGAGGCGGAGACGACCGTCGAACCCAAGGGAGCGGAGGAAGCGGTACTCGCCGAACCCGAACCGACAGTGGACAACTTTGTCGAGGTCATGGGGCCTGGAGCCGAGATTGAGGAACCTACCGCGGAGAAGGTCATTGATGCCGCACCCGAAGTGGCGGCAGATGAGATGATTGTCTCAACCGAGCCGAAGGCGGTAGAGGGCGAGGTACTTGAGGCTGGGGACCTCGTGGTGCCGATGGACGGGGCAGCTGTAATCGCTGATCCTGAGGGTGCAGCAGGTGAGGCGGCCATGATTCCTGAAGACGAGCTAGGCGCTCCTTCTCAGGAATCTGGCAATGTTCCTATCTTGGCCCTCCCTGTCTATGGTTCCCCGCCGCCTGTAGAGCTTGAGAGCATAACAACGGTTCCCCTTGAGTCGGGTGATGAAGCTACAGGCGGTGGTCTTCCGTCAGTGGAGGAAGGGACTGCCTCAGTTTCTGCTGGCAGCTCGTCAGGTAAACTTTTGAGTCACCAGCGTTTCCCTTTTTTTTGTATATATCTTGTGATCTCTTCTAACAAGCTTGTTCTTGCAGGTGCGGCCAGTATCGATGCTCCATTGCTCGAGGGGGCACCGTCAACTACTGCTTTGGCAGTAGTCACCTCCCCGTCTTCCCTTGTACCGTCACGGATGTTGGAAGGTATGGATTCACGACTCATGCATTAATCTTTCAAAAATGCGGCTTTTGTACTAACGTTACACCATTGTGCCTTTGCAGGAGTGCTTTTTGATCATTTATATCAAGTGTTGCTCCCACACTTCTCTTTCCCATCCGAACTCGCTTCTCCTTCTAGTGGCGCCGGTGAGTATACTTTCACCATAATATCTTTATTTACCCCCTTTTTCCTAACAATGGGATAATTCTTGACTTTTCCTTTTCTTTGTTGCAGTGCCACAAATCGAAGGAGGGGATGCAAGACCTGCCGCGCTATCGGCCCTTCCGGCTTTGCCGTCCGCTACACCTGGTATAGTAGATTTCCTCTTTGGTAACCCTTCAACATCTTTTGAACCATCGTTTAACCCTGTTTTGTTTTGCAGCTATTATTCCGGCTCCAGTCCCTTTCGAGGCTCGCGTCTTTTCACCGGCAGGCCCCTTTTTGAGACGTCCGTCTTCAAAGGGTGCTGTGATGAGTCTAGGCATGCTGAGCGGGTATATCGAAGAGCTCAGCATGGACGCTCTTCCTTCTGCTGCAGATTTCGCTGTGGATGTTAACCCCATGTTAGCGGCGCTCGTAACTTTTCACGACGAAGGCGTCGTTGAATCTTGGGTTAACCACTGCAGGGAGATCGAGGCCTGTCTGTACCGGCTGGAGTTGACGCGCCCTTCTCCTGAAGTTTTAGCTCTGAGCACCCAACGCACAACTTGGCTCGAGCAAAGCACTTCGCACTCCCGCCACTTGGAGCAAGAAGCAGCTCAAAGACTAAGGGAATGCCAAAAGACCTCAAACGAAATGGCCCATCTGCGCGCTGAGGTTGAGGCAAATGCTGCCCAAGTGAAGACTATCTTTGAGGGTCTCTTGGAGCGCATCTCCCATGGGCTAAACTTAAAGAAGAAGCTTGACGTGGCTGAGCGTAACATCCCAAGTCGGGAGGCTGATTATCAAGTCGCGAAGGAGCAGCTTGCATTGGTCTTGCGGCAACGAGCCCAAGTGAAGGCAGAGTTGACGGCGGTAGCCGAGCAGGAGAAGGCGTGGAAGGAGATATGCGAGCGATTGCTACATCTGTGCAAGACGCTCCCTTCCCAATAGCTGCCCTTGTATCAATATACTTGTAATTTTCTTTTTTGAATAAGATGTATACATTCTTTATTCTTTTATACGATTCGCCATGTACTTGATTGAATTAATAAATAAAGATACACATTTTTTTTTGCAATGTCTTGTATCATTTCTTTGCTTTCTCCCTTCTCTTATTATCAGCATGCTGTTTTGATAAACATGATTGACAGGTAACAGAGTAAGCATTTTGGTTTCTTCAAGATATAACGATGGCTTATGTCGCAGGTTCGGATCTGCTGCCTAAGACTTTTCAACTCTATGAGCCGTGAGGGTCTCATAGAGATTTTTCTCCCTACGGATCGAGAGGATCTCGTAAGTGGATTTTCTCCTTAGGAATCGTGAGGATTCCTAAATGTGGTTTTCTCTCATAAGTCGAAAGGATCTTATGAGAGAATTTCTCCCTCTTACGAGTCGAGAGGGCTCGTAAGCGGTTGTTTCCCTCTTTGTCGAGAATCGACTTCAGAGAGTGAGACCCGTGGATAGTATGCAAGAGACCATTTAGGATTGACTTGCAGGATCCCATTGCCCTTCTTACGAGTCGAGAGGGCTCGTAAGCGGTTGTTTCCCTCTTTGTCGAGAATCGACTTCAGAGAGTGAGACCCGTGAATAGTATGCAAGAGACCATTTAGGATTGACTTGCAGGGTCCCATTGCCCTTCTTACGAGTCGAGAGGGCTCGTAAGCGGTTGTTTCCCTCTTTGTCGAGAATCGACTTCAGAGAGTGAGACCCGTGAATAGTATGCAAGAGACCATTTAGGATTGACTTGCAGGGTCCCATTGTTCAGGAAGCAAGTTTTTGAATCCTTACTGCCCGAGATGTGAGTCAGAGAAGCTCTCGTCACGGAGTGTTTGTATCCGCGAGTTGAGAAGTTTTGCGAGGGATTATTTGTTTCCCAAGCGCCAAGGATTATTTGTGTCCCTGGGGTTTGAAACGAGTCGATGGTTCCCACGGGGGCGCTGGTGGCTCTGCGAGTCGACGCGGATCAGGAGGCTCTCGTCAAGGAGTGTTTGTATCCGTGAGTTGAGAAGTTTTGCGAGGGATTATTTGTTTCCCAAGCGCCAAGGATTATTTGTGTCCTTTGGGTTTCAAACGAGTCGATGGTTCCTATGGAGGCGCTGGTGGCTCTGCGAGTCGACGCGTATCAGAAGGCTCTCGTCAAGGAGTGTTTGTATCCGTGAGTTGAGAAGTTTTGCGAGGGATTATTTGTTTCCCAAGCGCCAAGGATTATTTGTGTCCCTGGGGTTTGAAACGAGTCGATGGTTCCCACGGGGGCGCTGGTGGCTCTGCGAGTCGACGCGGATCAGGAGGCTCTCGTCAAGGAGTGTTTGTATCCGTGAGTTGAGAAGTTTTGCGAGGGATTATTTGTTTCCCAAGCGCCAAGGATTATTTGTGTCCTTGGGGTTTGAAACGAGTCGATGGTTCCCACGGAGGCGCTGGTGGCTTTGCGAGTCGACGCGTATCAGAAGGCTCTCGTCAAGGAGTGTTTGTATCCGTGAGTTGAGAAGTTTTGCGAGGGATTATTTGTTTCCCAAGCGCCAAGGATTATTTGTGTCCTTGGGGTTTGAAACGAGTCGATGGTTCCCACGGAGGCGCTGGTGGCTCTGTGAGTCGACGCGTATCAGAAGGCTCTCGTCAAGGAGTGTTTGTATCCGTGAGTCGAGGAGTTTTGCTGAAGTCACTGGCTTCTTCGGTTGAAATGAACCGTTGAGGTTTGGCTTCGTCGTTTGACGGAATCCGCTGGGGAAGTATGGTTCCTTCTTTGTTTATGCCCTTGGATTGTATACAGGGATCGATGTGATCCTAACTGTAGGGCCAAAGTTTTATCATTTCTTCTTTTTATTTTATTTTATTTCCGCGATGCTCTATCATTTCAGCATTTATATCGCGAAGGTCGCGATTGCCCAATCATTTCGGCTATTTTTCGCGGTGCCCAATCATTTCGGCTATTTATTTTATTTTTACTCGTTGCTTTTTACTACGCGTTGCCCAATCATTTCGGCTATATTTTTTTTTATTTTTACTCGCTACTTTTTATTGCGAGTTGCCCAATCATTTCGGCTATTTCGTATGCATGAGCGGCCTGCTGGCTTTTGCCGTAAACCTGAAATTGGACACCGATTTCGGCATCAGCACCGCTACAATCGTGATATTACCAGGAGCGAATCATCATTTGCCTCTGTCGTTGTCGAACAAAGGAGGCTTAGCGACCAGGGTTAGGGTCCTGTCGGCTAAGGCTTTTGACTTCATGAGCCGTAAGGGTCTCGTGAAGGTATTTCTCCCTACAAGTCGTGGGGATCTTGTAGGTGTATTTTTTTTTAGGAATCGTAAGGGTTCCAAAGTGTTTTGTTTCTCTGTAAGTCGTAAGGATCCTACAGGGGGGTTTTCTTCTTGTAAATCGAGAGGACTTACAAGGGTTATGCGAATATATCCCCGGTCACGGATGGACCTTGGTTAGGAAAACGTTTATTCGCGCCCGTGGATTGTATACAAGGGTCAATATTGAACCACTTGTAGGGCAACATTGGAAGTTTGTGGGGGTTTGCTTAAGCACAGGTTTATGTCTCTGTAACTTAAGACTTTCAAATCCTATGAGCCGTGAGGGTCCCATAAGAGAGTTCTCCTTACGAGTCGTGAGGATCTCGCAAGCGTATTTTCTCCTTAGGAATCGTGGGGATTCCTAAGTGTGTTGTTCCCTTGTAAGTCGTAAGGATCTCACGCGGGTGGTTTCTCCTTACAGGGTCGAGAGGACCCTGTAAGGGTTCTTTAACGAAGTTGCGCCCTTTCGTGTTTTCACAAACACTCGCCGGTAGTCCTGCTGTTTTTACTCACGGAGCCCTTTCGGGTTTTCATCCGTGCCCATCTTGCTTATGGACATACCGTTTTTTTTTGTTTTTTTTTTTTTACGAGGTCGCGCCCTTTCGGGTTTTCACGAACACTCGCCGGTAGTCCTGCTGTTTTTACTCACGGAGCCCTTTCGGGTTTTCATCCGTGCCTTTTTTGCTTATGGACATACCGTTTTTTTTGTTTTTTTTTTATTTTTATATGTTTTTTTTTTATATCTCGTCAGCCTAAAGATGCTGCGGTAGTAGTTTAAAGACGTTTCGGTCTGCTATTAGTTTAAGGACATTTCGGTCCGACGTTGAGAAGGCTGGCTACTGCTTATAAAGCTTGGGCTTAGGAAGACAGCGAGCGGACATAGTCGTCGTCATCTGCCATTGACCTAGGCTGTGGCTCATTAAGCGTAGTATTTCTTTAAGAAGCGACCGTTTATTGGTCTGAAGAGCCTTTCACCGTGCATGTCCATGAGTAGATAGGCCCCACCCTGGTAGACCTTATCAATGATATACGGTCCTTCATAGTTTGGCTCAAATTTTCCCCGCTTGGCGCGATTGGGGATCATAGGCCTTTTGACCACTAACACGAGTTCACCTTGGCGGAATGTCCTCGGTCGGGTCAATCTTTCGTATGAGCGCGTCATCTTTGATTTATAAGCTTCTAGATTTTGTTGCGCGATGAGCCGTGTTTCTTCAAGGGCATCGAGCTCCTCAAGCCGGAGGTGAGCATTTTCTTCATCCGTCAGCTCGTAATGGACTGCCACTCGTAGAGAGGGTAATTCTATCTCGAGGGGGAGTACTGCTTCCGTCCCGAATACCAACGCGTACGGCGTTGTGTTTGTGGCCGTTTTAAATGTAGTTCGATACGCCCAAAGAGCCTCTTGCAATCTTTCGTGCCAATCTCTCTTATTTCGTGACACCGTTTTCTTCATGATCTTCGTCAAGGTCTTGTTGAAGGCCTCAGCTAGACCGTTAGCTCGGGGGTTATAAACTGAGGAATATCTCCAGTCTATATTGTGCTGCTGTGCGAAGCGGCTAATCTTATGACTTCGGTAGGCTGGCCCATTATCAGAGATGATTCTTCTCGGGGTTCCAAACCGGTATATGACATGCGTTCTGAAGAAATGGAGGATGTTCTCCGTTTTTACTTCCCTCAACGGTACCGCCTCTGCCCATTTGGAGAAGTAATCAGTCGTCGCCAATATGAAACGATGTCCCTTTGACGATGCTGGTTCGATGGGGCCGACTATGTCAGTCCCCCACATTTCGAACGACCAACTAGCCACTGTTGGATGCAATGGATTGGGATGCTGATGGATGAAGTCCCCATGAATTTGGCATGAATGACATTGCTTCGCATATTCGAGGCAATCCTGCGTCATCGTGGACCAATAGTAGCCCATCCGCTTTATCTTTAACTTCATCTTAGGGCCTGCTTGGTGGGAACCGCAGAGTCCGTCGTGAACTTCTTGGACGACCCTTCTCGCTTCGTCAGGTCCTAAGCATCTCAACCACAGAGAATCAAATGACCTCTTGTACAGAGTATTATTGACGAAGGCGAAAGACAGAGCTCGTTTCACGAGCTGATGTCTTATGGACGCTTCTTCAGGCATCCGGTGGAACCTGAAGTAATCTATGAAAACTTCTCTCCAGTCTTCGGTCTTCTCATGGTCTTTTATTTGTAGGGTCGTCTCCTCGTTCGCTCCTTTTTCTTCAGACGATTCCGGAGATACTTCTGCTGGGGCAAGCACTCGACGGCTTTGTACCACGATTCTAACGTCGTCGAGGTTCTCGTCAGCCAGTTCTTTAGCAAGTTTGGCTAGTGCGTCCGCTTTGCTGTTTTCCGCTCACGGTATACTCTCCAAAGTGTAGGAGGAAATTTGGGTTAGCAGTTGTTGCACTTTCTCACCGTATTTCACCAACTCCGGTTTGCACGTTTGGTAGTCGTCGTTCACTTGACTGACGACCAGTTGGGAATCCCCATATATGAGTAGGTCTTCAATTCCCATGTCAATGGCGATCTCGAGGCCTGCTATCAAAGCCTCATATTCAGCTTCATTATTCGTTCTCGGCTCTGTCAAGGAGAAGGCGAATCGCATTATTCCTCCTTGTGGGGTTACGAAGATAAGACCTACCCCTGATTTGATCATGGGCGTATTTTGTTTATGCTTTTTCATGGAAGATGCTCCATCGAAATAAAGCTCCCACCGGGTATCACCACTGTCGATTGCATCAAACGCATGTCTGTCTGGCAAATCGCAATTTAAAGGAGAATCGGCAGGGATGGGATGCTCAGCAAGGAAGTCGGCGATGGCCTGGCCTTTTACTGCCCTGAGAGGTTGATATGTTATCGAAAATTCCATCAATAGCAGAGCCCATTTAGCGAGTCGTCCCGTCAATATGGCCTTTGACATTAGGTATTTAAGGAGGTCCACCTTTGAAATGAGACGGACCTCATGTGCCAAAGCGTAGTGCCTAAGCTTTGTTATTGCGAAGATCAACGCCAGGCAGTGTTTTTCAATGGGAGAGTAATTGCTTTCTGCCCCCAGCAGGACTCGACTTAAGTAGTAGAGTGCCATTTCTTTCCCTTGATCGTTCTCTTGTGCCCATAATGCGCCTAAGGAACCTTCGAGGGCGGTTGTATAAAGAATAAGAGGCTTCCCCTTAACCGGAGCAGCCAACACCGGCGGGTTCTGCAGGTATTGTTTGATCTCATCCAGTGCGCCTTGGCATTTTTGATCCCAAACGAATGGGGTTCCTTTCTTCATCAGGTGACTATAAGGGCGACACTTTCCTGAAAGGTTGGCTATAAATCGCCGTATGTATGCGAGTTTCCCTTGGAGAGATCGCAGCTGTTTGAGAGTCCTCGGCGGAGGCATTTCCATGATCGCTTTAATCTTTGACGGATCTATCTCAATACCTCGGTGTCGGACGATGAATCCCAGGAATTTGCCCGAGGAAACCCCGAATGCACATTTAAGAGGATTCATCTTCATGTTATATTGCCGAAGGCGTTGAAACACGGTCTTCAGATGCTCGAGATGTTCCTCGTATGATTTGCTCTTAACTACGAGATCGTCGATATAGCATTCGACGATTTCGTGTATAAGGTCGTCGAAGATCTTCGTCATGGCCCTCTGATAAGTAGCACCGGCGTTCTTCAAACCGAAGGGCATCACCTTATAACAAAATATCCCGAGAGGGGTCCTGAAAGCTGTGTGCTTCTGGTCTTCGGGATGCATTTTTATCTGGTTATACCCCGACGAGCCGTCCATGAAGGAGAAAACCTCATGAGTGGATGTATTGTCTATCATAAGTTCAGTAACTGGCACTGGGAAATCATCTTTTGGGCAGGCTTTATTAAGATCCCGAAAGTCTACGCATATGCGCACTGTCCCATTTTTCTTCATCACTGGGACGATGTTGGCGATCCATTCAGGGTATTGAACTTCCTGGATGAAGCCAGAGTCTATCAGCTTTTTGACTTCGGCGTTGATGCTCATCTCAAGCTCGAGTCGCATTCTTCTTGGCGCCTGTTTGACTGGCTTGATGTCCGGGGATATCGCCAATTTGTGTACAGCAATTTCTGGATCTAGTCCAGGCATTTCGGAATAGTTCCACGCGAAGCAATCTTTGTGCTGTAGAAGCACATCCTTCAACGCGGCCACCCTTTCATCAGATAGCAGCTCGCTGATGAATGTCGGTCGCGGGTCATTTGCCGTCCCCAACTCGATTTTCTTGAGGTTATCTGCAGTAGTGTGGATTCCATCCTCCAGTTCTTTCGGAGCTGGGGGAAATTCTGAGATTACCTCATCGCTGTCGTTTTCAAAGCACCAAGGGAGGTTGTTCATGTCCTCGGACTCTTCTTTTAATATTGTCACCACGTGGCAAGTGCGAATTTTCTGCCAATCCCAATGCGGAGTTGTTTTTTCTTTTGCAGCCTCGGGTTCGTGCTTCTGTGGCGGCGCTACCCTCCAACTGTCAGACAACGCAAATTTGCCAAGCTGATATTGGTCCTCAACCCAATTCTTAAAGGTGAAGCAATCTTCAAGCGGATGCCCTACTACTCGATGGTAAGAGCAATAACTTGGGTTGGAGACTTCGCCCGCTTGCTCAGGGTGTTTAGACTCTGGCAGAGTAAGCATTTGATGTTTTAGAGCAAGATCAAGTATTTTCCTTGTTTTGTTCCGAGGAAACGAGTATGCTCGACCCATTTTCTTCATGAGGGCTAAGTCAATAACGCTCGACTCTCGGATGCGTGGCTTCTTAGCTCTGTCTTGTGGTTGTCGAGCACCTTTTCGGCCCCTCGACTTGTTTTTGCTTTCGCGTCGAACCCTTTTTGTAGCAGGCTGACGTGGGGCAACATCTTCGTTCTTTACTGCCTGTCGAAGAAGACGCTGTGTCTTGGATTTCTCATAGATTGCCATTTCACGATCGTGATCATCTCGGGCTTTTTGACTCACATCCTTTATAAGTTTGCTCATCTGGTCTTCAGACGATGGACTGGGAAGTCTTGTGTCAGGAATTTTTGCTGGTTCGGGATTAGCGTCCTCCCATTGAGCGTCCGCCTCTTCATCGAAGTCATACATGGCATAACAGCTGTTTATTAGCTCCCGTTTCTTTGAGCGAACATACCCGAGCCCTTTCGTTTCCGTTCTCCCGTTAGGCAGTTTGCATTGAGTTCCGGGAACGTTCCAGACCTTGTCATAGAATTTGGCTTTTCTGACGGTCTGTGTGAAGGACATCCCTTAGCGTTTCAGCAGTTTCTTCAAACCTTCGGTATAATATCTGGGAAGACGGATAGGCTGAAGCCTGTCGAGCGTGGGATCCGCGCCATGCCAAATTTCTTTTTCCACCTTGTTTTCTTCAGAACGGTAGAATAGGATTGCCTTCTCGCCTTTTCTTCCGGGAGGGATATAGAATGTCTGCAATTCTTCTACGCTGTTGGTGTCGAGTGCATCCAGTTCTTTGTAATGTTCAAGCGGCACCATGGTTACCTGTAGACTTCGCTCTTCATCAGTGGAAATCTGTATTGAGGGCCGAGCGGGGAATACAGCATGAACTTCATCCTCTGAGTCACTACCGAAGATCAATGAAGGAACAGATGGTCCTGGCCTGGTGGACTGGGATGGACCTGAATAAATTATATCCTCCTCCTCCTCGGTGTCACTGCCGAAGACAGGGATGGTTGCGTTAGTTTTGTTCTCCGGTTTGTGACACCTTTCCGTGTCTTCGAAACTCGGTAAGAAGTATTTGGCATCTTCATACTTGCGAACTTCGTTCACGGAAAACGGATTCAACTCTCCTGCCACTGTGTACTCGAGGCCATCCCTAGAATACTTCATGCACTGATGCTGTGTAGAAGGGATGATATTGTATTCGTGTAGCCATGGTCGGCCGAGCAGAGCATTGTAGCACGTCTTGGCGTCTATAACGTGGAATTTGATGTCTGTGACGAGCACCCCGAAGCGTAGCGTCAATATCACAGATCCAAGAGTCTTTGAGGATTGCGAGTCGAAACCGGAGATGGTGATTTTGTCCCGGGCGAGGTGTTGGACACTCATGCAAATCTCCTTTAACACTCGCACATTGAGTAAATTGACAGACGATCCGTTATCGACCAAGATTTTTCCTATCTTTATGTCATGGCAGTATCCCGAGACATAAAGGGGGCGATTGTGTTCACACGTCCCGAGGAGAAGGTCTTCATCACCAAAAGCAACGTCGGCTGTGTGCACCTCTTCCAATTCATCCTTCATCTTTTGTTCGGCTAAGAAGACTTGGAACTGGTCCGGATCTTGTAGGGCCTTAATCAAAGAATCCCTCGCTTCTTTCGATAGCAATAGGGCATCGAGAATGCTGAGTTGTGAGGGTAGCTTTCTCAGATGCGCCAAGACATTGTAATCTACTTTATTCCTTTTTGGGGGATTCTTGGCGGTTAACTCTTCCGCAACTTGGTCATCCAGAGCGATGTCTTCAGAGACCTTCTCTTTCCCTTTGTTTTTCTTATTCAAGGGTCCGAGGTTCTTTTCGGGTAATGTTCGATTGCGCAGCTGTATATTCTCGCAGGCCTTCAGTTCTTTTTCTTTTCCCGAAGTGGATTCTTCGAAGAGGGGGCCGAGCTCTAGCTCTTCATCGGAGTCGCTCCCAAATGTAGGCACTTGTGACCCGGTAGTGTTAACCATGTGACAATTGCCGGCAGTTCTTTCAAGTTCTTTAGTCGTATTTCTTTGCTCTCGGCGAATTTTACGTTTTTCCCGTTTAAATCGTTGTCGATTAGCGACGTATCCTTGCCACCATCCATTGAAAGCTTTGCAATCTTGGGTGGAATGCGAGACCTTCTGATGGTATAAGCAATAAGAGGGGTGCATTTTTACCGCGCCAGTAACTTTTTCTTCAGAGGGTGGTAGCTTCATACCCATCGATATGGCCTTAGCAAATTTCTTTTTTATCTTGAATTGGCTTTTGTCAGTGGTGGAGGCATTTTGCTCCAACGGGATCATTTCAGCTTCTTCCTCAAGTCGCTGACGCTTAGCCCTTTCGAATATAGCCGTCTCGCGTTCTCGATCAGCCTTGCTTTTCAACCGAGCTTCATTAAGAAACGCGCTAATCATTTCAACCGGTAACCCTGGGGTTCCTGATTCGGCATTTGCCCCCAGCGTTTCAGTGCCAGAAGTTCCTTCATCGTTCGTGGTCGAATGGGAGATCATATAACAGCTTGCCACATATTCGTCAGATTCATCCGATGAACTTTCTCCTTCATCTTCTTTTTGGAAGACGTGATCAAGGAAATCTTGGAGCGTGATGGGAGTTCGCGCCTTTTGGTTATATTCATACAGCACATCGATTTGCTTTTGTAAGTCCGTGCGCTTGTCACCAGGCTTAACGGGCTTCTTAGATTTCTTCTTCTTCTTTTTCGAAGATTTTGACGGCTGACTATGAGCGCTTGAACTGCTACCATCGGTCTTCGGAATCGGTCGTGGCTTCAACATCCCTTCAATAACCTGCGGTTCCAAGGGGTTCTTCCACTTGACCGCTGGACAGGTCTGAAGATCATTTAGCATTCTCCTCGTTTTGGCTGATAATACAACCTCCCAGGGAGCTTCTTCAATGACGGAGCATGTTGCCCCCGGCGTATTCGTCCCCTTAGAGGTGTGGGGCTGCGGAGGATTAACCTTCCATTTGTCAGATAGCGCAAATTTGCCCTGACGGTACTGGTTCTCAAGCCAATTCTTGAAAACGTAGCAATCCTCAATCGGATGGCCTAGCACTCGATGGTAAGGGCAGTAATTGGGCTCGTTGACGTCGTTCGGTTGCAACGGACGTTTTGGATCTGGCAGATTTATGAGTCTGTTGCGCAACGCCAGCTCGAATAGCCTCCTTGTTTTATCACGGGGGAAGGAGTAAGCACGTCCCATCCTGTCCTCAAGGGGTACGTATGGGCGCGCATTGTTTGGACGAGCAACCGGCTTCGAGTCGCTCGGTTGTTGTTGGGCATTAGCGACAATGATCGCTTTTCCCTTTCCTTTATCGTTTCGGGAGTCCGGCTTCGGGAGAGGGGGTTTATGGCCCATCTGGTCCATCTGCGCTAATTTGTCGATCAAAGCCTGGAAGGAAGTCGGCTTGAAGAACATCATGAACTGCGAGATGGTTGCCTGTGGATCAAGCGTTCCAACAAACATTCCCACCGCAGGGGCTTCTTCTATGCGCTGTTCACATTTAGACCATAGATTACGCCACCGTATAGCGTATTGAACCCACGTCTCGCCGGGCTTTACCCTGGCGTTAATCAGCGCCGTCATCGGAGTACGCTCACTGGCACTTGCAAAACGTTGGGTGAAGAGCAGCTCCATCTCCGCAAAGGTTTTAATAGAGTCATTGGGAAGCTCAGAATACCATTCAAACGCTGTGTTTGATAAGCTTCCAACAAACTGGCGAAGTAACAACTTGTCGTCGCCGCCTGTATTACCACAAAGCCCCCTGAACTGGGCAACATGTTGATGGGGATTGCCGGTCCCTTTGTAAACATGAAACTTAGGAATCGTGTAACCCGGCGGGTACTTGATTTGGTCATACCAGCCCGGATATGGCCGCCCCGTTTTCACGATCTGACCGGCTGCTTCAGTCGCCTGATGCACCCGTATTTGTTGGGCAATATATTCATCCAAATCAGCTTTTGATATGGTATCCTCTTTAGCTGCGGATAGAGCCGGTGGAGGATTCGATGACTCTCCCCTATCATCTTCAAGAATGATCGGGGGATCTCCAGCAGGTGGATCTGGTTGAATCATCATACCCACCATATCCTGGAACAGGAGGGCCATTTTCTTTATGTTGGCTGCCTGTTCCGCAGCCTCTTTATCTTTCTTCTCTAGCACGCGCCGGAGGAATTCGGCGTCCGTCTCTTGTTCGTGACGTTCTTCTGAGGATGTTTCCGGGGTTTCTTTCGGCCCAGTGAGTGCAGCCATTGTGGTCATCATCTCCTGGAGCTTTTGTTGCTGCTCCTGAGCCTTGGTCACTGATCGGGTGAGCGGTCGGTGACCCGTAGAAGTACGGCTTTCTTCCTTTCCAGAAGCCATGTAAACCGTATGAACAATTATGCCCCCTGACTTGGGGCGTTTAGGTTCACCATTGTTAACTCTTGCTGCTGATGCGGGAGCTTTCTCTGGCCTCCTTCTTTTGTGGGCCATCGAGGTTAAAGGAGCCGTTGGAGTGGGCATCCTAGCAACCGTCGCCCCCTGCTGTTTAATGGGGCAGTTTTTGTTATTTTCCACCTTCGCCCTTTTCTGGTGACGCAAGTGGTCTGGATCGATCACAGAGTCGTGAACCCTACGCCATACTTTATAAACTTTTGAGGATAGCCGTTGAGGGGGCTGTTCTTGTTTTGTTTCTGGAACTCTCTCCGCAGGTGGAGGAGATCTTTTCAACGTAGCAACTGGAGAGTTCTTTCTCACCTTCCTCAGCAATTCAAAGCTGTTCCCAGTTGGAACAGCAGCGTTGACCTCCACCACTGGAGCAGGTGGGGTTAGCCCTGAGGGAGAGTTGCCCCCTGCTTTTCTCACTCGTCGCCAATGGCGACGTCGCGCACGACGAGCCATTGGGACTGGCTCGGAAGTCGAGATGGTTTCTTGTTGCCCCTTGTTTGAGTGTGGGGTAACTGCCGATGTCAGCCTATCGAAGACTGATGCCTTTTGACCAGCTGGGGGAGGATTGGGAGCCGTCAATCTTGTGAAGACCGACTCTCTGATGGGAGAAGCCGCTTTAACGACCTCCAAAGCAGCAGCCGTTGCCCTCTTTGGGACGGCCACTTTATAGTTCTGACCCAGCCTGGTAAAAACGGAGGCTGTTGGCTTAGTAGCGGGCGACCCGTTGATAGGGGTCGTGGTAGCGGTAAGCCGGTCGAATACCGACTTCTTGTTCGCTTCCGGTGCGGATATCGGCATAGAGAAGCTTGCAGGTGGGACCATGGTCCCGAAAAATAGGCCGGTGGTGGCCTGGGTCACCTGCTCTACCGGCAGAGTAAGGAAAGAGGCCGCTTGGGGCCCATATGTTACACCTCTCGGTGAGGTGGAGCGTTCGTTGCAGTGGTGCTTCGCGCATTTGGTGCAGTGGGAATCCATGGATGCTTGAGTTCTGCGCCAGATAAAAGACCAAATCTTAGCAACTTGAAATCCGAAGACAACCATTTAACAAACCGCGATTGATTCGCGAAGACGACACACGAAGTGTGGAGTGGAAAGAGGAAAAGGTCCCACCGGGCGTGCCAGAATCCGTTCCCCTCCGAAAGACGGCCTGCGACGTTAGGACGTCACGTGCCTGAGGTTCGGGGCAGATGCTATTTGGTTTTTATCCGTCCACCTCTTCGAAGATGCCAAGTTGATTTATGGCACCGTGTATCGAAGGTTTAGACGGATGCGGCCGATGTAGCAGACTTTGTCAGATTCCTCCTCGCTTGAGGGGTTTTTGATTGTGGGGACGCTCTTCCCTGCAGGCGCAAGCCCCTGCAGTTAATTACGCTACCGCTTTGCGGTAACAACTTTCTCCTTCTCCAGAATTTCACTTCGTGTCGTGTGTGTTTGTTTTGTTTGTGGCTGCCCGTGGATTGTATACGGAGACTGAGTAATGCCGTCGCCCGTAGGGCGTGGATTAGTCCAAATCCGTATTTACTTAGATTTGGGTTTGGTGTTTTTAGTTTAAGGATGCATTAGTCGCGTTGCGACTAAGATCAACTTAAACATTCGTCAAGGATACGTTAGTCTTGCTTTGGACTAAGATCAACCTGACGTGGTGATTCATTTAATTTATGGCCATCGGGACTCATCACCTCTCTAACATCGTTGAAGGATTACAACGATAAGTGTCAGAGGAGCTCAGAGATGTACCCTTGAACCAAAGCTGATTGAGGGTTTTATAGTCCATTTAAGTGCTTAAGGATACGTTAGCCGTATTTGGGGCTAAGATCAACTTAAACGGGATCGTTTAGATCCGGCAAAAGAGCAATTGGCTCTATTGTTCCAGTTTAGGGACGTAGTGGTCCCTTATTAGTTTAGGGACGTCTCGGTCCGATACCAGTTTAAGGACGTAGTGGTCCATTATTAGTTTAGGGACGTTTCGGTCCGATGCCAGTTTAGGGACGTAGTGGTCCATTATTAGTTTAAGGACATTTCGGTCCATCGCCAGTTTAGGGACGTGGTGGTCCGTCATTAGTTTAGGGACATTTCGGTCCGATATTAGTTTAGGGACGTTTCGGTCCGATATTAGTTTAGGGACGTTTCGGTCCGACATTAGTTTAAGGATGTTTCGGTCCGATGTTAGTTTAAGGACGTTTCGGTCCGATATTAGATGAGTGGTCGTTGGGACCCGTCACCTCTTTGACGTCGTTGAGGAATTACAACGACAAATGTCAAAGGAGTTCGGAGATGTACCCTCGAACCGGTCGTGAATTGGTTTATGAGAGGCATTTAATTTAAGGACTTACAGCCAGGATTGGGTTAAGTCCAATTTTTTTATTTTAGGCTCTGCCCGATTAAAAGAATCAATCTAAACAGGGCTCTGTCCCTTTATTATTTTGCAATCTGATTTGGGCCAGGCCCTTTTAAATAATGAGTTACAGAAACTCAAGAATTTTCCAAACAGGGCTTTGCCCTCTTATTAATTTGATTTGGGCCAGGCCCTTTTAAATAATGAGTTGCAGAAACTCAGGAATTTTCCATACAGGGCTTTGCCCTTTTATTATTTTGCAATTTGATTTGGGCCAGGCCCTCAAGAATTTTCCAAATAGGGCTCTGCCCTTTTATTATTTTTGTAACTTGGGCCAGGCCCTCAAGAATTTCCAAACAGGGCTCTGCCCTTTTGTGATTTGATTTGGGCCAGGCCCTTTTAAGTAATCAGTTGCAGGAACTCAAGAATTTTCAGATTGAAGAACAAAAGTGCATGGCACTTTTGATCTAAATTTAGATCAAAAGAAAACAAGTTTTTCTTCTTGTTTTCTTTTCACAGAACCAAGGGTTCATATCAAGTGCAAGGCACTATTTATATTTTTTTTATTATTCCCTTTTTTAATCTTCTGTTCTTCAGAAATTTTACCTTTCTTTTCCTTTCTTCTTGATTAATCTTCAAGAGTTCTTTCTTTTTTTCAGAAGTTGATCCTTCTCTTGATGATTCTACCTTTTTTTATTTGAATGAGGTCTGGGCTCTTATTTATAGTGCTCACAAATTTGTTAAATTTGTTACCAAGATCTTTCCTGAATTATTTTGGGAATTTTCCCACCATTGGATCTCTGATCCAAGGGTCCCTGTTTTACAGAAGAACAGAAAAGATTTACTTAAATTTTCATTCAGTTGCTGCGCAACTCACCGGCGCGTGACACGTGTCGCGCATCCGTGCGCTTGCGCAGTTGCGATTGCGCAACTGCGCAGACACGTGTCGCGCATCCGTGCGCTTGCGCAGTTGCGATTGCGCAACTGCGCAGACACGTGTCGCGCTGCCATGCATTTGCGCAGTTAAGTCTTAATTATGTTTTCTGAAGAGCCTTGCTCTGATGGGACGCACTGTCTCGGGCGTTACGCCGCCGAATCAGCTTCTGCCATGTGGTAAATTGCGCGCTGCGCACGGGGACTGAAGCGTTGCTTCGAATTTTGAATTTTCAAAATTAAGTAGAGCCTTGCTCTGATTGGGGGAAACAGTTGTGTTCCTCCAGCGCGTCAATATGCTTTTTCAGATCTGTGCGCTTGTCATTAGACTGCGCGGGCATTTTGGTCTTCTTCTTTTTCTTCGAAGACTTTGACGGCTCGGCCTGGGTGTTTTGCCCATTGTTACTAATTCCCGATGTTGGGCGTGGTTTCAGCATCCCATCGATGATCTCCGGCTCTTGCGGGCTTTTCCACCTGATCGCCGGACATGTTTGAAGATCTTTCAGCATTCTTTTAGTTTTGGCTGAAAGAGCGACCTCCCATGGAGCTTCTTCTATAAAAAAGCATGATGCCCACGGTGTGTCCCCCCTTTTAAGAGCGTGCGGCTGAAGCGGGCTTACTTTCCAATTCTCGGACAGTACGAATTTGCCCTGTTGTATTGGTCCTCAATCCAACCTTTGAAGACAAAGTAATCTTCGATTGGATGGCCTACCACTTGGTGATAGGGGCAATAATTGGGATTATTGGCCTCACCGGGTTGCAATGGGCGTTTTGGATCCGGCAAGGTGATGAGCCTGTTGCGCACCTCCAGCTCGAACAGTCTCCTCGTTTTATCCCAGGGAAACGAATAAGGGCGCTTCAGTTTCTCATTGAAGAATCGCCGTCTATCATCTTGGCGATCAGTTGGTTTTGGACCACTGGGCTGCTGCTGAGCATTGGCGACGAAGATCGATTTCCCTTTCCATTTTTCGTTTTGAGATTCCAACTTCGAAGAAGATGGTTTATGACCCATCTGATCCATTTGGGCCAGCTTGTCAATCAAGGCCTGGAAAGTAGTTGGCTTGAAAAACATCATGAACTGGGATATGGTTCCTGCGGATCAAGAGTAACCACGAACATGCCTACCGCAGGCATTTCTTCGATACGCTGCTCGCACTTCGACCATAGATTCCGCCACCGGATTGCATACTGAACCCATGTTTCTCCCGGCTTCATCCTGGCGTTAATTAATGCTGTGATGGGGGTGTGTTCGCTAGCGCTTGCGAATCTTTGTATAAACAGTAACTCCATTTCTGCAAATGTCTTAACGGAATCATTCGGGAGCTCAGAGTACCATTCAAACGCTGTCTCCGACAAGCTGCCAACAAACTGGTGAAGCGGTAGCTTATCATCACCTCTGGTTTTACCGCATAAGGCTCTGAATTGAGCAATGTGCTGGTGTGGATTCCCCGTCCCCTTATATACATGGAATTTAGGGATCGTATATCCCGGCGGGTACTTTATTTGGTCATACCAACCCGGATAGGATCGTCCAGTCTTAACAATTTGCCCGGCCGCTTCGCTCGCCTGATGAGCTCGTATCTGCTGAGCGATATAGTCATCCAGGGTAGCTTTGGAGATGGTCTCCTCCTTGGCTGCTGATAGAGCCGGAAGAGGGTTCGATGTCTCCCCTCTATCGTCTTCAAGGATAATCAGGGGGTCTTCGGCTGGAGGATCCGGCTGTAACATCATCCCGACCATGTCTTATAATAAAAGCGCCATTCATTTTATGTTGCCAGCTTATTCCGCTGCCTCTTTGTCCTTCTTCTCGAGGATTATGCGGAGAAACTCAGCATCGGTTTCTTGTTCATGACGCTGCTCTGACGACGTTTCCGGGCTTTCCTTTGGCCCAGTGAGTATGGCCATCTGTGTTAACATTTCCTGGAGCTTCTGTTGTTGCTCCTGAGCCTTTGTTATGGATCTGGTGAGTGGTCGATGGCCCTAGAGATACGGCTATCCTCTTTTCCGGATGCCATATAAACAGTGTACACCACCATGCCCTCGGACTTGGGGCGTTTAGATTCAGTGCCCTTGAGGTTTGTTGCGGACGCGGGGACTTTCTCTGGCCTTCTTCTTTTGTGAGCGGTCGAAGTTGAGGGGGCCGTTGCGGCGGGCACCCAAGTAGATGACACCTTATGTTGTACGACAGGGTGGTCCATCTCTTTCCGAACCTTCATTTTCTTTGGTTGGCGAGAGTAGTCTTGGTTAACCACAGAATCTTGGACCTTTCGCCAGACCTTGTGAATTTTAGAGGACAGTCGCTGAGGGGGCTGCTCCAGCTTTGTCTTTGTAGCATACTCCACAGGTGGAGGAGATCTTTTCAGCACGACCATCGGAGAGTTCTTGCAGACTCTCCTAAGTGGTTAAAAACTGTTGCCAGTTGGAACGGCAGCATCAACTTCCACCGTTGGAGCTGGCGGAGTAAGTCCAGATGGGGAATTGCCCCCAGCTTTCCTCACTCGACGCCAGTGACGACGTCGAGCATGTCGAGCAGACGGTACTGGCTCAGCTATGGGGGTGGCTTCTTCATGCCCCCTGCTCTGATAAGGGGCTATTGTCATCGTTAGCCTGTCGAAAACGACGTCCGCTGAGAGGGGATGACCAACCTGTCGAAGGCAGACTTTCGGACAGGGGTAGCAACCTTGGTGACTTCGCCCGGAACGGGAGTTAGAGCAGCCAGTCTTGCAAAGTCTGATCTTTTAGCAGGAGAAGCCGCTTTGACAACTTCTTTCACTAGAGCAGGGATGGCTATCCGTTTCGGGATAACCCCCTCAGGTATCACGGGCTTCTTCACGGGCCCCTTGGAGTTTTGGCCCAGTCTATTAAAGACTGGAGCGTTGGATTTGGGCGACCCGTTGAGAGGGGCCGCGGTAGTCGTAAGCCGAAAAAGACTGACTTCTTCAGAGCTTCTTGCGACGGCAATGGGGCGTTGAAGCTCATTGGTGGGAGCATGGTCTCAAAGAATAGCCCTGTGGTGGCTTGCGTCACCTGGTCCACCGGCATCGTAAAAAGGGAGGCGGCTTGAGGCCCGTAGGTCACTCCTCCGGCGAGGACGGAATGGTAGTTATTGCAATTAGTGCAGTTTAAAGCTATTGATCTTCTGTTTTTCTGCACGGAGCAAGATACCAAATCTTAGTACTTCACATCCAAAGGCAACCATGTCAAACCGCGACTTGTTTGCGAAACACGGCATACGAAGTATGGAGCGGAAAGAGGAAGAGGTCCCACCGAGCATGCCAGAATCTGTTCTCCGCCGAAAGACCGGGAAGACAAACGTCTTGCATGAATTTGGGGGCAGATACTATTTGGTTTTATCCGTCCACCTCTCCGAAGATACCAAGTTGATTTATGGCACCGTATATCGGAGGTTTAGACGGATGCGGCCGTTGTAGCAGACTTCGTCAGATTCCCCCTCGTTTGAGGGTTTTTTTTTATTGTAGGGATGCTCTTCCCTGCAGGTGCAAGCTCCTGCAGTTAATTACGCTACCGCATCACAGCATCAACATTCTTCATCTCCAGATGGTCACTCCGTGTCGTGTGTTTATTATATTTTCGGTTGCCCGTGGATTGTATACGGAGACTAATTTATATTGTCGCCCGTAGGGTGTGGATTAGTCCAAATCCGTATTTTCTTAGATTTGGGTTTTGGTTTGGGTTTAAGGATCGTTAATCTCATTTGAGACTAAGATCAACTCAAACGTTTGTTAAGGATACGTTAGTCTAATTTTAGACTAAGATCTACTTAACAGGATCATTTAGATCCAACAAAAGAGCATTTGGACTCTATTGTTTTAGTTTAGGGACGTTGCGGTCCATAGGTTTAAGGACATCATAGTCCATGACAGTTTAAAGACGTCATAGTCTGTAGACTTTAAAGACATCATAGTCTATGAGTTTAAGGACCTCACAGTCCATGGTAGTTTAGAGACATCATAGTCTTTAAAGTTTAAGAACGTCATATTCCATGAGTTTAAGGACCCCACAGTCCGTGGAATGTCCGGTTGTTGGGACCCGTCACCTCTCTGAAGACGTTGAAGGATTACAACGACATATATCAGAGGTATGAAGAGATGTACCCTTGAACCAATGTTGGTTGGGAGATCTGTAGTCCAATTTAGGACCAAGATCAAAGATTTATGAGCATGTAGGCTCAATTAATCTGAGGTAGGGTTCTGTGGACAATTTGGGCTCGGCCCATTTAGTTAAAATGTTGAACATTTAACAATGCTGAGCGTTGATTTGGGTTCTGACAGCCTTTTTGTCTTTTATTGAGTGCTGGGCGCTTATCATAGCTCTGGGGCTTTATTTAAAGAACAGTTTATGTTCTCTCAGCGCACACGTGAGGAGCACGTGGTGCGCTTGGCGCTGAGCGCCAGTCAATGAGTGCAGAGTGTTTTTGTTAAGTAGCGCATACGTGAGGAGCATGTGGCGCGCTTGGCGCTGTGCGCCAGTCAATGAGCGCGGAGCGCTTCTTATGAAATAGCGCACATGTGAGGAGCACGTGGCGCGCTTGGCGCTGTGCGCGCCAGACTTGGAGCGTTGTGGTGCTTCTTTAAATTTGAAGCGCTAAGGCTCTGCAGCGCTGTGTGCTAGATTTGGAGCGCTGAAGCGCTTCGTTTAATTGGAGCGCTAGGGCTCTGCAGCGCTGTGCGCTAAATTTTGGAGCGCTGAAGCGCTTCTTTTAATTGGAGCGCTAAGGCTCTTTTTATGCAACTCCGCTTTCTGAGAATTAAATTCTCTCTTATAAGAGACTTTGTCTCATGGATCTAAAAACAAAGTTCTTATTTTATAGGAGATATTTCAATCTTTTATGTTTTTGGTGAAAGGCTTTGCCTTTATGGATCTGTGATCCTAAGAGAATTGAATTATTCTCCCCCTTTTTATAATGAGATGTTATGATCTCTTTGTGAAAGATATTTTCCTTATAGATCTATGATCTAGTATAAGAACTAAGTTCTTTTTCTGATGAGATGCTTTGAACTCTTTATTTTACCTTGAAGAAATTCTTCTTCTGCCGAGAGCTTGCTCTTCTCTTTGAACTTTCTCAAAGTTTGTAGGGGGTTCCTCTCTCTGTGAGACTTGAAGTCTTGGGTCCTTTATATAGTAGAGGCTGATTTGTTGAATCGGTTGAAGAGATATTTTCTCTAATTGATTTGGGCATGTTTCCCACCATTGGATCTTTGATCCTAGGGCTTCTGTTTTACAGAAGGCAACCTTCTTGTTTTTAACAAGGTTGGGAAATCTTTTCCTATACAGAATTTATTCTGTATTTTGGTGATTTTTAATCACCATTGAATCATTGATCCAACGGTGCTCTGATTTTCAGAGCATAATCTTTCCTGTTTGGAAAGATTCTGAGGAATATTTCCTTAACAGAATTTTATTATGAATTTTGATGATTTATCATCTTCATTGGATCTTTGATCCAACGCTGGAGAACATTTAGTTTTGGCGCTTGGCGCTCTTGTGCTTTGCACGTGAGCACTGCCTCAGAGTCTTTGACTCTTGGCGCTTGGCACTCAGCGCTCTCGTGCTTAGCACGTGATGCGCTGCATCAGAGTTTTTGACTCTTTAGCGCTGGCGCTCAGCGCTCTTGTACTTTGCACGTAAGGCGCTGTTTCAGAGTCTTTGACTCATGGCACTGGCGCTTAGCGCTCTCGTGCTTTGAACGTGAGGCGCTGCTTCAGAGTCTTTGACTCATGGCGCTGGCGCTTAGCGCTCTCGTGCTTTGCACGTGAGGAACTGCCTCAGGGTCTTTGACTCTTTAGCGCTGGAGCTCAGCGCTCTCGTGCTTTGCATGTGAGGCGCTGCCTCATTACTGAAGGTGTCTTTTCACCTTCCTTCTCCACTTTTCCTGAGTCAAGCTTCTTTTTCCCAGAGCTTGGAAATAGTTCCATCATGCATAGCATTTTCTGTGCCTAAGACTTAAATGTCTCCCTTCATAATCTGAAGCAATGCTTATTTTCTCTTGCATTTTCAGATAATCATTTTAACAGAGAAGAGCTATGGCTTGTAATCGTCCACATGGTCGCCGTCAGCCATGGGAGGTGCCCATTGAGGAAATTGTTCCTCATTTTGTTGCGCGCTTGGTGAACCCTGCTCTTACGGATGACCAATACGACACGGTGCTGCACGATCTCTTGACTCGTATAGGATCTTCTCTCCCCATCGGCTCCATTTGGATCCGGATGGTTTTCTTGTCTGTGATCAATGACATTCCCCCTCCTCCGGCGGAGATGACCCCATCAATGCTCGATGCCGCGGAAGACAAGATCGAGTGCTTCCACGAGGCACTTTTGATCACCACAGCTCTGAGGGATCGCTCTGTCCGGTTGCTAAGCCAGACACAAGCTCAGCGGGTCGTCATGTCTGTCTTTGCTGATGGATGCGGTGCTGACCGATGGGTAGCTACTCTTCATGAAGATCGCCGCTTTGTCATGGTGGAGAAGGCAGAGAGAGTTAGATAATTTTATCCATAGTTTTGTGAATCCCTGTACTTTCGATCCCATGTTTGGTGATCTATTTCCTGTAGAATAAAATATTCAATTAAATGCTTTGTTTTTGTCGTTGAACACCTGTTTTTCCTCTGATGTGTGCATGTGCGTATATGAATGAGCCTGGTTTCACACATGTCTGTAAATGAAACTTAAGCCGGCATAAACAGGAATTAATAGCTCTTGGCCAAAGATTTTGACGGGAACAATTGGGAACGAGGGAAATCCCCTCACGGCAAATGATGAGTTGCTCCTGTCATTATTCCAGTGCAGCAATGTTGATGCCTACCCAAAAACCAAATTCAAAGTCCCACCCGGCAGCACTTCTAAGCTCGAAAGTCCCGCTGGATATGTACGGAACTTCCAAAACAAATCAACCCCGACACCGCAAGAAGCGGAGCAAGTCACCTTCAACCCCGACACTGCAGAAAGCGGAGCAAGTCAAATCAAATCCCGACACCGTAAGAAGCGGAGCAAGTCATCGACCGTCCACGTCGCAAAAAGGACAGAACCGACCGTCCACGTCGCTAAAATGGCAGTACCGATCGTCCATGTCGCTAAAATGGTAGAACCGACTGTCCACATCGCAAAAATGGCAGCACCGACCGTCCAAGTCGCAAAAAGGGTAGAACCGACTGTCCAAATCGCAAAAAGGGCAGAACCGACCCTCCACACCGCTAAAATGGCAGAACCGACCGTCCATGTCGCTAAAATGGCAGAACCGACTGTCCAACTCGCAAAAAGGGCAAAACCGACCGTCCACGTCGCAAAAAGGGTAACCGACCGTCCACGTCGCAAAAAGGGCAGCACCGACCGTCCACGTAGCAAAAAGGGCAGAACCGACCGTCCAAATCGCAAAAAGGGCAGCACCGACCGTCCACGTCGCAAAAAAGGCAGAACCGACCGTCCACATCGCAAAAAGGGCAGAACTGACCGTCCAAGTCGCAAAAAGGGCAGCATCGACCTCCACGTCGTCAAAACGGGAACCAAATCAAGTTATCCTCCATGCGAAAGAAGATCCATCAATTTAATGCACACGACCCACGTATGTGGTATGCATTTATTGATGGGGGGCACTTTGTTAGGGGTCAAAAATTACACCCAAATTGACCAAATCAAAGTCAACCCTAAGCTAGATGGGCCTATGTCCAGATCAAGTAGGCCCATACCCAAGTCGAGCCCTGCGGCCGGCCTCCCCCATGTCAAAATGAAATCATATAATAAATAATTTTGATGTAATTTTTTATACATGAATGTAAAAAAAATGGGCATAAAGTAAAATTTTTGTAAAGCCCATAGCTCATGTACAAAAGAAATGAACACATGAGGCATAGAATGGGCAAAATGCCGTTTTGTAAAGCCTAAGGAGCTATGTGTAAATTTGTAAACCTATATAAGGCAACATGATGATGAAATGAAAATAAAAATTCATCCCCCCTCAAAAATTAGAGTTTCTATGCCTCCTTCATCAATGTTCTAAACCTTCTCCCTTTTTCTTAAATTAAATCAAGAATTTCACTCTTCTTTTTCCAAAAATAAATAATTTTTCACCATAAAACGCTTGAAGGGGAGCTCGGATCTGCCATCAAATCTCTAAAAGGGAAGATTTTTAAGTCTCACCCTCTCTTTTCTTCAAGATCCAGCCAATAAAGATGAGGAAGAAGGAGACATGTCTCCAAAAATCCCACTTTGGGAAGATCTAAAGCTCAGGAGAAGATCTAAGGCTCAAGAGAGAAGAAAGGAGTCCCCTTTCATCATCTCCGAAAATATCTTGGGAGTTTAACTCTATAAAAAAATAATATATATATATATATATAAAATAATAAATCTTTCTTTTTAGGAGTACAACTCCCGGTGCAGGGGCTAAGCCCCTTTGTCCTTTTTTTCAGGAGTTTAACTCCAAAAGTCAATTGGGAGTACAACTCCCAGTATAGGGGTTAAGCCCCTTTTTCCCGCTGGCGTCCAGCGCCCGCATGCCAAGCATGCGAGGCGCCGGCGCCCAACGCCCGCGTGCTGGACACGTGAAGCGCTGCATCCGCGCGTCCTTTGGACGCTATTTTCCCTTTTTTATATACACATTCCACAACACTTTTCCCATTAGGAAAAAAATTTCTAACGGGACGTTGCCCCGCACCCCGTAAGGGGACTGCTAGCCATCTTGACCCCCAGCCTGCTATCTGGGTAGCGGTACCCCCGTAAACTCTGCGAGGCCCTCGATATATCCAAAACCCCTCAAGACATACATACACACACTGTACATTGAGTTTGCATAACCAGTTTGACCCGTCAATCAGAGGTTCCTTCGCTCCAAAAGCGAGGGGTAATTAACGGCAGCTTAGTCCGCGGCTGCCGGAGATTCGGATCCCCACAATCAATAAACCCCAGCCTACCCTAGGCAGGGGAAATCTGTAACGCGCCTAACAAGCGACGCGTATTCTCATCTCAATGGGGTGACAAAAAACACCCTACAGCATGAAATGAAGAAAGAAGTTGCTCGAAGTGTAGCAAAGTGCTTAGTCTGTCAGCAAGTGAAGGCTGAGCATCACAGAACTACTGGTCTAATTCAACCGTTACCTATCTCAGAATGGAAATGGAAGCATATTACCATAGACTTCATGACTGCTCTTCCTCGCAGTACGAAGGGTAACGATACCGTTTGGGTTATTGTGGATCGACTCACCAAGTCGGCCCACTTTATTCCATTCAGAGTTGGCCAGTCGACAGAAATTTTGGCAAGAAAATACATGGAAGAGATCGTGAGACTACAAAGAGTACATGTTTGTATCGTCTCCGAACGAGATACCAGATTTTGGTCTTAGTTTTAGCAATCTTCAAGCCAGTCTGGGCACAAGTCTGAGTTTCAGAACTGCTTACCATCCCCAAACTGACGGACAGTGACAATTCAGATCCTAGAAGACATGCTCGGGGCCTGTATGCTCTATTTCGGAGTATCGTGGGAAGATCACATGCACCTCATAGAGTTTGCATACAAAAACAGCTACTGGGCCAGCATTGGGATGGCACCGTTTGTAGCACTCTACGGTCGTAAGTGCCGTTCCTCTCTGAGTTGGAACGATGTTGGAGATTGAGAACTCTTTAGATCAAAGATGATCATGGCAACGGTTGATGTAGTTCGTACGATCAGGAAAAAGATAAGCATGGCTCAGGACCGACAGAAGTATTGGGCAGGTGCGAAGTGCCGACACTTAGAGTTCCAACCTGGAGATCATGTGTTCCTCAAAATTTCTTCGAACGGATGAGTGATTCATTTCGGTAGACGGGGAAAGCTCAGCCCAAGATATATCGGGCAGTTTGACATATTAGAACGGGTAGGAAATGTGGCATATCGTTTGACACTGCCACCATCCTTGGAAGGAGTGCACAATGTATTTCACATATCTCGGCTACGCCGTTATGTAAAAGACCACAATCACATACTTGAGCACACGAAACTCACTGTGTAAACTGACCTGACTTTTGAGAAACAACCAGTCAAGATCTTGGATCGGAAGTAGAAGACTTTACGGAACAAGGTGGTAAACTTGATTTGTGTGATGTGGCGAAAGGATTCACCAGAAGAATCAACTTAGGAACGAGAAGATGATATGCATACACGATACTCTCATCTATTTAAAGTTAAGTTCCTTGTGTAAATTTCGAGGACGAAACCCTGAAATCCATGTACATTTATAACAGTTCAATGTTATATTAAAGGGCATTTCTATTTCTGATTCCGAGTTATAGGTAGTTTTTGATAAAAGTCAACAAGAAACTCCTTGTAGCTCATTTGTAAGACTTTCTATTATTGTTCTTTAGCTTGCGTGTTCGAATCCTATCAGCCCTAACAATTTTAATATTTTTTCCTTTTAACGTTTTGGAAGCTCCAGAGTTGTAACAACCCTAAACTTTCTGTACAGATTTTTTCAAAAGTACAGAGAGGAACACCTAAGCTGAAGCACAAGTTATAAATTTAAATTGCTTTTGAACAGCAAAGAAGCCACTTGTAGCTTACTGGTAAAGCTCATGCACTGCTGTGACGTAGCCCCTGTATTCGAATCCCCCCAGCCACATATTTTTTTGTTGATTTTCTTTTAAACTTTTAGAAGCTCAAAAGTTTACACGTGCAAAACACGTAAAATGAAAAGTCACAACAAAATCAAACATATGCACTGAGGTATACCAAGCGACATGGACACGTGGCAGAGATCCCAACCCCATGCCACCGGATTGGACCGGCGAGATATTTCCTGGGGCCGGCGCCGCCGCCCCCCTCCACGTGGCAAATGCTTACCCCTAGGCCTTCCTCTACTATCCCCATGTTGTTTGTTTACTCTGCAATTATCCAAAGAGTGATAATTCCTCTCTTAAATCCATTTTAATGCACATTTTAATTCCATTCTTCATTACCCTAAATTTTAATTCTATCTTATAAATACCCCCTACCCTTTAGCCCTCCTCATTCAGAAATCTCATACAAAAAACTCCCTAAAATTTCCAAGTCCAAATTTATACAAGTGGAGTTAACAAAGGTCAAAGTTCCGGAGACGTTTCGGGAAGAATCCGGCGATGAAACGGCTCCCCGACGCCTTCCTAAGTTCACCCTACCTCTTCCCTTTCTTTCTAATCAGTAGGTCCCCTCTCCTCTCCCTTCATTCTAGCCTAAAACATCCTCAATTCAAAACTCGTCGGAAGCGGAGTTATTCCGACTTCCGATTCTAATTTCATCAAAAATACAATTTTTCTTAATAACAAATTTACCATCTTTTTATATACTGTTTATTAACCATTAAATAACACATTAGAACAAATTTCAATTCAAAATATTATGTATTGCAACTTCTATTCCATTTTTACGGTAAAATACCATCATGTTTACATACGACATTGCTTATTCATTTTAACTATATTACCTTTAGAAAACTCACGATGTAATGACCTACCTCATCACAACACACATTTTCGACAAAGCATGATGACTTTTGGAATATTAGTTTGTGGGAAAATACGAGTTTACATTTAAATACCATAAACATTCAAAGACCGTTTTCTTTAAAAGTGTATTATTTAATTCCTTACAAATGCGCATCTACAACCCATTTTGGGGAACCCCGATCAGGATGATGCGGGTTATCGCACATCCTCGGGCTTAGTAGAGCGAGATGCAGACCTCCACAAGGAGCATTCGGTCTCGATGGAATTTGTTTTACAATTTTAAGAAAAGCGTGATTTCTATTTAATAAATAAATTCTATTTCTTATATATATATATATATATATATATTATCAAAATATCTACTTTAATATATTATATATAAATTCCATGTTTTCTAAATCAAAGGAATCACAAATTTCATGAAACTACCATTACAAACCAATACAATTCCGTTATTACACTAAAATACCATATACAATGAAATCTAGGTTCTATTCACTAGAAAACTTCATTTTATAAAAGCTACATCTATGAAAACCCTAAAGACAATAATTAAATACTTGAGGTGTATTTTGAAAATATATCAAAACTATTTTTCATAAAACCCCTCAAGTTATATTAATTTACAATAAGGACCCTAGTAAACATAGGTTAAAGTGGGACCAGTTCTCTTGAGCCTCAGGGAGCCGGAGAATATGGGTGCTTGCTTATCTAAGGTAGACAACCTAAAAACAGTGTTATCAATACGGTAATTGTCTTGGAAAAAGACACAAATCCTGCCGTCCATGTGCAGCAGTTACCGATTACATCAAAACTAATTCAGGACTTCAATTTTTATAAAGTGTCTGACTCAGACAGAGTCTCGGTCTAATATGAAATCAATCTGACTTGAATTCAATTCAAGTATAAGTATAATACAACATGAGTGCATTTATACCAGAATTCAATCTATATCAACATGACATAACTTGAACTGAATCATAGATATACTCTGATTACATGACTATCCATTTATATCCATTCCGTTTACATGATATCATGGTTTCGGCAAGTCGTATACAACCATTCATTACAACAATAGAAACAATACAAGAGACATTACGGGGTATTTAAAGGGGTGGACTGGTACGGAACATGTTAAAGGTGGCACAAGGTGGTCACTAAAAGACGTAACTATACATCCATGCCGTTGTTCCGTGGTTTTATCGACGGAGTCTTGTACTACGGATTTCCAAAGTCCATGGTGTAAGTTAGTCTCCTCTCATATACACTGGCATATTCTGTACCAAGCTACAAACAACTGAGTTAACATAACAATCAAACATCATAACAGTTATATTCTCCCATCTGTCTATTCTATTTCTTTCTTTCTTTGGAACTTACCGAGCGATTGTTTGCTGACAACATTCCTATTTCTCTTCTTTCTTTGGAATGTTGTCAGGAGGACCCGACTTTGAAAAATTCGAGACTAGCCAGGAGCACTTGAAGCCGACCACTGAGCAGCACGGCCATTAGACTTTACTTGTACTTACTTTTCATTCAGTTCATGCCATTATTTAGGCATTGCTTTCATCATTGTATTTACATTTTCAGTTGTATTTGTAAAGAAATGTTTAATAAATAAAAGTTGATGTTCATTTACATTCATGTCTATTGTGTATATTTTACATTATATTGCTTAGTTACGCTTAGCGTGTTTACTTCTGAGTAAATACGTAGCGGGTCCGCCACGCCCCCTTGTCCACACACCGGAAAGCGAGGCGTGACAAGCGTTTGCACGGGTTTTACACGGGTTTACCAAACGTAGCAACAGAAAAGAATCATATAAATGAGATGTTTAAACCAAATTAAAATCCTGGCACGAACCCCGAGACGATTGGCCGAAGTGGGGCCTCCACTTTTGCAAAACCGGCGGCCAAGTTGAGCCCATCCGGGTCCGTGCTCCGCCCGTACACTCTTTCAGCTCCCCACTACCCATTTTAATACTTAAAAATCTCTGAATTAATCCAGAAAGCAGCATTCTCTTCGCCTACCCATTACTCTTTTTTTAATCCACTTTAATTTCTTTTTTTTAATTCACCATATCTCTTTTTCTCTCCCTATAAATACCTATCCATCCTACCTTACTCCCCATTTCTGAAAAATACTATAAATTCCTCTCAAAAGTTCCATCTCTCAATACTCTCAAGTCTAAGCCAAGCTCAAGGGGTTAAGCTCACCTTTCACTTCGCGATGTTGTTCTCTCAAGCTTGTTCCTCCGTTTCATCATCTGTCTCGATTCTTCCAACCAAGCATTGCCCCTTCTCTACTATCCAATGTAGATAGCGCAACCTGTAAGTCTCCCCCCCCTCTCTCTCTGTTCTTCCCCATCATCAACACACTACGGCATGTTAGAAATTAAACAAAGTAAACTAAAATATTAAATTGTTGCAAAATGACTTGGTCATTCTAAAATGTCATCGAGAACAATATAAATTTCAAGCTATCATTCTTGTAAATCCATATCCCTTATAATTTCATATGTAGTTTATAAAAGAATTGTCATGTTAATTGATATTAGAAAAGTATCTTAAAAATACCATGCTTGGTTCTTGTTAAAATACTAGTTTCTATGATGTGTTAATCTAGATCATGCATGGGGTAACTGTTAGTTGTATGTATGCCCTAGAGGCCATTGTTGTACATTATTGTGTATTACAATAGATGCTTGGACATATATACGGAGGACTTCTTGCTCAACATGATAGTATGCTATCTGGTTACTTTTTATCTTAACATGTAGACTAGTATTGTGATACTGTTTTGCTCTCACATGTTGATAAAGCCCTTAGAATGTATACTTGACTATCAGGACTATGATGCAGATCATACTAGTGGGGCCAGGGCAGTCCATAAGTTCATCCTTTAATTGTTCCTAGTCGAGGGTGTATCGAGACGGGGCATCGATATTCCAGAGTAGACTAGCGTATACGCTTCTTGACCCATTTGATGGGATGGATGATCCCATATCCATTGGTGTTTAACATCAAAGATGGTATACGGGTGCTCAGTAGAGACTGGGTACACTGAACAAGACTCGCCGAGAACTCCTAGATGGTATTATACCTAACATCAGATAACAGTTCTCTGGTGACACTGATACAGGTTAGTCTGTAGACCCGAGATCGTCATAGAGTCTTGTGTGATTCCCACTGTGCTTTGATTTCCACCTTACCACGTTCAAGAAAGCGTGCAAAATGGTGGTTTTTGGGTACATTCCCGAGTCACATGGAGGCAATGAGCGATAGGAGGGGATTCATCTCTCCCGGTATTGGGGGTTGATGTTGCGCAGTGCTCGATTGGCTATAACAGGAACTCCCTGGCCAGGGCTGATATAAAGATATACTGGTAAGTGTTATCAGTAGTTTCTCGATCCGTTATGAGCCTCACATCGGCATGACTTATCAAGTTACTGGGGTCTGATGTTTACCACCCCTACACTAGATATGCGACATATCAGACGAAGAGACCGGACTGTATGGTAGTGTTACTTATTGGATTCACAGGAGTATGGACAAGCATGCTTGTTGATCTTCTGATCGCTCAATATCCGGGTAGCCGTTACGTCCAGCTAGTACCGTTGAAGGCTTGTAGGTGACTAACATGATCATCACCTACTACCGACTTATTGACGAGTCATTAGAGTCCTACACAGAGGTTTCCCAGCTCATGCGAAACGAAGTAGGGCATATATGTGATATGTACGGGACCGAGATTAATACGTGTATGTGATACCATATTCCAATCTCACGATACAGGTTATATGTGATATAACCGGATTGTTGAATCAAGTGTTGATTCAATGATATGTTATATGTATATGTGATATGCATATAAATGATATTAGTCGGTTGTATACGATACAGCCGGGTTATTAAATCAAGTGTTAATTTAATAATTTAATGTGTGATTATATATTTGATATATTAATATACATTAACTAATATTAGCTCACTTAAGAAAATGTTTTCTCATTTTACATTTAATATATATGTGATATATGTTAATGTATTTTTTTTTTGTCATGCTAGATGATACATTGGACATGGATGTATAAGACTCACACCACACTTAAGATAATATGGGGTTTTAATTATTAAGGGAAAATCAAAATTAGGTGGAAATTTGTCATGGTTGTGAAGCTTGGAGAAGCTTGTAGTAACCATTGACTTAGTCCACTAATTTTATTTTACTCTAGATATTTATTAACGTAACCATTATCATAAGCCATGGTTAAGTCTCTACATGAGTTATATATGATATTTCTCACCCATGGTTGCCATTCTACACTTGAGTTCATTTTCTTCATCTCCTCCATTGTTCTCTAGCTTCAAGTGAGGTGATAAAAGAATGAGAGAGAAATAATTCTAAAGTGAGCAAAATTCCTACTTCATCAATCTACACTAGACTAGCCATTTAGTATAGGTTATTTGCTTCACTAATTCTCTATTAGTGAAGAGATAGCTTGAGTTAGATATTCTTCGACGTAGATCATTTTCGGCCTCAAAGTTCTTCAAGCAAGTTTGTTCTTTTCACCTAGTGGAGCCTAACGAGAGTCTGGGAGACCACTACTTGGAGCGAAGGGACTACTACACGGAGCTATTGAAGTGAAGGACCGGTCTACAAAGGTTGTATTTCTTGTTCACTTAGTGTAAAGTTGTTTACATGTTAGCTTTTACCCTAATTTTCTAGTTAGATTCTCGTTATGGGTTGTTCAGCACTCTAGGTTTTTAAAATTGCATGCTTGATACCATAGAAAACGTAGCAGGTGTAAGTGCACGGCGGCGCCCCGGCCGTCAATCCGACGCCGGAATGCGGAAGCGATGCTAAACTTTAACTTTTCAAACCGGCACCACCGCGCACTATAAACCCGGATCGTGCCATTAAACTAGTCCTAGCTATCTAGAGAGCGGGTAGAGAGATATACCGAGCGATCCGTGTCCTTCGGTCTTCTCGCCGTCGTCCCGATCTCCCGCGGAATGTCCGGTCTCCACCTCCTCGCCGGAAGGGCACCACGTCGCCTGCTTCTTTTACGGGCTCCCACCTCTATACCGAGGCAACTCGGGCACGAAGTTGGCGAGCCGACGTGCCCAAGGTTTGCTGTAGAATGTGTGTAGAACTCATGTCTCACTTTGGGGTTATGGAGGTTGCCATTTGGTGGAGGAATGATATGTGACCCTTTTGGAGATGAAACTTGGGATTTTGTGAACACAAGAGAACCAAAATCCCACCCCACAAAAATGGGCAGCCCCTCCCTCATGCTAGGCCGGCCATGGTCATGGGAGAGAAGAGAGTGAGAGAGGGAGAGTGAGTGTGTGTCTCAAAAGAATGAGTGAGCCATCCAATAATCCAAGGGAGAGAGAGAAAAGGCTATCATGCAAAGAAATGATCACTAGGAAAGTCCAACACTCAAACAACAATCATCACTACCAAAAGTCATGCCATCATGAAGATAGAAGTCAAGCAATGATGGATTAATCAAGTCAATGGATGGTGCACCCATCATGAAAACCATCATGATGCAACAAAATGCAAAGAACACCCTCCACAAATGCTTATTTGCACAAATGCAAATAAGCCCTCCTCCACCAATCTTCGGCCAATGAAAGATACAAATGAAAATGGCCGAAACGGAAAGCAAACTGCCAACTCCAGAAAACTGGTCCCGTAATAAATTACAGGAAAACCCCGATACCGTGTATACACACCCGCACCTATATTCCGACCGAATACAAATGCAATGAGACAAGATCTACACAGTACAATACCAGCATCCGGCTTAAACCAAAGCCTGCTAGTATTATCCGTCCGATCCTGATCCGTGCAATACCGCACGTATCTGATCGAACCCTGCCATATCTCCATACGGCCTCTACAGTGTTTCGCCCGAAACTTGAGTAACTGAATGTGGGGGACTCTAAAGACTCGTCAATACTATGGCTGTGGATTTAACCACTAGCACGTCAGAGATATTAGCCATGCGTGACGGGCTACCAGCTATTGACAAAAAGGGACGTCGATGAGCGAACTCATCCTGACACCCTACTGAGCCTGTCAGTGACAATATCCGTACAGTCCGGTCCGTTCGTCTATGAGTATCGCATGGCGGGCCTAGGGGGTTGGTAAAAGTCAGACCCCCAAAAGCGGTACAAGTCGTGTCAGAGATCAGCCCAGAACACCCTGAGATACTACTGGAATACCTACCAGTAAATCTCCTGCCTTGGCCAAGGACTTCGTGTAATGGCTCTCCTAGACACAGCGCGACCTCACCCCCAATACCGGGAGAGACGAACCCCTGAAGATCCGCTCACTGCCTCCATGTGGCTCGGGACTGTACCCAACTAAAACCTGTTTGCACGTCTCCTTTGAGCGTGGTAGGGTAGTAATCAAAGTACAGTGGGAACTCACACGAGACAAATGACGATCCCCAGGTCGATGAACTAACCTGTACACATGTCACCAGGGAACTGCTATCTAACGTCAGGTATAAGATCAATTAGCATGTTCCCGGCGAGTCCTGTCCGGTGTACTCATAACCCAATGAGCACCTGTATACATCTTAGGTGAACCTACTGACACCAGTGGCTTGTGAGACCGGCCACCGCCCCTCGTCGGGGTCTCGACTGTATACACTAGTCTCCTCTGGAGTATCGATGCCCTGTCTCGAAACTCCCACGACTAGGGACCTCTTAAGGATGTGCTTATAGACTACCAGCTCCCACGTATATGATCGCCCTCATACTGCTGGTAGTCAAGCAAGAATCTTAGGAGCTCTATCGACGTGCAATAGTGACATGTAAGGTCACCTAAAGCAGTACACGGTGATAAAGATAAACCAGATAGCATACTATCATCTTGAGTAAGACTGTCATACCGGGATAGGTCCTCCCTCAATCATTGCAATCACGTGCCTGTGATCCAATAATTGACTCTGAGGACACTATCTCCAACAATCTCCCACTTGCACTCAAGGCTAATTATTGCGATGTCGCATACTCACGGCCCGTGTGATACCGAACACCCAACTCCTCTACTAGTCAGTCTCACAAAGCTCGTTTGCGAAACTATTGCGTTCGAGGAATAGCCTCAGTGAGTGGATCCGCCTTGATGTTTCTTTCTATGTCTCTCTATATCTCAAGTTCGCGGAGAAACCCATCTCCCGAAATGAGCAATACCTATCTTAGAATGTGTCTGGATGTCTGATGGGACCTAGCTCATAAATGAACTCCAAATCCAAACTTCTTAGACTGTATCGTCAACTGAACTTAATCAGTATCCTGCGCCATGCCTCCCTCAGTATTGCCTTGGACCACCTGTCCAAAATACCGCCCCTCATTAGAAGGAAAAACTATAACTCTGACAACCTCCATGTCGTTCAGGTCACCTTGGAAGCCTGGAATGATAACCGTCTCCCGAATGAGGCTGTCGTTATCATATCCCTAGAACATCCACTTATGTTCTAAAACTGCTTCCGACTGTTTCTCCAGGATTGGATCAACGTCAACTTATTGCATCTTGTGCAAAAACAACATCTGGTGTGGTACTTGACATCTCATGATTGACTCAATTGCCTAAGCAAGTGATCTGTCAATCATGCACATCCCTCTCCCCTTTAGTCTGTAAGACACCTTTAGAGAGGGTGACTCCATCACCTGCAGGTACACTACCGTGCCAGGAGTCGTCCATTCTAAATACTCTTAGAATGCTGTCTGAGTACCCTGATTGGGAAACTACCCAAATCTAGATCTAAAACCATAGATCTAGTAACCAGTATGTCTGATATAATGTCCAAGTCCCATGTGGAGAAACCACTGTGTGACGACCAAAGTATAACCGATTGTAGTATAGGAATATCACTTCCTACTCTGTGTATGTCATCCAAATACCAGGACATCACACCCTACTACCTTCTTAACAGATCCATCCCTTATTCTGATGAAGTCAAACCTATGACTGTCATATCAGAAATAGATGATCTATCTCCGCTATATCTGTTTTAGTCTATAAATAGACATAAGCCACCTATCCACCAATGCTTCCGCTGCTCCCACTGACTACGACAACCCTCTGGCAGAGTCATATAGACGTACACTTCTAAAGCCAGTTTAGAACGACGCTATACTCATCCTCCTGCCGGGTCTCACAGTCTGGAACAACAGCAATGGCAAGTCTGGGTAAACAAGAACTTCCCTGTCACCGTCCTTGAGGCTACCGGAGTACCTCTCGGGTGCCTGAAGTTACCTACCAAATCTGCGGAGTGGCCAATGGAATGTCAATCCAGATTGAATCTTTAGGTTCCTTATCAAATCTTCAGTAATCGTTTGCGGTTCTGGAATCACTTCCAGTTCTACCATACTCCCACTACTGTTTTTTGAAAAAATCCATTTTTATTAAAACTGTGGCGAGTCTAGAACAATATCACTATTGATCTTCCAGATGGTAGAAAGTCAACCCTCGTCATAGCCTGGGTCAACCCACAAACAGCCATTACAGAAACGTGCCTTGAGTTATCCAGAGTCTGGTTTTAAGCATAAGCCAGACAACTCCCCGTACCTTAACATCGTTAAGATATGAACTGTTCTATATCCAATATAGAACCAGAGACACTGATTTAATTGAACCAGATTCAAATCATGCAGCTGTCTCCAGTGCATGTCAACAAAATGGAAGGAGGCCTATCAGCGTTACTCAACTTAGGAATGCTTCCAATTATGAGTAACCCGAAAGAGAAGCAAGTTCTCTTAATCATTACTATCAACTGAATACCATACACAAGTATCTACATCTTCGATCACTTTGAAGAATCCCAATACTTGCAATACCTGGTTCTCTACTTTATTCAAATACCTATAACTTCTCAAAATTCGGACCCTGTGTTTTCACGAAACACCTGTCTAAAAACTAGAGAAGTCATAAGTAAACCGAATATAGTACGAGGACCAACCCCTCTGTCCTGATGGACCCTGGACAACATACAATACTCTGTATAAGTCCCTTGAGTTTAATAACTCATTCACTGTGTGTCGTACGTTGAAAACTGTACTTATGGTTAAGAAGAATTACACCGCTGGTTAATGCTCCTTACCTAACCATCCACTGATATAGGTAAATGTCATAGACATAATTTCAAAAAGGTATATCTCACTCTATAAAAATAGACGTACAGATATATCAATTTGAAATTGGTGCATAACAACGGATATTCAAAACCAAATAGTTGCCGTCCGGCAAACAACCCAGGCGATTTCCTCAAATATCACCGATTACAACGAATCCCGATATAATGAGGATGATCACCCAATTCCCAATAACTTACTCCCACTCATCATCTGTAAAACCATACAGATGTGAGAATCATACCTGGTAAATACATACCCTGGAGTAAGTATCTAATCGGGAAATCAGTTTTCCATTAACAGTACACAGTGAAACTGAAACATTGAAATGTTTCGATGGGGTATCCCGGTATTCCTAGTAATGCCTCTTCCATTATCCAGATTCACAACTGTAACCGTGTAATTCTTTGCCACCTCTCCAAATCCCTTTATATGTCTTTAGTCATTACCTTCTGCACACCCCTTTAGGCCAAATGGTTTTCTTCCTTCCCTACCGTTCGGCACCAGCCTATGGTTTGGAAGAAGACTATCCAATAAGCATAATAGGTGTACTGTCCTAATCCCAGGAACACTCGCAATGCGAGAGAAGGTGAAGATAAAAGACAACCGAATAAAGCTTATTCTTATTTCTCCTGAACCAGAATCCATCCCCGAACTGGAACAAGTTCCTTTCGAGTTCGTATATAACCATACGATGGAGTATCCAATAAACTGTGGATCTTCGTAGTGATACGGAGTGTTCTGGAGAAATACAAAGATGATTTTAGGATTGGCGAAGAAATACTTGGTTTGGTTGTGAATAGCAGTCGCAATTTACTTTACCCTCTTACTAATCCCTTGCTTTGTCTTAACTTAATACCTTCTGTACACCATCGTTATGCTAATTGGTTTTCTTCATTCCCCACCGTTCGGCACCAGCCTAAGGTTTGGAAGAAGACTATCCAATAAGCATAATGGGTGTACTATCTCCTAAACCAAGGAGTACTCACAACCTGAGAGAAGGTAAAAGGAAAAGACAACTGAATAGTCCTATCCGTTTTCTCTAGAACCGGAAACCATCCTCGAATAAATTCCTTCGAGTTCGTATCTAACCATACGATAGTTTTGTCCAATGGAAGTGGACGTTCGTAGTAATACGGGGTGTCCTGGAGAAAAGGGTAAAAGTAGGAGTGGCAATGAGGAATGCAACTCTGACAATCCAAAATCCAGTGTTAAAGAAGGTTCGGTTAATTTTGGTCACTGAGTCGTAGTCTTAGGGTCGGGTCAATGGTCGCTGCCAAAGAGAGAGAGAAAAGAAACACTCAGCGTGCACTCTATCCTAGATCAGAATGGTTACCGATTTATCTAATCTGGAAACCTCCCACTGTACCGTCAAATTCTCCTCCAAACCTGAAAGAAGAATTAGTCGGGATCACCCGAGGAGTAAACCAACTCATCAGTGGGAATCGGGATCCAACTATCATCGCATGATAACGTGACGGAATCCGCTCACATCATCACACTCCAGAAGGTATGCGCATATCTGGCAAGTTTCAGTTTCTTTAGAAACTCCCGATGTGATTTCTGCCCCATGCTCTTATGACCTTGACGAAGGTCAACAAATCATAAGTCACATGTCAAGTTCTACCCGTCATTGTCCAGGTTAATTTGAACCCACCCGTACAAGCCCTTGACGAAGGTCAACAAGGCTATACGACTATCCCAAACCAACGCATTTATCTATGCAGCAGAAAGGTAACAAGCAGCTACCATTCACTATGCCTTGACGAAGGTCAACAAACATAGCATGAATACTACGTGCTACCCGTCTGAAACGACGGAGGGCTACGAATGGTTTCTGGCGAAAATCTTTAACGTAATGAACTTGATATCGTTGAAGGAACTGGATAGCTTTTATGAAAATATAGTGACGAAAACCTTTGCTAAAGAGGTCACTCCCGGTGAAAGGATCTCGGCTCTTTCCCCGTAGAATGAGGTGCAGGATATTCCAACTGAATACCACGATGCAAAGCAAAAGTAATCAGCTATAGTGAACTTATTGCCCTGACGCAAACTTTTTGTCCAAGGGGTCACTCCCGGTGAAGGGATCTCGGCCCTTGCCTCATCGACTGAGGAGCAGAATATTCCAACTGAATACCACGATACAAAACAAAAGAGAACGTCCTTGCAATAACAGCTTTTTGAAAAGGTGTTCCAACAACATCAGAATAGGTTTGTTTTTAACTTGCATTGATCCGAATCAACGCAGTCCCATCAATTGATCACACCACAAAGAACGAAAATATAATGATGTACGTATATGCCATCCGCATTCGCCACTGGGTCCCGTCATTACCCGTTAGGTTAGCTAACTAACGACAGAGCGGGGACTGGACTAGCGCGGATGCAAAACATATACAACATCTGTAGGGTTCCTAGGCATCCTAATGAGGTCTCACAAGGCATCAACCATGCCAATTTCAAATTTAAACGGTGCCGAGAAACCCTAGAACGGATCGTTGGCTAGATTTCTAGGCGAAAAGTAAACTAGTTAACACTTAACTATAAGAATCGGAAATACAACCTTTGTAGATCCGGTGCTCCACCTCCATAGCTCCGCAACGAAGTTCCTTTGCTGTCCAAAAAGAATCCGGGCTCTAGCGTCGGCTTCATCGGAGAATAGGCGAGCTAGGTCGTCGATGTCCATGCCGAAGATGATCTACGTCGAGGCATCGCTAGATCAAGCTCCACCTTCACCTTGCCATGAAAACTTGTGAAGGAAACACACTCTACTACTTGGCAAGAGGTAGAGGATGAAGAAATAGGAAGTGGGTAGACTTTAGAATTGGATTTCTCACTCATTTCCATCAATCACCATTGATGGAGCTTGCTTCTTCAAGTGAAGAAGATGAAGAAGAAGAAGATGAATAAGTTATGATAAGTTATTAGAAAATAGAAAATAAAAGAATACTTATCATAATCTTAACCTTAGTTAAGTGTAGAGAATTGACTAAGGTTGGGTTGATTGGTTAGGGTTAAGGATGAGAACAAAAAGGTCATCAAGTCAAAGCTTCATGAAGCTTCAACTAAAAACAAATGAAGCCACCATTCATTTATCTTTCAATTTATTCAAAATGAATAAATAAATAAGATAAATGAATAAGTAAAACCCTAATCAACAACTTAACCTTGGTTTAATTCTTTACACTTAACCAAAAAGCATGTATCATCAAACATGATACAATCATGTGTACAAAAGTATATCACATATACAATGTGCACAAACCGAGTGAGAAAATCCATTTAAAGTGAACCAATACTAGTTAATGCTAAGTAATATATCAAATATATAATTATGCATTAAATCATTAAATCAACACTTGATTTAACGATCCGGTCATATCACATATAACCGACTAGTATCCAATGTATCGGTTTATCGAATCAACCCTTGATTCGATAACTAGGTTATATCGCATACAACCAATCGATACATTCATCGCGAGAACAGAATACGGTATCACATACACGTATTATTCTCGGTCCCGCACATATCTCATATGTGCTCCTATTTCGTTTCGCTTGAGCCAGGAAACCTCTGTGTAGGACTCTAAAGACTCGTCAATACACCGGCAGCAGGCGATGATCATATCAAACACCCACAAGCCGCAAGCGGTCTGCTAAACGTAACGGCCACCCGGGTATTGAGCGATCTGAAGATCGACGAGCAAGCCCGCTCACACTCCAGTGAATCCAACCAGTAACACTACCGTACAGTCCGGTCTGATCGTCTGATATGTCGCATATCTCGCCTAGGGGTGGTAAACGTCAGACCCCAATAGCTCGATAAGTCGTGTCGATATGAGGTCTATAACTATTCGAGAAACTACTGGTAACACTTACCAGTAAATCTCAGCAACCCTGGCCAGGGATTTCCTGTTATAGCCAATCGAACACAGCGCAACATCAACCCCCTATACCGGGAGAGACAAATCCCCTCCTATCGCTCATTGCCTCCATGTGACTCGGGACTGTACCCAAAAACCACCGTTTTGCACGCCCTCTTGGACGTGGTAAGATGGAAATCAAAGCACAGTGGGAACCACACGAGACTCTATGACGATCTCGGGTCAACAGACTACTCTGTACCAGTGTCACCAGAGAACTGCCATCTGACGTCAGGTATAATACCATCTGGGAGTTCTCGGCGAGTCCGTCCAGTGTACCCAGTCTCTACTGAGCACCCGTATATCATCTCTGATGTCAAACACCAATGGATATGGGATCATCCATCGCCCATCTGTATGGGTCGAGAAGGTATACGCTAGTCTACTCTGGTATATCGATGCCCCGTCTCGATATACCCACGACTAGGGACTTTGAAGGATGTACTTATGGACTACCATGTCCCCACTAGTATGATCCGCATCATAGTCCAGGTAGTCAAGTACACATCCTAAGGGCTTTACCAACATGTAACAGAGAGACAATCAGCATACACGTTAAGGTAAAGAGTAACCAGATAGCATACTATCATGTCGAGCGAGAAAGTCCTCCCTATATATGTCCCAGCATCCACTACCATATACATCCTATGTACAGTAATGGCCTCTAGGGCATACATATAACTAACAATCTCCCACTTGCACTAGGGCCATATGTAGCAGTGGTTGCAGTATCTCATACTCAACCATCCCATGAAAGTCTTTCTCTGGGAAAAGGCCTTTGTGAGTGGATCCGCTGTGTTGTCCTCTGAGTCTACTCTCCTCACTTCGATCACCTTGGAGATCAATCATCTCCATGATCAGGCGATACTGCCTTAGAATATGTCTGGATCACTGATGGGACAGACGTTCCTTGGCATAAGCCACAACTCCATTGTCACACAATAGCAGGAACTAAGTTCATCTCATGAACCAATATACACCCAGACTGCCTCTTTGGTAGCATCTTAAGTAGCGATGTATCCAGCCTTAATTGTCTAGTATGCCACGGTATCCAGCTTGGAACTCTTCCAACATACCGTCCCTTTACTGAGGGTAAAGACAATGCCTGTGACTGACATTCAGTCGTCTTTATCACCATGGAACCCTTCCAGTGATTCTCCCCAGGATCGATTGATACCATCTCACTACAATTAGTGAGAATCCTAACATCCAATTAAATCTATCTCATAGATCCATAATCCAGGATTTAGTAGGTATCACTTTGATCCTATATGGAGAATCCTAGTGATAAGTGGAGATTGACCGAGCGCAGCATAAGAAACTCTTTTCTTATCAAGAGTATGTCATCCACGTACTCTACGAGGATCACTACCATACTCCCTACTACCCTTTTGTTTATACAAGGTTCATCTACCATTTTGATGATGTCAAACTCTTTGACTAATTCATCAAAACAGATGTTCCAACTCCGCGATGCCTGCTTTATCAAATAAAGCATCTTGCACACGTTTCCGCTGCTCCCACTGTCTACGAAGCCCTCTGGCTGTGTACTTATAGACGCTCTCTTCTAAAACATCATTTAGAAAAGCAGTCATGGCACCCAACCGCCAGATATCGTAGTCATGGTATGCAGCCGTGGCAAGTAGGATTTGGATGGACTTAAGCATAGTCACTTGAAAAGGTTTCATCATAATCCACGCCTGGTCGATGACGAAAACCTTTAACAAGTCTAGCTTTGAAAGTCTCAACTTTTCCATGTACACCAAGTAATCTTCTCAAGATATACTTGCTCCTGATGGGGATTTAACCCTTTAGATATAGCAACCAAAGTCCATACTTTGTTGGTGTATAAGGATTCCATCTCAGATCACTAAACATCCAGCCATTCTTACAGAGTCTTACTCCTGATGGCCAGCTCGAAAATAGTTGAGTCATCATCTCATGATGCAATCCTCGCTCCCACTGTCATCGAGAAACCGAAGTATCTCTCAGGTAGGTGAGGAACCCTACTAGATCGGCGGAGAGGCTGAGGTTCGTTGGTAACTATTGAATCCTTTGGTTCTTTCAAATCATCAGCTGTAGTTTGTATAGCTGGAACATTTCCAGTTCTACATAACTGACCTTGCCTCGAGCTTGTCCGGATTTTGCTTTTAGACATAGGCCGGGCAACCCCAAATCTTAACTAACTTAAGATATGGGCTCTTCCCTTTCCATATCACATATGAAGTGGTAGGCAACTGATTTGATTCGAACCCTATTCAATAGGTATGCAGCTTCTCAAGCGCATATCTCCCAAAAAGGAAACAGGTAACTCAGTAGTACTCATCATAGAGCACACCTTATCATATAGGGTGAGATAGCTCCGCCCCGATATACCATCGTGCAATGGTGTATACGGAGGAGTAATGCTGAAAGAGAATCTCATTCTCCTTTAGAATAGTCCAGTATTTCCGTGCTCAAGTATTCTCCTCCTTGATCTCATCATAGGACATAATACTTATACCCGTATTTTGGTTCTCTACTTCTAACTTATATTCTGTGAATATCTCAAAAGGTTCGGACTCATGTTTCAACAGGAACATATGACTGAATCTTGAGAGATTATCAGAGAATATAATGAAGTATAAAGAATCAGTCCTGGCATTTGTAGACTGGGGACCTACATACATCAACATGTATCATCCCAAGAGTTCACTAACTCTTTCTCTGTTTCCAGTAAACAGAGCTATGGTCATCTTATCTCTGTGACATGACTGGCGAGTTTCACAAGATGTAAATTCAAACCAATTTAAATATGCATCTTTATGTAACTCTAGCTAGTCGGGTTACATTGATCTGACCTAGTCTACAATACCTCAAGAAGAATTCGTTCATTTCTGAACTCTTCCTCTTGTGTGTGATCCGTATACTAAGAACTGTAGTTTGATTTAGAACATCAATGCTTTTAGATAACGTGCCTGAACCGATCACTTTTGATATAGGAAATGTTCAAAACATTATCCAACAATACAAAATTTTATCGTTTCTTTACTAATAAAGAGACTGATATGATTTTGTATATCAGGTTCGGTATCTAATGACATTCGTTCAGAATCAATATATTGTAATACAGGGTGACAGTGACCAACAGACTTGGCTGCAACTCTTGCCCCGTTTTCTGCCTCATGAAACTTATCACCCGTTCTCAGTTCTCTACCTATCTGTAGCCCTATGTAACAGATTACATATCTGGGATCCTGATCTGGTATCACATACCCAGGACGTAGAGGATACTGAGAAACAGTTCTCTGTAATGAACACACCCGAAGATGATGCATCAGCATGCACTCTCTTCATTTGGGCGGCACGGGAATTCTGGTATTCCCCAATTTCCTGCTCTGTCTTATAACAATTATAAGTTGGAGCGGGACCAACGTTCCCCAGCTCAGTATAACAAGCGGGTTCGGTCAATATTCCGTATTATTATCTTGATTAAGGCGTGATATGGTCGCTACCAGGAGAGAGAGAGAAGAAAACACTCAGCGTGCGCTCTTGCAAGAATAGATTGGTTATTATTTTATCTAATCAGGATGGCTCCCACTGCTTTTTATCAAATCTTCCTTCAAACCCTAAAAGGAAAGACTAGCCGGGATTAATTACACACTACAAGTTCGTCAATCTTTCAGCCAGGCCAGTGTCGGTACTTTGAGGGAGGTCCCCCGTGCTTTCGCACGAACCTAATTAATGTAAACCTCGTTTTCCCAGAGGCGTAACCTCGTTAACACCTTTCTAGACACCTACTTGATCGGCTAATTGTAATGTATAAAACTCTCCCAGGAGTAACTCTTACTCGCAGCGGGTATCGGGATCCAACTATCTCATAGAAGGTATGCAATCTCATTGCAAATTCCAACACTTGAAATTCCCGATAATATTTTGCCCCTAGCGTCCTATGACCTTGACGCAGGCCAACAAACCATAGTCCGCTAGTCAAGTTCAACCCGTCATTTCCTGATTGAATTAAACCCACCCGCACGACCCTTGACGCAGGCCAACAAAGTCGCACGACTACCCTAATCCAATCACATCATATGCTTATGCAGATAAGCACCAGTTAGCTACCGCACACTACGCCTTGACGCAGGCCAACAAACGTAGCACGAATACTAACTACTACTTATCTGAAATGACGGAAGGCTACGACAGGTTTTTCTGAAAACCTATTGCGTAATGAACTTGATATCGTTGTAGAATCAAATGAATTTTGAAAAGGAGTGTTTTTGAGGCTTTTCTAGTTTTGCTAAAGGAGTCACTCCCGGTGAAGGGATCGTCGGTCCTTTCCTCGTCGAATGAGGTGCGGGATATATCATATATATCACTGTGCAAAGCAAAAACTTTTAAAAGCAATCAAAAGACAAACCGAGTGTGTAGCATCTGCCAGTTATTGCTAAAGGAGTCACTCCCGGTGAAGGGATCTCGGTCCTTTCCTTATCAAATAAGGTGCAGGATATATCACATATACCTCTGTGCAAAGCAAGAACTGTAGCTACCTGTTTTAATTTTGAAATTCGATTCTACAACATCTTAGGTTTCTTTTATTTCATTAATCTCATTAATGAAGTCCCATCATTTAAGTACCTAAACATCACAGATAAATACGACGTACACTTATGCCATCCGCATTCGCCTCGATGTCCCCTCGTGCACCGTTAGGTTAGGTAACTAACGGCAGAGCGGGGCAGGGCTAGCGCGGGTGTAAAACATAAGTAACGTCTATATAATATATCATATATACTATATACTGTATCTATCACAGAACATCACATGATCACATCACAGATATAGCAGCAGAAGAAACATATGAAATATTGGATATACTAGGACGTCCGTGTTTTCAATACGAGCCAGTATAAAACACGGATTCCACGGTCGTGATGAATAGCCAAACCCACACCCCTAGACCCCTACGAGAGCGGCAAGCAACCCTACCAATTCTGGAGTTAGGAGACCCGGACTCGACTCCTCGAGTTGGTCTCCCACTGGACTCCAGAACCCGGTTACTTGTGCTCCCCTCCTTGGGTCTATCCTAGTGCGGAAAAGTAAATAATATACAAAGGGTGACATCTTCCGCAACCTGGAAGTGTCCCAATAAAAGAATATTACATACAAGTTTTTACATGAATGAAAATGAAAAACACTCATCTCACATAAAAACCCCCCGGCTATTCAAACACGACGATCCAATATAACATATCCAGCAACACATAACATCACATGTCATCAACGTAAGTAAATATGCGCATCCCAATTGTCGTTGACATATAGCAACGAAACCGGCGATATCACATATTACACTTACGGTCACAGAAAAGAAAGTGTAAAACTACAACAGTTGGAATCCGCAATCCGCACAGACATCGCATGCCTAATCAAATGAATACCTTAGACATCACATGCCTAACAATTATAAACCCCGTATTTTAGTCTCATTATCGAAAACTCTTTTCAATATCAAGTCGGGCAATTCAACAAGATTCCCGACATCCTGATCGAATGCTCGTCGCAAACTTCAGTAGGCGGCCGCACCCCCGACGCCGTCGACAAAGTGCACCAAGGCGGAACACCGCTGCCGCGAGCACCCGAACAGATGCTTTCGGCGACGGGGTTCTCCTACAGTCACTTGATCGGGGCTAAGGGATGTAGCTGTCTAATAAGTTTACCCGGCGAGTATCCGCGTACGCTACGTGATTGCGACGGACTTTTGATCACATCAAAATTCCGTGGCAACCGATCAAGTGAGACTAAACTGCTATGTTTATAACATTCATTTAGTTATCTCATAACTCTTTGTGAATTCCAATTATTGTATCCCATTCCAGATAATTAGAAAATGTTAAACTTTCCGATTGAACATTTGAACACCCAAGTTTTCCCGATACAGATCAACACATGAAACAAGTCTAACAACATTCAGTTCGTGCCTCAGTACCAACGGTCCAGCCGTAGAAGGGTCAAGCCAACGCCTCACATGTGGCACGCCGTACTGCCCCAAACCCTAAGGTTCAAAGGGCAGTTCAAGACGGTCACATAATCGAGTTAAGGTTTGTTGTCTTCTAGAGGGTCCATCGAGTTACTTGCACTACTTAGAACATCGTTAAACTACGGAAAAATCCAACACTTGGAAATTTCCCGACAGGGGAAAAATTGGGTATTTATATCCGGTCGAACTTTTTAACATATTCTAAAATTTATCCGGAAAGCCAAACAGACAAAATTTGATAATCCGATCGAACATTCGAATCCCCAAAACAATCCCAGAAAATTCAACTCTTGAATAAAATTTAAAAATACCCAGAAAATCCAGCATAATATAATAAGAGTTACTGTGCAAACATAGGAGGATGACGTCATCATCTCGCCGCGGAACCGCCGCAGAAGGCAGGCTTCTGCCGCGGTTCCGCCGCGATATTTACTGTTCATGACTCAATTTTTGCGTCGTAATTCTTATAATTCCCTGCTGAATTTTTTAAGCATTTTTAATATCGAAAAACTCCAGATTTTAGAAAAAGTCCAGAGAGCAAGTTTGTGATCGGGTTTCGGGTTCGTTCGGACTTCAAATTCCGTCTGGACTTCACCTAAGGCTCTAGCTAGGCTCTGATACCACTGTAGGGTTCCTAGGCATCCTAATGAGGTCTCACAAGGCATCAACCATGCCAATTTCAAATTTAAACGGTGCCGAGAAACCCTAGAACGGATCGTTGGCTAGATTTCTAGGCGAAAAGTAAACTAGTTAACACTTAACTATAAGAATCGGAAATACAACCTTTGTAGATCCGGTGCTCCACCTCCATAGCTCCACAACGAAGTTCCTTTGCTGTCCAAAAAGAATCCGGGCTCTAGCGTCGGCTTCATCGGAGAATAGGCGAGCTAGGTCGTCGATGTCCATGCCGAAGATGATCTACGTCGAGGCATCGCTAGATCAAGCTCCACCTTCACCTTGCCATGAAAACTTGTGAAGGAAACACACTCTACTACTTGGCAAGAGGTAGAGGATTAAGAAATAGGAAGTGGGTAGACTTTAGAATTGGATTTCTCACTCATTTCCATCAATCACCATTGATGGAGCTTGCTTCTTCAAGTGAAGAAGATGAAGAAGAAGAAGATGAATAAGTTATGATAAGTTATTAGAAAATAGAAAATAAAAGAATACTTATCATAATCTTAACCTTAGTTAAGTGTAGAGAATTGACTAAGGTTGGGTTGATTGGTTAGGGTTAAGGATGAGAACAAAAAGGTCATCAAGTCAAAGCTTCATGAAGCTTCAACTAAAAACAAATGAAGCCACCATTCATTTATCTTTCAATTTATTCAAAATGAATAAATAAATAAGATAAATGAATAAGTAAAACCCTAATCAACAACTTAACCTTGGTTTAATTCTTTACACTTAACCAAAAAGCATGTATCATCAAACATGATACAATCATGTGTACAAAAGTATATCACATATACAATGTGCACAAACCGAGTGAGAAAATCCATTTAAAGTGAACCAATACTAGTTAATGCAAAGTAATATATCAAATATATAATTATGCATTAAATCATTAAATCAACACTTGATTTAACGATCCGGTCATATCACATATAACCGACTAGTATCCAATGTATCGGTTTATCGAATCAACCCTTGATTCGATAACTAGGTTATATCGCATACAACCAATCGATACATTCATCGCGAGAACAGAATACGGTATCACATACACGTATTATTCTCGGTCCCGCACATATCTCATATGCGCTCCTATTTCGTTTCGCTTGAGCCAGGAAACCTCTGTGTAGGACTCTAAAGACTCGTCAATACGCCGGCAGCAGGCGATGATCATATCAAACACCCACAAGCCGCAAGCGGTCTGCTAAACGTAACGGCCACCCGGGTATTGAGCGATCTGAAGATCGACGAGCAAGCCTGCTCACACTCCAGTGAATCCAACCAGTAACACTACCGTACAGTCCGGTCTGATATGTCGCATATCTCGCCTAGGGGTGGTAAACATCAGACCCCAATAGCTCGATAAGTCGTGTCGATATGAGGTCTATAACTATTCGAGAAACTACTGGTAACACTTACCAGTAAATCTCAGCAACCCTGGCCAGGGATTTCCTGTTATAGCCAATCGAACACAGCGCAACATCAACCCCCTATACCGGGAGAGACGAATCCCTTCCTATCGCTCATTGCTTCCATGTGACTCGGGACTGTACCCAAAAACCACCGTTTTGCACGCCCTCTTGGACGTGGTAAGATGGAAATCAAAGCACAGTGGGAACCACACGAGACTCTATGACGATCTCGGGTCAACAGACTACTCTGTACCAGTGTCACCAGAGAACTGCCATCTGACGTCAGGTATAATACCATCTGGGAGTTCTCGGCGAGTCCGTCCAGTGTACCCAGTCTCTACTGAGCACCCGTATATCATCTCTGATGTCAAACACCAATGGATATGGGATCATCCATCGCCCATCTGTATGGGTCGAGAAGGTATACGCTAGTCTACTCTGGTATATCGATGCCCCGTCTCGATATACCCACGACTAGGGACTTTGAAGGATGTACTTATGGACTACCATGTCCCCACTAGTATGATCCGCATCATAGTCCAGGTAGTCAAGTACACATCCTAAGGGCTTTACCAACATGTAACAGAGAGACAATCAGCATACACGTTAAGGTAAAGAGTAACCAGATAGCATACTATCATGTCGAGCGAGAAAGTCCTCCCTATATATGTCCCAGCATCCACTACCATATACATCCTATGTACAGTAATGGCCTCTAGGGCATACATATAACTAACAACATCTACTAATATATATACCAATATATAATATTTCGCTCAAGGCGTGATAAAAAATGCAACATCACAGAAATGTACAGTATCACAGAACAATACAGATCTCTGGGATCCCCGGGTTTCACAGAGCCACTACTGAAACCCGACGTTCCCCTGGTCGTGTGGATAGCCTGTGCAATGAAATCCTAGACCCCTACGGGCGCGGCAAGTTATCCGCCAAAACCTGAAGCGAGGCAGCCCCCTTCAGCAACGTGAATGGACCACCCAGCACTTCACGGAATCCGGTAACTTGGGCACCCCTCCTGGGTCAACCTGTACCCCCTACGAGTGCGGCGAATAGCCCGCCAATTTTAGAGTGAAGCCCCCTCCATCTCAATGCCATGAGATGCGGGCTTGTTGCCCTCTAGAACCCGGCTATCCGTGCACCCCTCCGCGGGGTAATCCTAGTACAGAAAGTAAAATATACATACAACGGGTACATCGACCGCAACCTGGTCGTGCCCCAAAATAATAATACAAATAGGCAGTGACGGCAGTCCACATGTCGGACGCTCGCCCCGCAATATCAAATGTACATAATACAACCACAAACTGTACTAGCATTGCATCCAGGCTATCCCCCACGACCAATCCGCAACATCACAGCACAATCACAGAACATCAACGTGAAAGTCACGTTCGCAAATCCGTCTAACCGGGCTATAGCAGTTAGACAGGATTTACCGATCAAGTGACATTCACGGTCGCAGATATAATGTAAATACTGTGAACAAATGTGTTTAAAATATCCGATCGATTAAATTTTACCAAGTGGGCCCCAAAGCACTACTGTAGCACATAAAGAAATTCTGGGCCCAAACAAAGTATACCAAAACCCCTATTTCCCTGTCCAAGAGCCTCTGTAAAAAATTGGTCCAGTGAGGAGGCTAAGTGGCGGCGGAACCGCGGCCCAAGCATGGGTTTGGCCGCGGTTCCGCGGTGGTATGGTGAGATCACCCGACCAAATTTTCACAGAATTCTTAGAATTCTCTGCACAGTATTCTGCAACTACCTGAAAAATTTTTGGAGCCAAAAAAAATTCGACAGAAACCGATGCTACTGAAAAACGCGGATTTTGGAATTTTTGATCGATCGGAAATGTAAACACATTAGACAAAGCTAGACTATGTTAATGGCGAGGCTCTGATACCACTGTAAGTGCACGGCGGCGCCCCGGCCGTTAATCCGACGCCGGAATGCGGAAGCGATGCTAAACTTTAACTTTTCAAACCGGCACCACCGCGCACTATAAACCCGGATCGTGCCATTAAACTAGTCCTAGCTATCTAGAGAGCGGGTAGAGAGATATACCGAGCGATCCGTGTCCTCTGGTCTTCTCGCCTTCATCCCGATCTCCCGCGGAATGTCCGGTCTCCACCTCCTCGCCGGAAGGGCACCACGTCGCCTGCTTCTTTTACGGGCTCCCACCTCTATACCGAGGCAACTCGGGCACGAAGTTGGCGAGCCGACGTGCCCAAGGTTTGCTGTAGAATGTGTGTAGAACTCATGTCTCACTTTGGGGTTATGGAGGTTGCCATTTGGTGGAGGAATGATATGTGACCCTTTTGGAGATGAAACTTGGGATTTTGTGAACACAAGAGAACCAAAATCCCACCCCACAAAAATGGGCAGCCCCTCCCTCATGCTAGGCCGGCCATAGTCATGGGAGAGAAGAGAGTGAGAGAGGGAGAGTGAGTGTGTGTCTCAAAAGAATGAGTGAGCCATCCAATAATCCAAGGGAGAGAGAGAAAAGGCTATCATGCAAAGAAATGATCACTAGGAAAGTCCAACACTCAAACAACAATCATCACTACCAAAAGTCATGCCATCATGAAGATAGAAGTCAAGCAATGATGGATTAATCAAGTCAATGGATGGTGCACCCATCATGAAAACCATCATGATGCAACAAAATGCAAAGAACACCCTCCACAAATGCTTATTTGCACAAATGCAAATAAGCCCTCCTCCACCAATTTTCGGCCAATGAAAGATACAAATGAAAATGGCCGAAACGGAAAGCAAACTGCCAACTCCAGAAAACTGGTCCCGTAATAAATTACAGGAAAACCCCGATACCGTGTATACACACCCGCACCTATATTCCGACCGAATACAAATGCAATGAGACAAGATCTACACAGTACAATACCAGCATCCGGCTTAAACCAAAGCCTGCTAGTATTATCCATCCGATCCTGATCCGTGCAATACCGCACGTATCTGATCGAACCCTGCCATATCTCCATACGGCCTCTACAGCGTTTCGCCCGAAACTTGAGTAATTGAATGTGGGGGACTCTAAAGACTCGTCAATACTATGGCTGTGGATTTAACCACTAGCACGTCAGAGATATTAGCCATGCGTGACGGGCTACCAGCTATTGACAAAAAGGGACGTCGATGAGCGAACTCATCCTGACACCCTACTGAGCCTGTCAGTGACAATATCCGTACAGTCCGGTCCGTTCGTCTATGAGCATCGCATGGCGGGCCTAGGGGGTTGGTAAAAGTCAGACCCCCAAAAGCGGTACAAGTCGTGTCAGAGATCAGCCCAGAACACCCTGAGATACTACTGGAATACCTACCAGTAAATCTCCTGCCTTGGCCAAGGACTTCGTGTAATGGCTCTCCTAGACACAGCGCGACCTCACCCCCAATACCTGGAGAGACGAACCCCTGAAGATCCGCTCACTGCCTCCATGTGGCTCGGGACTGTACCCAACTAAAACCTGTTTGCACGTCTCCTTTGAGCGTGGTAGGGTAGTAATCAAAGTACAGTGGGAACTCACACGAGACAAATGACGATCCCCAGGTCGATGAACTAACCTGTACACATGTCACCAGGGAACTGCTATCTGACGTCAGGTATAAGATCAACTAGCATGTTCCCGGCGAGTCCTGTCCGGTGTACTCATAACCCAATGAGCACCTGTATACATCTTAGGTGAACCTACTGACACCAGTGGCTTGTGTGACCGGCCACCGCCCCTCGTCGGGGTCTCGACTGTATACACTAGTCTACTCTAGAGTATCGATGCCCTGTCTCGAAACTCCCACGACTAGGGACCTCTTAAGGATGTGCTTATAGACTACCAGCTCCCACGTATATGACCGCCCTCATACTGCTGGTAGTCAAGTAAGAATCCTAGGGGCTCTATCAACGTGCAATAGTGACATGTAAGGTCACCTAAAACAGTACACGATGATAAAGATAAACCAGATAGCATACTATCATCTTGAGTAAGACTGTCCTACCGGGATAGGTCCTCCCTCAATCATTGCAATCACGTGCCTGTGATCCAATAATTGACTCTGAGGGCACTATCTCCAACAGCAGGGGTGCTAAAGAACCCAGCAGTAACGACCTACCACTCACGTACACATGGAAAACATAGCACGATACCATATTTATAGTATTTTTTTTGAAAGAAACGTATTATATTAAAATACCCTCAAATTCAAAATTATGATTTTTAAATCGATATTTTTATCCTTTGCAAATACGCCTCTACAACTCTCGTTAGGGTACCTGTTTATGGATACTACGAATTATCGCACATTCTGAGAATATTAGAGTGGGATGCAGAACTCCTGTTATGACTCGGAAATGGCACGTGACCGGCACTTTAATCACATGAAGTCTATAGAACCCCACCGTAACCCAAGTAAGCCGAAAACCAGGAATCTAAATTTTTTAATGAAAATAGTGGAGGTGAAATTTTGAAAAAAGGGTATTGATGAAATCAAGTTCTCTTTTTAAAGTATGAATAATATTCGATGAACTGCAAGTAGGTAGTATACTAAAGTTTGAAACATTTTCGTTAGTTGAAATTTGGGCAGCACCTCATTTGTAAATTTTGATTAAAACTAGTACATAATCAACAATAATATTGGCATCCCCAAGAGGAAGCAAGATCTTCGCCAATCAGCGGAAACACAACCACGTAAGTAAGTATACGACGCTCAAGACGAAGATCAATCACAAAAAGAAAGCAAAGAAAACCAAAATATCATCAACTCCAATATAAAAATATATACAACCCACGACTCTAAGTCTGAAAGAATATACAACTGGTCTCTATGTCTACCAAATATATATAGTCTGGTTGATGGATCTTATAACTAGATACAATGAAATAAATATACAACGATGGTTACAATCCGGACTGTAATCCACCTACCAAACAAATCACCCAAAAGAAATAATGCGTCAGCAAGCCGCTACTGATCCGAGCGGTTGGTCCTGCATGAAAACTATGGCACAACGGGAATGAGTTGCTAACTCGTAAGTAGAAGATATCATCAGGTAGAAATCGAATGCATAACGATCTACCTAGGTCATACGGTAATATAATAATAATATAATACCGTGTGGTATCGAAGATGAACGCGCGCGCATGTGTGTGTGTATATCGTGCATGTATCAATATGTGGTATCGTATCATCCATATCATGTATATATACATATCATCCACTGAGTGTACATCAACGACACTCGAAATTATCATAAAATCCTGAGTGTCATGTATCGACACTCGAAATCATCATAAATCATGTGTCCAGTATCGACACGTAAATCCTCATATCTCAGGTGCCGTCTTATCGGATCAGCCCTCCTATCTCAGGCACTGTCTCATCAGATCGGTCCTCATATCTATCTGTCTCATATCACTCCGGTCGGTATCCTCCGGATATCCACCGAGTCCAATACTGTCACCGGTAAGTAGTGTTCCCCAGCCAGGCTCAACGCCTTTCTATACGATCTTCTTGCCCCGGGTACCGTACCGGGTCCACCATGTATCCGCAATTTGTTTCTCCTCCTGCCTCGATTCGGATAGTCATCATAGCTCAGAACCAAGAAATCTCATGGTGGACATCGAAATATAATATCAAGAGAAAACCGCGTTTTTAAAACATTCACAAGTTTTTAAATAATATCTGCGGTTTCTCAAATCCAGAAATCTCATGAAAACAGAATCTCATAAGAATATGGCAATGATGAAAAGATATGTACATGCACAGAACATACTATAATACATAGCAAGTGTGTTCATATAAGCGTGTCGTATAATATTGTAAAGAAAGTACTATTAGAATCTAACATGCTAACAGGTATAGTGTGATGCGGTAGCATAGCAAGTTCTATTTGTGTACGTAACATGGCAATTACCGATGATGTGTATGTGAGCATACGAGTATGTGCACGTGCAACATGTAAATCATCGGTAATGGTGCGAGTGTCCTAGTACGAGGTCAAGTAAAGCTAAAGGTATGAATGCAGTATATGTCGTAAGTATTCGAATTGCGAGCGTATGCAGAAATAAGAAATCGAAATACGAGCGTATGCAGAAATAAGAAATCGAAACTCGAACAAGTATAAAAATACGTAACTACGTATAAGCCATACAATTATAGTTTAAAATAGTACGAAACGTTGTTTTAGAAAATTGTGGACTACGATATTTTTGAAGAAGATACTATTTGAAAATTTGTAGCATCCTACTGAAGTTATCATTTAAAAGTTCGTAACGTTTCGTTAGTTTTGAAAGTAGGTATGGCTCTAAACATATCATAATATCTACTTTGTGATTTTAAACAAGATTCTTGAGTCGAAATAAATATCGGTGATCTATCCTCATTATATTACGTACGGAATATCTATCGTACGATATCATCATATCAATAGTACGGATCTATAGTCGCGTACATCATCGCATCTCATCTCATCACATATCATCTCGTTCCACATCGTATCATATCATATCATATCGTCTCGTATCATCATATCGTATCATATCGACTCATATCCTCATATCGTAAATATCCTTATATCATATAAGGTGTGTGTATATATATATATATATATACTTACATAAGTAGATATAGCTCATAGGCTAAGAAATAGTACTAGGGGTATATCATTCTACTAAGTATAGATTTGTACGAATATGGTAGTCTAGCAAAACCTATAGACTAAGTACTATTCTAATACATATAAAGACATCGTATCCTAATTCTACGGTTGCAGAGGTGCTATATGCCATCCACTCGACTTCCCCCGAAGATATAAATCTACTCATCTCAACATGCCTCGCCCTAGTCGACGTCAACGGATACCTTGCTCTTCTTCGTCGTCTCGGAAGTTCACGCGAATGTACCTATAATCGAATCCATAACCAAAATCGCATAAAAACCTGAATCAAATTTGAAATCACGAGCTAAGCGTGTATAAGTTAGAACCTATGGTCAACACGTGCTAAAACAACAAAATACCTCCCGACGTCGATGTACGAACGTCAAACGACCGAGTTAAGACAAAAATATTCAAAAACCAAGTTTCAAATATCGCAAAAATATCGCCAAAATCAAGTAAAACAACTTCAAATTTTTCTTAAAGTGATCTGGGACTTTTTAGCGTATAGAGTAGTCTTAGTTATCTAGTGAGTGAGCTACAGAACAAACGACCTTAATTCCAAAATTGATTTGCAAATTGCAGTCAAAACGAATAAAACGGCGGCCAAGACTTGGTGGTTTGGGCTTGGGCTTCTACGGTGGCTTTCTACTGGTATAAACATCTCTTTGTATCCTCTAATTAATTTTTAAAGTTTCCAAGTTATCCAAGATTCCGTTTGATCCTCAAAACTCAATAAAAAACCGATATCGGAAAATTCTAAACTCGTCTTTGAAACTTCAAAGCTCATCTAAGCTAAGGATACCATCACTACTAGGCTAGCAAACACTCACTAAACCCTTTACTAAACCACTAATACAAATTCTACTCACCACAACTCACTTAGAATACTCAAGTTTTGAAAACATACCCTTTAGGCTCTAAAACTAACTCTAACTAGCTGTGAGGTTAGGAAATCTAGAAATTTGGTTAAAGGTGGAAGTCTTACTTCATAAAAACAACTCAAGAATTTTCCTAAATGGTAAACGGTCCTCAAAATGAAAACTTGACTACTCCATGATGCTTAGAATGAGCTTGTGAATAATATTTGTGAAGGTTACATGAGGTTTTGAGTTAATTTGTGAGGTGGTGTATGGTGGTAGAAGATGGTAGAGAAGGTAGAGGAAGATGAAGAAGAAGAAGGTGAAAAAAGGTGATGAGAAATGCAAACAGAAGGTTGAGATTGTAATCATGGCTCCCTCTCTCTCTTTCTTCCTCTCTCTTGTCCATACTTCTATGTTTCCTTGTCCCCCCTCTCATTCTTTTCTTTTTCTTTTTCTTATCTTATCTTTTCTTTTCTCTTAAAACAGTTTAAAACGCTTATTAAAACAAAAATGAAAATATTATCATGCACTTAACATGTCATGACACTTTAAGACATGACTAACAAAATGGACTTTGTTTAATGCATAATTAGTAAAATGCTAATCAAGCTTAACATTAAACTTATATGTAAATAATTATATATTAATTTATAAAAAAAACAAGTTAAATAAATGATCTCATAAATAATAATTCATTATAATTTCCGATTATTTTTCCAAAAATATAGGTATATAAATGTACCATTCTACGAAAACTCAAATCTATATTTGTATAATATCCCTGAAATTTATTATTTTATTATTTAAATTCCAAAATAATATTTTCTATTTTCTTAAATGCTACAACTCCTCTCGGAGAATTCGGTCTCGAAAGGAAAAAAATTATGGTTTTAAAGAAAATACGGATTTCTAAAACAAATTGAAAATAACTTAAAACATATATTCATAATTTCAAAAAAAAAATATTTGAAAATTAGATAAATACTCTAAAATGAAAAGATTAAAGTTCTTAAGAAAATACCCTCAAGTTTCCAAAAGATAGTTTTTTCATAAAATACCGACTTTTAAAAGCTAAGTTTTATCACTAAAATACCACTAAATCTAAAATACGTTTTATAAAAACTCTTGACATTTTAATTAACATTTTTTTTTCAAAACACCATCGAGGTTTATTTTAAAAATTAAAACATTTTACATAAACTCTCTCGAGAAATGCAAACATGTAAATACATATAATAAACAACTTAATAAATATTTAATGACTTTAGATTAATAATGGGTTAAGTGGTATCAATTCTCTAGACCTTAGTGGGCCGGAGAAAGTGGGTGCTTGTCTATCCAGTTTAGATAACAATGTAAATTAAAGGAATTATCGATGGCAACTATCATTGAAAAAGTCACAAATCCTGCCGTCCATGTACAGTGGTTGCTCGATTGTTCCCAAACCTAAGAATCTCAAAAGATAAATCTTTTTAATAAGATATGGTTAGAACTTGAACTCGAATCCGAATTTGATTTGAATTCCAATCTAACTTGAACTCGAACTCGAACTCGAACTCAACTCGATTTGAACTTGAAAACTGGAACTTGGCTTTAAACAGAACTATACTTAAAACTTGATATGAACACACGAACCCAATAAGTATACCTGAAACCAACTTGACTTGAACCATGAATACAAATGACATGACTTGCACTTGACATGACTACATGAACTCAATTTTGATATTACATCACCTTTGTATTCATGGACTCGATCAAAACTCGTAACGTTAACCATAGACTAATATACACGGGGTGTTGGGGGTAGTTCAAGTGTGAATCCAACGAAATCTTAGGAGTCCCTCTAGTTCATGAATCCATATCTACCAACACATACAATCTATCAAGAAGGCCCGTGTTTCCAAACCTTTGGGGTCCTACTCTTGGGTTTGGAATACTTCAATACTAGGTTGAAATCCCGTTATTAACACTTGATCCGGACCCGTGATTCCTTGCTCCTGGGGCCTTACTCTTAAGTTCGAGAATACTCTTGAGATTGGTTGGCATTCACATTTGGACTGACGTTTAGTTAGATTAACTTATAGAGACCTGTTAAAACACATAAACATGCTCACTCACACACACTTAACACCTGTTATATTATACATATCATTTTACATTATTTTTGTACCTGTTAAAACATTATAATTTCTTTAGAGACTTACCGACGCAAGTTCGTTGACAGGCATTTCACCCACCTTTGTTGCTTTGGAATATTCGTCAGATAATCTAGAGGCTGAAAAGGTGGATCCAACTGCTGAGGACTATAACCAGATCACAGCCTAAGCCAACCTTTAGATTTTCTGCTCGGTTTTTCATTACCTGTATGACACTTGTTTAGGTATTTCATGTTATTTGCATTTTCTTTTCAAAATATCTATCCGTGTAAATAAAGTTTGTTGAATGAACGTAAATAAAGTAATTTGTTGAAAATTTTATGCTCTTATTATTCGTGCACTGTGTATAATTACTTATTTACGCTTAGCATATTTATTTTAAGAAATGAACTTCTTAACATAAATATGTTGCTAGTTTGTCACGTGACCGTTACCGGCCATTGAGAAGCAGGGCGCGACAAAATTGCTTCACTTGATATTTAGTATGAAGCTAGAGCTTGATATCGAACTCTCACAGGTGGATCATTTTCGGCAAGGTCGATCGGCTTGCAAGCTTGTGCTTGTTCTTGACAACTGAGCCTATCTAGAATCCATGGATATCGCAGGGGTCCTCCACGATTAGACGGACACGCTACAAAGATAGGTAGTCTCCTAAATTTATAGTTTAGCTGACTTGTGTTTTCTAGTTTAGTATTTTGAATCGATTCTATGGTTATGGTTGTTTGTGATTGCATTAAAGTTTTTGTTTTCACTTCTGTCTTTGCCGCAAGTATTGTGTTGCGAGCAGAGCATAAGTAACTTAACACATGAGATGTTGATCTATGCAATAAGCTTTTGCCCATATAAATTTAATTATTCTGATAATATAATATAATAATATATTGTTGATCTCTTGTAGCCAATCTTGTACTAATTAAGAAATTGGTTTTCTAATATAATTACATTCTACAATCAGATCATTGTGAAACTGAAAAACAAAGATGAATGACTATTTTTTCAATGTTAACAGTGGCTGATCCATGCATAGTCGAAGGGGGGCGATCGCCCACCCTGAATATTTTTTTTAGTAGGCCCATTCTCAGTGATCAATCATTAATCTTGACATGAAAAAGATCAAATTTTGACATGATTGCAGCACAAATTAGAAGAAAAGAGGAAGTGGGCACTTGGCTGTTGATGTTATGCTTGAGAAAACTACAAGCAACACAATGGAAATGGCAAAAATTGTGAGCTTTGAGACGGGCTCAGTCTCCATTGCTGATGGAGTTTGAAGATTGTTGGATCTGAGCTTGGTGGAAACGGAGATGGAGATGAGATGAGAAAAGAAAAGAATCGGTCCAGCTTCTTTTTTGGCTTTTCATGACAAATGGGAGAGATTTGAGGTGTTGAAAATCTAATAAAGATGCCATTTTTATGCTCCCATGTGGAAGCTACAAAGAGCTTGATCGACACTTTCTATCCCCAAACTACCGTTTTTGCTATTTCTTGGATTTGGTTAGGAATATTTTGAGCATTGAAAAAAAAATCGCAATGCTCCATGCAATTTTCTTGAACTATTTGAATTGTTTCTATATTTAAAAGCATTATTATGTCTAGGTTTTTTTTATCAACAGGTTTTGTATATTATATGAAATCAAAAAATAGCAATATATATATATATATATATATATATATATATATATATAAAAGTTTTTCCATTGCATCTGGACAAAATTTCTGAATTCGCCACTGAATATCAATGTATGAATATGTGTTTATGTTCTTGGCCCATCCAATCACGTTATTTGCTTCATCTTCACTTGCACGGGATATTAAATATAATTTTTATGGTGAATATTCTTGTCTTACCTGGCCTGAAATCCACCTGGCCTGATATCCCGGCTCCGCCACTGTGTGTGATCAAGCAAAATATTGAGAAACGGAAGAAATTGAAAAAGTTTTGGATTTTTTTGACAAATTTCACTATTTTCATTTGTTACAGCGTGCAACATATTGTAAATTTAAATAAAACAAATAATTTTAGAATTTTTGTTAATTTCGCAACTGTCATGTGCTAGTATGCATGATATTAAAAAACCGGAGAAAACAGAAAATTTGAGATTTTTGAAAATTTCATGATATTCGTGTCATATATAGCATGCATAATTTTGAAAAACATGAAAAATAGAATTTTTGAGATTTTAAAAAATTTCATGATTTTCATGTGCAACATGGATAATATTGAAGAAAGATTTTTTTAAAATTTTTGTAATTTTCTTGTGCTATATCATGTGCAGCATGGATATTTAATTTTTGAAAAATTAACGATTTTCTTGTGTCATAGTGAGCAAAATATTTAAAAAACCGAATGAAACAAAAAAAAAATTAAAGTTTAGCCATATTCGTGCACTAGCTCGTGCAAAATGTTAAAGATTTTTTTTTAATTTAATAAAAAGTAGATTGAAAAGACAAAGAAAAATGCCGAATATACTTGCGCTTTAATCTATCGTATGTTTTACATATGAAATTCATAAATAAAAAAAATTACAACTTATAAATTATATAATAATAAAGTTTAAAATTAATATGATTTTTCTTGATTTTGGATTTCCATCGAAAGCGTGGCGCGGGGCCGGTTGCCAGCAGCCCCTCAAAAATGATTAATTCTTAAATGGTAATTACCCCTTGTAGGGGTCATCCGTAAAATTTCCCAGCTCTACAAATAGCCACTATATATTAATCCTCTAACACGACTCCCCAAGAAAAGAAGAAGGAAAAAAGACTTTAAAAGGTAACGAAACGAACCCATTAAAAAAAGACCCAAAAAAAAAGGCAACAAAACAAACCAAAAACTAAAACAGGAAACCAACAGAGGCATTTCGGGGATAAAAATTCGTACACGCGTACATAAACCCAACCGCCTCCCAAAAATCAAAAAAAAAATATATATATTCTGTCTCCTCATAATTGACGCCAACTCGTTCGATGAATTCTAGAAGCCCACCTCATTATTTCTTCCATCTTCGGTGTTCTCTCCTCCTCCTCCCCCACTTCCAATATATACCCCCAACCCCCTCCTTTTTCTCTCTCTCTCTTCAGAGAAAAGCAAACACAAAAATTCTAGAGAGAGAGAGAGAGACTAAATGGAATCTGTATCGAGGTTGATAGAGATGAATGGGCCGACGGCGGAGAAAACCAACGGAGGGCGGCAGCAGGGGCATTTCGGGAACGACCGGTGCGGCGGGTACTTTCAGATGCCGTTGCATTACCCGAGGTACACCCGGGCAGACTACGAGGCCATGCCCGAGTGGAGGCTGGACTGCCTGCTGAGACAGTACGGATTGCCCGTGGTTGGCGACGTGGACGAAAAGCGCCGTTTCGCTATCGGCGCTTTTGTCTGGCCTTCCTATTGAACGAGAAATCATTCGGTGTCACGGTCGGGTTCGGGAATGCGACAGTTTAATAGGATGCATCCATTCTTCTGTTCTTAGCTTTTCATGGCAGGAAGCATATGACGCACTGATTGTTACCATCCTGTTTAATTAATATCTTGTAATAAAAATAAGAGAGAGAGATTGCAATAATTTTTTCTATAATTTTGTTTTGTTGTTAATTTGTGCGGGAGTTTATCGTGTATGGGATTAGGTATTTTCATTTGGTTGCTGTAATAAGAAAATTAATATAGTTTTGCCTGCTGTTACTAATTAATAAAGGATTTTTATTTAATTGTTTTTCTTTTTTGCTTCTTAAGAACTCGAATGACTAATTGTTTTCATCCATGCAAAATGGTGATGTTTTTTTTTCAAAAGAAATCTCTTGCCTTCAACAGGATGTATAAATAGGCATTAAATGTAGAGTAAGGGATACCACGTGTTCCATTATTTAATTTTCAGGTACTACTAATTAATTACCGTTGCAACTTGAATAAATAATGGGTTAATTGCTGAAAATACCTCATTGTTTCACCCAATTTGCATTTATAATTTATATACCTTGTTGGTTTTTTCGTTGCACTTATATATTCTAAAGTATAAGCCGATGATACTTAATTTGCTCTCTTCAGTTGACCATCAAATCGATCACTATTTAAAAAAAGGTCAATACGATTTGCATTTATATGCCTTGCTGATAATATTTCGTTCCCACAAATTAACATATGAGAGACTCTATATGAAGTCAAACTCTAATCTTATAGAAATTAAATTTAAACAAAATAAGATTAATATTTCGTCCGCACAGAAAATCCGCACACAGACATCTAACGTAGACTTTGTCAAACGTCTGCCGACACTCTGTAATGGCTTGAGCTTCTTAGCAGAAGTCTGCCACTCCTTAGTCAGACGTCTGCCTGCGCTCTGTGATGGCTCTAGATATGGCCAGACGTCTGTCACCTTGCCTTCAGACGTTTGGCATCGCTCTGCTCTTTTGACTCCAGCATGCGTGCATGTCCAGATATCTGAACCTTCTTATTCAGACGTCTGAGGAAGACTCTCCACAATTTCAACATTTAAACCCCCCCAAAAAATGGAATTTTGAAATGTCTGAGACCCTTCCTTTTTAAATCTTATATATTAAACGGAATCTTGATTATACTGCTGCCAAAAGACCTTAAAATTTGTAATCGAAACCATGATTTGCATACGCACAAAGTATGTTCCGGTTTATCTTGATCGAACCTAGGGTTCGAAATCGTTGTGGCCAAAACTAGGACTGAACGGCGAGGAAATTCGTGGAAACAAGATATTTTCATACGGCAAATAAATAAATAAAAATAAAATGTCGGCTAAGTTTCATTTTTCTTTATTTATTAATATTTCCTTGTGATTCCAGGTGTCCTTGGCACTTTATTGACATTTTTTCTACTTCGATGGGGCAATCTTTTTTCTTCCTTTCTCTTTCATACTATATTCGAGAACTTTCTCTCACTTCCTCTGCCTTGTTCTCCAGGTATGGATCCTTCTCGATTATTCCGAGATATTATTCTCTATTTTTATTTAGGTTTAAGCGACACATTTGGATGAAGAACAGTAAATCCCATTAGATTTTGAAAGTGCCTCGCACCTTTCCCTCACTCAACTTCACCTCACTCAACTTCAGTTTAATTTTTCATCCAAAATTTTTGTAACTTGATGAAAATATCTTTAACTTCCTCTAAATGCTACTTTTGTTCTCTTATGTTTTGTACGGGCATTTTGGTCAAGTAGTATAAATTTTAGATGGAAAATCTAATGGGCAGTTAAGTGAGTGGGGTCGAAGTAAGAAGGTTTTATGTCTTTGGGCCAAATGGTCCCACATTTAAGACCTTTATTTACTGTCTGAACTTTATATATGCCCTAAATTACGAAAAATGGATATTTCTTTTCTTAATGAATAGGACCATAAATGGAATTACCATGTGTATTTATTGACCGTCTCCAGAACAGTTGGCAATTGATCATGCTAGAGCAAGTCAACTTTGGTAGGTGCTAGATCAGATAAAAAAATATCCACAACCCATGTGTACAAATGTTTTAGCTAGCTTAAGATACATGATGTTATATCTCATGTTATTTTTTCTTTCTAGGTTAATTGCGGATACACCCACTACTGTACCATGGAGGGTAGAATGAAAATTCTAATGAGTCAGATATTTCCATTATATAATTTGATTTTATTAATTTTATTTAGTCATATTATAGTTATATAATATGTTATATATTATATAATTAGTTATATTATTTATAACTATAACTATGGAACTAATTATGAACTATAATATATAGTTCATATTAAATTCATACCCGCTGAAGTATCATAATAAACGTTCTTACCCTTTCTGGTTGAAAAATGTTTTTTTTAATTCTCATTATATCCCTTTTCCCTTCCTCTTCAAGCATGGACTCATAACCCTAACTAATAATCCAATGATGAAGAAAAAAATTAAAATAGAATTAAAAAAATATTCATCTTAAATTTCTTTTCCCCCTTGAAATTAATTGAGAGAATGTGTTAAACATCGAGCTATTAGATTAGGGTTAAAATCTTAAGTATCTTCGTGATAATGGAAAAAAGTTTGGAGGCGTAATGGAAGAAAAGACAACATCAATCTTTTAGATTAGGGTTAAAATACTAGTATTTTAGGATTAAAGATTGGATCTTTTAGAATAGAAGAGAAGAAGAAAGAGGTAAATGTGTAATAGGAAAATATCTATTAACAGTAGGGGTTGTAAGTGTTTATTATTATAGTTTATAGGGCATAAGTGCTCAACACCAAATAGTTCAGAAGGTCTATGAGCAATTAACCCATTCTTTTTTTGGTTATAGTGTACTAGAATTTTGCACGTGTGACGTGCGTATATTAAGAGATGCATGTGAAATATAAGCACGAAAATACTCATGTATAATTTTTTTTTTGTTGTTGAAATATATGAAATCTATTTTTCATAGAAAATAAGTGTATTTTTGCATTTTTATGACTAATTCTATTTTTGGTAACTGCAACAAATATCTAAACTCCTAGTTTTCAATTTGGGATCGATTTAGAGATTTGACGCAGAACAAAGAGTTGGGTTTTTTAAAAACTCTAACGCGACAGTCTCTGTTAACTTCTTAATGGAGTCAACGAATATTCCAACTTAGAAGAGCTGGGGAAAACGGTAAGAGCTTTAAAAATTTGGGGATGGGTATGAAGTAAATATCAAAAATTAGAGGAGGGTATGGCCTAATTAGCAATAAATTGGGAGGTGGGGGGAGGGAGCGTGGGATAAGCAGTAATTAACCCTTTCAATAATTATTGTATCACATATAATAAAACGAAAAGGAACAATGAAAATGAATATCTTTAGAAAAGTTTTATTATGAATGTAATTACATAAATTTAGTTAAATATTTATAATAATTTTAAAGATTAATATATGATTCAATTAATTGTAAGTCATGTAGAAATATTTGTTAGGTGGTAAGCTTGCTCAAACTATTTTTTACAAAAGTCTTAATTTTCGGGTGCTTTTTTGAAAAAATAATTGGCCCGCTTTGATCAACTATTATTGCATTTGAAAGCTAAAAGGGTAAAAAGTTAAATTCATAAGTTTGGATATATGAATCGGTATGCTTTGGAGCCAGAGTTTCATGAGGAAGTTTTCTCAATTTTTAAAATTATTTTATCGGAAAAATAAAGAAACTTTTTCGATACCCTCGTGTGTTCTAGTTATAATAATAAAGATAAAGATATATACTTAAATGCCATAATCTTTCACTGTTTTTAAAATAAAAACCATGTATTTCATAAATATAAATACCACGACTTTTACATGTTGATTGTCTATAAGTTGTCCCGAAAGCGTTTATTTGTGGCCACTTCCACGACTTCCACTCTTCCTAAGAGAGGAAATGCGCATGCCGACTAAGCTAGCGCTTATTGGTGTCCTTTCTATTTTATGATATGTTTAATTGATGAACTAATAAAACAGCATATTAATTGGTCCTAGACAACACAGGCCAAAAACTTTGGCATTAGTTTTATTTGCACCCGGGTGGACCATTAAACTAAATAGTAATACAGAATAAATTTGATTAACCCATGTACAATATATCATAATACTAGGTTGAACTTATCGACATTGTTATCAATCAAATCAAATCAAACATCATGGATTTAGTGTCATCTCCAATATATCGATACCATGAGTTTAACAAATGAACGAATCTACTCTTTACCAAACACAAGTTATTTACTATTAGCAAGGATAATATTGGAATCTTTAACCAAAGTTTCATATTTGAGAGAGAGAGAGAGAGAGATTCTTAATTTTGTGTGAAGGCTTAAAGGCTAAAATTTTAAATAAAAAAAAAAAGAATAAAGAGCGATGGCAGCTTGATTTCCGATGGCTTTGATGGCTATGATCGCTCTCGTCTTCGATATTGTGTTGCCGGTTGCAAAAGCTCAGGCACCGGCTCCCACATCCCCCAGCGACGGTAAATATGGCAGTACTTTTCATGGTTATATTATCCGGACATGATAAAAACATTTCGTTTTCTTTTGCAGAATTAGTTTAGCTCATATAATAACAATAACGTAGGTATTTTTTGAGTATGCTTAAGCCTAATGACCAAAGAGAATGTTTAACCAAATAAATTCTTTTTTTTTCCTTTTCTGAAAAACATGTGTACTAATAAAATTGGAATCTTTAACCAAAGTTTTTTTGCCAAGGATTAGTATGAAGAAGTATTTGGAGTTACAAATTTTTTATTAATTCTTTTTAATATGATTATCATGACTTATGTTGATTGATTTTTATTTTTGGATTGATGACGAACGCAGGGACATGCATCAGTTGATCAAGCGATTGCATATGTGCGCTCTCATGTTGTTGGCTTTCGTCCTGACTTACCTCTTGCATCCTTTGGACACATCCACATCCTCACGCTACAAATTATTTTAGAACATTAATTTGGAAAATTGCCTGATTAATATTCTTAATGTTTTTGTCTGTTGGAATTTACTACTTTTTGGTTATTTTTTTAGACATTTTACCAGAGAATATTATTTAGTGTTTCATCGTGGTATTCTCTCTTTCTCACACATGCATTCTCTCTCTCACATTTTTTTGTTGTGACCGTTTTAGGAATCAACTTGGCAATCTCTTACATCGGAAAGAAAAGTTCTACCGCATGATTGCTCTCATGTTAACATTGTAGTTATAACGGCTGTGCAAAATATGTTGTATGATCCTAGACTTTGAAACCAAATATAATGCAGAATTAATCTGCAAGACACATGGAGATAAACATTCCTACATCGGATGAGAATATTTATAACAATGAATGATTTTAGTTTCACTTTGGGACGGCCCAAAAACTTTGTTGGAAAATTTGGAATGGCCGAAGCCGTCCCAAAATGATTGGGATGGCTCCGGCCACCCTAAAATGTTTTGGGACGTCGGGGACCATCATAACCCTGACGTCACAATATTAATGGTTTGTAGCAATGCAAGTTCCCCTTTGGGGATCACTCGTGGATGGTTCTTTTCTTCTCACTTGACGTTGCGCAACCCCACGTAATTGATGTTCGGGCCTGAAGGAATCCATATACGATCGTGCTGAATTTGACAAGGCTAAGCAGTTATATAATCTTCACCCTTTGATATCTTAACTATTTCATTCATAGGAATAATTACTTGGAAGCACACCACAGCTATCTTTAGTCAGCTTTAATAATTCTAAAAATGCAATTATATAATCAATACTTTTACAAGAAGTTGGAAAAATCTATTCCGGAAGGACTTGGATGGTATAAGCCTTTCTAGAGCCTTTGGATGGGCTTCCCTTGTACTTAAGAGAAACACGTCCAAGGGCTATGCAAAGGTTTGCACCATGCAAACCCTCGCATGCTAGATTTTTCTCCATATGATGGTGCTTTCTGAGTGTTGGTTAATTGGAGATTAATCGGCCATCATAGTTAACCAGCCATGGAATATCTTTTTGGATGCTTACATTTCAGGATATTTGCACGTGGAGACCGAACCAAATACCATCAAAATAGGGCTGGCCCCTAAGATTCCTAAAAAGCTGCCACTTATCTCCTAAATTAAAGTAAGTGCAAGCTGTATCTTTTTTTAATTTTTTTTATTTGGCAATGGCCCATAAGCCTTAATCTATACATATATCAAACCCACACACACGCGATCTATAAAATTGTTCCGAAAGTGTTAATTTGTGGGCACTTTCTCTTTTGGGATTCGTGGAGTTCATATCCCGCACTCGGCAACTGAGCACCCTCTAAAATCATGCTACAAGTTAAATTCTATTGTCCATTCTCATTTAGTTTAATTTTGATAATTTCACTCTAAAACTTGCCATAGATATTTGCTCGTGTGTGACCTTTCAAATTAAATTATGAAAATGGCTCAATGGGGCGTTGTTATAACTCAAATGCAACAATCTCTTTCTTTCCAAGAAAAAAATAAATTAATCAATTAAAATGAAAACAAAAGCCTTGCATCAATCTCAAAACAAAATGAGATAAATGGCATTTTATGAAAAATTTATTAACGTGGAAGAAGCCTATTAAACCTTCATAACTATATAACTTGTGCGTAAGTTCCGATAAAAACGGTTGTTTTAGCATGATTTAATTGTTTTATGTTAATGATTTGGATCAACAACATTTAATTTAATCTATAAAACCATTAGAAAACTCATATACAATTGCAATATTTAACTTAGCATCTCCACAAATTTTCTCATATTATATTATCCCCCTTAAAGCAAAATCCTGGTTCCGTTCCCTGCTTACACGGAGGGGAAAAAATACGTTAACGTATTAAAAGTGCAAAGTAAATAAAACTTTTGGGATTTTATAACGAGCCATTCGAAAAATTATCAAAGAAGGGGGAAATCACGTGAGAAAGAACGGAGATATTTGGCAGAGAGTCGCGTGACGCTGAGCAACGTGTCTTCTTGCAAAAACATCATGCACACAAATGAGAAAAATGAGATATTCTTTAAACACTGCATGTACATTGTACGGGCTAATAACACCAAAAAAGCCCTGTTATCTAGTATGATAATAAGGCCCAACAACAGCTATGCTCTAATGCAATTGATGCCTTTTTCTCTTTTAATGAAATTGCTTATAACTTATTCAGCATGCTCTATGCAATGCATCAGGTACTAGAAAATAAAGATGGAATATTTCGGACATAATTTGGACGGCTTAATAAGGGTCCAAACTTTTTTTCTTCTTTTTTATGACCGGATGCATGCATCCAAAACATAGAAGGACTTTCCGTGCTTAAGCATGTGCCACACCAGAAAAAGTAGCCATCCATGGCCGACCAATTAACCCCCTAATTTTCTATATTTTATTATTTTAACATCAATCATATTTTTTTGTTGAAAGTAATTTACTTCATAAAAAAATCTATTATATAATAACTTGTAGGCTTGTAAATGGATGGGATCGGTCCGGAATAGTATGTTTCAAAGCCAGATCCGTTTATTTTTTGTTCGCCAGACCCATCCATTTACTAGACGGCTCCATAGGTAATGGATCCAGCCCCGGTTCACTTCATAAGAAATCAGCTTAGACCCATTTATCCACCGTTGATTTTTCAAAATAAGAAAGTAAAATGGAGGAAATGCATTTAAATAAGACAACTTACAAAGTCCAAATGCAAATGATAGACGGTCTGGGTCCAAACTGGTCCGAATCGAAGAAAAATTCATATGCAAATGATAGACATTCTAGGTCCGAACTAGCCTGCACCGAAGAGACCCAAATCAGACCCATTTATTAAACCACTAAATAGGCCTGGTCTACACGAATCTATACCAGACCCGGATTCTAAAAACAGCTTTGGATCTAGACCCAACCCATTGACAGGCCTACCAGCGTATAGCATCATTAATCAAATACCTTGTACTCAACACTGAGTGAGTTATGGAAAAACATATACATAACACATTATTATTATTGCATTAAGAGTGCCTTATCTTTATAACAAACAAACCAACATCCAACTACAGACACAAAAGCAAAATCGACCACAATCAAATTAAAAACAGCTAAAAATCATAAAATAAAATCTACCCATTCAAAATTGTTCATGATTTCTTAGCCTAAGATACCATGGTGACAAACAAAATCACAGTACGGTGGCCATTTGATCCAAAGGGAACAAATCCCCAATCCCCTCGAAATAATCCTCTCCTTCAAATCCCAATCCCATCCCCTCACTCAAATCATTCTTGAAATACTCGGTATTAAAACCGAGTGCTGCATTATCCTCCAAATTAATCCTTGGCCATGCCCATGAAGAAAACACATCACCAAAATCCCACATCAAATCGTTACACAACGAAACATCCTCATACGACCACGCCTCAAACGCCTCCGAACCCGGAGTTTTCGCCGTATGGGCGGTGTCCTCGCCTTTCGGTTTCAACACTGAAGAAGGAGAACCAGCAGCAGCAGCAGCAGCATCATCACCAGATGAAGTGTCGGTCGAAAAGTTGGTAGTAGCTTTCGGGCCTCGAAACTCGATGGCGGCCGAGTCGTAAACCCTAGCAGCCTCCTCAGCCGTGCTGTAGGTGCCCAGCCAGACACGGACCCCGCGTCGAGGGTCCCGTATCTCCGCCGCGTATTTCCCCCAGGGCCGCCTTCGTACTCCGCGGAACTTTCTGCCGCTGCCGCCTATGCTGCTGCCGGTGCCGGCTCCTTTCTTCACACTAGTACCTCGTTTCGCCTTCTTATTCTTTTTGGACCTATCAAGCACTCTGACCTTTTTCGAGCTTGCGAGTTTTATCTCTTGAATGTATAGTTTGGGGGGTTTGGGGGTGGTAGAAAAGGAGGAGGAGCAGGAGGAGCATCCGTCGTCATCGTCAGAGGAATCGGTGGCGTCCGGGTCGTGGCAAAAGATACGGATTGTTCGAGGGAGCTTCGAGGGCTTTGCCATTGTTGAAAAAAGTAGAGAGTGAGGATTAAGGTAATAAAGGGGAGATGGAAGTAAAAGGAGTGGTGTGTATGAAATATATAAAGAAGGGGGTGGGGTGGCGAGGGGAGGGGCTGGTGAAATTTCACTAAGGGAGATGCCAAAGGGTAATGAAACAGAGAATCTCTGCAGCTGCTTAAGGATAGGAGGTTGGGCAAAGGGGGATTTCTAGTCTAGGAAGAAAAAAGAGAAGGAGATTGTGTTGCAAGCAGTTTTTGTTATGCTTTTTTGGTATCATAGAAGGAATAGAAAGGTGAAAGGTGTGCTCGAGAGCGAGTCAGTGACTGTTGTGTTGGGTGCTAAGTTCCAAAAAGGAGTTCCCTTGAGAGAGATATACATGGGCGTTTCAATAGGATCCCACAACGGTGTAAATGGTTATGATTTCAGAGCTTTATTTTTTCAGTGGAGGACACTAGGCAGGTATATAATTAGAGGATAAGGGCACTGCCATGTTTCACTGCAACAAGGAAAAATCTCATGAAGAACCCTGTTGTCCAAACGGGAATCTAGAACTCCGCTTTGATTGTACAGGGTTATTAAGTTATCAATTATTCATTACACCGGATGCGATGTGAGAAAGAGTAAACATTTTAGGGTATCCTTCGGACAGATTGATGAGGGGTTATCAAGTGTTCGAAGTGTACAACGGAATTGAAAAATTGTTGTAATTCACAAGACCTTGACTCCGGATGAAAATGAGTTTTCTCCCTCTGTTGCTAAAAAATATCAATATTAACTCTCAATTCCCCCTTTTTTCAGTTAAAAGGGAATTAGCGCAAAAAGAGAAGAAGAATTGAAGGGTTAGTAAAACTTCCAACAATTTTACTAATTGGTGATATACTTGTTCTGAAATTGGATTCATCACATTCCTTTAAAACAAACAGCAGAACAGTGAAACTAAATGGTATGGTATTTTAAGAACTATATCAATTCTCAATGTATTTGAAACAACAATATTTACTTTGTCCAGTTTAAGAATATTGATACCAAATCTAGCGACTGCATGTTCCTTTACGCTATAAAGGGAAAAGGCTAAATTTCACTAAACCGAGCTTAGCTATCTTTGCTACCCCCCAAAACTGCTTTAGAGTTATTTCCACTTCACCGAAAAACATATATATGATCACGGCCTCCTCATTTAAAAATTGCATGCCTATTTCACAAAAAAGAAAAGAAAACAAGGGAAGAAGGAAAAGGCCCATGGAATAAATGCAACGTGGCAGCGGCTTTGGCGGAGGACGAGCGTGGGCTCTCTCGAAATTGGAGATAACGAGAGAGGTGGGGGAGACGTGCGTGGCATCATCACGTGACGGGATCCCTCCGTAACTCTCGTTTCCACCACCTCTTTCATATTTTATAATTACAGTCAATTTCTTGGATTGCACACCTCCAGTTAAAATTTTAATAAAAAATGTTAAAAACTGATGATTTAGAGTTAAACAATCTCTTGTTACTAAAAAGTCCCCTCATGGTTCTTCGCTAACCCCTCCCCATCAACTCTTTATTATTAACCCCGACATTATCAGCGTGGGTGTGGCCTGGCCTTTGCAGAGGCTAAGATGAGAAAAAGGGATAAAAAAAACTTTTTACTGTGGATAAGTAAAGCTTGTAAAACCATATTTTTTTCATTTCTCCTTTTCCTCCTCTTTCGAGTCTTACCCCTTGAATGCATGGTTTCATTGCACAATTAACAACTCTGACCAAAGTGAAGGATAAAGAGAATAATGTGAAGGAGATAAAAGTTTTTGGGGAAAAAAGGAAATGGTTATCTGAGAGCCACAAAATTACAATTGATCACAAACAAGAATGACAAATAAATATGAAGTGGGTTAAAAACGATATGGTTCGTAGCTGTTAATTTTACCCCTCTGGAATAAAAGATGGCTGGTCGATGCTATAGGTGGGGATGAAAACGGATCGGATACGAATCGAATAAATATATAACAATATCGTATCCGTTGGTCGTTGATGGTTGCAAATACGGATACGGATAATGAAAACCATTATCTGTATTTGAAAAAAATTGAAAATGGATACGGATATAAAACGAATACCGTAAAAATTATATTTATATATAGTATAAAAAGGTGGATATTAAATCATATACGGATACAGAAGGAATATATATTGCCATATCTGTATCCGGTTATCACTGACGGATACGGATACAAATAGTTATTAGAAACAAAAATCAATATCCGTATTTGATATTAAAAAAAAAACTATGGAACATACAAAAATGGACAAAGGACATGAGATCTGTGTAACATGCATCGCACACATATGGCAAGCTCTAGAGAGTTTTGCAGTATAAACGTGGTTTGTTTTAGACAAGAGTACTAAAAGCTACACATGGTTGCAATTAAGAAAGGCAGGCAATGATCTCTACATGTCACATGAAATTTTAATATTCACATTTATGGCAGTATACTTGAAAATATTGCTATGTCTATACTATGTAGATCAATATTAAGTTTTGCTTCCGAAGTGTTTCCCAGTTTTCAGGAAAATAGGAGATACGAATCCAAGCAAAGACATTAATTAATATGTTTCTTCTTCTTTAATCTACAAATCAAGTTGTGGTTTTCCTTCCAAGGGGAGACAAGAAGAGATAGCTTTCTTCTTAAACATAACAGATATAAGACGACATACAAATAATTTAACAAACGAGATAAAAGGAAGGAAAGTAGCCTCAAACAGATTCTCACCGACAATGCTAGCCCATCGCGTACTTTTGGGTCCAGCTCCTCGCGGTAGTTTCGTACTTGTTCCTATCCGTCTTGTACATATGAGCAATCTCTGGGACCAATGGATCGTCTGGGTTTGGATCTGTCAACAATGAACATATCGAGAGCAGCACCTGGAAGTGCAATAAGAACCAAAGAGTAAAATAATCTAGAACAGGTTAAGGAAGAAACGCGACAAATGTCAGCATTGTTGCCTATTCATTTATTTTTACAAATAAGTCTATCTTGTGCTATGTAAATTGATTGAGAATCAGCACCATGTCAGTTGAACAACCGATCGGTGAATGGTTCAAAATATTTAAACATGTTTATGTTGGGATCTCTTCGTTGGTATCCACAAATACGACCTTTTCCCAAGTTACTACTATCCCAGATAGGCGGAATCATTTGGACTCTAAGATAAAATCAGATAATAGAACATAAAATTCTATTATGCCTTTGTTTTGGCTTAACTTTTTGTTTAAACAATTCAAGTATCATGCATAAAGGTTGCGGTTTTACTAATCTAGCAATTTAAGTTCATCCAATTGAATGAAAGGTGAAATAAGTACGGAAGAGAAGTAATGACCTTGGAAATGGTTAATGCAGGGCTCCACTGCTCTTTCAAGATGTCAAGGCAAATGCTCCCATTACTGTTAATATTCGGATGGAAAACCTTTGTTCTGAATGCTACCTGCCAGGAGCAAAATTATTTAGCTCATTGATGAGTGAGGAGTCAAGAATTATTTTGTATTTACATAGCAAAGTGCGTTATACCACAATTATTCATATTATATAATTTCACAATTATCTGTAGTGTATGCATAATTATTTACATATACCTGCTCCCAAATCATGTATTTCAGTGTCAATAATAGGTAGTCTATCCAATAATAGCAAGAAATTTTCAAACAAAACCAAGGGGATATGGGCTTCTTTTACCATTTGAAGTAAATGGCAACAATTCAGACTTCCAAAAATCGATAAATGGAGGGCTTTCAGCTAATCATTCATTCAGCACTTCATAAAAACCATGCTCGGCCCAAGAAATCCATTTCCCAGCATAGCTTTTACAAATAAATGTTGAGCATCCAAATGGCTTACTTTAATTTTCACAATTAGTGAAGGTTTAGCGTAAAAGTGGGCGTCTGCAGAAACAAGGCTTATATCTACTTGAAGGTGGATACAGTTGTTACTCCTATTAAGGGTTCAAAGTGATTGAAAGGTGCTTCTTAACCTCAAGTATGAGATTAGCTTATAACAAGATATATCCGCCAACCCCTGCAGTAGATTTACAAACATGAAATACCACTTCATTGGCCAAAGTTATCGATCCACATCTTCAGCCCCTCTTTTGATTACTCGTTTTACAAGTGCAGGATTCTCTTCTTTAAACAGCCAGCAGTGCCTTCCCACTGAGATCACTATGCTGTTTGGTTAGCAACAACAAAGATAAGCAACAAATGTGGCATGCAGCAACAAATGTTACATAACAAATGTGGCATGCGGCATTTATTACAAAGAGAGAGATCTGAATCCAATACTTGGGTGTTTTCAACTTTTTTGGTTGAATTCCAAATCCAAACAACCGTTTGTGTTTGGTTAGGAATTGCAAATTTGCGAATGGCCTATGATAAGCTAACATGCCACCAAAAACAATTGTCAAGATCATGTTTTCTAAAGCTGCAACATTTGTTGCAATCAAAATGGTTGCTTTATAGCATTTTTTCAAATCCATTTCCACAACCCCACCTTGCATACAACCCCATCAAGCAACCATACAACAAAAAACAACCATACAACCCCAACAAGCAACCATGCAACCCCATAATTTCACTTTGATACATCAACTTTTTTGCTCAATCTTCAATCTGGATTACGAAAGAAGCATTCACGTTGTAATGTAAGTGAATGGATGGAATTTTTGTGCTGAAGTGTTGAGGGAACAAAAGTAAAGGCAGGCTACAAATGTTGAAGTGAGAGGGGCAAGTGTTGAGAGGGAAGAAAAATGTTATGAAGTGTGGTCACAACTAGACCCCTCGATCTCTTTTTCTCTATATAAAACCAAAACGCACCACCATCGCATTTCATTTGTTAAAACGTCAAGAGATGGAGTATTTCCTAAGAAAAAAATTCCAATGCATGTTAAAAATATCAACCAATTCATCCCGATAATCACATCAAAATCATCCAACTTTCAATACGACAGGTTCAAAGTAAGGGTTCTACCACCATCCTTCACACCATGTACAGATCTTATCAGCTATCAAGCATTCCACAGCAACAGTAGTATCAAATAACTCAATTTCAAGACATCCATGTGTTGTATCCAGCTTACACACAAAGTTTATTGATATGAATGAATATGTAAATCCTAATAAGGCGCTAGGGAGCAAAGATGAAATATAAGTGTGTCTGCCACAGTGTCACCACAGTATTGGATGCCCATGCAATCTGAGGGCGTAAAGTGATAGCTTGGAGCTGAAGTCCTGCCACATCAGGATAGCATTGGAGGGTGAAGAAGTGATAGCTTAAAGCACATTCAGGAAAGGTGTTTGATGAGAAACGTATTTTCCAATGTTTATAGTATTGAAAGAAAAGAGAGTTCCTAAATCAGAAAGAATAAAGAGCGCAAAAGAAAAAGATGATAGCAATGAGATGCGTGTGCTCGGTTTATATATGAATAGAGATGAGATGTCTAGGTTAGGTGTCTAGTTGCGACCACATTTCACAACATTTGTCTCCACTCTCAACACATCGTCGTCCCACCTTAACACCTGTCTTCTCTCTCAACACTTGTCCCTTTCACTTCAATATTTGTCTCCTCCAAACTTGTTCTTTTCTTCAACATTTAAGCACAAACACCACTTCTATTCACTTAAAGTACAAGTTGTATTGAAAATAGTTTAAAACATTACATAAACACCTCCAATACCGTATCTAAAGATTGGATTTCTCTAGCAGAACCAACTCAGCTGACTGACCTCTTTTAGTTTGTAATGAGCAATACGGTTATATAGAGAGTTACTTTGACAACCAAAAGAAACCATACTATTCTCATTAAAATGGCCCATAGATATTGCAATGGAGTAATATTTAAGAATAATACTAAACAGTCATATTGTTATCTAACTAACAAAATATGATGATTATCTTGCAATGACACACTCCCACAATTGCTTGGAAGATAGCGCTATAACCAGATTAAAAATAAAACTTCCTCATAATGCTATGTTATCCTCCAATGGCTGAATGAAAAAAATATAATTGGTATCGAAATCTGTTCTATTATAAATCCCAGTAGGGGCAGTAAGAGTAAGACTTTAAGTTTAGGGAAAGAAAAGAAGAAGAAGAAGAAGAAGAAGAAGCTTGTTTTCATTGCTATCGTGGGTAGAGGAGCAATTATCATGCCTTCTTCAAGTACTAGGAAAACTGAGTACCTAAAAGTGTGAAGATGCCACTAAAACCATATTTAATCAAAGGACATTGATAAGAATGGAAGAGTATGGAAAAATAATAGAGCATGTTCCATATCATTATATATATACTGAATTAGAATAAAACCTCTTTTTGCTCAACTTCATTAATGTAAAGTCTTATTCTCCTGATATATCCTCGAAAAAGCAGTAATGAAAGCCAAATGTCAGAACTTATCCAAACCCTTAAAAAATGTCTTGAATGCTTGAGCTACATGACATGTATAAATCATTTAAGGGCACTTAACCAACAAATATAAACCATTTAAGGGCATTTAAGCAACAAATATAAACCACATAAGGGAATTTAACCAACAAATATAAACCATTTAAGGGCATTTAACCAACAAACATATAACATTTAAGGGCATCTAACCAACAAATATAAATCATCAAAGGGCATTTAACCAACACATATAAATCATTTAAGGCACTTAACCAACAAATATAAATCATTTAAGGGCATTTAACCAACAAAAATCTGTAATGCAGACTGACCGCTAGGGACGACAGTTAATGGTTATGCACTTCAATCACATCTCCAATTCATTCATTCATAAAAATTAAATTAAATTTAGGTGAGCTTCCTTTGCCGAAAGTCGATCATTAAAAAGAGATCAAGGGAAAAATGGAAATGGAGTCATTTCCTCAAAATCACAAGTTTCACAGTCTAACTAAAGCACATTAAGATCGAATCAGGTATCTAGAAAGTACAAAGCTCCGAACAGTATTAGTTAATTTAGAAACTCATAATATGTAAAGATTAAATTTTAGGAACCTAAGAGATATTTATGCTCAGCATTAATCACGGAAGCTAAGAGGTTAGCCCAGAACCTGCTAAAAATGTTTTGCAACGCTAGAAAGTGTTCAAGGATATAGATATCAAATCAATGTGTTGAACACAATAAACAAGCATCTTTTCAGTACTTGTTGATGGCTATTGAAAAAGTAAATAACCATGTAGAAACAATCAAGAGCGCTACCACTCCCGCACAAATTAGACAATTACTTTATTAATCAAAGTGAAGTAGTGCATGAAGGAGCTCCACTGGCTAGATACAAGATATAGTAGATATTCAGAAATATTGAAGCTTTTGGTAGAGGGCGTGTGACTACGGATTTATTGAAGTCTATACGATGCTGATGAAAATCACCAACGTACACAGAATACACAAAAGACTTCATTATCAACTTGTGCTAATAATAGTCTTGGCAATACCTTGGGCGGTTTAAATGGATAATCTGGTGGGAAGTGGATGGTAACTAGGAAGACACCTCCTGCATAAGGACTGTCTGGTGGACCCATAATAGTTGCCTGCCAGTGGAACATGTCTTCAGCCACAGGACCTGGAAATACCAAACATAAGAAACTTAGCACCAATTAACATTTATTTTTCACCAACATAAGCATTTGATCAAACTCGATTTCATCACCATTCAAGTATCCCATTGGCGAGGAAGTTTTTTTCACCATTCATCTCTTTTTCCAGTCAAGTTGGGTGGACTTCCAATCAAGTTGGGTTCCTACTACTTCAATTTCTCTGCCAAGGTAACCACAAGCAAGAGAGACACTGCACGGAACCTAAAAGGCCCATTGCTGGAAATAGCATACTACTAGGCTTGATAATACTTCGTATGGGAAAAACAAGAAACTGTAGATGGTCTCCCGCCATTTTCAGTTGCAAAGGAATACACAAAAATATAACAAAAAGATGGCCAGAAGATCTTAATTTCAATTAAGGTGGACTGCTGATATGATGTCCAAGTATTATCCTACTTAAATTTATATGCCTTAACTAGGTTAGTATTACCAAAGTAATAATCTGAATATTAAGCTGGGTAATTCTAATAAGTAATTGGAATAGCATTGGACAAGGCATATTGGACAAGGCATACAGCATATTAAATATGGGAGACTTTTAACTTAATGGAACATACAAGCATTTGCCCCATGACTACTTTGTATATAGAATTACCGAAGTTCTATATACAATCAGTGTGTTCGTTAAACAATCGCCAGTCTTCATTGAGCCTTCAACTGATAAATACTTAAAGAAGAGACACAGACTACAGACTGATAGACTATCAATAATTATAAGTAGTGATTCCTTGTATTCAAGAACATTATTCTCGCATTAATCAGTGCATTAGTTAAACAATTACCAGTTCATCATTTACTCTTCAACCACTAAATACTTATAGAAGAGACACAGACTACAGACTGGTAGATTACCAATAATTATAAGTAGTGATTCCTTGCATTCAAGAATATTATTCTCTTATTAATCAGTGCATTAGTTAAACAATTGCCAGTTCATCATTTACACTTCAACCGCTAAATACTTATAGAAGAGGCAGACTCCACACTGGCTGATTATCAATAATTATAAATATTGATTTCTTGTATTCAAGAATATTTTTCGTTTTAACAAGTGATGATTTTATTAAATAATTATCAAATAACTAACATGAGTTCTACCATTTCGTTCCAGCAAAATACTCATTCAAATTGGCCCTACAGTCACATGATACACAATCAAAGCCTGCTAACATACTAACAATCGAAATGCAGTACGCAGCCTGCATGTAATTAAATTCAACGATAATCTATTCTGTAGCGACCACGCATATGATTGTCAACTCATTCTCAACCATAGACAATGCATCTACCAGTACTGAGCTAATACCATGAAAAATCATCAAAAATCATGGTGGAAAAAATAATCAACACTATACACAAGTTCGTACATGCATGCGTTTTCACTCTAAAAAGTCTAGAGCCGTTGATAACTCCGTATCCAATTCATAATTGCAGGTGCAAAAATGAATCCACTATTAAAAGCAAACACATGATTCCACGTGATAACAACTTAGAATTCCAATACCATTTCTCCATTTAAGTGGATTACTGTATATTTCAAACGACCTTTCAATATCAAAATCCAACCAGATGATGAATTTCAATCGAAATTCAATCAAAAATTGAAAGGAAAAAAAAAACACAAGCTTTCACGGATCTGATGATACCTGCGCTGCATGACGTGGGCGGATCCTTCTGCAGATCCTTCAGCTCCTTCAAGATCCGCTTCGACGCCATCGGTCAACGCCTGATCTCATCACAAAATCAATCGATTAAACAAACAAAAACTCAAAAAAAATTGAATCGAATCGAAACAGAGATCGATGAAAACCTATGAATTCTTGCGGATCCTCTACTCTTTGTTGCTGCGCACAAAATGAAGGAAGAGGAAAGGGAGAGGAGATGAGATGAATTGAGTTGATTGAGTTTTTTTCCACCGATTTTTTAATTTAATATAAAATATTATTCGTAGAAAAGCGAAGGAATCGTATGGAGATGGTAAGCAATGGATTCATGATAATGGAAGCCAGACGTTGAGTCAATGACGGATAAGATCTTACGATCAAGAAGCAAATTGCTTGATTGGACGGCTGAGATCTATTTTGGAGGCAGAGAGGAGTTGAGTTTTTATTGTCGAAAGTTGATTGGCTGCCAGAATCTAACGCATGGACTTTTGATGGGCTGGGCTTTGACTGTGTGGGTCCATGAATATTTGTTTAGAATTACAGGGGTTGATCTTGTCCACAAGCTCTATGCCAGAAGGTTTGATTCCTTGATCAAGTGCAGGAAAGTATGAGATGCTTGCAAGCCACCAACATATGGTTTCGAAAATTCTTTGAGTAGAACACTAAGCAGCACACAGATTTGGATTTGGATATGAATACAGATGCTAGACAAAATATGAGCCGGATCCATGCATTCACGGTTTTCCAAAATTTGGGGATCGTCTCTTTCGGTGTTTATTCACGCACATGATGATAACAAGCTATCTTTTTAGCAAATCTAAAGAGAGAATGCATATAGTTGTGTTGCTATTGATGCATGAATTGTTGGTGTTATAGCCATTATTACATGTTTATTACATTTACAATGCAATATGTATTTTAGAATGTGCCAAACAATCCGTCCGTATATCCTCCACAAATTCGAAAGCATCCAACATATTTTAACCTTTTCTTAAAAGACTGAGAATGTGAAATAACAAAAAAATCTCTGGTATTATAATCCATACTCAAAATGTGCACCAGTACTCTCCCATTTTTTGAAGTGAAATTTAGATAACTAAGGGGAAAAACACTCTTCTACTTTTTCTATATTTCCAAATGCACACACCATCCCTAAAATCTCCAGTGTTATAATGCTCAAAATACATCTTTTTTCTATACGCTGCATGAATTTCCATTGGATGCAAAACGAGTCATGTTATCCACTATTTAAGAATTATATTCTATACCCCATCTTATATCCAATAGGAATTCATATAGTTTACATGAATTCCACAACACCGGTAGAAACTATATTGCTCTATGTTATAAGATAATCTACAATAAATCCCCACTCGGCATCCCACCCATTATTGCTGAACTAAATTTGCACTTAAACTTTATGTACATCTTTCTTATGTATACATGCAGAAGAAACGAGAAAGGAAAAGGCCATAATGACTATTGTTCAGCCGATGATAAATAATATCAAAATTCAATAGTAAGAACAATTTTCAGCATTGTGGGTTGGAAAATTAGGGATGTAAATGAAAACGGTCAATCCGAACTTACTCTGTACCAGTATCTATTTTTGTCACATCCAGACGGTAATTTTAATTTCCAATGATTATTTATATCCGTATCCGCATCCGCATCCGTCATTATGAATATGGTAATTCCTATATCCGTATCCGATATAAAAATAGCAGTATTTTAGTTTCTGAGACATATTTTATCTTTATCTAATAGTTATTTCAGATCTGTATTCTTGTTCGAATTTTACCAGATATAGATGGTAATGCTCATTTCAGACAACTATCCGACTCCATATTTAAATCCGTCCACGAATATGGATATGGATATGGATATTGTAACAATTAAATCCGCTTCATATCCGGTCAGTTTACATCCCTGACTAAAACATTGATATCAGACAATGGGGACGAATCCGGACACTAACCTTTTAGGCATGGATCCGACCCGTTACCAGTTCGATTTTCCCACATATATCGCTTCCGTTCCGATCGCTGCGCTGCTGGCGTGGATCTCGAATGGATCGATTCCGATCATCGCTGAGGAGAGTCAACGTCCCCACTCAACAAACCCTAGACGATTCCTCGCTCCCCAACAACGGCGACAGCGCGTCGCAAACCCTAGAAAATGGCGCAGAACGAGAAGGAGAGCTTCAGCGGTTCATGGGGATGGAGGTCCGAAGGCGAGCTTCGATCTACAGAGAGTGCCGCGATGGAGATCACATCGGCGTCAGATCTGATCCCTATCTTACGAGGATCTTATCCAAACAAGGTACGAATGCGAATAAACCCTAATATTGCTGCAGGTTAAAGATGAATTGATGCTGTTTGATTTGGATATTTGAGTGATTGGCTAGCTAAAGGCTGTAGCTTTATTCATCAGATATGATACAGATATGTCTAGGATGAAAGTAACATGAAGCATAAAGAATGGAATTTTGCTGTTTGTTGGTGAATTTTGTGTCGAATTTGATTTAAATTCGGATAAGATAGGGATTAGCTAGAATTTAAATTTAATCTCTTTAGTTTAGATTTAAATCCAATCTTTAGATTAAATTCATATTCATCTCTAGGTTAAATATGGATTTATCTCGTTGTATTTATTTATCCTATAAATCGAAGGCTTTCTCTATGTTTTTTTGATGTATCCATAATTCTCCAATAAACTAGGTTTGATTAGAGTGGGAAAGGCGATCAAGCGCGGTCGCTGATAGAGGGAGGTTTTGTAAGAGAAGGTATATCTTTGTAAAAGAGGGCAAAAAGTCTGGTGTGATTTCTTATAATTCTTTCTCACAACGGAAGTTTTCGTCGCGGTTTGGAGAATTAGGTGCTAGTCACGCCGAACTTGGATAAATCTTGTGTGTTTTTGTTGGTGTGCTTTTTCGTGTGATTTGGTATTCGTCGGTCAGTCTTTCTCATTCTGTCCTAAAATAAAGGTCTTGGATTTCCGCTGCGCATAGATACGTAATCCTTATAACATTTTGAGCAGGAATATTGATTAAGGCATGATTTTTATGATATCAGTTACTCGACAGCTTTCACCCTGCAATCTTAGTTTTGTTGAAGGCTTTAATGAAACGCCTACCCCATCAATAACCACATCTTATATCCATGGTTATTTTGAACATCTGGCATCCTAAACATATGTTCCCTTTGATTCTTCAATATGTATATTAGAAACTCTCAACAAGTAAGCGAATTCTTTTTTTTCTCTTGATTTTTTTTAGAGTATCCCCTACCATGCCGAGACATCAACTAGTATCTGTCCATGAATTCACACATCCACACATCCGCCATGTACACACATGATCAGATTGTTTTGTGATACAATCAAACTAGGAATTCTTTTCAAAATAAATGAAGATGTGTACAAAAATAGGACAAGTGAACTTTAGAAGATTAGCCTACCATACGATGGAGATATATTAGTATGCCCGCAAGCTTGTTTAGAGATTATAATCAAGGTTCGAGAACTCAGCTGAAACGGCAGAGTTTCGGCCGTTTGGACCGGTCTCGGAGGGGACCAGTCCGAAACTATGCTTGCAGGTTACGAGAGAATATCAGACGGTATCGGTAAGTATCGGCCGAGATTCGGCCGATACAAACTCATATGAACGGGAAAAAAATATTTCTAAAACCAAAACCTATTTTGTAGACATGCTAAAGTTGAAGAAAAAATCAAAATGATGAATAGAATACGAGGAAGAAAAGTAGAAGAATGAGTAGAGAAAGACAAGACAAACTAATATAATCTGTGCTTGCTACCGCTACAACCACCTAGTTGTGCATATGCTCTTATTTGTTACTGATGTTGTCTTTTTTCACTTGAGTTTAAAAAAAAAGAGAATTTTTGGATTTTTGCCCAAGAAAGAGGGAGAGTTGGTGAAAAGAAGAGCATGCCCTGTGACTTCATATGGGCTTATATCCTTTTTCCAAAAATTACTCATATTTTGTGGCCCAAAGCAACATTTGTACCTTTTCTTTATTATAAAAAACCATTCTTCATCAAATACTATCTTTAATATGTTTAAAATGAAAAGTTAATTTATTCAAGCCTATTTGTCATAAACCGACTTTATAAAAAATGCTTTTAAATACATATTATGGTTGAAAGCTTATTAAAATATGTTAAAAGTAAGAAAATTATTATTTACATGCATCAAAATTGATTGAAAATTGAAACCGAAACTCACCGAAATGTACCGAAACTAACCAAATCTAAAAGAAGCGAAACCGAAACCGAAACCGAAACCGAGTTATCGAACCTTGGTTATAATTTGACTTAGAGATTGGATTAATCTAATTAAAAATGGATTAATATTCACAAAATGTGCTTTTTTGTGTTGGTGTCCATTTGAATAACCAGTCATACTGAGTTTTCTACAACATTGTGACAACCCGATTACTAAAATCCCTTAGGAATGAATCGGAGTAAACCTTATCATTATAGACCGATACTCAACAAAACCCTATATCATTATTATTCGCTTGATTGAACTAATTCATGTTGAAAGTTAAAAAATTCGTCGTTTTTACAAGTCGGGTGGAAAGCAGAAGGTTGGGGCGGCGACGGCTTACTTAATGGCTTATTTTTTTGGTAAAAGAATCTAATAATATTTGTTGCAAGCATGACTCGAAAAATCAATAGTCTAGCAAAATATATGGTAATATATATTCCGCGTCTTTCGGGGTTCCAATTGAACATATGGGATAATCTATGCACCGTTAATGATAGAGGGAATCTCAAAGATATTACCTAATATTTAAATTATCTGTTTCATGATCCATCCTAGAAGATATCTACTTCAGAATGTAATTTTGACCATACAGCGATCGAACATCCCCACACTTACCGATTTTTCTACAATGCCGTGATAACCCAATTACTTAAACTCGTCTTCCCTTAGAAATTAACCAGGGTTAACTTTACCATTTATGTCTAATACGTAATAAAATTCTATATTTCCATATCATTTATTCTCTCTTTTTTAAAATCAAATCTCTAAATTCTTAATATATCAAAATAACCAAAAGATATCAAAATTCAGTCCATATCACATGAAAGCAATTTTCATAGTCTCATATTAATCACGATCATCTATAGAGGTTTATGCGCTTTGACATCTACTCCATGGCAAAAACCCTTTTCCAAGAAAAGGTTTTTGCCGCCGCCGCCGCGCCGCCCACATCCAAACTTAGTTCATAGAGTAATCTAATATCATTTTTGGTGCCATCTTACTTCTTATAGGAACATCAACATTCAACACTAGGAATTTTAAGAATTAGTTCAGGTCGTAAAGTTCACAAAATAGAAATGCATGACTGCATGCACTGTTGTAAAATGCCCTATAAAGCTAAGCTAAAGTCTCGCTTTAGCGGAAAGCGATCACGAAGCGCTTCACTTTTGCATAGAGCGGTAGTATAAAACCTCTGTGCTTCTTTAGTGGCCTGAAATCCCGCTTTGGTCTTTATGCGCTTGAAACTCCGCTTAAACCCGCTTTTTAATCGGTTATAGCCTTATTCTATTAAAATTTTCAAATCATCATATTAAATAATGTACCAGCGAGTCTTATTGTTGTCTCTAATCTATACCAATATTATTTTAGAGCTTATATTATGACATTTATTATATAGTCTTAAAATTATTCAATATATTTCTATTATTGGATAAATTTTATAGAATATAAAAATGAGAAACTCTATTCTTTTTTTTATCTTTTGTATATAAATGTTTCTATCTATCTAACTTTTCAATCATATAATCTTGTTTAATATTAAAAAAACGTCTCGACGCTTTTTGCTGCTAAAGCCCTGATGAAGCCCGCTAAAGCCTAAGCCTTATCTTTCCGCCTTGCTACGCTTTCCACAATACTGATTGCATGTGAGAGAGAGTCGGTATTATATTATATAACATCAATGAAATTGAAGTAAAGATTCTATAGGACATCTATGAGACCAACATTGTTTGTAGGTCAGAATGTTGAGAAATTAAGACACAATATGTCCAAATTTATGGACTTGAAATGAGAATATTTAAGATGGAGTTAGTGACAACTCAAAGGGATAAGATAAGTAATGAGGGCATTCCAAAAAATTCACAGGCAACTCCCATGGAAGGTACATGTTGGTAGCCTGCCTTCAACCGTGACCTCTCCCTTCAAAGGCCTGACTCTAAGCACTTCAATTTCCTCGTACTGCACTATGAAATTAATCTGAAGTCTCGAGGAAAAGAAACAAATGAAAAGTGCAACCTTTTTGTTGAATCCACGTTGATGTTTTATTGTAACTTAGATTAAGGATGCTTTCTTTACATCATAGTTGTATTGGCTATAAGGCATATCTCACAGAATTTACCCTTTTTTACCCATATTTTCTTGGATTCAAATACACCATAAGCAGATATTATCATGACTAATCTGAAAAACTGTGTTATCTCTTTAGGTGACAAAAAAGTTCTATTTGCAGACAAGGTTTTAAAGTTTACTGGATCAGGAAAAATAAAGAGACGCATTTTATTAGTCACTGACTTTGCTATCTATCTGTTTGACCCGGATATTGATTCCTTAAAACGACGGATAGCACTTGCAGCTGTTGATAAGTTATGCTTAAGTGAGCTGAGTGATAACTTCTTTGCCGTCGTTATTCCAACCGAGTATGATTTACTTATGGCTAGCACTAGGAAGAAAGAAGTTGTTTCTGTGCTAGTCGAAGCTACCAAGAGCACGTCTGTAGAACTTGAGGTCGTTTGCTCCAACAGGTGATGCCGCAATGAACTTTTAAACATTTTGGTTTCTACCATTAATATATAAAATAGCCATTACTAATACTACATCAGTTTCGAATGCATAATTATTTATTATTAAAGATATGAAGATAAAGGATACTAGACAGTTAGTCGAATAGCTTGGTTTTAGTTTTTGTTTAATCTCTGAGACAAGTGCTACTCTTTCAGACTGTCACCATCATTGTTGTGACATCATTAAAATGGTTGTATTGAATTTGACCAGGTTATCTTTATATCTCCTTACCCAATATAAAACATATCCTAAATTGTATTTATCTTCTTATTGAATCAAACAACCAATTGAACTGGACTATTATCTCTGAGTCACTTTCTGGCAGGGCATGTTTATGTCCTGCTGCTATCGCATACCCTGATACCTCATACCATTTTGATGTTCTCTACTGTTCCAGTATTCCAAAAGTATTGTGAGGGAGGGCCTTATGTAGGCTGTATGGCCTTTTTGTGAGGTTAGGCTGTGTGTTCCTTTTCTTTCATCTGCTTAAAATTATTAGGTTCAACTGAATTTTAACCAGTGTAGCTCTCATATCATGCTGGTCACCATTTTATCTAAAGGTTAAGCTGGCAAGAAATGTACCAACAACTATACATATCATAGCATCTGACCATCATGTGAGCCTTTCCATATCAAACTAGGACAAGGTATCCTAAAGCTTAGACATAGTTTCGAAGAAAAGGCCTGATATTTTTGTAGAATATTAAGAAACAGTTGAGAACTTTGTAAACTTTGGAACCTATAGGAAAGTTCTGTAAATGGCACATAGTGCATATTAAACTTTAATTCAAAGTTCTCCTTAATTTTCAAAAGGTGTTGTGCATATTCTAAGTTACTGGATATATGGTATAACCATAGGAAGGGATTTTCATACACAGATCAGGCGGTCGTCTAAAAATAGTTAATGTATAGCTTAAATCTAGAATATTCTTTTGTAGTACTGAGTGGTCAGAAAAGATAAAAGAAATCTAGAAAGTGTTGGATGCAACTTGCAATAAGTATTTTATACCAATATTTGTTGGTTATTCATAAAGCGCGGTATCTGCCCACAGCGATTATTCGACTTTAACAGATAACTATTACGTCCCATATACTGCTGGTTTAGATAATTATTATTAGTGTGTTGTCTAACTTGTCTGGACTGCTGATTATTAATTTGCTTAACATGTTGCAGATTTGAGTATAATGCTGCTGCAGACATGGTGAAAGAAATCGAATTTGAGGAAGTAGATGGTATGTGCACCTTCATCCAATTTCATCTGTACATTGCCCCATTTTAGAAATGAACCATAAGATACATAAGCAATTCAATGCCTTTTTTTTTAATTACCCTTTTTCAGGAGGTATCAAAACAAGGATCAGCAGGAAGAAAAGCCAAAGCCAATAATGTAGCGGGCCTTGTCGCACTTCCAAAACATACCTTTTGTAAACTAAAACAACATATATACTAAACGGCGATTGTATTTCATGCGTAACCAGCATTTGTATGTCCAACTGTTCTTTTTATTCCTCCTTCCTTTAACAGGATTCATGATATGTTAGCATGCTTTGGACATCTGTGAGTGTGTACTCTGAGCTGGTTATGTTGTATCATGTAAAAATGTTTTATGTACCACTGTTTGGTGGATGCACTCTTTAGGCCTCACCCTTTGGAGAGGAGGTTCTTACCGTATGAGCTATGCACGATTGGTTTATATATACTACTGTTTGCGTTTTCTGTAACAATGTCGCTTCATACGGGACCTTGCCAGCAATTTTTTTTTACTTCATGGTTTTCTCATATATTTTTCCTGTTAAAATGATTATACAATCGAAGACCAGTAAATTCAGAAGGTATCCATCCATCGTTGGATGATGAGGATGAACGAACGAGCTTTAATATATAAAGAAAATAAAAGCATTGTAACATGCACTCAGGATCATTAGAGAGAAAGTTTCAACCCTGAAGGAAAAGAAAATTGAAAAAATACCTTACTCAATTTAATTTTTAGGAAACAGAAGTAATGTTGCCTGCACGCGGGGTTTGCTCATGACTGAATAAATATTTGGGAGATGCTTGTTAAAATTGAAGGTATAATAATGATGCAACAAAGAGTTCCTAGCATTACATGTGTTGGCTTTCTTTGAATGAGGATTCAAAAGACTTGAACAAATTCCTGAGCTTCTAGGCCCAGGGATTGCATTTGGTAGAATGAGGTATCAGTCTTCTAACTATTGGTAGTGAATTGCAACTTGAATTTAAATAAAAGAACTTCAATTTTCTGTCCATATAGATCACGAACTAAAAATAGCATCATCAATTCCATAAAACGGTCTAAAGCTGAGAACATGTGTTAGAAAAAAAGGCATTTCACCAGCATAATCATCATTACAATATGAGCCTTCATCATCAAACTAGTATTGGCTAAAGCAGATCTACATGATAGATTTGATAAATCTTTATAACGGTTTGTCAACCAAACATCAACTCTTCTTCATTTATTGTCAAATTTTTAATGTTGTCAATGTGTGTAACTAATTTTAAAACGGTCAGAGATTTGCTACATACATGATTATATTCAAACCGCAACCTAACGTTATCGTATACATACACTCGCTATATGTATAATGCACATGCCTTTATGTTCTCATTATGACACTCCCCACTTCAACTACAAACGGGCAGCAAAACCTTACAAAATACTCCCTCCTAACTAATTACTTGAATAGTCAAAACATAAAATACTTTCACATTTGCTCGTGTTTTCGACATTTCAATTTACAAATCATAGCGAGCTTTAATTTCCTTGAACCACCTCCAACTCCTGTTTTGTTTCTCCTAAAAGTGTCATATACCAACCTCACATTCACTATATAAACACCTCCTCTCTCTCTCTCTCTCTCTCACACACACACACAGGCGCGCTCACACAATGGACTTCTTGGAATCAAATGAGATTTTAGCGATGGTTGCGCCTCTAATAGTTTATTGGGTATATTCAGGGTTGTATGAGATGTTGGGTAGCATGGAGAAGCATAGGCTGCATTCAAGAAGAGATGAAGAGATCAAGAATTTGGTTTCCAAGCATGAAGTCATTAAGGGGGTACTCCTTCAACAAGCAATTCAGCCAACAATTGCTCTAACTTTTTTTAAGGTGCTCTTTGTATATTTAATCACCAAGTTTATGAAAATATCATGCATTCAGAGAAGAAAATTATGGAAATCCTATGTTGTGACTAGGGTTAGGAGATATATTTTTATATACTTCAGTTTTCTGCACGTTGAATGCTATTTTGAAGGCTATCCAATCTATATTTTTGCACAACAATATATTTTTTGTTATCTAATTTTTCTTAACTGCAACGAAGGCCATCGCCCCGCGTGGCCCTCTTCGAAACACTAAATGGAAGATCTCATGTTCGATCCCGGATCACCCCACAAACTCCTATTATCCACCACTAGGATATATGCCCCTGCACTTGTTACATATCTAATTTGGAATACCAAAATATCTCGAACTAATAACCAAAGTAGAAGTACCCACAATAGCTCCGAGCACAAGTTTAGACTTCAATTAACAAATTATTCAAGCCCTGCATTTTTCCTTCAAAAAAAATTAACAAATGATTTGTAGTTTATTTGTTAAATACTGATATGTACCCTCACATATGGTACACAACATTGGCGGATCGGAGAATTTTTTAAAAAGAAAAATACATTTTTATTATTATTATTATTATTATTATTATTATTATTATTCATTAGATATCCTCTATATAAATATTTTCTATTTAAAAATCATCATTGCCTTTTATGGATTTTTGGCTCGAGCATTCAATGCTACAGGTATAGGTTGTAGACCTAGGTTTAAACTCTCATATCTATATATAATTATTTTTACATAAATGGAGGTAAAGGAAACTCTCTCTCTCTCTCTCTCGCTCTCTCTCTCTCACCCACACACACACAGAGTATCTTTCCATATTCATTTATAGAGCTTGAAACCTTTGGTTGTTTTAATTGTTTCTTCATTGGCTTTATCAAAAATTTGGTTAGCAGGATAGGTGAATTACTAAAATTATCTTTTGTTGTTAAATTAAAGGGAAGGGAAACTCGTATTAATTTGTTGCATATTCTTCTTCTTCTTTTTAAACAATCGTATAGTTTTGTTTTTATTTTATTTTATTTGAATAAAACGAAGGCTAAATGCCTCCGCGCTTCATTAAACGACAATTTAACAAAACCATATCAAAAGTAAGCTAGCTTTAGTTCTAAAATATTATAAAAAGAAATTATTAGTGTAATATATTGCTCCCACTCTGGGAAAATCCTAGGTCCTTCCTTGGGGTACAATATTGATTCTCTTATATAGAACTTTAATTGATATCTAAAAATTCTTGTGTTTTCCAATTAGATATTAGAAATTCTTGCAGTAGCACTTTATATTTTGTTTTCTTTAATATAAATAGAAGTGGTCTACATCTCAACATGGTAATGTGTCAGATAACCGGAGGCAACACCGATGTTGGCCCAAACCCATCCCCTACAGAGATCATAATACAGTTTTTCATTGCAATGCTCGTGTTTGATACTTGGCAATATTTCATCCACAGATACATGCATCTCAACGAAATTTTATATCGAAATTTCCACTCATGGCACCACCGTCTCGCTGCTCCTTATGCCTACGACGCTCAATACAACCACCCCATCGACGGGATCCTCACAGAAACAGTATCAGGTGCCTTGGCCTTCTTTATTTCAGGAATGTCATGGAAAACATCTGTTTTCTTCTTCTCATTTGCAACTATCAAAGGGATTGATGACCATTGTGGGTTAATGCTTCCGTGGAATCCATTTTATATGTTATTTCGGAATAATACGGCTTATCATGAGATTCATCATCAGCTTGGCGGAAGCAAGTATAACTTTGCGCAACCATTTTTCGTTATGGGGGACAAAATTTTAGGAACTCATGTTCTGTGTAAGATTGAGAAGAGGGAAGGAGGCGGATATGAAGCTCGTATTTCAAAAGTTGCTCGAATATAGATCGATGGAATTTACATTCTATGCATCTCTCTATAGTTTCTAGTTTCTAACACGCTGTTGTACGTGTCCCCCCCCCCCCCCCCGACCCTTTTAGGATTCAGACTAGCGATCTCTAATTTAAGATTGGAAAAGAAAAAGAAAATTTTACCGTTAGTGCTCTGCTCTGTCCAACAATAATGAAAATTAGTTGTTGCAATGGGGGAAAGATTTCAAGGGGCCATATATAAAAGATTCTAATTATAATAGGGGACAAAAAGATTGATTCTGGATGATCAAACAAAGGTCTTTAACAAAAAAGTCTAAATTGAAGAAGTGAGAGATGGGACCAAACAGGCCAAACTTCTAACTTATGTAATAAAATTTTGATACACGCTCAGGGCCCAGCAAAAAGCTACTATGATGGGCCCAACCCCAACAAAAATTAATTAAAATATCATAGTGACCCGATTGCCCACTTATCTAAATATTAAATTGATAAGAATATATACTACACCTCCTAGTTAATTTAACCAAGTATTTGAAGAGAATATTTTTCATCTTGAGTTGATAACAGTTATTAACTTAGTAAAAGACGAAAAAGCCCTCCCGATCATTTTCTTCACTAATGTCATAAATTGGAAGTTATGGCTAAGGTTCTTCTTAATTTCAAAATTATGGATTTTCTATAGACAAAAAAATAGAGCAATTCTTCTTTAACTGTAAATCCTCATTTCCTGTGTGTGTGTGTGTGTGTGTGTGTGTATTTGTATCTTTTCAGATTTTTTTCATATTTTTCATATATTTTATTATTTTATTTTAATTATTACCTAAACCCAATCCTAAACCTACCCCGTACCCGACCCGACCTACGCCCTATCCGACCCGACCCGCTCCCCCTCCTCTACTTCTTCCTCATTCTCTTCCTTTCCCGTCCTTTTCCCCACGTCTCTCCCCGCTCCTCGCGCCCACGCCCTCTTCTTGCGCCGCGACGATCACGCCCACTTCCCTATGATCCGCGCTCGCCCCACGACCCGCGCTCCTCCAACGGCTCCCTTCTCCTCGCGCTCGTCGCGGCGAGACCCGCTCCCCCACGCCTCGATCAAGTCTCTCCCCTACTTCACTCTCTCCCGATCTCTCTCGTTTTCCTCTCTCCCTCTCGTTCTCCCTCTCCCTCACTCATCGTCACCGACAACTCACATTCCCTTCGTCGACCCACCGACGCCTTCAAGCTCCCCAGCTGATCCCAGCTCCTCCTCCTTCAACGCGAGCGCACCACCTCCACGAACCTACCGACGAGCGCCTCACACCCGTCAACCAACACCCGTAAGACCCAAAAAAAAACTCCAGCACCACCCTCTGCGTGCCGAGCTTTCCCTCACACGAGTGTGATCACCTCTGCTTCCACCATCGTCGGAGCTCCCCAACTCACCATCTCCGAGCTCCAAGCTCCGAGTATCTCCATTGCCGCAGATCACTAGCAGCTCCTCCATCGTCCGAGCTCCCCAACATCACCACCACCATCTCCAGAACACAACTCCCCTCACCCTTCCAGCAGCCGAGCCTCACCCCTTTCTTCTCTAAACAGCCCGTCATTTCATCGAACACCTGGTTGCAGTCACTGTAACATCCATCGTTGACATCGTTATCGCCAATGCCATCGCCGTCCCTGCTACCAACAAGCTCGAACCAGCAACATCTGCTCCGACATCGCCACCACAGCAGTACAGAGCCCGAGCTTAACCCGAGCTCAAACCTAGCCGTGCAGCTCGTGCTCTTTACGGTCCTTTTCGCTTCCCGTGCTGTTTCCGCCATCGTCGTCGCTGCCGCGCCACTTTCGTCAAAAGCAAGTGAAAATTCTTCACTTGCTAATCATGCTAATTTACCGGTTAGATTAAATAATCAAGTTAAAGATTTAATCGTACGTGTGTGCATATATATATATATATATAATGGAATTGTTAGCAAACCATTGAGTTGATCGTATTGAATTGAACCCAATTCGGGTCTGTCAACTTTAATGATATCATTTATAATTTACATGAATTATATATATATATAATAGAATTGTTAGCAAACCATTGAGTTGATTGTATTGAATTGAACCCAATTCGGGTCTGTCAACTTTAATGATATCATTTATAATTTACATGAATTAATTGTTATAATCATTTCGATAAAACTGACGACGATCGATACTCGTACTTAATTCTAAGTTCGAAGCGATACATGAATGGAAACTCTGGTTAAAGTGCCAATATTTTGTGATCATCGAATCCCTTACTGATTAGTAAATGTCGTGTAAGGTTTTGCGTTAAAAGTACCGTGTTTATGATCATGTAACGTCGCCCCCTAAAGGCGACACAAAATCTGAATTTTACCGCGCAGGTTACCTCAATAAAATCATTGTAAATTCAATATAGGTTGGAACGTAACGTTCTACGGCTCATATCGAAAACGACTCGATAACCTAAAACCATCTATAGTTTAATTCTTGACGTCTATAGATTTTTGTAACGATAATTGGCTACGAATGCGGCACTGGACTATAGTCCGGGACGGCATTTCGCTTGGATACCTGACTTTGAACACATGTACACCCCTGCTTTAAACTGAAAACGCGCGGAGCCCCATATGAACGCGTAGATAATTTAGTTAGCTAACACATTAATTTGATCTCGTGCTGTTTCACCTTAGTTTGATATTAAATTTGTATTTTAGAGTGTCGCTGTGTTCTGCAGTTTCTGCAGTAAACGTTTCCTACATCGTCACATTAAACAGGACATAACTTCTAATACAGAAATGCTATTGATAATCCGTTTGATGCGTTGGAAACTTAATAGATAGAAATAGATTTTATTCTCTAGAGCAACACCTGAATCTGAATATAATCACTAGTAAAACGCGCGTGAAATTAGGTTTTCGGTTCTGAAACGGAAATTCCAGCAATCGATCACTACCTTAAAATGATGATATTTCCCTAACCGGAATTCCGTTTGACATGAAACAAATTTTACTGCTTAGATAATCCAGTGTACTTCACTCGTCTTTTATATTATTTCGATCGATTCTATACGTGTGATTTATCATAAATTTTGCAAGTTATATGGCATTGGTCGTCATAGGGTAGTGAATATTTGTTTAGTGCAATTCTGCCTATTTTGTGTTTGTTTTATACTTACTGCATAGTGATCATTCACATTGAGACCTAGATACTGTTTTTCATTGTCGAGATATTAGTGTTAGTGATTGGGTTGTGACAAATACGACAGTGATATTGATAAGTAGAAAAGTAATTGAAAGCGACAGCGATACGTATTTGTTCACAACCTAACTAATACCTGAAGGCATACTATTACCCGGTGAATGGGGAAATCAAGATGGAATTGAACTCGTATTTAGCGAGGTACAATGATTTAAAGGATGATCATTCGCTATTAGTGATACACTCACACACACACTTTAGGTCGTGGGCCTAGCGGCAGGCTGACAGGGTTATGTCCCGGGCACAGCGGACCGTAGTCTCGGACATGCATGAGACCCTTGTTAAACACGAGCATCCTTTCCATCATTTGATTTTATTGACTTAGTGACCGATAAGTAGTGACATACACATTGCCTAGTTTAGTGACATGATACATATATTGCACTATTCAGATTCAGTTGATATTTATTATACTCATGTCCTGCATCTTGTTGCACTTTTCATGTTTAATAATATTGCTGTCATGACCCGAAATTTAGTTCGTGACCGACACTTAAATCACGCAACGTCTAAGGCGTAACGTAAATTAAGTAAGCTGAAACCCAGAAATCTAAACTTTTTAAAGAAAATAAAAGAGGTGAAGTTTTGAAATAAATGTATGATGAAATCAAAGTTTTCTTAAATGCATAGTTAATGGAGCATGAAAATGCAAATGGATTATACTAGTTGAAAAACATTTTTCTTCTTTTAAAAATTTGGGCAGCACCTCCCTTGTATATTTTAATCCAAAACCATATATACATAACAACAATAAAGGTATCCCCAAACGGGAGCTAGCTTTTCGCCAATCGGAGGAATCACAACCACGCAAGTCATAAATATATGTATACGACGCCCAACGACGAAGATCAACACAAAAGATAATGAATAAAGCAAGATATCAACCCACCAAGCGAACATATAACCCATCGCTCTAACTCTCACAACCACAAGTCTTCCTAAGTCCACTAAATATACAAATACTAGTTTTGATTGATGGAGTTGACTAGATACAATAGGAATAATAATATAAGAGTGGCACGATCCAATATGTACCACCTACCAAATCAAATCACCCGAATGCAAGCTGTGTGCCAGCAATGCCACTACTGATCCATGCGGTCAATCTGCAAGAACTGTGGCACAATGAAGGTGAGTTGTCAACTCGTGAGTAGAAAACATCATCAGGTAGAAATCGAATAAAACAACGATTCCTAAGTCAACTATATCATAAAGGTAATACTATGATATCTAGGGTGACGGTATCTGCATATGTGCCAACAATATAATCAAATGCCTGTAAGCATGTGGATAACATCTACGTGTCCATCAATGTGTCACAACCCAAATGTGGCACGTGACCGGCACTTAAAACACGTGACATCTGAAGACGTCGACATGGTCCAAGTAAGCCGAAACCCGGAATCTAAACCCTTTTTGAAAATATTGGAGGTGGGGTTTAAACTAGTCACCCGATGAAATCAGTTTAAAAATAGAATTTAACTTTTAACTAAGTATATTGAAAAACATTTATGACGTTTTGAAACTTGACATCACCTCCTTTGCATTTTTATAAAAACCTGCCACAACAATATAATAATAAAATAGCATCCTAACGGAAGCTAGTCTCCACTTCCAAACGATGGAGCAACCAACAATCTTAATTAGAAATCGACTTCAAAGAGTGCGACATCACCACACATAAACTCTAAGTGTTGCTTCTAAGTCCATAATATACCAGTTCTAAGTTGATGGAGTTTCCATTAGATACAAGAATATATGAATAAGCAAGAGTGAGTATGATATAATAATAACCCACTTACCAATCAATCATCGAAAAGAATGTGTGTCCAAGCCGCTGATAATTCAAGCGGTAAAACCTGCAAGAACTGTGGCACAACGGGGATGAGTTGTTAACTCAGTGAATAAAAGTATATCTAAAGGTAGAAATCGAAATGCATGACGATACCTAGGTCATAAGTATAGTCCTATCATAATCTGTGCCAATATACTATATGATATGCATATGTGCAATACTATTCCTCATGCAATCCCAAGTATAATATCTTCATGTCATATGAGTCAAAATCATGAATCTATATTTCGTGTTGGAATTCCTTTTTGTATATGAATGTCTGTACAAATATATGCAGGTACTATCCTCCGGATCAGTCCTAGTGGAATCACAAATAATATCTAACTGTGTACCTCATGATAATGCTCATATCAATATATATATATATATAGATGTCCAGCATCGACATTGAAATCCGAAATCTCTCGTGTCTATCATCGACACGTAAATACAAATATCGTCGATACCACCTCAATAGATGATCGCCAACCGATATCCTGGCTACGATCAGTATCTCCTGGATATCCGCCGTGCCCAATCGAACCCTGGTCCGTATCCCCTGGATATCTGCTGTGCTCGTTTCTATTTCCGGTCAGTATCCCCTGGATATCTGCCGTACTCGTTTCTATTTCCGGTCAGTATCCCCTGGATATCTGCCGTGCTCATTTCTATCTCCGGTCAGTATCCCATGGATATCTGCCGTGCTCATTTCTATCTCCGGAATCGAGTTGCCTCATTAGGCTCCCCGCCTATAATGCGACTTTCCTGCCCCTCGGTCTCTACCGGGTCCACCATGTATCCAACTGTATGGCCACCAACTCAGTCTGGATAGTATACAAATCCGAAACCGTATGACCCCTGACTCGGTTCGGATATCAAAACCAGAAAACACAAATCTCATGGTGGACGTTTACTCATCATATAAAAATATCAAGTGAGGAATAAGAAACTTGCATTGATTGTACTGATGATATATTATATATATACATATATAACAGTGTCCCATACCACCGATATATATCATCAGGAGTAAAATATCTAGAAAATCCATAAGAATCAAATACAGCATCTATAGTACTAATATTCGTAATTTACAATAGGAATAAAGAAGACTACGTAATTATATCACATAATTATAGATTTCAATTCTACTGTGTCATGGTAATACTAATGATGTGTAGTGTAGCATACGCGTCTGTGCCCGTGCAACATGGCAATCATTAGTATTTGTGCAAGTGTTCTACGGTGTAACAACCTATTTATTTTAATACATATATAACAGCACGGTTCTACAGTGACATGGCAGTACTAATGAAGTGTAGTGTAACATATATTCAAGTGCTTGTGCAGTATAGTACTCATTGGTATTTATGCAGTATTCTATCAGAGTGTGCGTAATGCAGAAACGTATAATATGGGTAATATAATGCAAACATGTAAATTAATCTAAACATAACTATTGTAATTACTTGCTATGAGCTATACCATAATATGTAGAAATGATTGAAACGTTAAGTTTGAAATAAGAAAGCTGCCCTAGATTTAAAATAGATATCCGTTTTAGAAACTGACACGCATCCTAGGATTTTTTTATTTAAAGGACAAACGAATCGTAGTTTTTAAAAGAATATAGCTCACACAAGTATTACATCCTAAACCAGAATATAATCTAACTCTATGAGTCAAAGGATAAATTGGTCGTTATTCGGCACACAAAGTTCATCATTTCCAATACATATAAATCCTTGTATTATATCTCATCATATCACTGTATATGTATTATCTCAAGTCTATCGTGATCCATCGTACAAATCATCAAACCATATCCATATCGTGCCACTGTATCTGTATCATCATAAATATGGCATGATCCTTCGTACAAATCCACCCAACCATATCCATTTCGTATCACTGTATCTCATCTATAACTATGCATAAAACTGTATGAAATTGAAGGACATGCTAGATGCGATACTATATAAATATCTTGAATAAATACTAAACTGACTAGATATCATAATACTATTTGTAAGGTTGCGGGGGTGCTATACGCCATCCACCCGACTTCCCCAGTAGATGTAAATCTACTCACCAACTTAAAAGCTCGCTGAATCCACGCTGCTACATCGCCAACTCCGTCTCGAAATATTCGAATCGTACCTATATTCGTATTTAAATCGCATTGATGTAAATATCATATCGAAAACTAAAATAACAAGCTAAACGCCCGTAGGTTAGAACCTACAACACACTTAACCCAAAAATGACAACAAAATTCTGTCGTTAACGTATAAATGTCAACGTTTCAGCTGCAGCATCAAAATACGAAAACTTCGTATCGTAAATATTTGAAATTTGATAAACCATTTCTAAAACATTCCCAGATTTTATTGTATAAATATTTAGACAACCCAAACAATACAGAGACTTATCAAATATCCAAAATAGGCCACAGAAGAAAAACCAATGCAAAAAGACACCATTTGACCGGTGTCGCCGGAATTTATGAGTGGGTCGCCGGATTTTCTAGGAATTTTGGGGTTCATATTTGAAGTGGTGTCTCCTAGTAGTCTCAGTATATTTTTGGTCTTGCTGGATTTTCTAGTGATTATACCTAGTGGTTCCAGATTCATTTACAGTGAACTTGATACACAAAATCCTAGTTCATGATACTGCACAAACTAAACATGCTATGTGATGATATTGTGAGTTACAGAACTTAAGTTAATCTGATCCAACCCTTTCCTGGTCATGACATATAAAAACAGAACGTATGGTACGATATATCCGTGTCGTATTTAAGAATCTTAACCCCACAACTAAAGTTTGCTCCATGATTTCCCGAACTAATAAACTAACTTAAACTAACAATACCAAACCTCATAATATAGATAAATAGAGCTACCCTCAAATATTTCAACACCCAAGTCCCTATGCAGACCGGCGAGCTCGGAAATCCCCTTCATGTCGCCGGCTCATCTCCGAGGTAAGGGGTTCGTCTTCCTATGGGTTATTCTAGATCCAATTTACAAGGTTAAGGCACTGTTTAGTTTTTCTAATTTACCTTTAAACTATAGCAGATTCATAAACAGAGCCTAATCTATCAAAGTACGATATATACCGATATCATATAAAAATTGTATTGAACTAATAACTGTAGGGTTGAACTTATACCTATTGAATGATTCACAAGAGAAAACCAGCTCAAGGATAATATGTGGGAACATCTATGGTTTGTAGTATCATAAGTTTGGAGAAGTGCACACTTGTAGAAAGAATTCATTGCTCTCTTTCATTTGGTAGGAATACTTAGAATATTTTTGGTTTGGGGCTGAAAGTGTAGTGTTTCAGTTGGGGTTTACTAAAGGATTTCTGAGTATCATAAGTAAATAGGTGAGGAGGCATGTAGAGCAAGCATGAGGTGCATGTTAAGAGGTGGAGGTAGCATGAGAGGAAGGATGTGGTGTCACTTGATGAAGCATGAGTGATTCATTCAAGGAGGTGGTGTAAAGAGAAGAACGAGGAGGTGGAGGGATATGAATAAGGGTGAGATGTATTGAGTGTGAGGGTTTATACTTAGGTAAAGATATAACCAACCATACTACAATTTACAAAATTTCTAAATTCAAATGCAAAAGATTGAAATACTTAATTTTACACTTAAATACCACTATCATATAATAACACCTTCATCCATACTTAAAATGAAATACTTGTCATGACACTTAAACATTCTTAGCTTAATATGAAATCTTATATCATGTTACAATTTAAATCCATATGGAACAAAAGATATGAAATGATTTAATCTATCGTTTAAATGTAAAATTCAATATCATGTTAAAATAACTAAATATATCATTTTTATGATATCGCACATCTCTCTTTGTATTTACCAAAATACCTATATTTTTACGGATATTATTCCGATACCCAAAAGCTGTATGTGATATCACTTTTATAACTCATTATTTTTAGATTATAAATTAATATTTATAATTTTCCAAAATGTTATACAATGACGCAACAACATCATGCATGTAAATATCATGAAAGCATATGCATGTAAATATGAGGATATCAATCAACATGTGTCCATCAACGACACATCAAAATTATGGAACCTGAGTGTCCAACATCGACACTCGAAACATCATGAAACCCGTGTTCAACATCAACGCGTAATCCTCATATCTCGGGCTCCGTCAGTCCGGATCGGCCTACGGGCTCCGTCAGTCCGGATCGGCCCGTATCATCTCATGACTCCGGTCGGTATCCTCCGGATAACCGCCGAGCCCAAATACTATCACCGGTAGGTAGTGGTCCCTCTTCCAGGCTCATCGTCCACTACACAACATACCTTTCTTGCACCGGGGTACCATACCGGGTCCACCATGTACCCGCAAACGGGCTCATCCAGCTCCTCAAATCGAGTATCACATAACTCATAACCGAGAAAACATATGGTGGACGTCTCGAAATATCATATCAAGAGAAATCGGGTTTTTAAAACAATACATACTTTCTTTTGAAATATAACCACGGTTCTCAAATCCAGAATCTCATAAAAACATCTCAATGCATATAATCGTAAAGTATGATGTATGCAAACATATAACAGAAATATGAGCATATCCGTATATCATGCAACATAGAACAGTGATGTGAGCATATCAGTATATCATGCGGCATATCATAATGATGTGAGCATAACAAGTATATCATGCAACATAGCATAATGATATGGCAATCCTACTGTGTAAGTGACATAGCAATTATCGATGATGAAAGTGTGTGAGCCGGCAAATCTGTATAGTGTAACATACGCATCATCGATAATTGTGCAGGTGTACTAGCATATGTATATGTAATGCAATGAGAATATCATGAACGTAGCAATAAGTACATTGTAAGTGAAATGCTATAAGGTATACGTATCTATAACATAACCGAGTCGGTGAATCTATCAATCGACATCCAGCTTCACAACATCACGTACGGCACAATACATCGTACGGCATCCTCTAGTCAAGGGTATGGATCAATCATCAAGTAAAACTCATCACGTACGGTATCCATCGTATGGCGGCATTAAACCATTAGGGATCCTATCAACTTATATGACAATGAGGGTACGGACCTAACGTCTCGTACGACATATCACTCATGATTCACATCATTATATATATCTATATATCTATATCCCAGGTCACATCTGTATCAATCTCATATTATGGGACCGACAAAGGTATTAATTATCTCATATCGACTCGCATCCGTATAACGACATATCAAACCAAGTCATCATATCTCATCATATACTCTTTTCATCACATCAATATCTCATATCAAGTCATCTTCTTAATCTCGTATCATACTTATTAATCACATAACATGCCACTATAATCCCATACTGATTCTCCTTCACCACACACACACACACACACACATATATATATATATCGTGATTCACATTCACGTTTCACATCCTTACAAATCAATTTGAGACATCCTTATCAATCATATCATTTCACACTAAAACCTTTAATTCCATCCATAGGTTCCTAGTATAAGTTTCTCCGACTATATTCTATATATCGGTTTCCATTTTATGATTGCGGGGGTGTTATACGCTATCCACCCGACTTTCCCCGTAGATATAAATCTACTCACCTGCGGAACTCCTTGTTCAGCCGTAGTCGATGTGCCTCGTCATCTCGGAATCCACGCGAAGGTACCTACAATCAATACAAAATCGCAATTCCATCAAAATCAATGTTCGAAAACCGATACGGCACGCGAATTGCCTATAGGTTAGAACCCATAGCCTACGCATGCAAAAACAACCAAACAACCATCGTCGTTGACGTACAAACATCCAACGACCCAATACAAATCCAAATATCAAAACCAAGCATTCAAACCTCGGAAAACTTTGCCCAAAATACTCACAACAGCTCCCAGATTTTAGCTCAGGTTAAATGTGACAAAACTAGCAAGTACAGGGGATAGTATATGAGATAAGTGAGCTACAGAACCAATTCCAACACCATCACCCACAAAATACCCGGCGACATCACCTCCAAAACCGGCCTGCTCGGCCTGGGTAGCTTTGTTTTGGCTCGTATTCTCAGGGTGGCCTCCTAATGTTCAATCTAGGTCAATAGAGTTGCTAGTTTTTCTCGTACAGGTCTCAGGTCACTTCAGATTCCCTGTAGGCTCAAGATGTTCACAAAACCGATATCGAAGCATCTAATTCAAGTTCTTGGGTTTAGTTATAGGTTTTTAACACTAAGGGGGGTTTGCAGTCACTAATTACACTCACTTACACCATCACAACTCAAGAATCCCCTAAGTCTCCTCTAGAAATTTTCAAAGCTCCCAAATCCTCACATAACCAATTCTAAACTATAATAGAAGTTAAAGAGACTAAATTACTAAACTAAAAGTGTGAGATTTACCTCATTTGGAAACTCAAGAATTTTCTTGAGTTGCTCAAGATGATCAAAATCCAACTTTGAAGTATCCATTGGGTTTGTAGAGAGGTTGTGCATCTTTTTTGTGAAGGGGGTGTAGGGTTTTAGTGAAGGAATTGAGATGGAACATGAGGGTGGAGGAGGTGGAGAAAGAGATGAAGAAGGAGGTGAAGAAAACAAATGGGGAGGATGAAGGGCAGTCCACACACACTCTCTCTCTCTCTCTCTCTCTCTCTTATTCTCACTCTCTCTTAATCTCACCCCCTCAATAATTCAAGCCATGTTACACTTTCTTTTCTTTTCTTTTCTTAAAACCAAATATCAACACATACTAATGAAACAACATGCAACAAAAATGTAACATGTCATGATGCACTAATCATGGAAAAATGTAGAAACACGGATTTGACTTAATCGCGATTAGTAGTGCACTAATCAATTTTTATTCAAACTGCATATAATTAATTATAAAAATGCCAAATCCGATAAATATATATTTAAATGAATAAATCATTTTAATCTCCAATTATTTCACAAATATTGGTATATATTTATACCATTTTACGAAAACTCCAAATTCGCAAATCGGGTAATTTTCGCGAAATATATTATTTTAATATTAAATTCCAAAAATAATATTTTATATTTTCTGAAATGTTACAATTGCATACTCGTCATATATATATTTATTGCTTTGTGTGTCGCCCTGACGACCTGAGTGTGCATGCTAAGAGGACGAAGTGGATCCAGCCCAGGAGAAGGACCTGCCATTCGAGATCGCGGAGGTTTGGACTGCATCACTAGCGCTATTTTTTTTGCTTTCAGCACTTATTTTGTTGGTTAGTTATTTTATTCTGCAAAATAAATGTATCTCGAACTTTTTTATTAGCAATGTAATAAAGTTGTGGACTGTGATTTTCCTTTACTCTAGTACTGTTTACTGACTACCATGTAATGCTAGAAGCCAAAATATGACTACGGCGGGATTATTCCCTGACCGTAGGAGCATAGCTGGCCTAGTCACCCCCGTATTCCATATTTTTGGGAAGCCAGGCGTGACATTAACATTTCTAGTATGTTGATGCAGAGAGAGATTGTAATCTTTATTATTGCAATTATAACAATTCGAATGAAAAAATGAGTAAAAGAAGAGCTGAAACCCCCATGGTTGGGTTAAGGATAACATTTAAGAATAAATCTTATATTTTTTATAATGGAATAGGAAATGAGTATATGTCTTTTTTGATAATTAAGAAGAACCCTAGTGATGGGGATTTTATTATTTCCAAATTTAACCGTAAGTATACAGCCTATCGCGGTCGTATTTGAGGACCGTTCCCACGGAGAGGTGTGCTAACTACTTTTAAATTCAGTTAAAGAGTTAGATTTTTTTTGAAGTGCAAATAAAAGTGGGTTTTTTATGAGAGAGAATTTTAGGGTTTTTGTATTGCTTATATGTTGGGTTGTTAGGCTCCTCTACTAGGATTTAAAGCGTGGTGGAAGTGGTAATTTTAAAAGTCTAGAGAGCATTAGAATTCCCAAACAAAGAATCAAACCAAACCACTAAACTTGAGACTAAACTAGTAAGGTAAAAACAAGAGTTTAGTGGGACACAACCTTTGTAGCGCGTTAGCCACCTCTCCTTGACTAGTCTCCATGAAGCCCGAAACAAGCTTGCTCGATAATTGTTCACACCAGAATATTGCATTTAATATCGCTCATTCTTATGCACATTTGTATATAAATAAGTGCTTTTAATCCGTATTTGCTACATAATTACAGATTACAAGTTCTCAGTCCAGAACAACGCAAATCATGCACAATCTCTACAGTTATGACAAAATTCAGAACAACTGCCGAAAACAGATAAAATCCGGGTTCCGGTTATCCATACCCGTTAGGTGCCGCTTACCAGTATAAGGGACAAAATTCGTGGCTGGGACAAGCATAGAGCACAAGAGAGGCAACACAAGGATCAAGGTGGTAACGCGGAGTTCGAAGAAGATCAAGGCACAAAAGACAAAAAGAGTTGCCATTTTGGACTGTTGTAAATCTGAGAATATTTTGGAACTATTTTGCAAATTTGAATTTGCCAAACAGAAGAAGAAAGCAACATGAGAACCCACAAAAAATATGAAAAGCCAATTCCACAAAACGACCGCTGAACCGTGAAAATTTGTACATATTGGCGGCGGATCCGCGAACCTATCATAGTGTCTCGCGATGAATTTTCAGAGGTGTTTTTGTAATTGTACATGGGCTCATAATATTGCTCTACGGTGTCACTTCTCTGTCTATATATACTCCAGATTTGAGCCAAACCAAGTATGCTTTATTTTCGTAGGATTAGTTCTAGTTTAGTGCAGTTTTCTTCTTCTTCATCTCTTCTTCATTAAAAAGTAGTAAGAGTTTTTGGGTGGATGAATAATGAAGATGAGACTTTTTTTTACCTTGTATCTTTGTTTTCTTGCATTGTCTTATAATTCTTGGTATAACTTTTATTGCTTATTTGTTAAATTAGTTGTTAGTTTTATTGTTCTTCTTTTCTTCTCTTCTAATCTATATTTTTAAGACGTGATACTCAATAGAATCCCTTGCTTAGGTGAGAGCCCAAGCAGTTAGCTTGCTATTTTTTTGTTCTCATCGTATTTTTCCATTATTTCTTCTTTTCTTCTTGTTTTCTTTTCTTTTCATGTGTAAGTAGTTACCCACTTGTTAGGGTTGAGGAAGGGTAATATGAGGGATGAAAAAATCCCTTATGCTTCTCTTTGCCAAACAGCTTGAAAATGAACCTAGACCAAACAAACACAACTCTCTCCCTTAGGCACACTATCGTGACATATAGCCGCGATTTAATTTAAGAATTCCTTTAGCATACTACAACGTAATATATAGTTGCGACCTAATTAGAGACTTGCTGTGTATGTTTCGCCTAGGGTTGAAAATAAGAGCATGGAACGGACGAACAAGGGGCACTAGAATTGGATTTAACGTTGGAAAGTTTGCTTAAACTCGTGAATACCATTTCTATATCCTCCTAATCTCCGTTACTTCCGATTACTCCGATATCATTTCAATGATGGTAAAAGACAAGCATAAGAATAATTCCCAACTCTACTAACCAACCCTAATCCTAACAAGCTCTCTTGAACATAAATATACACAACACTTAGAATAGAAATGAAAAAATTTGGGCATTCTTTAATTGACTCGTTTAAAATAAGAACGGAAACACTTACCATCTCTCCGTGAATTGACTCATACTCAATCGGCTAGCTACTAAGAGAAACTGACTTAATTGCGGTAAGTAGAACAAATAGAATGCATATCAAATCACGAAAGCTCGACCAATTAAACGGCGCCGTTGTCGGGGAGAAGGTAATGTATTTCTTTCTTATTATTCGGGTTAATTTATGTATATAAAAAAAACAAAAACAAAAACAAAACAAAATAAAAAAAACCATAAACATCATCTTGTTATTTTTTGATTCTTTTTGTGCGAGTGTACAGAATAGAGAAAAGATCAAGTTCAGTACCAAAGTCGTGGGAAGTTTGACCTACATATCGTGGCTACACCAAGGCGAAACCGCGTCTAAACCGTACTAAAATCTGGAGCAAATACGGTGATTAAATCACAAACCAGAGGATAAAAACCAAAAGAGTAGAAAGAGAGGAGTGCACTGACGAAAGTTGAAGAGCAAACTAAAAAATCACAACGCGGTTCCCCGGTCGTGAAGTTCAATTTGCCGCGGTTCCATGGCCGAAATTTAGCTTTAGAGCTCCAATTTTCTTGTGAGTCATTCTCATCTCCAAAATCACCCTCTGAGCTCCAATAAATTGCCTTTTTTGCAGTATTCTTTACGCGAACTCACTCCCCCTTTTCAATAAACTGTTTTTGTGCAGGATTCTTTGCTCCACCGCCAAATAATATATTTTTTGTTTTAGATTTTGATTATTTTATTGCTTTGCATACAATAATACGGACATTAAGGGGCTTGAATACCAATTCAGATTGGGTGGGGATTTCATCACCCTTCCTAAGACCCAGAAATCATAAAAAGTATACGCATTATCTTGAGTTAATTAAAAAAATATCTAGACCAAACTTATAAGGACTTGACGCGCTCATTTAGCACAAGTGAAGATTGCGGGGAATTGGTCGTTTATCTAAACTTGATTTTATGGTGCCTAAACTAGACAAGTGAAGAGATAATTTTAAAAGGCCCGTCTCACGGTGATTCGTGAGCGGAACCCTCCTTATCTCACTTATGCTTATCTGGCCATAATTGGCAGTGAAGAGGCGATTCGAGGGTTATTCTATAACTTATCGCTTGGAAGTCTAGGAGTGGTCTAGTTGGACTTTGAAGACTCTAGCTATATGTGTTTCTTGAGCATATTGTGATGGTGATTGTGATTGTTTGAAGTTTAGTCCCCTAATTCCATATTTCTCAAAAACCAAAAAAATCAAAAATCAAAAATCCAAAAACTCTAAAAAAATTCATAAATTTATAAACATTCCCCCACTTTTCCATCCACTCTCACTCTTTTCATATCATGGGTATCCCAAAACGTCCAACTCTTGCCAAACTTTGATACCCTCTGTTGGGGTTCCTAGCACCCTGGCCGCCAACCACGGTCGTTGCGGAACGAAAAACTTTAACTTTTAAAACTTTGCGCCAGAAACAACTACCTAGAATCTAACCAAATATTAAACTAGTAAACTAAATAGGAGTTCTAGCTACTCTGAAAAAGGGTTATACCAAAAGATACGTGTTCTTCGGTCTTCTACCCTCTTTTTTAGCTTCCATGGGATCTCCGTGATCGAGCTTGACCGCGGGTCCTCCTCCATCGAAGATGATCCACCCGGGAGATGTGGTTCATGGCTCTAGCTCTATTAAAAAACCTAATGGAGCAACTAAAGGCTCTAGCTTGCTAATCTAGAGTGTCTAGTGATGTAGTATATTGTTCTAGTAATTTTTCTACCTCTTTTCACCCTTGATTCTCAACTTGTGAGAGTGTAGGGTGAAAAGGAAGAAGAAGCTCTAGAATGGAGAGAGAAAAAGAATGGTGAAAATGAAAATCTTATCACAAAACAAATATCCAAGCATAGTTTTATCAAATGATATTTTGCAATAATATACTTGAATAGTGTAGACAAATGAATTCATTTGTCTACCCTATTCAACCATGCCTTAAACCACTCTCTTGCCATCTCACTCCTCCACCTCATTTCTATTTTCTAGAAAAGAAAAAACATGGAAATGAGGTGTCCTCTTTATAGAATGTTTTCTGTATAACTACGGAATATGCTCTACCATATATACATACCCGTATTCATATCAAAGTACGAATACCCCAAAAGGTAAAATAATACAAAGAACATAATACTAGAATATACATATTGAAATATGCATATGTAAATTATTAAATCAATACCTAATTTAATAATCCGGTTTAATCCTAAACCGACTAGTATAATCAACCATCCGATCGAAAGTCCGGATAACACTAGAATATACATATCGAAATATGTATATGTAAATTATTAAATCAATATCTGATTTAATAATCCGGCTTAATTCTAAGCCGGCTAGTATTATCATTCGATCGGAACCCTGCAGTATCAAAATGCGGCCACTACATCATTTCGTCCAAACAAGAGAAACCATGTATGTGGGACCCTAAAGATTCGACAGTACGCTGGCAGTGGGTTTAACCACAAGCACGTCAGCGGCACTAGCTGTACGTAACGGCTACCCTGGTACTTGTCGAAAGGAAAGCCGACAAGCAAGCTCATCTGAACCCCTACTAAACCTATCCGTGACAATCTCTGTACAGTCCGGAATCTTCGTCTAAAAGTAAGCATACCGGGTCTAGGGGTTGGTAAACGTCAAACCCCTAATAACCTGATAAGTTGTGTCGATTTGGCTCAGGACCGATCTGAGAAAATACTGATCTAATCATCAGTAAATCTCAACTGCCTTGGCCAAAGTCTTATGGTTCTGGCCAACCGGACACAGTGCGATATCGACTCCCAATACCGGGAGAGACGAATTCCTGACAATCACTGTCTTTATATGGCTCAGGACTGTACCCAACCAAAACCTGTTTGCACGACTCAGTAGAGCCATGGTAGGGTAGTGATCAAAGTACAGTGGGAACTCATACGGGACAAATGATGATCTCAGGTCTAAAGACTAACCTGTACTCATGTCACCTAAGAACTGCTATCTGACGATAGGTATAATACCATATAAAGGTTCTCGGTGAGTCCTTCTAGTGTACACACCTCCAGCGAGCACCTATATACAATCTTAGGTGATCACACCAATGGCTGTTGGACTAACCACTGCCCCTCATCGGGGTCTAGAAATGCATACACAAGTTTACTCGGAAATATCGATGCCCGGTCTCGATACTCCTGCGACTTGGGACCTTTAAGGATGTGCTTATGGACCACCCAGCCCCCATAAGTATGATCGCTATCATAATGCTGGTAGTCAAGAAAAATCCTACGGGCTTTATCAATATATATCAGCCATGTGTGATATCAAGTATAACATATGCACATGTTAAGATAAAAACAAACCAAAATAGTATACTACTGTAACGAATCTTTATTAACATGTATAAGTAATACAAAGCAGTAAGAAAAACAAATACACATGTTCAGATAAAGACAACTCAAATAGTATACTATAGAACTGAGCAAGATTATCATATACATACATATCCCCAGCATCCTATACAATACAGGCTTCTAAGGCATACATATCTAACAATCTCCCACTTGCACTAAGGCCTGTAATTGGCGTATCGAATACCCCACGTCTGCTCTAGGTCCAGTTGTTAGCGTATCGCATACCCAACATCTTAAAAAGTCGCTCAAACCGTGCTTGAGGGAGGGCCTTGGTAAATGATCCGCCGTTTTGTCTTTCATATCTACTCTCCGGACCTCGATCTACCTGATAAGGTGATACCACCTCAAGATGTGTCTAGATTTCTAATGGGACTGTGGTTCCTTCGCTAAAACCATAGCCCCATTGTTATCGCAATACAAAGGTATTGGACCAACAGTGGACGGAACCACCTCAAGTTCAGTAATGAATTTCTTCATCCAGACCGCTTCTTTTGCGGCGGCGTTGGCATCAATATATTCAGCCTCCATCGTCGAATCTGCGATGGTGTCATGTTTGGAGCTCTTCTAACAGATCGCCCCTTCGTTAAGGGTAAACAGAAAATCCGAGACAGACTTGCTGTCATCCTTGTTACTCTGGAAGCTTGAGTCGGTAAAGGACTCGACCAGGAGGTTTCCATTACCGTAAACCAAGAACATCTTCTTAGTCCTTCTTAGGTACTTGAGAATATTCTTTACAGCTGTCCAATGATTCTCACCTGGGTTCGACTGATACCGGCTTACCATGCTAAGTGCGTAAGCTATATCTTGTCTGGTACACAGCATCGCATACATTATATATCCTACCACCGATGCATAGGGTATAGTGCTCATGCGAACCCTCTCATCATCAGTCTTGGGAGACATCTCTTTGGAGAGGGTGATTCCGTGCAAAGTGGGTATATTACCACGCTTGGAATCTTCCATACTAAATCTTTTTAGTATGAACTCTATGTATCTGAACTGTGAAAGTCCCAACAATCTCTTGGATCTATCTCTGAGATTTTAATCCCCAGAATGTAGGAGACATAACCCAGGTATTTCATGGAGAACCTTTGTGACAAGAATAACTTGATCGATTACAGCATAGGAATGTCATTTCCTATTAAGAGAATGTCATCCACGTACAAGACGAGGAATACAACAGTTCTCCTTACAATTTTCTTGTAGATACATAGTTCATCCTCATTTTTGATGAAGTCAAATTTCTTAACTGTCTCATCAAAACAGATGTTCTAGCTCCGCGATGCCTGCTTTAATCTATAAATGGATTTAAGCAACTTGAACACTTTTCCGCCGCTCCCACTATCTATGAGACCCTCCGGCTGATCCATATAAACGCACTCTTCTACACTTTCATTTAGAAAAACCGTTTTAATGTCCATCTGCCAGATATCATAGTCATGGTAGGTAGCAATGGCAAGTAGGATCCGAATGGATTTCAGTATAGCCACTGGAGAAAAGGTTTCGTCATAGTCCACTCCTGGTCTTTTACGAAAACCTTTTGCAACAAGTCCAGTCTTATAAGTTTCCATCTGTCCATCTACACCAATTTTTTTTTTGAAGATCCACTTGCGTCCAATGGGTTTTACCCCAGGAGAAGCAACATCCAAAATCCAAACTTTGTTGGTGTTCATGGATTCCATTTCAGATCGCATAGCATCCAGCCATTTATTAGAGTCTCTACTGGTAATTGCCTGCTTAAAACTAGTAGGATCATTTTCTTCTAAGATACAATTCTCTCGATTTCCATCTATGAGAAAACCGTAGTATCTCTCGGGCGGATGAGAAATCCTACTAGATTTGCGGAGTGACTGAGGTTCGTCCGGGGTTATTGAATCCTGAAGTTCCACCAAATCTTCAGTTTCGGTTTGTAGTTCCAGAATTTCTTCCAGTTCTACCATGCTTCCAATAATTTCTTTTGTAAGAAATTCCCTTTCCAAAAAGGTGGCATGGCGAGACACAAACACCTTCTGTTCTTCAGTATGGTAGAACATATATCCCAATGAATTCTTAGCATATCCCACAAACTTACAAAGAACCTATCGTGCCTCCAGTTTTTTCGGATTTTGCTTTTTAATATAAGCCGAACAACCCTATATCTTAATGAATTTAAGATATGGTTTCTTACCACTCCATATTTCATATGGAGTGGTAGGCACGGATTTGGTCGGAACTTGATTCAAAAGATATGCTGCTGTCACAAGATACATTAGAATACTTCTCCTTTATTAAGGTCATCTGGAATTTCTTACAGTTCTCTTTCCCTTGCTCATACTTATGACAGTTTTCACAAGTTTGAGCCGAACAGACGTTCCCCGGTCCAGTGTAATAAACTGGTTCGGTCAAATCATACATTTTATTATCTTGATTAAGGCGTGAATTATGTAACAACCCTAAACTTTCTTTACAAATTTTTTCTAAGATACAGAAAGAACACCTGAGCCTGAGCAGAAGTTATAAATTTAATTTTCTTTTGAACAGTAAGAAATAACTTGTAGCTCATTGATAAAGCCTTGCACTGCTGTGACGTAGCCCCTGTGATCGAATCCCTCCAGCCACATTATCTTTTTATTTATTTTTCTTTTAATCTTTTAGAAACCCAAGGGTTTGCACGTGCACTACACGTAAAATGAAGAGTCACAAATAAAACAAATATGTGAAAGATGTTGCACACACAGACTTGGACAAGTGTCTTCAATCCTAGCCCTACACAGTATCGTTGGCACACAGCTTGCATTCGGGTGATTTTCTTTGGTAGGTGGGACATATTGGATCGTGCCCACTCTTGTATTATTATTCCTGTTGTATCTAGTTAACTCCATTAATCAGAAACTAGTATTTGTATAAGTAGTAAGACTCAGAAAGACTTGTGATTGCGAGACTTTGAGCGATGGGTTTTATGTTCGCTTGGTGGGTTTGATGTCTTGCTTCTTTACATTTTTATTTTGTGTTGATCTTCGCCGTTGGGCGTCGTAAACATATATTCCTGACTTGCGTAGTTGTGATTCTGTCGATTGGCGAAGAGCTAGCTCCCGCTTGGGGATGCCTTTATTGTTATTATGTATATGTGGTTTTGGATCAAAATATATAAAGGAGGTGCTGCCCAAATTTTTAAAAGACGAAACATGTTTTTCAACTAGTATAATCCACTTGCATTTTCATATTCTATTATCTATGCATTTAAGAAAACTTTTGATTGCAGTATACCTTCATTTCAAAACTCCACCTCTTTTATTTTCTTAAAAAGGTTTAGATTTCTGGGTTTCAGCTTACTTAATTTACGTTGCGCCTTTAGACGTTGCGTGAATTAAGTGCCGGTCATGAACTAAATTTCAGGTCGTGACAAAGTTGGTATCAGAGCATTAAGTTTAACCTTGGTTCGAGTCTAGGTTTGACTATGTGGAGTCTGGAGCATAATCTATTTCGGAACCTAGGCTTGACCTTACGGAACTTAGACTTGAATAGGGGGTATTAGACCCGAACTTTCGTTACATAGGTTGACCCTGATTGATGGGGTAGGTAACTTAAGTAGAGTGACGTACCGTGCGTATGTTCCGCGGCATACTTACGATACGATACTCCGCTTAAGTGACATTCGAATGTACATATCTTGAGATCTGTGATTCTCTTCGTTCCCATGATTACATACCCATTTGAGATCCTTGATTTTATTCGTTCCAATGATCATACTCTCATTGATTCCGTTCCTCCTTATGATCACGTATCCATTTTGGGATCTATTGATTCTTTTCAATTCATGCTTGATGTTCCTGTCACCATGGTTTGAGCGCAGATTGAGTTGCTGCTAGTGATGCGGTCAGGACGAGCTCGTCATAGACGAGGACTGACCATCGTGTTTTCTGGTGACATGGGAACGTATCGATCTATTGTTTGTATTGTGACATCTCGTTTGAGGCGGGTGTTCGGTTTTGCACCGGATGATCGGGCCACTGATAGAGGCTACCTGTTGTGAGATGACTGTTGATGTACAGCTTACCTCAGAGTTGTGATGTCGCTTCCAGAGCTTATGAGCTGAGATCGCTGGAGCTTTCAGGCAGAGATGCGACAGAGGATAGCTAGTCTATCTTGAGTTGAGAGATGAAGGTGATTCGTCTGATTTGATGCGCCGACGCAGGCCCAGTTGAGTTGAAGATTCTCAGTATGGAGAATCTTATTCAGATCTAGAGTAGATCGACTCAGGGAGGACGTTGTTCGTTGGATGATCCGATAGGAGCTTAGTAAGTTGATCAGTTTCGGATAGAGGACCTTACCTAGATGCATTGTGAATTGATCGAGAGCGGATGAATAAAGTATATTCCTCCGATGGTTGGGACGAGTTCCCGAGGACGTGTTCGACTAGATATCTTCTACAGGGTGATGAAGATACCAAGTTCGTAATTTCGAGTCTGTGTGAGAGATTCCGGATTGATTGTAGCCGAGAACGAGTGCAGTACGCAGATAGCATGACGTGACGTCGACGTGGACGATAGTAAAGACGAGTGGAACAAGAGGTTCGTGCGAGATGTTAACGAGCTGTTGTCACTCCCCGTTAAGATTAGAGATCTGATATGTATACAGAGGCATTGGGATATGACTGTTTACCGCCGGAAACCAGGAAGACGGGCCGTCTTGCCTGAATCTGGGGGCAGATGCTAATAGGTGCTATCCGTCCACCTCTCCGAAGATACCAAGTTGATTTATTGCACCATATATCGAAGGTTTAAACGGATGCGGCCGATGTAGCAGACTTCGTCAGATCCCCCCTCGTTTGAGGTTTTTTTTATTGTGGTGACGCTTTTCCCTGCAGGCGTAAGTCCCTGCAGTTAATTACGCTACCACATCGCGGTAACAACTTTCTCCTTCTCCAGATGGTCACTTCGTGTCGTGGGTGTTTATTTTGTTTGTGGTTGCCCGTGGATTGTATACGGAGACTAATTTATGTTGTCGCAAGTAGGACGTGGATTAGTCCAAATCCGTATTTTCTTAGATTTGGGTTTGGGGGTTGGGTTTAAGGATACGTTAGTCTCGTTTGAGACTAAGATCAACTTAAACATTTGTTAAGGATATGTTAGTCTAATTTTAGACTAAGATCAACTTAACGGGATCGTTTAGATCCAACAAAAGAGCATTTGGGCTCTATTGTTTAGTTTAGGGATATTACGGTCGATTACCAGTTTAAGGACATGGTGGTCCAAGGTTAAGGACGTCATAGTCCGTGAGTTTAAATACCTCACAGTCAAGGTTAAGGACAACATAGTCCGTGAGTTTAAATACCTCACAGTCAAGGTTAAGGACTGTTGGAGATAGTGCCCTCAGAGTCAATTATTGGATCACAGGCACGTGATTGCAATGATTGAGGGAGGACCTATCCCGGTAGAACAGTCTTACTCGAGATGATAGTATGCTATCTGGTTTATCTTTATCATCGTGTACTGCTTTAGGTAACCTGACAGGTCACTATTGCACGTTGATAGAGCCCCTAGGATTCTTGCTTGACTGCCAGCAGTATGAGGGCGATCATATAAGTGAGAGCTGGAGTCTATAAGCACATCCTTAAAAGGTCCCTAGTCGTGGGAGTTTCGAGACAGGGCATCGATTCTCCAGAATAGACTAGTGTATACAGTCGAGACCTCGACGAGGGGCGGTGGCCGGTCTCACAGGCCACTGGTGTCAGTTGGTTCACCTGAGATGTATACAGGTGCTCATTGGGTTATGAGTACACCGGACAGGACTCGCCGGGAACATGCTAGTTGGTCTTATACCTGACGTCAGATAGCAGTTCCCAGGTGACATGTGTACAGGTTAGTTCATCGACCTGGGGATCGTCATTTGTCTCGTGTGAGTTCCCACTGTACTTTGATTACTACCCTACCACGGCTCAAAGGAGTCGTGCAAACAGGTTTTAGTTGGGTACAGTCCCGAGCCACATGGAGGCAGTGAGCGGATCTTCAGGGGTTCGTCTCTCCCGGTATTGGGGGTGAGGTCGCGCTGTGTCTAGGAGAGCCATTACACGAAGTCCTTGGCCAAGGCAGGAGATTTGCTGGTAGGTATTCCAGTAGTATCTCAGGGTGTTCTGGGCTACACTCCGACACGACTTGTACCGCTTTTGGGGGTCTGACTTTTACCAACCCCCTAGGCCCGACATGCGATGCTCATAGACGAACGGACCGGACTGTACGGATATTGTCACTGACAGGCTCAGTAGGGTGTCAGGATGAGTTCGCTCATCGACGTCCCTTTTGGTCAATAGCTGGTGGCCCGTTACGTATTGGCTTATACCTCTGACGTGCTAGTGGTTAAATCCACAGCCATAGTATTGACGAGTCTTTAGAGTCCACCACACATTCTGTTACTCAGCTTTCGGGCGAAACGCTGTAGAGGCCGTATGGAGATATGGCAGGGTCCGATCAGATACGTGCGGTATTGCACGGATCAGGATCGGACGGTTTGTACTAGAGGCCGTATAGATATATGGCAGGGTTCGATCAGATACGTGCGGTATTGCACGGATCAGGATCGGACGGATATTACTAGCCGGCTTTAGTTTAAGCCGGATCCTAGTTTAGTACAGTGTTGATTTTGTCTCATTGCATTTGTATCCGGGCGGAATACAGATGCGGGTGTGTATGCACAGTATCGGGGTTTTCCTGTAATTTATTACGGGACCAGTTTTCTGGAGTTGCCAGTTTGCATTCCGTTCCGGCCGGTTTTCCTTTGTTCTTTCCCGGCCGGACTTTTCCGATGGAGGGGGTTATTTGCAAGTTTGCAAATAACACTTTGTGGAGGGTTTTATTGCAAAAGTATTGATTATGATATCTTTCATCCATCACTTGCTTTAATGAGATTAGAAAGGGTATGGTTTGGATGTGCTTTTGTAATGATAATGTTTTTGGATGTGGTCACCTTTCTCTTTATCCTACCATCACCTCCCTTCATGCTACTTATTCTTTGCTCCACCATTCTCACAATGACTTGGCCGGCCACATTTTTGTGAGGAAAATGAGAAAATTTCATTTTTGAGCTTGTGGCATTCTTGATCTCATTTGATGCTAGAAAAATACAAGCACCATTTTTCTTCTTGATTCCTCCATCATCTTTCAAAGGCAACATAACCCCAAAGTGAGACATAGCCTCTACACTACACATTCTACAGCATATCTTAGGCATGTCGACTTGCCGGCTTCATGCCCGAGTTGCCTCGGTATTGAGGTGGGAGCCCGTAAAAGATGCAGGCGATGTGGTGCCCTTCCGGCGAGGAGGCGACGACCGGAGTTTCCGCAAGAGATCGGGACGACGACGAGAAGACCGGAGAACTCGGATCACTCGGTATATCTCTTCCCATCTTGTAGTTAGCTAGATCTAGTTTAATGGCCCGATCCGGGGTTTAGTGCGCGGTGGTGCCGGTTTGCTAAGTTCGCAAAATTAAAGTTTATCACCGTTTCCGCATTTGGCCGTCGGATTAACGACCGGGGCGCCGCCGTGCACTTACAGTGGTATCAGAGCCTCGCCATTAACTTCGTCTAGCTTCGTTTGATGTGTTTTTCAGTTCCGATCGACCAAAATTCCAAAAACCCAATTTTAGTTCACATCAGTTTTCTGTTAAAATATTTTGGTGTCCAAATTTTTTTCAGGTTGTAGAAAACTGATGTACAAGAAATTCTAAGACTTCTGTAAAAATTCGACGCAGTCAGTCGACACCTCAAGCGCAGAACCGCAGCCAAACCCCCTCTTGGGCCGCGGTTCCGCCGCACATTTGTGTCTTCACTGTGTCCAAATTTTCCAGTGGCCTTGTGGGCTTATTTTGGGGGTTTTGGGATATTAATATTGGGCCCAGATTTTCTGTGAGTGCTGCAGTATTGCTTGGGGGCCCACTTGTTAATTTTTGATCGATCGGATATTTTAAACACATTATTTCACAGTATTTACATTATATCTGCGACCGTGAATGTCACTCGATCGGTAAATCCGGTCTAACTGCTATAGCCCGGTTAGACGGATTTGCGAACGTGACTTTCACGTTGATGTTCTATGTATTTGCTGTGATGTTGCGGATCGGTCGTGGGGGATAGCCTGGATGCAATGCTAGTACAGTGTTGTTGTATTATGTACATTTGATATTGCGGGGCGAGCGTCCGACATGTGGACTGCCGTCACTGCCTGTTTGTATTATTATTTTGGGGCACGACCTGGTTGCGGTCGATGTACCCGTTGTATGTATATTTTACTTTCTGTACTAGGATTGCCCCGCGGTGGGGTGCACGGATAGCCGGGTTCTGGAGGGCAACAAGCCCGCATCTCATGGCATTGGGACGGAGGGGGCTTCACTCCAGGATTGGCTGGCTATTCGCCGCACTCGTAGGGGGTATAGGATTTCATTGCACAGGCTATCCACACGACCAGGGGAACGTCGGGTTTCAGTAGTGGCTCTGTGAAACCCGGGGATCCCAGATATCTGTATTGTTCTGTGATGCTGTACATTTCTGTAATGTTGCATTTTATTCACGCCTTGAGCGAAATATAATATATTGGTATATATATTAGTAGATGTTGTATATGTTTTTCATCCGCGCTAGTCCAGTCCCCGCTCTGCCGTTAGTTAGCTAACCTAACGGGTGATGACGGGACCCAGTGGCGAATGCGGATGGCATATACGTACGCCAGTATATTTTCGTTCTTTGTGGTGTGATCAATTGATGGGACTGCGTTGATTCGGATCAATGCAAGTTAAACAAACCTATTCTGATGTTGTTGGAACACTTTTCAAAAAGCTGTTATTGCAAGGACGTTCATTTTTGTTTTGCATCGTGGTATTCATTTGGAATATCCTGCTCCTCAGTCGACAAGGCAAGGGCCGAGATCCCTTCACCGGGAGTGACCCCTTGGACAGAAGTTTGCGTCAGGGCATTAACTTCACTATAGCCGATTACTTTTGCTTTGCACCGTGGTATTCATTTGGAATATCCCGCACCCCATTCTACGGGGAAAGAGCCGAGATCCCTTCACCGGGAGTGACCTCTTTAGTAAAGGTTTTCGTCACTATATTTTCTAAAAAGCTATCCGTTCCTTCAACGATATCAAGTTCATTACGTTAAAGGTTTTCGCCAGAAACCATTCGTAGCCCTCCATCATTTCAGTTAATATTCGGTAGTATTCAAGCTATGTATTTTGACCTCACGCCAAGGCTTAGTGTTTGGTAGTTACCGGGTATTTATCTGTTGCATAGATAGATGCGTTGGTTTGGGACAGTCGTACTACTATTTTGGCCTACGTCAAGGGTATGTACGGGTGGGTTCAAATTAACCTGGACAATGATGGGTAGAACTTGACATGTGACTTATGATATTTTGACCTCACGCCAAGGTCATAAGAGCATGGGGTAGAAATCACATCGGGAGTTTCAAAAGAACTGAAACTTGCCAGATATGCGCATACCTTCTGGAGTGTGATACCGTGAGCGGATTCCGTCACGTTATCATGCGATGAGAGTTGGATCCCGATTCCCACTGATGAGTTAGTTTACTCCTCGGGTGACCCCGACTAATTCTTCTTTCAGGTTTGGAGGAGAATTTGAGGTACAGTGGGAGGTTTCCAGATTAGATAAATTGGTAACCATTCTGATCTAGGTTAGAGTGCACGCTGAGTGTTTCTTTTCTCTCTCTCTGGCAGCGACCATTGACCCGACCCTAAGACTATGACTCAGTGACCAAGTTGACCGAACCTTCTTAACACTGGCTTTTAGATTGTCAGGGTTGCAGACCTCATTGCCACTCCTACTTTTACCCTTTTCTCCAGGACACCCCGTATTACTACGAACGTCCACTTCCATTGGACAAAACCATCGTATGGTTAGATACGAACTTGAAGGAATTCGAGGATGGTTTCCGGTTCTGGAGAAAACGGATAGGATTATTCAGTTGTCTTTTCCCTTTCACCTTCTCTCAAGTTGTGAGTACTCCTTGGTTTAGGAGATAGTACACCTATTATGCAAATTGGATAGTCTTCTTCCAAACCTTAGGCTGGTGCCGACCGGTAGGGAATGAAGAAAACCAATTAGCCTAAACGGTGTGCAGAAGGTATTAAGATTAAGACAAAGCAAGGGATTAGTAAGAGGGCAAAGTAAATTGCGACTGATATTCACGACCAAACCAACTATTTCTTCGCCAATCCTAAATCACCTTTGTATTTCTCCAGGACACTCCGTATCACTACGAAGATCCACAGTTTATAGGATACTCCATCGTATGGTTATATACGAACTCGAAAGGAACTTGTTCCAGTTCGGGGATGGATTCTGGTCCAGGAGAAATAGGAATAAGATTTATTCGGTTGTCTTTTATCTTCACCTTCTCTCGCATTGCGAGTGCTCCTAGGACTAGGACAGTACACCCATTATGCTTATTGGATAGTCTTCTTCCAAACCATAGGCTGGTGCCGAACGGTAGGGAAGGAAGAAAACCATTTGGCCTAAGGGGTGTGCAGAAGGTAACGACTAAAGACATATAAAGGGATTTGGAGAGGTGGCAAAGAATTATGCGGTTATAGTTGTGAATCTGGATAATGGTAGAGGCATTACTAGGAATACTAGGATACCCCATCGAAACATTTTCAATGTTTCAGTTCAACTGTGTACTGTCAAAAGAAAACTGATTTCCCGATTAGACACTTGCTCTAGGGTATGTATTTACCAGGTATGATTCTCACATCTGTATGGTTTTACAGATGATGAGTGGGAGTAGGTTATTGGGAATTGGGTGATCATCCTCATTATATCGGGATTCGTTGTAATCGGTGATATTTGAGGAAATCACCTGGGCTGTTTGCCGGTCGGCAAATATTTGGTTTTGAATATCCGCTTTTATGCACCAATTTCAAATTGATATATCTGTACGTCTATTTTCATAGAGTGAGATATACCTTTTGATATTATGTCGATGACATTTACCTATATCAGTGGATGGTTAGGTAAGGAGTATTAAACAGCGGTGTAATTCTTCTTAACCATAAGTACAGTTTTCAACCTACGACACACAGTGAATGAGTTGTTAGACTCGGCGGACTTATACAGAGTATTGTATGTTGTCCAGTGTCCATTAGGACAGAGGGGTTGGTCCTCATACTATATTCTGTTTACTTTTAACTTCTCTAGTTCTTAGACATATGTTTCGTAGAAACATAGGGTCTAAGTTTTGAAGAGTTATAGGTATTTGAATAGAGTAGAGAACCAGGTGTAGCAAGTATCGGGATTCTTCAAAGTGATCGAAGATGTAGATACTTGTGTATGGTATTCAGTTGATAGTAATGATAAAGAGAAATTGCTTCTCTTTCAGATTACTCATAATTGGAGGCATTCCTAAGTTGAGTAACGCTGATCGGTCTCTCTCCATTTAGTTGACATGCACTGGAGACAGCTGCATGATTTGAATCTGGTTCAATTAAATCAGTGCCTCTAGTTCTATATTGGATATAGTACAGTTCATATCTTAACATTGTTAAGGTACGGGAAGTTGTCCGGCTTATGATTAAAACCAGACTCTGGATAACTCAAGGCACGTTTCTGTAATGGCTGTTTGTAGGTTGACCCAGGCTATGACGAGGGTTGACTTTCTACCATAAGAAAGATCAATAGTGATATTGTTCTTGACTCGCCACAGTTTTAATAAAAATGGATTTTTTCAAAAACAGTAGTGGGAGTATGGTAGAACTGGAAGTGATTCCAGAACCGCAAATGATTACTGAAGATTTGATAAGGAACCTAAAGATTCAATCTGATTTGACATTCCATTGGCCACTCCGCAGATAAGGTGGGTAACTTCAGGCACCCGAGAGGTACTCCGGTAACCTCAAAGACGGTGACAGGGAAGTTCTTGTTTACCCACACTTGCCATTGCTGTTGTTCCAGGCTACGAGGCCCGGCAGGAGGATGAGTATAGCGTCGTTCTAAACTAGCTTTAGAAATGCACATCTATATGACTCTGCCAGAGGGTTTTCGTAGTCAGTGGGAGCAGCGGAAGCATTGGTGGACATCAGGCTTATGTCTATTTATAGACTAAAGCAGATATAGCGGAGATAGATCATCTGTTTTTGATGTGACAGTCATAGGTTTGACGTCATCAGAATAGGGGATGGATCTGTTAAGAAGGTAGTAGGGTGTGATGTCCTGGTTTTTGATGACATACACAGAGTAGGAAAGGAAACTCCTATACTACGATCGGTTATACTTTGGTCGTCACACAGTGTTTTCTCCACATGGGACTTGGACATTATATCAGACATACTGGTTACTAGATCTATGGTTTTAGATCTAGGTTTGGGTGGTTTCCCAATCAGGGTACTTTGACAGCATTCTAAGAGTATTTAGAATGGACGACTCCTGGCATGGTAGTGTACCTGCAGGTAATGGAGTCACCCTCTCTAAAGGTGTCTTATAGACTAAAGTAGAGAAGGATGTGCATGATTGGCAGATCACTTGCTTAGGCAATTGAGTCAATCATGAGATGTCAAGTACCACACCAGATTTTGTTCTTGCACTAGATGCAATAAGTTGATATTGATCCAATCCTGGAGAAACAGTCGGAAGCAGTTTTAGAACATAAGTGAATGTTCTAGGGATATGATAACGGCTGCCTCCTTTAGGAGACGGTTATCACTCCAGGCTTCCAAGGTGACATGGACGACAAGGAAGTTGTCAGAGTTATAGTTTTCCCTCTGACGAGGGGCAGTATTCTGGACAGGTGATCCAGGCAGATACTGAGGGAGGCATGGCGCAGGATACTGATTAAGTTCAGTTGACGATACAGCCTAAGAAGTTTGGATTTGGAGTTCATTTATGAGCTAGTTCCCATCAGACATCCAGACATTCTAAGACAGGTATTGCTCATTTCGGGAGATGGCATTCTCCGCGAACTTGAGATTTAGAGAGACATAGAAAGAAACTTCAAGGCGGATCCACTCACTGAGGCTATTCCTCGAACGCAATAGTCTTCCAAACAGGCTTTGTGAGACTGACTAGTAGAGGAATTGGGTGTTCGGTATCACACGGGCTGTGAGTATGCGACATCGCAATAATTAGCCTTGAGTGCAAGTGGGAGATTGTTGGAGATAGTGCCCTCAGAGTCAATTATTGGATCACAGGCACGTGATTGCAATGATTGAGGGAGGACCTATCCCGGTAGAACAGTCTTACTCGAGATGATAGTATGCTATCTGGTTTATCTTTATCATCGTGTACTGCTTTAGGTAACCTGACAGGTCACTATTGCACGTTGATAGAGCCCCTAGGATTCTTGCTTGACTGCCAGCAGTATGAGGGCGATCATATAAGTGAGAGCTGGAGTCTATAAGCACATCCTTAAAAGGTCCCTAGTCGTGGGAGTTTCGAGACAGGGCATCGATTCTCCAGAGTAGACTAGTGTATACAATCGAGACCCCGACGAGGGGCGGTGGCCGGTCTCACAGGCCACTGGTGTCAGTTGGTTCACCTGAGATGTATACAGGTGCTCATTGGGTTATGAGTACACCGGACAGGACTCGCCGGGAACATGCTAGTTGGTCTTATACCTGACGTCAGATAGCAGTTCCCAGGTGACATGTGTACAGGTTAGTTCATCGACTTGGGGATCGTCATTTGTCTCGTGTGAGTTCCCACTGTACTTTGATTACTACCCTACCACGGCTCAAAGGAGTCGTGCAAACAGGTTTTAGTTGGGTACAGTCCCGAGCCACATGGAGGCAGTGAGCGGATCTTCAGGGGTTCGTCTCTCCCGGTATTGGGGGTGAGGTCGCGCTGTGTCTAGGAGAGCCATTACACGAAGTCCTTGGCCAAGGCAGGAGATTTGCTGGTAGGTATTCCAGTAGTATCTCAGGGTGTTCTGGGCTACACTCCGACACGACTTGTACCGCTTTTGGGGGTCTGACTTTTACCAACCCTCTAGGCCCGACATGCGATGCTCATAGACGAACGGACCGGACTGTACGGATATTGTCACTGACAGGCTCAGTAGGGTGTCAGGATGAGTTCGCTCATCGACGTCCCTTTTGGTCAATAGCTGGTGGCCCGTTACGTATTGGCTTATACCTCTGACGTGCTAGTGGTTAAATCCACAGCCATAGTATTGACGAGTCTTTAGAGTCCACCACACATTCTGTTACTCAGCTTTCGGGCGAAACGCTGTAGAGGCCGTATGGAGATATGGCAGGGTCCGATCAGATACGTGCGGTATTGCACGGATCAGGATCGGACGGTTTGTACTAGAGGCCGTATAGATATATGGCAGGGTTCGATCAGATACGTGCGGTATTGCATGGATCAGGATCGGACGGATATTACTAGCCGGTTTTGGTTTAAGCCGGATCCTAGTTTAGTACAGTGTAGATTTTGTCTCATTGCATTTGTATCCGGGCGGAATACAGATGTGGGTGTGTATGCACAGTATCGGGGTTTTCCTGTAATTTATTACGGGACCAGTTTTCTGGAGTTGCCAGTTTGCATTCCGTTCCGGCCGGTTTTCCTTTGTTCTTTCCCGGCCGGACTTTTCCGATGGAGGGGGTTATTTGCAAGTTTGCAAATAACACTTTGTGGAGGGTTTTATTGCAAAAGTATTGATTATGATATCTTTCATCCATCACTTGCTTTAATGAGATTAGAAAGGGTATGGTTTGGATGTGCTTTTGTAATGATAATGTTTTTGGATGTGGTCACCTTTCTCTTTATCCTACCATCACCTCCCTTCATGCTACTTATTCTTTGCTCCACCATTCTCACAATGACTTGGCCGGCCACATTTTTGTGAGGAAAATGAGAAAATTTCATTTTTGAGCTTGTGGCATTCTTGATCTCATTTGATGCTAGAAAAATACAAGCACCATTTTTCTTCTTGATTCCTCCATCATCTTTCAAAGGCAACATAACCCCAAAGTGAGACATAGCCTCTACACTACACATTCTACAGCATATCTTGGGCATGTCGACTTGCCGGCTTCATGCCCGAGTTGCCTCGGTATTGAGGTGGGAGCCCGTAAAAGATGCAGGCGATGTGGTGCCCTTCCGGCGAGGAGGCGACGACCGGAGTTTCCGCAAGAGATCGGGACGACGACGAGAAGACCGGAGAACTCGGATCACTCGGTATATCTCTTCCCATCTTGTAGTTAGCTAGATCTAGTTTAATGGCACGATCCGGGGTTTAGTGCGCGGTGGTGCCGGTTTGCTAAGTTCGCAAAATTAAAGTTTATCACCGTTTCCGCATTTGGCCGTCGGATTGACGACCGGGGCGCCGCCGTGCACTTACAAGGACAACATAGTCCGTGAGTTTAAAGACCTCACAGTCAAGGTTAAGGACATCTTAGTCCGTGAGTTTTAAGACATCACGGTCAAGGTTAAGGACATCATAGTTCATGAGTTTAAGGACCCCACAGTCCGTAGAGTGTTTGGTTGTCGGGACCCGTCACCTCTCTGAAGACGTTAAAGGATTACAACGACAAATATCAGAGAAGTTCAGAGATGTACCCTTGAACAAATTTTGGTTGGGAGATTTATAGTCCAATTTGGGACTAAAGTCTGTTAAAAGGTTTATGAGCATATGGGCTCAGTTGATATGAGTTGAACATTTTATTGTTCTGGCTATTGAGCCTTTATTTAGGCTTGGCCCTTTTAATGATGTTAAGCATTGGGTCCTGACATTTTTTGTCTTGTATTGAATGCAGAACAAAGTATGTTCTGACAGTGCGCCAAGTGGCGCGTCAGGCGCTTTGCGCCAAGGAAAGAGTGCATTGCGCTTTTATCGGGTAGCACACACGAAGAGGACACGTGTTGCTCTTAGCGCTAAGTGCTAGCTTATTAGCGCGATTGCGCTTTTAATTTATGAGCGTATTGCGCTAGTCTGTTGGCGCAACAGTGAGTGACACGTGGCGCACTTGGCGCTGAGCGCCAGCCCATGAGCGCAGTGCGCTGTTTCAGAAGCGCAAAACGCAGATTGTGTATCTGGTTGACATGTGGCAAGTTTTGGCGCTGTGCGCCGGTCCAATGAGCGCAAGGACGCAGTTCATGAGTGCAAGACACTTTTAATAGCGCAAAGCGCATCTGATCAATTCTAAGATCAAAGAACAGATTTATGTTCTTCAAAGGAGGCCTTGCCTCAAGATCCAAGAACAAAAGTTATTGTTTTTATCAAAGGCTCTGCCTTTATAGATCAAAGATCTGTGAATGAAGTAAAAATACTTCTTTTTAGTATTTTTTATGATAGATCTTCTGATCTTTTTATTTTTATCAAAGACCTTAGTCTTTTTTCAGATCTATGATCTGTTTAGAAGAGGGTTCTCTTTTTTTTTAATGAGATGATTTCATCTCTGTTTTTCAAGAACATAGTTCTTTACCTTGAAGATGAAGAACAATCTTCTTTTCTTAAGAGCTTGCTCTTTTTTGCAGAAGGTTTTTTCTCTCTCTTCTTCTGTATTCTCTATCTATTTTTAGACTGAAGTCTAGGGTCCTTTATATAGGGCCAATTGATTTGTTAAATCAGTTTTAAGAGATCTTTCTCTGATTGATTTGGGAATATTTCCCACCGTGATCTTTGATCCTAAGGCTTCTGTTTTACAGAAGATAATCTTCTTGTTTTAGTAAGATTGAAAAATCTTTCCATAACAGAACTTTAGTTCTAATTAATTAATAATTTATTATTAGTAGATCTTTTGATCTGACGGTGGGGGAATTTTTAATTCCAGCGCTGGCGCACTTTACGCTAGCGCACCTACGTTAGATACGTGGCACGCAGCGCAGAGCGCAGTGCAACTTGCGCTGGCGCATCCGTGCTTGATATGTGGCGCGCAGCGCAGAGCACAGCGCAACTGCGCTAGCGCACCTGTGTTCGACACGTGGCACGCTGAGCGCTGGATCTGAAGCGTTGCTTCAACTTTTAAATTTTGAATTTTGAAACAGAGCTTTGCTTTGATTGGAGGTGCGCTGCCTAGGACGTAGCGCTCCTGGTGCTGGCGTGTCTGCTTTTGACACGTGGCGCGCAGCGTACAGGATCTGAAACGTTGCTTCAATTTTTGGATTTTGAAATTCAAAACAGAGCTTTGCTCTGATTGGGGGAAACAAATGCCCCCCCACCGTTGCGCTCACGTGGCGCACACGTGAGTGCAGCGGTGGCAACATCTGAGCCCTTGGATCAACTCAGAAGTTGAAGAGGCAGTTTAGTGCCTATAAATAGGACCTTTGGTCCTTTAGATGATTATCATCTTCTTCTTAAGAATTTTTATTCAGAGCCTTACTCTTCTGTTCAAGAACTTTCAAGAGTTAGAACTCTACCAAACTTAGGTAAAATTAATTTTTTTTAATAAATTAGGGTTTTTACCCATTAACAGAGCCTTGCTCTTCATAGATCTTTGACCTAAAGAAAACCCCTTTAGGGTTTCATAAACAGAGCCTTGCTCTCATGAACCCATAGATCTAAACAGATCTTTTCTTGGGGTTTCTTATCCCATGCATCAGAGCTCTGCTCTTTTGATAATATGTAGATCTTTTGATCTTTTGATGAAGAACTCTTAAGAGTTTTTTCATGGATCTTTAAGATCCCAGAATTTTAATTCTCAAGAATTAATTTTAATTAATCTTTGATGGATTTTCCATCATCATTACAGAGCTAGGCTCTTTAAGGAATTTTATTCCTTCATGACCAAAGTTTAACAAGTGTCACTCTGTTATAGAGCTTTGCTCTCAAAGGGAGATTTCTCCTTTTCCCGAGTGATTTCTTATTCAATGAGATAAATCTTTGAGGATTTCCTCATTAATTGACAGTCTCATCCAATGATAAGGCTGTCTTATTAATTGATACATTGTCATCTGGATTTTGTAGGTTCCCTTTGGTCCCATTTTCACTGCATTGCAGTGTGGTACAAATTTTAAAGTGACAAGCGTCGGGATTTTAAAATTATAATACTAATAATTGAATTCTGTTCTTCTTCGCAGGAGACATGTCTTCCGATCTTTCTTTCCCATTTTTCCGTTCAGAGGGAGGATTCCCTGAGGCACCGGTGGACCGGGAGGTTCTTGCGCTCATTAGAGACTATGACCCGGAATACAAAAACCTTCACCTGTGGGGTAGGTGGTACGACCAGATTATCAAAGGTCGCCGAAGCTTCTCTTGTGCGACGCCGTCACAGCCGATCTCATCGATCTCTTATGAAGATATACCCCCGGTGAACTATACCGTGGAGGTTGTCAATTGGACTTCAGAGGGTCTTCTTCAACCTTCGATTGCCGCCATACCCATGCAGATGCCGGCAGCTTTGGATACTTTGGGGCGGCGTATATGCCAGGGCGAGTCACGCCCTTGGGGACAACCTTACAACATCAGATTGACTCCCCGACACTCGGCTGGGTATTTGCAGTGGGCCAGGTACATTTTGTCGGCGAAGAAAATGCACTTGCTGAAGCTCGGCCTATATCCTGCGGTTTACGCTTCATTGTTCCAATATTCTGCTCCTCCGACATGGTGGATTAAGGCGTTCTTGGAGCAATAGAACATCCCAACCCATACCTTTCTTCTACCGGACAGAGAAGTTTCCATCTCCGTAGAAGAATTTGCTGAGATTTCCGGTCTGCCGGTGAGGGGGGAGCACTATGAGGAGCTGCTCCCTCCGGATGAATACATTTTCGCCACCAAGCCAGTGGTGATGGGCCTAACGCCGAAGAACGCCATTCAGCACCAGTTTCCGAGTCTGATTAAGGTGCTGAATATATACGAGAGTCTCTTCTTGGAATCCGAAGGCCGGGGGTCAGTTTCGCAGACTTCATTGCCCGATTTCTTCGCCAGGAGATTCTATCGCAACGAGGCAAAAAATTTGCCAAGCTCGACGACCCCTTCGGCTTTGGCTTGGACCGTCGACTAGTCTTGGAAGATGATCAAAAGGGCTTTTTCCTCCCTGATGCCGCGATCATTCCTCTGTCAGAAATCGCCGCTCCCGGCATTAACGAGGAGGCGTTCTTCCTTGGGTTTCTTAGGCTGTGGTTGTGCTGGTTCGCGCTCCCTATCCACCCTCGCTATATGAGGCCGTCCGTTTTCTACCCAGTGCATCGAATGTTGGCCGGGATACAAGTGGCTATTGGGATTGCCGGGCTGGCCCACCTGTACCATGGTCTCAGCGTGGCGGTAGATACAACTGAACAGGGGGTGCATGCCGCCAACTTCCCGATGCACTATTTTACTTCGTGGATGGAAATGCACGTGCTCGGGGTATTTGGTATTCATAAAAGGCCCTCGTTTTTCGAGAAGTGCACATTCCCAAGAATTATGCGACCGGTCGACGCTTCTATCGTGAATCCGTCTCAGCGGGAGGCTAGGGGCTTACTTCTTCGTCCGCGCACGATCGGGGCCGTTATGTCTTTCACGGACAAAGTCCTGACAATCGGCCAGGAAACTTCCAAGACGATGCTGGCATTGCGCGACTCTTTTAAGGATGGGGCTTCTGTGTTGAAAGCCCAGGAGATTCTACATCTATACTCCATCCGGCCGGGCTTCCTCGTATTCAGGAAAAATGATGCGGCGCTTTTTATAAGATACAACCCCCATCATTTTGCCCAGCAGCTGAGTTATAACCAGGGGGTTCCACTGGAGGCGTTTTTGGAAGAACCTGCTGCCACCAGAGAGGGAATACAGGGTGCGCTACATCACTTTATGCGCTTGAATACGGGCTTCCATTTCTTCATCAGCGAGCCGAGTTGCATTCCGAGGGCCCTTAATGTACACAGGGCCTGGTATCAACATGCGATGGGCTCTGTCATCAGGGAAGAGAGGCGGCTGCTGCTCGATCGCAAGAGTGCGCCCCCTGCCAGCGATCGCAACGTCCCTTTGAAGTGACAGATCGCTGTGCCCCCTCCGCTAAGAGAGACTGCTGCAGCTGAGCCTCCACGTGTGCTAAGCCCCACGCGTGGATTGCCCTGTGATCCAATGGAGACGGTGGACGTGCCTTCGGTGCCCCGTGTTCCCGTGGAGATGGTAACCGTAACTTCACCCGAATCTGGCATGGGCTCGGATATCGGGACTCGCCGTCCCAAAGTGCCCACGAAGCGCAAGCTGATTCTGGCTGCGACCGGAGCCCGCGCATAGAAGAAGAAAAAGAAGTTGGTCCTCTCCTTTAATGCCGTACTCGGCCTAGAGCCTCAGGCTCCTCTTACCGAGGGCCTAAGTGAATATGGGACCAATGAGGGTCTCTTTATAGCGCCAGAAGACACTGATCTTGATGCCGCTATTGCTGCTTCTGCGCGACTCGCGAGCCACCAAGCGGAAATAGTCGCTCTCGTGCAACGAAGTAGACATTAGTCGCACTTTGTTTTTGCGTTATATTTTTATTTTTATTATCGTGTCTTGACTGAAATTCTTCCTTTTGTAACAGGCTTTACTATTGAAGAGGTTCTGGCGACTTCCCTCAGGACCTTCGAGGAGGAGGAAAGGAATCGTGCTTCATTGGGCATTGGTATGTCTAGGCTCATTGAGTCTTCATTCTCCTTGTTATGTACGATCTAACCCTTTCTTTATCTCATCGCAGGAACCACAATGCCGGTCCCGCAAGGTAACGTAAAGATTCTTCCCGGGCCAGCCACCGAAGTGCCGGCCTCTTCGGCACTGCCGAAGGAGGCAAACCTTGACGGCTCCAGAGGTACCCCTGGATGTGGACGATGATGTCCTGTTAAAGGAGGCTTCTAAAAGGTCTGTTTTGATGGCCCGGGAGGAAGGGAAGCGCTTGAGGCGCACAGCAAGGGAGCGTAGTGCTGGTTTAGCTGTGGGAGCAGGTTCAAGCGCCGTTACCCCTGCTGCTACTCCTTTAGAGGAGTTTCCGGTTGCTTTGTCTACTGCTCACAGACGGGCGGCACGTGCGGCTCGGGAAGAAAACGGCAAATCAACTCCAAGTAATGTGCCTTGAGGCTCCGTTGTCAAAGTTTTAAACTATCAGTTCTCATATATCTTATCTTTGCAGAGCCGAGTCTTCCCGAAGAAGTGGCGGCGACCGCTGAGCCTGAGGGGGTGGTGGAGGAAGTAGCTGCTGAACCCGTGGCGATGGTAGGCGATGTGGCCGTTATTGCTGGGCCCGAGATAGTGGCTGACCAGATAGTCATGATTGCTATGCCCAAAATAGCTACCACTGCCGAGCCTGAGGTGGCGGCGGGTGAGACGGCTACCACGGTCGAGCCTGAGGCAGTGGTGGATGAGACGGCTACCACGGCCGAGCCTAAGGCAGCGGTGGATAAGACAACTGCAATTACTGAGCCTGAGGTGGTGGCGAGCGAAACGGGTACAATTGCTGGGCCCGAGATGGCCGCTTTTTCTCAAGAGTCGGGCACCGCCCTGATCATATCTCTTCCCGCCTACGGTTCTTTGCCGTCTCCTGGCGTCGCAAGCGTGACGACGACTCTCGTGGAGTCAGGAGATGAGGCGACGGGAGGTGAGACCACCCCGATGGAGGAGGGAGACGCCGCTGTTGAAGCAAGTGACGCCCTCATCACGGCTCCGGCTGGCGACTCTTCAGGTAGATTTTAGGTTACCTCCCTTCTTTTTATTCTACAATCTTTCCTAACAAGGTTTATCTTGTTTCTAATGCAGGTGCGGCTAGTGCTGATGTCGAGCTACTCGAGACAGCGCAGTCAGTTACCGCCCTGACGGTGACCACCTCTCTACCTTCTCTCGTACCGTCGCAGATGCTGGAAGGTATGGATTTATGACCCATTAGTCTTATCTCCTGGCTGTATAATTCATGTAGTGACGTTGCGTTATCGCGTTTTTGCAGGAGTCCTTTTTGACCACCTGTTCCAGGTGCTGCATCCCCACTTCTCCTTCCCGTCGGAGATCGCTTCATCCAGTGGCGCCGGTGAATACAGCTTTCAATTAATGCTCTTTCTTTTACCGATAATGAAATTATTTTCGATCCTTCTTTGCCTTGATTGCAGTGCTACAGTTTGAAGGAGGAGATAAGAGATCAGTTGCGCCACTGGCCCTCCCGGCTTTGCCACCTGCTGCAGCTGGTATAGTAAATTCCATTGTTCATGAATCTCTTATATTTCTTGATCCGTCATCTGATTATGATTTGTTTTGCAGCGGTCGCTTCGACTCCAGCCCCGTTCGAGTCCTACATTATTATGCCGGCAGGGCCCTTTTCCAAACGTCCATCCTCGAAGGGCGCCGCGAATAGTTTGCGCCAGTTGAGCGACTATATTGAGGAGCTTGACGTGGAGACTCCTACATATGCTGCGGATTTTGCCGCCGAGGTTAATCCTATACTGGCGACGCTCATGAACTTTCATAGTGAGGGCGTCGTTGAGTCTTGAGTCAGCCACTGCAGGAAAATCGAGGCTTATTTGTATGAGCTCGAGGTCAGATGTCCTGTTCCCGAGGTCCTGGCTGTGAACTCTCAACAGGCTGCGTGGGTCGAGCAGAGCACTCCTTACTTCCGTCATCTTGAACAAGAAGCGGCCTTAAAGCATAAAGAATGTGAAGAGATTTCAAGCGAATCTGCTCGACTGCATGCTCAAGTCGACGCCAATGCTGTGCAGTTGAAAACCATCTTCGAGGGCCTTTTACGATGCATTTCTGATGGGCTAACGCTAAGGCAGAAACTCGACCTCATCAAGCAGGATGCGCAGAGTCTTGAGGCAGCTTGGCGGATCGTTGATGAGCAACTTTTGTCTTATTTACAGCAACGGGCTCAGGTCGAAACGGAGTTGGCCGCGGCAGCTGACCATGACGAGAGGCTGAGGGAAGTGCGTGAGCAATTGATTGGCCTACTTAAGACGCTTCCCTCCCAATAAAATGTATTCATTCTTTTATTCGTTCACATGATGTATTTTGTACCCAATTGCATACATGAATAAAAGATGCATTTCTTTCGCAATGTATTGTGTCATCTTTCTGCTTACTTCTTTCTTTTGTTATCGGTATGTCACCTTAGAAAACATAGCCGGCAGATGATAGGGTGAGCATCTTATTTTGGCTTCTTCGAGGGGTAGTGATGGCTTAGGAGGCAGGTTCAGATCTGCTGCCTAAGACTTTTCAACTTCATGAGCTGTGAGGGTCTCATGAAGACTTTTCTCCCTATGAGTTGAAAGGATCCCGTGAGTGTATTTTCTCCTTAGGAATCGTGAGAATTCCTAAGTGTGTTTTCCCTTATAAGTCGTAAGAATCTTATAAGAGAATTTTCCTTTCTACAAGTCGAGAGGACCCGTAAGCGGTTGTTTCCCTCCTTGTCGAGATTTGACTTTGGAGAGTGTGACCCGTGAATAGTATGCAAGAGTTCATTTTGGATCGACTTGCAGGGCCCCAGTGCTTAGGAAACCGGTTCTTATCCCCATTATCTAAGGCTTTTTCTCACGAGTCGAGACGAATCGAGACGTTCTCGCAAAGACACTAATTTCCTCGCGAGTCGAGACAAATCGAGCATTTCTCGCAAGAATATCCTAACGTCACAGTTAATCTCTGCTCTTTACGACAAAGGTCCGTTAGGGTCTGTGGTACTAGGGTTTTGTCCGTCATACCGTCGCGTTGGCTGATGTATTTCTCGATAGGCAATCTTGCTGTTCGAGTGGCCTTGCGATTGTCGTGTCTCCGATCCCTTCGGGGGCTGGACAAGACGTTTTCAAGCAATCCTCCTAGGCAGTTTGACCGTCGGAAGAGCAAGCGTTAGGAATTTTGCCATGCCGCTTTTTACTTGAGATTAGGCTCATTTTGGAGAGCCCCGATAAGTCATAACCACTCCGCGCTGGTGTGGGATGATCTCCGATAGTCTTTCAGGTTTTATATGAGTTGCCGTCAAGACCCTGAAGTTAGGAATTTGGCCTTCGCTTCGTTTGCTGGCATTGCGTCTGCTGTATCGAGACGAATGTCGCGGTTGTCTCTAGGTTGCTAGTGAACCGTCGAGGTTTGGAACTAGGGATTTTGCCGTTGTTCCCCTCCGAAAGGCGGCGCACAGGACCGCGATGGCCTGACGCTGAGATTCGGGGCAGATGCTATTTGGTTTTATCCGTCCACCTCTCCGAAGATGCCAAGTTGATTTATGGCACCGTGTATCGAAGGTTTAGACGGATGCGGCCGATGTAGCAGACTTTGTCAGATTCCCCCTCACTAGAGGGGTTTTTGATTGTGGGGACGCTCTTCCCTGCAGGCGCAAGCCCCTGCAGTTAATTACGCTACCGCTTCGCGGTAACAACTTTCTCCTTCTCCAGAATTTCACTTCGTGTCGTGGGTGTTTGTTTTGTTTGTGGTTGCCCGTGGATTGTATACGGAGACTGAGTAATACCGTCGCCCGTAGGACGTGGATTCGTCCAAATCCGTATTTACTTAGATTTGGGTTTGGTGTTTTTAGTTTAAGGATGCCTTAGTCGCGTTGCGGCTAAGATCGACTTAAACGTTCGTCAAGGATAAGTTAGTCCTGTTTGAGACTAAGATCAACTTAACGGGATCGTTTAGATCCGACAAAAGAGCATTTTGGCTCTATTGTTCCAGTTTAGGGACATAGTGGTCCATGTTCCAGTTTAGGGACGTGGTGGTCCGTCGCCAGTTTAGGGACGTGGTGGTCCAATATTAGTTTAAGGACGTTTCGGTCCGATATTAGTTTAGGGACGTTTCGGTCCGATATTAGTTTACGGACGTTTCGGTCCGATATTAGTTTAAGGACGTTTCGGTCCACGAGTTTAAGGACCCCGCAGTCCGTATCGATGTGTGGTCGTTGGGACCCGTCACCTCTTTGACGTCGTTGAGGAATTACAACGACGGATGTCAAAGGAGTTCGGAGATGTACCCTCGAACCGGATGTAAATTGATTTAGAAGAGCAATTTTGCTCAGTCAATTTAATTTAAAGACTTATGGCCAAAATTGGGCTAAGTCCAGTTGAAATGTTCAACATTTTATTTGCTTTTGCATTGCATTTCTTTTTTTATTTTTATTTGGGCTTTGCCCAGAAAGGATGCAGGGCATCAATTTGATTTGGGCTCTGCCCTTTTAGGAATGATGCAAGGCATCAATTTTATTTGGGCTCTGCCATTGTATAAAGGATGCAAAGCATCAATTTATTTGGGCTCTGCCCATTTATTGCCTTGCAATTTATTTTGGCCTGTCAGGTCATTTTGATTTGGGCTTGGCCCTTTTAGTAATGCATTGCATTTGTGCAAAGCACTGTTAATCTGAGAATCTTTTAGATTCAAGAACCGATGGTTCAAAAAAAGAAGTGCAAAGCACTATTTGATTTAGATCTAAGAAAAAACAAGTTTTTTCTTGTTTTTCTTATCTCAGAGAACCAGAAGTTCATAAAAGTGCAAAGCACTATTAATTTAAGAACCTTTTAGGTTCAAGAACCGATGGTTCATAAAACAAGTGCAAGGCACTATTTGATTTAGATCTAAGAAAAAGCAAGTTTTTTCTTGTTTTTCTCGTCTCAGGGAACCAATCATGAAAGTGCAAAGCACTATTAATTTAAGAACCTTTTAGGTTCAAGAACCTATGGTTCATAAAACAAGTGCAAGGCACTATTTGATTTAGATCTAAGAAAAAACAAGTTTTTTCTTGTTTTTCTCGTCTCAGGGAACCAATCATGAAAGTGCAAAGCACTATTAATTTAAGAACCTTTTAGGTTCAAGAACCAATGGTTCATAAAACAAGTGCAAGGCACTATTTTTATTTTTTATTTTTATTTTATTTATTTATTTATTTATTGAAGATCCATGATCTTGTTCACAAGAGAAATCTCTCTTCTTTCAAAGGTTTTTACCTTTTTTTTTATTCTTCAAGAGTTCTCAAGAGTTCTCTTCTCTTTTTTTTTTAGCCAGATCTTCCTCCTCTTTGAAATGAGGTCTAGGGTCCTTTTTATAGTGCCCATAAATTAGTTAAAGTTTGTTAAAGAGATCATTCTCTAAGTGATTTGGGAAATTTTCCCCACCGTTGGATCTTTAATCCGAAGGGCTCTGTTTTACAGAAGAAATCTTATTGTTTTACCAAAAACAGAAAAGATTTCCTCAAATCTTTATTCTATTTTTTGCATAACTCCTCAGCGCGTGACACGTGTCGTGCAGCGTTTGCGCAACTGCGCAGACACGTGTCGCGCAATAAAATTTTTTTTTATTTTTTTTTTATTTTTTAAAAAATTTTTTTTTTAAATTTTTTTACTGCGCAGCGCAGTGCATTTTTTTTCCCTCTCTCTCTCTCTTCTCCAGAGCTTTCTCTTATAGAGTACGCTACTTCATTTATTTTAACTTTAATTTTATTTTTAATTTTCAATACAGAGCTTTGCTCTGATTGGAGAAAAACAGAAGTATTGCTTCTTTTCCCCCTTTGGAATTTAAACAGAGCTTTGCTCTGATTGAGGTAAACAAATGCCCCCCCACCGTTGCGCTTACGTGGCCTCCTAACGTGAGCGCAGCGGTGGCAGACTCCGAACCGTCGCGCCATCTCCTGGAAGCTGAAAGGGCACTTGATGCCTATAAATAGGACCCTTGGTCCCTTAGATGATTCTCATCTCTAAAATTTTACTTTCAGAACCCAGGGCCCTGCTCTCTTGTTTAAACACTTTTAAAAGTTCAAACTTTTAGAGAATTTTAGGTAAAAATATTAATTTTAATTAAATTAAATCAATTTTAAGAGCATTGCTATCAATAGATCCCAGATCTAAAGAAGATCCATTTAGGGTTTCACTTAGTAGAGCTTTGCTCTAAGGGGGTCCATAGAAGACTAAGGAAAGCCCTATTAGAGTTCCATTAATAGAGCTTTGCTCTCTAAAAGATTTTCCCTGTATTTTCTCATTTCATTAATGGAGCTTTGCTCCTCCCAAATCATATAGAAGAACTCTTAAGAATTCTTCATGGATCTTGGAACTTAAAGATGTCATTTTATTCCTCAGTGCATTATATCATTTTGCTTAATCAGTCTTTTTGATAATTCTGTCGATCCTCTTTCACAGGAACAATGAACGCCCACATGCATGCTCTTAACGAGATCATCTCTCATGAGGGCATCCGCCGACTTGGCCATTCTCAAAATCGGGAATTCACAAACGAGGAGTGTGCTGAAATAATGAGTCGCTTCGACGCATACGACGGTCCACTGCTTCCCCGACGTTCCTTTATTCTTAAACTTATCGTGGGAGCTATCTGGGAAGCGCTTCCCCTATTCTGTTCCGACGTGCCGCTTAGGGCGTTGGATGCCGCTGAGGACAGGGTGCACTCTGTGTACCTATTGAACTTTATCTCGAAGAGACGGCGAGACAGTCTTATTGACCTCTTGCACGAGGTCTTTCAACAGTCTGCCATACTCGCTGCTTATCGGGGGATGGAAGACATCGAGAGGGACCCTGACGCTTTTGTTCGCGAAAGGAAGCACACTAGGATGGTCCGCGAGGCTTGGAAAGTCATAGATAGGATCGCTTTTGAATTCCCCAATCCATGCCCTGGATCTGAGGTTATTCCATTGTAACTTTCGTTTATTGTTTTTATGACTGTAAGAACTTCGGGCAATATTAATGGAAATTTTTTTATCCCAGCTTGTCTTTATTATATATCTTTTGTCCTGAGTTTTTTTGCTCATGCATGAATGAATGTGTCTTGAACGCTTGATCAAATGTAAATCGGATGCTCTTTCTGTTGCTTTTCCTCTTTCTCAGCATGTCGTCACAATTAGCAGGTAATAGAGTAAGCTTCTTGATTTCTTCACGAGATAGCGAGGGCTTAGGCCGCAGGTTCAGATCTGCTGCCTAAGACTTTTCAACTCTATGAGCCGTGAGGGTCTCATAGAGACTTTTCTCCCTACGGATCGAGAGGATCTCGTAGGCGGGTTTTTCTCCTTAGGAATCGTGAGGATTCCTAAGTGTGGTTTTCTCTTGTAAGTCGTAAGGATCCTACAAGAGAATTTTTCCCTCTTAAGAGTCGAGAGGACTTGTAAGCGGTTGCTTCCCTCCTTGTCGAAGTTCGACGTTGGAGAGTGAGACCCGTGGATGGTATGCAAGAGACCGTTTTGGGCCAACTCGCAGGGTCCCAATGCTTAGGAAACAGGCTTCTTTTATGTCCACTGCCTAAGGCTTTATCTCACGAGTCGAGCCGCCTCGACAATTTTTCACAAGTCGAGACGAATCGAACGTTTCTCGCAAGAACATCTTAACGTCGTATTTAACCTCTGCTCTTTACGCCAGAAGCCCGTTAAGGTTGGTGGTACTTAGGGTTTTGGCCATCGTACCGTCGCATAAGCTGATATAGTCCTCGATAGGCAATCGTGCTATTCGAGTAGCCCTGTGACTGCCGTGTCTCTGATCCCTTCGGGGGCTGGACAAGACGTCTTCAAGCAATCCTCCTTGGCAGTTTGACCGTCGGAAGAGCAAGCGCTAGGAATTTGCCATGCCGCTTTTTACTTGAGGTTAGGCTCATTTTGGAGAGCCCCGATGAGTCATAACCACTCCGCGCTGGTGTGGGATGATCTCCGATAGTCTTTCGGGTTTTATATGAGTTGCCGTCAAGACCCTGAAGCTAGGAATTTAGCCTTTGCTTCGTTTGCTGGCATTGCGTCTGCTGTATCGAGACGAATGTTGCGGTGGGAACTAGGGATTTTGCCGTGGCTCCGTTTGTTTGATGACGTTACGTCTGCTGTGTCGAGACGAACGTTGGGGTGACATCTCGTCTGCTGTATCGAGACGGACATCGAGGTTGTCTCTAGGTTGCTGGTGAACCGCCGAGGTTTGGAACTAGGGATTTTGCTGTGGCTCCATTCGTTTAATGACGTTGCGCCTGCTGTGTCGAGACGAACATTGGGGTGACATCTCGTCTGCTGTATCGAGACGAACGTCAAGGTGGTGACCACTCTGTGCTGATGCGAGATGATCTCCGATTGTCTTTCCGGTTTTATGTGAGTTACCGTAAAGACGTTGAAGCTAGGAATGTGGCCTTCGCTTCATTTGCTTTTTCATGTCTGAATCCCTGCTGGGGGAAGAACGCTGAGGTTGACATTTCGTCTACTGTATCGAGACGAACGTCATGGAGGTGACCACTTCATGTGAGATGGTCTCCGATTGTCTTTCCGGTTTTATGTGAGTTACCGTAAAGACGTTGAAGCTAGGAATGTGGCCTTCGCTTCGTTTGCTTTGGCGCGTCCGAATCCTGTTAGGGGAAGAACGCTGGGGTTGACATTTCGTCTGTTGTAACGAGACGAATGCTAAGGTGGAGTTGGGATTTTGCCGTTACTCCGCTTTGTTTCGACCGTGAGGTCTTTTGTTGACGTTGCATCTGCCTCCAGCTGGACTGCGGAGGAACGCTGTTGTTGACATTGCGTCTACTGTATCGAGACGAATGCTGAGGTGAAGCTGGGATTTTGCCATCGCTCCGCTTGATGGTGTAACATCTGTGTCCTGTTGGAATGAGGAGGCACACCGTTGTTGGTCTCCAGGCTGTAGACGTGGCCATTGAGATTTGGAACTAGGGACTTTGTCATGGTTCCGTTTCGTTGCGATTCTGAGGTCAGTTGTTGACGTCATGTCTGCATCTAGTTGGAGTGAGGAGAAACGCCTTTGGTGATCTTTAAGTTATCGATATTGACGTCGAGACCCTGAAGTTAGGGACCTTCCTTTACTTCATTTGTTGACATCGTGTCTGTAATATTGCGACAAATGTCGAGATGGTCTCTAGGTTATCTATGAACCGTCGAGATTTGGCTTCGCTTTCTGGTGGAACCTGTTGGGAAGGTATTGTTCCCTTTTTATCTGTGCCCCTGGATTATATACAGGGATCGATGTGATTTCACCTGTAGGGCAAAAAGTTTCATTTTTTCATTTTTTTTCTTCTTCTTTCCGCGATGCTCTATCATTTCAGCTTTTTATATCGCGAAAATCGCGCTTGCCCAATCATTTCGGCTATTTTTTGCGGTGCCCAATCATTTCGGCTATTTTTCTTTTTACTCGCTGCTTTTTATTGCGAGTTGCCCAACCATTTCGGCTATTTTTCTTTTCACTCGCTGCTTTTTATTGCGAGTTGCCCAACCATTTCGGCTATTTTGCATGCATACATTTTTACTTGCTGATTTTGTTTGCAAGCTGCCCCATCATTTCGGCTATTTCGTATGCATATATATATATATATTTTTTTTTGACTCGCTGATTTATTTTTTTTTTTTTTTGCGAGTAGGGGATTTAGGATCTGATACCAATCTTGGCATCAGCATCGCTGCGACTGGAATATTGCCAGGAGCGAATCATCATTTGCCGTAAAAGGACTTGGAATTTGATACCGGTCTAGGCATCAGCATCGCTGCAACTGGGATATTGCCAGGAGCGAATCATCATCTGCCATGAAAGGACTTGGAATTTGATACCCCTCTGTCGATCCCGAACAAAGGTGGCTTAGTAAACAGGATTAAGGGTCCTGTCGGCTAAGGCTTTTGACTTCATGAGCCGTAAGGGTCTCACAAAGGTATTTCTCCCTACAAGTCGTGAGGATCTTGTAGGTGTGTTTTCTCCTTGGGAATCGTGAGGATTCCTAAGTGCATGTTCTCTTGTAAGTCGTAAGGATCTTACAAAAGGGTTTTCTCCTTATAAGTCGAGAGGACTTACAAGTGTTGTTTGCTGTACAAGCATATTCCTAGTCACAGATGGGACTTTGTTAGGGAAATATTTATTCGCGCCCGTGGATTGTATACAAGGGTCATTATGAGCCGCTTGTAGGGCAATATCGAAGGTTGTGGGGGCTGCTTAAGAACAGGTAAAGGTTTCTGCAACGTAAGACTTTCAAATCTTATGAGCCGTAAGGGTCCCACAAGAGAGTTCTCCTTACGAGTCGTGAGGATCTCGCAAGTGTATTTTCTCCTTCGGAATCGTGGGGATCCCTAAGTGTGTTGTTCCTTTGTGAGTCGTAAGGATCTCACGCAGGTGGTTTCTCCTTACAGGGTCGAGAGGACCCTATAAGTGTTTCTTAACGAGGTTGCGCCCTTTCAGGTTTTCACAAACACTCGCCGGTAGCCCTGCTGTTTTTACTCACGGAGCCCTTTCGGGTTTTCATCCGTGCCCATTTTGCTTATGGACATACCGTTTTTTTTTATTCTTTTTGTTTTTTTTTTGTTTTTTTTACGAGGTCGCGCCCTTTCGGGTTTTCACGAACACTCGCCGGTAGCCCTGCTGTTTTTACTCACGGAGCCCTTTCGGGTTTTCCTCCATGCCCGTTTTGCTTATGGACATACCGTTTTTTTTCCTTTATTTTCTTCTTCTATTTTTTTTTAATTTTATTAACGAGGTCGCGCCCTTTCGGGTTTTCACGAACACTCGCCGGTAGTCCTGCTGTTTTTACTCACGGAGCCCTTTCGGGTTTTCATCCGTGCCCATTTTGCTTATGGACATACCGTTTTTTTTTTGTTTTTTTTATATTCTCGTCAGCCTGAAAATGCTGCGGTAGTAGTTTAAAAACATTTCGGTCATTTGCAAGTTTTAGGACATTGCGGTCCATCATTAGTTTAAGGACATCTCGGTCCGTTGTCCAGTTTTAGGACGTAGTGGTCCGTTAGGCTTTCTCTATGAATGAGCATGATGCCCCCGGCGTGTCCATATTTTTCGGAGCATGCGGTTGTGGCGGGTTCACCTTCCAAATTTCGGACAACGCGAACTTGCCCTGTTGGTATTGGTCTTCAACCCAGTTTTTGAAAACGTAGCAGTCCTCGATCAGGTGACCCACTGTTTGGTGGTAAGGGCAATAATTAGGATTATTAACGTCGCCTGGCTGCAACGGACGTTTTGGATTCGGCAGATTAATGAGTCTGTTGCGCACTGCCAGCTCGAACAGTCCTCTTGTTTTATCTTGCGGAAACGAGTAAGGACGTTTCAACTTTTCCTGGAGGGATTGCCGCTTGTTGCTTTGGCAAGCAATCGGTCTAGGGTCACCTGATTGTTGGTGAGTGTTGGCGACGAGGGCCTTTTTTCCTTTTCTTTTATCCTTTTTGTTCGATCCTTTGTTTACGGGGCCGAGATTTTTTCCGAGTAGCATGCGATTGCACGGCTGAACGTTCTCGCAGCTTCTCAATTCCTTTATTTTTGAAATAGATTCCCCGATGGAAGAGTTGGGGGTAGCTTCTTCGTCAGAGTCGCTTCCAAAGGTGATAATTTGTGATCCCTTGAAGTCGGCTATATGACAGTCGGCGGCGGCTCTTTTGCGCTCATCTATCGCATTTTTCCGATGTCCACAAGCTTCACACTTTGTCCTGTCGAAGTGTCGCTTTTGAGCGACATACCCTTGCCACCAACAGTTAAAGGATTCGCAGTCTTCGGTAGGATGTATGATCTTCTGATGATATAAACAGAAGTTAGGGTGCATCTCTACCTCAGAGAAAGAATTTTCTTCAGAGGGCGGTAGCTTCATTCCTACTGATAGAGCTTTGGCGAACCGTTTCCTCGTCTTGAATTTGTTTTTACCCGCAGTGTGTGGCTTTTGATTTGACGGGAATACCTTGGTTCTTTCCAGTATGGCCATTTCATGCTCTTGATTGGCTTTTGCTTTCAGATGAATTTCATTTAGGAAGGCATCGATCAACTTGTCTGACGGCCGCGGAATTTCTGTTTCAGGGTCCGCCATTGATTTCTCAGTGCAAGGATCCTCCTCATCATCCGTCAGTGAATGAGAAATCACATGACAAGTCGCTACGTAGTCTTCGGATTCATCCGATAAGTTTTCTCCATCGTTTTCATCCTCGACGAAAGAACAAGTTGCCCCCGGCGTGTCCGTCTTCTTTGGAGAGTGCGGCTGTGGGGGGTTTACCTTCCAGCTTTCAGACAGCGTGAACTTGCCTTGCAGGTATTGATCCTCGATCCATCCCTTAAAGATGAAACAATCCTCAATCGGGTGACTTACCGTTTGGTGGTAAGGGCAATAATTGGGATTATTAAGATCGCCTGGCTGCGACAGACGCTTTGGACTCGGCAGATTAATAAGTCTGTTGCGCACTGCCAGCTCAAACAGTCTTCTCATTTTATTCTGCGGAAACGAGTAAGGACGTCCCAGCCTCTCTTCGAGGGATGGGCATGGGCGCACGTTGTTTTGGCGAATGACCGGCTTTGAGTTGTTCGACCGTTGTTGAGTATTGGCAAAGAAGGTTGCCTTCCCTTTGCCCTTTTCATTCCAAGGCTCTGTCTTTGAAGAAGAAGGCCTATGGCCCATCTGGTCCATTTGGGCTAATTTGTCGATCAAGGCCTGGAAGGTGGTCGGCCTGAAGAACATCATGAATTGCGAGATGGTCGCCTGCGGATCGAGAGTGCCCACAAACATGCCTGCCGCAAGTGCCTCTTCTATGCGTTGTTCGCATTTCGACCATAGGTTTCGCCATCGTGTTGCGTATTGGACCCACGTTTCGCCGGGCCTTATCCTGGCATTTATCAGTGCTGTTATCGGGGTGTGTTCACTAGCACTCGCGAATCTTTGCGTAAACAGCAGTTCCATCTCTGCAAATGTTTTGACAGAGTCGTTAGGCAGCTCCGAATACCATTCAAAGGCTGTTTCTGCTAAGCTGCCGACGAATTGACGTAGCAACAATTTGTCATCGCTTCCAGTATTGCCGCATAAGGCCCTGAATTGAGCGACATGCTGATGCGGATTCCCTGTCCCTTTATATACGTGGAATTTAGGGATCGTATATCCTGGCGGGTAACTGATTTGGTCATACCAGCTCGGATACGGTCGTCCCGTTCTAACAATTTTCCCAGCCGCTTCATTCGCCTGATGAATCCGGATCTGCTGAGCTATATATTCGTCTAGGTCAACTTTGGAGATTGCCTCCTCCTTGGCTGTTGACAGAGCCGGCGGAGGATTTGACGTTTCTCCCCTGTCGTCTTCAAGGACGATCGGAGGATCTTCAGCAGGAGGGTCCGGCTGTAACATCATCCCTACCATATCTTGGAAGAGGAGCGCCATCTGTTTTATGTTAGCCGCTTGCTCTGCAGCTTCTTTGTCCCTCTTTTCGAGGACTCTGCGTAAAAAGTCAGCGTCGGTTTCTTGTTCTTGACGCTCATCCGAAGACATTTCAGAGCTTTCTTTTGGTTCAGTGAGTGCAGCCATTGTAGTCATCATTTCCTGAAGCTTTTGTTGTTGCTCCTGGGCTTTCGTCACGGATCGGGTGAGCGGTCGGTGGCCCGTAGAAGTGCGGCTTTCATCCTTTCCAGAAGTCATATAAACAGTGTGCACCACCATGCCCCCAGATTTGGGGCGTTTATGTTCAGCGCTTTTACGCTTCGCCATGTTCACTGGGGCTTTTTGCGGCCTCCTTTTTTGAGTGATTGGAGTTAAGGGAGCCGTTGTAGTGGGCACCCAAGTAGCTTTTGCTTTTTGTGGTTTGACAGAGTAATCCTTCCCCTGCCGAACCTTCATCTTTTTCTGTCGTCGGAGGCAGTCTTGATCGATCACCGACTCTTGGACCCGTCGCCAGACTTTGTAAATTTTAGAGGACAGCCGTTGGGGGGGCTGCTCTAACTTCTTCTCTGGAGTATTCTCCACAGGTGAAGGAGTTCGTTTCAACATCGCAGTAGGAGAGTTTCTGCGCACCTTGTTGAGCAGTTCAAAGCTGTTCTTGGTTGGAACAGCAGTATCGATCCCAACCATTAGAGTTGGACGAGTAAGTCCAGAGGGGGAGTTGCCCCCAGCCTTCCTAACTCGGCGCCAGTAGCGACGTCGAGCGTGTCGTGCTGATGTAGTTGTTTCAGCTATATGGGTGACCTTCTCATGCCCCCTGTGTTGGTCAGAATATACTGGTACCAGCTTTTTAAAGATCGACGTCCGTTGAACGGGGACGGCCAACTTGTCAGAAGCGGACTTCTGAACATGGGAAGCAACCTTGGTGATTTTGCCAGGAACGGGAGTTGGAATGGCTATCCGCTTCGGGATAACGCCTTCTGGTATGGCAGGCTTCTTCATGGGCCTGATGGAGCTCTGGCCTAATCCATTAAACCCTGAAGCAGTGGAATTGGGTGACCTGTTGAGTGGGGTCGCGGCAGTGGTAAGTCGATCGAAGACCAACTTCTTTGGAGCTTCTTGCAATGTCATTGTGGCATTGAAGCTCAATGGTGGGAGCATGGTCTCGAAGAATAACCCAGTGGTGGCTTGAGTTACCTGCTCCACTGGTATCTTGAAAAGAGAGGCCGCTCGGGGCCCATAAGTCACTCCTCCAGCAATGACGGAGCGAGAGTTATCGCTGCGGGCGGTGCAGTTTGAAGCCATCGATTTTCTGTTTTCTGCATAAAGCAAGACACCAAATCTTAGTACCTTGAATCCACAGGCAATCACAGCAAACCGCGATTTGTTCGCGAACGCGACACACGAAGTGTGGAGTGGAAAGAGGAAGAGGTCCCACCGGGCGTGCCAGAATCTGTTCCCCTCCGAAAGGCGGCGCACAGGACCGCGATGGCCTGACGCTGAGATTCGGGGCAGATGCTATTTGGTTTTATCCGTCCACCTCTCCGAAGATGCCAAGTTGATTTATGGCACCGTGTATCGAAGGTTTAGACGGATGCGGCCGATGTAGCAGACTTTGTCAGATTCCCCCTTGCTAGAGGGGTTTTTGATTGTGGGGACGCTCTTCCCTGCAGGCGCAAGCCCCTGCAGTTAATTACGCTACCGCTTCGCGGTAACAACTTTCTCCTTCTCCAGAATTTCACTTCGTGTCGTGGGTGTTTGTTTTGTTTGTGGTTGCCCGTGGATTTTATACGGAGACTGAGTAATACCGTCGCCCGTAGGACGTGGATTAGTCCAAATCCGTATTTACTTAGATTTGGGTTTGGTGTTTTTAGTTTAAGGATGCCTTAGTCGCGTTGCGGCTAAGATCGACTTAAACGTTCGTCAAGGATACGTTAGTCCTGTTTGAGACTAAGATCAACTTAACGGGATCGTTTAGATCCGACAAAAGAGCATTTGGGCTCTATTGTTCCAGTTTAGGGACATAGTGGTCCATGTTCCAGTTTAGGGACGTGGTGGTCCGTCGCCAGTTTAGGGACGTGGTGGTCCAATATTAGTTTAAGGACGTTTCGGTCCGATATTAGTTTAAGGACGTTTCGGTCCGATATTAGTTTACGGACGTTTCGGTCCGATATTAGTTTAAGGACGTTTCGGTCGACGAGTTTAAGGACCCCACAGTCCGTATCGATGTGTGGTCGTTGGGACCCGTCACCTCTTTGACGTCGTTGAGGAATTACAATGACGGATGTCAAAGGAGTTCGGAGATGTACCCTCGAACCGGATGTAAATTGATTTAGAAGAGCAATTTTGCTCAGTCAATTTAATTTAAAGACTTATGGCCAAAATTGGGCTAAGTCCAGTTGAAATGTTCAACATTTTATTTGCTTTTGCATTGCATTTCTTTTTTTATTTTTATTTGGGCTTTGCCCAGAAAGGATGCAGAGTATCAATTTGTTTTGGGCTCTGCCCTTTTAGGAATGATGCAAGGCATCAATTTTATTTGGGCTCTGCCATTGTATAAAGGATGCAAAGCATCAATTTATTTGGGCTCTGCCCATTTATTGCCTTGCAATTTATTTTGGCCTGTCAGGTCATTTTGATTTGGGCCTGGCCCTTTTAGTAATGCATTGCATTTGTGCAAAGCACTGTTAATTTGAGAATCTTTTAGATTCAAGAACCGATGGTTCAAAAAAAGAAGTGCAAAGCACTATTTGATTTAGATCTAAGAAAAAACAAGTTTTTTCTTGTTTTTCTTATCTCAGAGAACCAGAAGTTCATAAAAGTGCAAATCACTATTAATTTAAGAACCTTTTAGGTTCAAGAACCGATGGTTCATAAAACAAGTGCAAGGCACTATTTGATTTAGATCTAAGAAAAAGCAAGTTTTTTCTTGTTTTTCTCGTCTCAGGGAACCAATCATGAAAGTGCAAAGTACTATTAATTTAAGAACCTTTTAGGTTCAAGAACCGATGGTTCATAAAACAAGTGCAAGGCACTATTTGATTTAGATCTAAGAAAAAACAAGTTTTTTCTTGTTTTTCTCGTCTCAGGGAACCAATCATGAAAGTGCAAAGCACTATTAATTTAAGAACCTTTTAGGTTCAAGAACCAATGGTTCATAAAACAAGTGCAAGGCACTATTTTTATTTTTTATTTTTATTTTATTTATTTATTTATTTATTGAAGATCCATGATCTTGTTCACAAGAGAAATCTCTCTTCTTTCAAAGGTTTTTACCTTTTTTTTTTATTCTTCAAGAGTTCTCAAGAGTTCTCTTCTCTTTTTTTTTTAGCCAGATCTTCCTCCTCTTTGAAATGAGGTCTAGGGTCCTTTTTATAGTGCCCATAAATTAGTTAAAGTTTGTTAAAGAGATCATTCTCTAAGTGATTTGGGGAATTTTCCCCACCGTTGGATCTTTAATCCGAAGGGCTCTGTTTTACAGAAGAAATCTTATTGTTTTAACAAAAACAGAAAAGATTTCCTCAAATCTTTATTCTGTTTTTTGCATAACTCCTTAGCGCGTGACACGTGTCGTGCAGCGTTTGCGCAACTGCGCAGACACGTGTCGCGCAATAAAATTTTTTTTAGTTTATTTATTTATTTATTTTTTTAATTATTTTTTTTTAATTTTTTTACTGCGCAGCGCGCAGGTGCGCGCGCTGCGCAGCGCAGTGCATTTTTTTTCCCTCTCTCTCTCTCTTCTCCAGAGCTTTGCTCTTATAGAGTACGCTACTTCATTTATTTTAACTTTAATTTTATTTTTAATTTTCAAGACAGAGCTTTGCTCTGATTGGAGAAAAACAGAAGTATTGCTTCTTTTCCCCCTTTGGAATTTAAACAGAGCTTTGCTCTGATTGAGGTAAACAGCCGTGGCTCCGTTGTTTGATTGTCGCATCTGAATCCTGCTGGAAGAAGAACGCTGGGGTGACATCGCATCTGCTGTATCAAGACGAACGTCGAGGTGGTGACTACTCCATGTGAGATGATCTCCGGTAGTCTTTCAGGTTTTATATGAGTTACCGTCAAGACCCTGAAGCTAGGAATTTGGCCTTCGCTTCGTTGTTCTGGCGCGTCCGAATCTTGTTGAGGAAGAACGCTGTAGTGACATTTTGTCTGCTGTATCGAGATGAACGTCGAGGTGGTGACCACTCCATGTGGGATGATCTCCGGTAGTCTTTCAGGTTTTATATGAGTTGCCGTCAAGACCCTGAAGCTAAGAATTTGTCCTTTGCTTCATTGTTTGATTGTTGCGTCTGAATTCTGCTAGAGGAAGGACGCTGTTGATGATCTCTAGGCTATCCTTGAACCGTCAAGATTTTGGCTTCGTTTTCTGATGAAGCCTGATGGGATGATATGGTTCCCTCTTTATTTGCGCCTCTGGATTGTATACAGGGATTGATATGATGTCACCTGTAGAGCATAAATTTCATTTTTTTTATTTCTTTCCGCGACGCTCTATCATTTCAGCTTTAATATCGCGAAGGTCACGATTGCCCAATCATTTCAGCTATTTTTCGCAGTGCCCAATCATTTCGGCTATTTATTTCATTTTTACTCGCTGCTTTTTATTGCGAGTTGCCCAATCATTTCGGCTATTTATTTCATTTTTACTCGCTGCTTTTTATTGCGAGTTGCTCAATCATTTCAGCTATTTATTTCATTTTTACTCGCTGCTTTTTATTGCGAGTTGCCCAATCATTTCGGCTATTTTGCATGCATACATTCTTACTTGCTGATTTTGTTGCAAGTTGCCCTATTATTTCGGCTATTTCGTATGCATGTGTGGCTCACTAGCTTCTTGCTGCAAACCTGGGATTAGATACCGATTTCGGCATCAACACCGCTACAACTGGAATATTGCTAGGAGCGAATCATCATTTGCCTCTATCGATGTCGAACAAAGGTGGCTTAGCGAACAGGGTTAGGGTCCTATCGACTAAGTCTTTTGACTTCATGAGCCATAAGGGTCTCATAAAGGTATTTCTCCCTACAAGTCGTGAGGATCTCGTAGGTGTGTTTTCTCCTTAGGGATCGTGGGGATCCCTAAGTGTATGGTCTCTTATAAGTCGTAAGGATCTTACAAGAGTGCTTTCTTCTTATAAGTCGAGAGGACTTGCAAAGGGCTGTTCACCGTGTAGACATATCCCTAGTCACGGATGGGATTTTGTTAGGGAAATGTTTATTCGCGCCCGTGGATTATATACAAGGGTCAATATTGAGCCGCTTGTAGGGCAGTATCGGAGGTTGTGGTGGGCTGCTTAAGAACAGGTTCAGATCCCTGTAGCTTAAGACTTTTGAATCTTATGGGCCGTGAGGGTCTCATAAGAGGGTTCTCCCTACAAGTCGTAAGGACCCCGTAGGTGTAATTTCTCCTTAAGAATCGTGGGGATCCCTAAGTGTGTTGCTCTCTTGTGAGTCGTAAGGATCTCACGCGGGTGGTTTCTCCTCATAAGGTCGAGAGGACCCTGCAAGTGTCTTTTAACGAGGTTGCGCCCTTTCGGGTTTTCACAAACACTCGCGGTAGCCCTGCTGTTTTTACTCACGGAGCCTTTTCGGGTTTTCATCCGTACCCATTTCGCTTATGGACATACCGTTTTCCTCCCCCCCTTTATTTTTTACCACGTCAGCCTGAGGATGCCGCGGTTTGGTAGTAGTTTAACGACGTTTCGGTCATAAGTCGACGCACGATTATGCAGCTAGATTTTGCCGCGAATCTTCGCATGTTTTTTGTCGGAGGTAGATTCCTTGAAGAGAGGGCTGAGGGTGATTCCTTCGTCAGAGTCGCTTCCAAAGCTGACAACTTGCGATCCCTTGGTGTCGGCTACGTGACAGTTGCCAGTAGCTCCTTCGTGCTCATCTGTCGTGCTTTTCTGTTCTCGACGAGCCTTGCACTTCACACGTTGAACGTGTCGTCGATGGGCAACATATCCCTGCCACCAGTTTTTAAAGGCTATGCACTCCTCGGTAGGGTGCGCAATCTTCTGGTGGTATAGGCAGAAGTTAGAATGTATGTCTGCTTCCTCAAGACGTATATTGCCAGGGGAACTTCCTTTGAGAGAGAGCAACTTCATTCCTATTGCCAAAACCCTAGCGAATCGTTTCCTCACTCTAAGCTTGTTTTTGCTGGCGGGGGGGATGCTTTGCTCCAGTTGGGGTGTTTCGACCTTTTTCTCCGGTCATCGGCGTTTGTCTTTTTCGAATATACCCAGTTCACGCTCTCGATTGGTTTTGCTTTTCTGACGGGCTTCGTTCAGTAGCAAGTCGATCATCTCATCAGACGGCTCCAAGGATTTTGGCTTCGATCCTGCCCCCAGTTTCTCGGTGCAAGGAGCTTCCTCATTGTCTATTGACGAGTGAGAGATCACATGGCAGCTTGCCACGTAATCCTCAGATTCACTCGACGAGTCTTCTCCATCATCTTCATTCTCAATGACGTGGCTGAGAAACTCTTGAAGTGTGATTGGAGTCAGCGCCTTCTGGTTATATTCTTCCAGCGCGTCAATCTGCTTTTGCAGGTCCGTGCGCTTGTTATCAAGCTTCACGGGCTTTTGGGTTTTCTTCTTCTTCTTCGAAGACATTGACGGCTGGATGGAGCGCTTTGACTAACTCCACCAATTTTTATAGTCGGGCGCAGCTTCAGCATCCCCTCGATGTTCTCGGGTTCCAGTGGATTTTTCCACCTGATTGCCGGGCACAATTGGAGATCCTTCAGCATTCTTTTAGTTTTGGCTGAAAGGGCGACCTCCCACTGAGTTTCTTCTATAAAAGAGCACGATGCCCCCGGCGTGTCCACCTTTTTAGGGGCGTGAGGTTGCGGCGGTTTTGTCACGCCCCGCTTCCCAGAGTACGCTAAGATGGGCACGTGATATAGCCAACCATGCTACCCGTGGATGGGAAAAATACTTCCACGGTCACATTATGGCTGTAGAGATATCAAGGACAGGAAAGTAAACTAAACTATCTAGTACATGTCCATGAGCCAGAATAAATGAGTCAAGAAATGATAATATGCGGAAGTAAAAGATACAATAAATGAAACACCTGGAAAGTAAAATTGCATACCAACAGGATCTTCACCGCTTGGTCTAACAGCGGCAATACTCCTGATCAGTCTGCAACAAAGATAGAGGATCTGGGCCATGCAAAACCCAGACGTCAGCGCGTCATAACATCAAACAATAATATAAACATGGGGTAGCAATACATGCAAGTATTAACATAAATGGTAAACAAGCATAACAGTGATACAAGTAAGGACAGTGGGGTAGTGTGTAGTGAGTTATCTAAACTGGTCTATCGGGTTAACTACTCTCAAGTCTTTGAAATCAATTTGATGAATTATCGATGTAACTCAATAGTATCCCGTGCATGCCCGGGACCACGGTCTAAGACTCTCGGGCTGAAACCGAGACATGCCGCTAGGTACTAAAACAAGAAATATGTAAAGACGAACGATGTCAGCAGCATCATCCCAAGGCTGGCCTAGCCTCTAAAACTGATCGGTATAAGCAAGCAACTGTCGAGTTACAAGTCAGGTTTCATCATTGTTTTCCCCATACCCCCAAGTTATAAGTGTTCAAGTCATGTATTCAAATAATCTGGAGCTAATGCCAACACAGGATCAAGCAGGTACAGGTTTGTCTGGATAGACAACAGGAACGGTCCGTGAGGACAACAGGTCAGGTTTGTTGGCATTAGACACAAGATCAGGTAACAAGTAAGACCATGGTACATCAGGTCAAGCCTGGTAATATATAAAGGTGTCATGTTATGTCAAGAGTTGTACGGTACCATGGCGGGTCAAGTAATATGTGTAGCAAGTCATGTCAGGGTGTACAAGATATCATGTGGGTGCTCATCATCAAACTAGCATAATCATGGTTATAAATAAACAAGCATGTGTACTAATAGAATCAACAAACTGAAACTTGTAACGTGAAATACAATCAGGTACAGATTAAGGTATGTAGATGCACGGTTATCAGTTGGGTTTAAGGGATAGTTTCAACATTACGTGGATACAGTATAACAAATATAGATGTTAAATCATGTTAGTATGTATTAAGTAATCTAGAGATGCCATGATATGTATAATATGTTCAATGGATGCAATTATAGCTAGAACAGGTTAAAGATGCACACGGGTGTCCAATGAAGTAAAACTATAGAAAGGGTACCATAGACTATGTAAATATTTATTATGTGAGTTAGCATATAGATGTGGTTACTAAGTGTAGTACACTAAAATGCAATGGTTATAATTTGAGTTCCGAATCTGAAGTTATAAACGGAACATCGAACGGTTAAATTGAAATAGGTGACTTTGCATTCAATATATAAGTTTAATATTTAAATAATAGTGGTAAACTCATACAGATAGCATGTAGCAAGTTTCACTTGCCTGAACGGATATCAAAGCGGTACGTGCCACGGTGGATATCGGGAAAAACGTCGCGATATGTCCACGCGAGCACAGAACAAAACCAGGTATAGCAAGAACACGATCACGCTATCTGGAACGTCCCCAGGGTCATCCGGATCAACAGCGATGGGCACGGCTCCGTCGATCACCGGAAAACGCGTATTCATGAAATCAAGAAAAGGAGAATAAGAAGAAAAGAAGAAGAACAAGAAACTGTAAGTCCATGCTACCTCTCCCGGTACTTTCGGGAATGCGGAATTTGGTAAAAAACGATTTTCTTAAAGATGGTAACATGGACCTAAAACCCGGATCTTGGTTAAACATCTATCTAACAACCTAACTACGAGTTTCTAGTTACTCGGTTAGGGGGTTATACCTTGCTTGTCTTGAACTCCTTCGTCTTCAAGCTCCGATGGTGGTCCGGATTGGCTTCTTCCCGTCGTCTCCGTACGCCGAAGATAGATCCACCTGAAAGCTCCAACCTTTAGCTCCTTCTTCGTTCTTTGAAGAAACTAGTTCACTTGGTTTGCTAAACCTAGTGAACTAGAATGAGTAGAGAAGAGTTTGTATGGGATTTTAACTATGGTTCTTGATTCTCAACTCATGAGACAAGAGAACCATAGAATCAAGAGAGGGAGCAAGAGGTTGAGGGTGAGAGCAAAAACAAGAGAGCTCAAGAACAAGAGAGAGAATGAGCAAGAAAGAATGAGCAAGTCTTTTGTCTCTCACCCTCTCATAATCCAAAGTCATGATAACTCATCATACTAAAAAAAGTCTTATGTGATGGTTGAAGCAACCATAACCATATCATTTCATGCACTCATTTTTCACAAATGAGCAAGCAAACAAAAGTCTTTGCCATGAAATGATGGCTATGGTTATCATGATGGTCAACTAGTCAAGCCTAGTCAACCGGTCAACAAAGTCAACAAGTCAACAAAAGTCAACAAGTCAACAAAGTCAACAAAAGTCAACAACCATGTCACCATAATACTTAATTAATATAATAGTTAATCACATATCATATTCTCATTAGGGTTGAGCAAAAAGTCAAATAGTCAACGGTCAACTGTCAACAACCCTAATGAGAATCCGCTACCTCTGCCTCCCTGTCAACTGTGCATACACACCCGCATCCGCGTTCCGAGGAACACGAATGCACACTGGATAAATCCAATCCCAAAAGGTACACTAGGATCTGGCTCAAACCAAAGCCCGCTAGTGTAAACTGTCCGGACACTGTACGTGCACAAGTGCACGGATGTGACCGAACCCTGTCGCAAAACCATGCGACCTGTCGCAATACCATGCGACCTCTACTCTTTTGCCTAAAGGCGAAAAGCTTTCTGTGTGGGACTCTAAAGACTCGACACTACGCTGGCAGTGGGTTTAACCACAGACCGCAAGCGGCACTAGCTGTGCGTAACGGTCCCCAGGTAATGCCGACAAGAAGACCGACGAGGCGAAACCCATCTGAACTCCTACTGAGCCTGAGTGTGACATTCTCCGTACAGTCCGGTCTGTTCGTCTGATACATCGCATGGCGGGCCTAGGGGGCGGTAAACGTCAGTCCCCCAATAGCGGTACAAGTCGTGCCGGAGCGAAGCCCAAAACACCCTGAGATAACACTGGAAACCTACCAGTATATCTCGTTTGCCCTGGCCAGGGACTACTCGTGTAATGGCTCTCCTAGACACAGCGCGATGTCAACCCCCAATACCGGGAGAGACGAATCCTGTCTAACCGTCACTGCCTCCAAGTGCTTCGGGACTGCACCCAACCACTACCTGTTTGCACGACTCCTTTGAGCCGTGGTAGGGTAGTGATCAAAGTACAGTGGGAACACACTCGAGGCGAAGTGACAGTGTCAAGTCAGCGGACTAAGCTGTACTCATGTCACCTGGGAACTGATAACTGACGATAGGCATAATACCAACTAGTCAGTTCCCGACGAGTCCTGTCCAGTGTACCCGTAACCTAACGAGCACCCGCATACTATCTCAAGTACGACGTACTGACGGCTGTGGGACAGACCGTCTCCCACACTGGGATGAGAAGCGCATGCGCTGGTCTACTCCGGAGTATCGATGCCCTGTCTCGATAGTCCTGCGACCAGGGACCTGCATAAGGATGTGCTTATAGATTACCCAGCCCCACTAGTGTGACGGCCATCACATCGCTGGTAATCAAGCAAAGATCCTAAGGGCTCCACTAATGTGTATAGGCGATATACAAAAATAAACACATGTACACATTGAAGTAGAAACAAACCAAGTAGCATACTACTATTTTGAGCAAGATTGTATATACAAGGTGAATATCCCAAGCTTCCATTAAGTAATATACAAACTAGTATGATACAGTAATGGCCTCTAGGGCATTTACACTAACAATCTCCCACTTGCACTAAGGCCATGTACTGGCGTATCGAAGACCTATCATCTCGATCAGCCACTCGAACTGAGTCTGGGGCAGGGCCTTGGTGAATGGATCTGCAGTGTTATCTTCTGAAGCGACTCTCCGAACCTCGATCTCCTGGCGATCTACGATCTCCCTGATCAGGTGATACCGCCTCAAGATGTGCCTGGATCTCTGATGGGACCTGGGTTCCTTCGCTAAAGCTATAGCCCCGTTGTTGTCGCAATACAGAGGTATTGGATCAACAATGGACGGAACCACCTGAAGTTCTTTCAAGAACTTCCTCATCCAGACAGCTTCTTTTGCGGCATCAGATGCAGCGATGTATTCCGCTTCCATCGTCGAGTCTGCAACGGTTTCCTGTTTGGAACTCTTCCAACACACCGCCCCTCCATTGAGGGTAAAGACAAAACCCGACATGGACTTGGAATCATCCTTGTCACTCTGGAAGCTGGAGTCAGCAAAGGCCTCGATCTGGAGGTCTTTTCCGCCATACACCAAGAACATCTCCTTAGTCCTTCTCAGGTACTTGAGAATGTTCTTTACCGCTATCCAGTGTTTCTCCCCAGGGTTTGACTGATACCGGCTTACCACACTCAGTGCATAAGCTACATCCAGTCTGGTACACAACATCGCATACATTATAGAGCCTACCGCAGAAGCGTAGGGTATAATAGACATGCGATCCCTCTCCAAATCAGTCTTGGGAGACATCTCTTTAGAGAGGGTGATCCCGTGACAAGCCGGTAGGTTACCGCGCTTGGAATCTTCCATACTGAATCTTTTCAGTATGGTGTCGATGTACCTGGACTGAGAAAGTCCTAATATCCTCTTGGATCTGTCACGGTAGATCCGGATACCCAGAATGTATGAGGCATCACCCAGGTCTTTCATGGAGAACCTGTGTGACAAGAACCCCTTGACAGATTGTAGCATAGGAATGTCATTTCCTATTAAGAGAATGTCATCCACGTATAAAACGAGGAATACTACAGTTCTCGCTACAAATCTACTATAGATGCATGGTTCATCTGGATTTTTGATAAAGCCAAATTCTTTGACCGTCTCATCAAAGCAGATGTTTCAACTCCGCGATGCCTGCTTTAGTCCATAGATGGACTTAAGCAACTTGCACACCTTTCCGCTGCTCCCACTCTGAATGAAACCTTCTGGCTGGTCCATATAGACACACTCCTCTAAATTTCCATTTAGAAAAGCTGTCTTTATGTCCATTTGCCAGATCTCATAATCGTGGAAGGCAGCAATGGCAAGAAGGATCCGAATGGATTTCAGCATGGCTACTGGAGAAAAGGTTTCGTCATAGTCCAAGCCAGGTCTTTGACGAAAACCCTTTGATACCAGCCTAGCTTTATAGGTCTCAACCTGTCCATCTACACCAATCTTCCTTTTGAAGATCCACTTGCATCCTACGGGTTTTACCCCGTCTGGAGCAATGTCCAACGTCCATACCTTGTTGGTGTACATGGACTCCATTTCGGTCCGCATTGCATCCAGCCATTTCACCGAGTCAACGCTCTGAACGGCCTGCTGGAAGCTAGTAGGCTCATCATAATCTATGATGCAATCCTCTCTATCCCCGTCTATGAGAAAACCGTAGTATCTTTCGGGCGGATGAGTCTGCCTACTACTCCTGCGGAGCGGCGTAGGAATGTCCAGTTCTTTCGAACCCTCTGGTTCCACTAAACTTTCAGTAATAGTCCGTGGTTCTGGAATTTCTTCCAGTTCTACTGCGCTCCACTTATTTCCTTTTCTAAGAACTGGTGTTCTAGAAAGTGGGCATGACGAGAAACAAGAACTTTTTGTTCCTCTTCGCAGTAGAAGAAATATCCCTTGGAATTCTTTGGATATCCCACAAACTTGCACAGTACTGAGCGTGCCTCGAGCTTGTCCGCATGCTGTTTTTTGACAAAAGCTGGACTTCCCTATGTCTTAATGTGATTAAGATGGGGTCTCTTCCCACACCACATCTCAAATGGCGTGGTAGGCACAGTCTTAGTGGGAACTCGGTTCAAAAGGTATGCGGCTGATTCTAGCGCATATCCCCAGAATGATCGCGGTAACTCAGCGTTACTCATCATGGACCGCACCATATCCAATAGGGTGCGGTTCCGTCTCTCCGATACACCGTTATGTTGCGGGGTGTATGGAGGAGTAAGCTGAGAGAGAATTCCGTTCTCTTTTAAATAGTCCAGGAACTCGGCACTTAAGTATTCTCCACCTCGATCCGATATTAGAATCTTAATACTTTTGCCGGTCTGTTTTTCTACTTCACTTTTATATTCCTAGAACTTTCCAAAGGCTTCGGACTTATGTTTCATTAAGAAGACATAACCGTACCTTGAGAAGTCATCCGTAAAAGTGATGAAGTAAGAATAACCGCTTCGCGCATGTGTAGACATTGGACCGCACACGTCACTGTGTACGAGTCCCAAGAGCTCGCTCGCTCTTACTCCATGTCCAGTAAACGGAGTCTTTGTCATCTTTCCTTTGAGACAAGATTGACAAGTGGCATACGATTGATATTCGAACGCATTCAAATATCCTTCTGTATGTAACTTAGTCAACCTTCTCTCATTGATGTGACCCAGTCTACAATGCCACAAGAAAGTCTGATTTATTTCTGGAGACTTTCTTTTGTGTGTATTCTGGACATTGAAAATCTGTGGTTGGTTCAATACGTATATACTATTACTCAATGTACCTGACCCAATCAAAACTTGATTAAGGCGAATGTTTACAACATTACTTACAAACGCAAATTCATAACCTTCTTTAGAAACTAAAGATACAGAAATGATATTACAAGTTGCGTTGGGTACAAAAAAGCAATTACGCAAAACCAAAACATGTCCATCTGACATTCCCAGGTGATAGTCCCCCACGGCTTTAGCATCCATGCTAGCTCCGTTCGCAACTCTGAGGGTCATGTCACCTGCTTTCAAAACACTACGGTTTCTCAACGCCTGCAAAGAATTACAGATATGAGATCCTGATCCGGTATCCAATACCCAGGAAGTAGAGTTTATTGAAAGACAGTTTTCAATAACATACACACCTGAAGCTGAAGCTGCAACCTGCTTCAATTCCTGTGTTCTGGCCTTCCAGGCCCTGCAATCATTCTTCCAGTGTCCTTTCTTATGACAATAGAAGCATTCTTCCTTATCCACAAGCTTCCCGCTTTCTTTGTTGCTTTAGCTTTTCCCTTCGTATCCACTTTACTAACACCGCCCCTTGGTTTGGCGGGGGCTTTCTTCTTCTTTCCCTTGGCTTTCGCCTTGGACCTAGAAGAAGATGATCCTCCTACAAACAAAGTGGATGTTTCCCTACCTTTCTGTAGGGTGCCCTCTGCGCTCCTCAGCATGTTGAGGAGCTCTGAAAGTTCAACCTCTTTTTCTTGTAAGTTGAAGTTCAGTATAAACTGGGCGTAAGTGGAAGGAAGGGACTGGAGAACTATATCCGTATATAGTTCACTCTCCAATGTGATCCCTAGGTCCGCGAGCTCCTCAATGTAGCCGATCATCTTTAGCACGTGCTCGGCTACTGATGATCCGACGGCCATTCTTGTCGAAAATAACTTTTTCGACGCTTCGTATCTTGCGATACGAGATTGCTCTCCATACAGTTCTTTTGTATGAAGCAATATGGATTCCAAGTCCATATTCTCGTGCCTCCTCTGATGTTCATTGTCCATAGAGGCAAGTACGAGGCATTTGGCCTTCGCGCTATCAATCTCCCAAGTCTTACGGATTTCCTTATCTGCGACGCTGGAAGTGGGACCAGGGGCAGGGGGAGCTTTGGTGGTAAGAAGATACCCCAGCTTGTCGTAAGTGATTGCTATCTTGACATTCCTGAGCCAATCTTTGTAGTTTGGCCCTGTCAGTTTGTTTTTATCTAGGAGTAACTTAAGTCCAGTCATGTCGATTTGGTCGCTGCAATTAGGAGAGAGAAGAAGAAACACTCAGCATGATGCTCTTTCAAGTTTAGAGTGGTTTTTAGTTTGTCTAAACAGGATGGCTCCCACTGTTTCTCGAATCCCTCCTCAAACCATAAAGGATGAATTAGTCGGGATCAATCCCACCGCACAATATTTGCTTAACCGTTCAGCCAGGCCGGTGTCGGTACTTCGAGGGAGGTTTTCCAACGCTTTCGCGAAGTTCCTTAATTAAAGAACCCCTTTTCCCTGGGGGCGTAGCCCCGCTAACACCTTTCTAGGCACCTACTAGGTTTATAACATTGATCGTTTAGTGAGAAATTTCCCGAGGAGTAGCATATACTCACAGTAGGATCGGGATCCAAATATCATCGCGTGACGAAACTGAAGGAATCCTACCAGAATCATCACACTCCAAATGGTATGCAAATCTAGCAAGTTTCAGTGCTTATGAAACTCCCGATGTGGATTTTTGCCCCATGCTCTTATGACCTTGACTTTGGCCAAAATATCATAAGTCACATGTCAAGTTCTACCCGTCATTATCCAGGTTAATTTGGATCCATCCGTACCTACCCTTGACTTTGGCCAAAATGGCAGTACGACTGTCCCAAATCAACGCATCTATCTATGCTACACATGAACACCCAATAGCTACCAATCACTGTGCCTTGACTTTGGCCAACATACACAGCTTGAATACTATTGACTATTCATGTGAAACGACGGAGGGCTACGGATGGTTTTGGCAAAACCGTGAACGTAGTGAACTTGATATAGTCGATGGAACGAGATAGCTTTTAAAAGGAGTGGCTCAAGCTCCGCATTTAAAAGTTGGTTTTGAAAAGAACCGAGTGGTTTTTCGAAAGTGTTCCAATGACTTTGACTTGGTTTATTATCTTGCATTAGTTCTTTTAATGCATGATATTCTTGTATTAGTTCTTTTAATGCGTCCTATCATTTAATCCTACCATTGCAGAAAACAACCAAAATATGACGTACGCTTATGCCATTCGCATTCGCCACGGGGCCCCGTCATTACCCGTTAGGTTACTTAACTAACGACAGAGCGGGGGCTGGGCTAGCGCGGCTGTAAAACATAAGCAACGCCTAAATAATATCATATATAGATATACTGCAATGATAAACATTTCAGATCACAGATGAATACATTGGATATACTAGGAATCTGTAATTCGTACGAGCCTGTTAACGAAAGACAAATTACACGGTCGCGGTGAATAGCCAAAACCCCACCCAAGACCCCTACGGGTGCGGCAAACTACCCGCCAAGTACCCGAAGCGTAGTAACCTCCCTCATCTCCATGAGTAGGCCACTCGACACTTCGGCATACCCGGTAGTTTGTGCACCCCCTCCATGGGTCTATCCTAGGAGCAAAACCAGTAAAAAGAAATTATACAATGACGGCTACAACCCCGACCCGGTTGTACGGCCATACAAATAATTATTACATCAATTTACAAATTTACATGAATTGAAAGAAAAGAAAACTCTCGTCTCACAACCCCCGGCTATTCACCCGCGACAATCCAACATATTCATATCCACATTCCAGCAACATTACAGATCACAGATTTGTATAACCCCCACTAATCGACATATAGCGATTAGTAGACGTTCAATACAAATATCACATTACAGAAAAACCCGTTAGCTAAAGTCTTTTAGAAGTTCGATCAAAAATACGGATTTTCGGGACCCCAAAAATAAAATTTTCGTTCTGGAAAATCTGGGTTGAAAATACATGTACCAAAATTCCCAAAATACCCCCAGAAGCACACTGTAGCAAAGAAACACCAGAGAGGCGCCAAGGAGGCCGCGGAACCGCGGCAATAGCAAGCTATTGCCGCGTTTCCGCGGTCGTTTAGGGGAATCACTTGGTGATTTTTCTACAGTAGCAATAAAAAACCCTGAGCCGATTTTAGGTGTTAAAATAATCAACTTTTGAACAGTAAAAAAATCGACAGAAACTCGAATTTTTGGGGTTTTGTTTTCGGGACTTTTTCTTTGATCGATCTTCTAGTTACTTGCTAACATGTTAGATAGAGTTTAACTAGGCTCTGATACCACTGTAAGTCCATGCTACCTCTCCCGGTACTTTCGGGAATGCGGAATTTGGTAAAAAACGATTTTCTTAAAGATGGTAACATGGACCTAAAACCCGGATCTTGGTTAAACATCTATCTAACAACCTAACTACGAGTTTCTAGCTACTCGGTTAGGGGGTTATACCTTGCTTGTATTGAACTCCTTCGTCTTCAAGCTCCGATGGTGGTCCGGATTGGCTTCTTCCCGTCGTCTCCATACGCCGAAGATAGATCCACCTGAAAGCTCCAACCTTTAGCTCCTTCTTCGTTCTTTAAAGAAACTAGTTCACTTGGTTTGCTAAACCTAGTGAATTAGAATGAGTAGAGAAGAGTTTGTATGGGATTTTAACTATGGTTCTTGATTCTCAACTCATGAGACAAGAGAACCATAGAATCAAGAGAGGGAGCAAGAGGTTGAGGGTGAGAGCAAAAACAAGAGAGCTCAAGAACAAGAGAGAGAATGAGCAAGTCTTTTGTCTCTCACCCTCTCATAATCCAAAGTCATGATAACTCATCATACTAAAAAAAGTCTTATGTGATGGTTGAAGCAACCATAACCATATCATTTCATGCACTCATTTTACACAAATGAGCAAGCAAACAAAAGTCTTTGCCATGAAATGATGGCTATGGTTATCATGATGGTCAACTAGTCAAGCCTAGTCAACCGGTCAACAAAGTCAACAAGTCAACAAAAGTCAACAAGTCAACAAAGTCAACAAAAGTCAACAACCATGTCACCATAATACTTAATTAATATAATAGTTAATCACATATCATATTCTCATTAGGGTTGAGCAAAAAGTCAAATAGTCAACGGTCAACTGTCAACAACCCTAATGAGAATCCGCTACCTCTGCCTCCCTGTCAACTGTGCATACACACCCGCATCCGCGTTCCGAGGAACACGAATGCACACTGGATAAATCCAATCCCAAAAGGTACACTAGGATCTGGCTCAAACCAAAGCCCGCTAGTGTAAACTGTCCGGACACTGTACGTGCACAAGTGCACGGATGTGACCGAACCCTGTCGCAAAACCATGCGACCTGTCGCAATACCATGCGACCTCTACTCTTTTGCCTAAAGGCGAAAAGCTTTCTGTGTGGGACTCTAAAGACTCGACACTACGCTGGCAGTGGGTTTAACCACAGACCGCAAGCGGCACTAGCTGTGCGTAACGGTCCCCAGGTAATGCCGACAAGAAGACCGACGAGGCGAAACCCATCTGAACTCCTACTGAGCCTGAGTGTGACATTCTCCGTACAGTCCGGTCTGTTCGTCTGATACATCGCATGGCGGGCCTAGGGGGCGGTAAACGTCAGTCCCCCAATAGCGGTACAAGTCGTGCCGGAGCGAAGCCCAAAACACCCTGAGATAACACTGGAAACCTACCAGTATATCTCGTTTGCCCTGGCCAGGGACTACTCGTGTAATGGCTCTCCTAGACACAGCGCGATGTCAACCCCCAATACCGGGAGAGACGAATCCTGTCTAACCGTCACTGCCTCCAAGTGCTTCGGGACTGCACCCAACCACTACCTGTTTGCACGACTCCTTTGAGCCGTGGTAGGGTAGTGATCAAAGTACAGTGGGAACACACTCGAGGCGAAGTGACAGTGTCAAGTCAGCGGACTAAGCTGTACTCATGTCACCTGGGAACTGATAACTGACGATAGGCATAATACCAACTAGTCAGTTCCCGACGAGTCCTGTCCAGTGTACCCGTAACCTAACGAGCACCCGCATACTATCTCAAGTACGACGTACTGACGGCTGTGGGACAGACCGTCTCCCACACTGGGATGAGAAGCGCATGCGCTGGTCTACTCCGGAGTATCGATGCCCTGTCTCGATAGTCCTGCGACCAGGGACCTGCATAAGGATGCGCTTATAGATTACCCAGCCCCACTAGTGTGACGGCCATCACATCGCTGGTAATCAAGCAAAGATCCTAAGGGCTCCACTAATGTGTATATGCGATATACAAAAATAAACACATGTACACATTGAAGTAGAAACAAACCAAGTAGCATACTACTATTTTGAGCAAGATTGTATATACAAGGTGAATATCCCAAGCTTCCATTAAGTAATATACAAACTAGTATGATACAGTAATGGCCTCTAGGGCATATACACTAACAGAAACTAGGGTTTGGTGTCCTGGGTTTAGAAGGGAGGCGAGGCGAGGCAGGGAACATGACGACGACGACGAGGTATGGTCGCCGAGGAGGTCTCCGACGAGGTAGGAAGTGTAGGTGTTGCATTCGGAGAAAGTGGGTGCAAGGGTTTACAGGGAAATCGTCGGGTGAAGGGATACATAGGTGAGGAGGTGGTCGAGAGGGGAGACCGACAAGAATGGTCGGCGGTGAGGCCGACGAGATGGAGGCAGGGATCACCGGCGAGGAGGGTGTGCGCAGGCTCGGGGAAATAAGGCCGTCGAGGAGTGCAGGGAAGGTAAGGATGAGGTCGATGAGAGGGAGATGGGAGCAGACGAGGGTGGTGACGAGAATGGTGGCGACGGCGAGGGGTTGCTGGCGACGAGGGTGACGGCGATGAGAAGTTGGAGAAGATGGGTTTTCTGTGGGTTCTCGGGTGATGGGTTCGTCGGGCTGCAGGTGTGGGTGATGGTGGTGTCGGGGTTGGAGAGAGGTGAGGAAGACGAGTGGAGGCCAACGAGGAAGTGGGGTCGCCGGTGGTGAAGGGTGCAGGTGAAGGAGGTGTGCAGGCGACGGGCGTGGGTATGGGTTGCAATGGTCGGGGAGAAGAGGTGAGCGAGGAGAGGAGGTCGAGGAGTGGACGAGGGCGTGGGGGCGACGGCGATGAGAGGACGGCGACGAGCACGACCGCGATAGGCGAGCGCAAGGCAAGAGCAGGGAAAGGATTCTCGTGAGGAAGAGAGAGGAAGGCCTGGGGAATAGGGTTTTTGATATATAAAAGAATAGGAAATGTAAATATATAAGAGTGAGAGAGAGAGAGACGAGAGAGAAAGAGAGAGAGAGAGATAGAGAAAGAACGAGAAGAGAGAGAGAGAGAAAAATAGAGATCGAGAGGAGAGAGAGAGGGAAAAGGAACAGTAGGGAGAAAGAAAGTTGGCAGCACTCGCGAAGAAAGAAAGAGAGAAGAGAGAGAGAAAGAGAAGGGAAGAAAGAGAGTCTCGGTGGTGTTGGGGCCCAGTAAAAAAAGGGGAACTGGGATTGGTTGAGAGAAAAAATTTAAAGAGATTTTAATTGTTAAAATATTTTATTTAGTTGTGAAAGAAATCTGGGCTGTTAAGAAAATATTTAATGAATTAAAGGAATTTAAGAATTAATAAAATTTGGCGGGATACAAAATAATTCAGAAATGTGCCCGGGTCGGGTCCAAAATTTTGGATTTGAGATACGAAAATTATTTGTGAGTTCTAAAACTTAAAATGAAGGATTATGTAATAGAAATGCATACCCCCAAGAACGGACGCACGTACGTGCGCGTAGCCATCCAAACACGTCCGTTTCACTGAACGGGACGAGTACACGATGTAAGGACGCTACCACAGGCTTAGGGTATCAAGCAGGCTATGAAATGCAATTTTAAATTATTTTTCGTGATTTAAATTGTTATATGCAAAAGATGCGATATTAGATAAAAATACCAGTATATATTAAATTATGAGATGCACTAGCCCATACAACAAGTCAAGGTAATCTATAAATAAGAGTCAAACAGGTTCAAGTAAGCGGGTCGGGTCAAATGCACGTAATATGTAAAATACCATTCGCACCCAAACACGCTAAATCAAGAAAAGACCACGGTTAGTAAATATGGAAACTGGAATTGGTATAAATGAACTCGGGTGTTACATTATATCCAACTACAAAAGAATTTCGTCCTCGAAATTCCAAGAACAAGATAGGATAAACAAACAAGAAATTACAGAAATAGATGGGGAAAGTTCTGTCGGACTTCATCTTCTCATTCCCAAGTTGACTCTCATGTGAGCGATTACTCCAAGAAACAAGTACAAGAGGGATAACCTTATCTTAAGAACCTTTTCCTTTCGATCCACAATCGACATCAGTCGCTCCTTAAAATTTAAATCTTCACGTACAGTCAGCTCCGAATGATCCCACACATGTGTTTTGTCTCGAACATACTTACAGAGTTGAGATATATGAGACACGTCATGAACATTCGCCAAGGATTGCGGTAACGCCAATCGATACGCCACCTCACCGACACGCTCCAAAATCTCAAAGGGTCCGACGAATCGAGGACTGAGCTTTCCTCGACTTCTGAAACGAATCACCCCTCTAGTCGGTGATACCTTCAAGAATACCAAATCACCAACGGCGAACTCTAGAGGTCTTCTCAACTTATCTGCCTAACTCTTTGTCAGTCTCGTGCTGCTTCATATGATTCCGGATAGTGTTAATCTTCTCAACTGTTTGCACGATCAAATCCGGTCCCAACAATTTTCGTTCTCTAACATCGTCTAGCAAACAGGTGAACGACACTTGCGACCGTATAAAGCTTCGAATGGAGCCATCTGAATAGTCGCCTAAAATTGTTGTTGTAAAAAAACTCCACTAAATATAGATGATCCTCCCATGAACACTTGAAGTCTAACATGCACGTTCTCAACATGTCTCCAAGAGTTTGGATCGTTCTCTCCGACTGGCCATCTGTTTGAGGATGATAAGCTGTGCTAAACTTCAAACGAGTCCCTAAACTTTCCTGTAAGCTCCTCCAGAAGTGTGATAAGAAACGGGTGTCACGGTCGGACACGATGATCACCGATACTCCATGCAATCTTACAATCTCCAGCATGTACCGTTCTGCCAAAACTTCTGTTGATTGACCAACTCGAAATGGTATGAAATGAGCCGTTTTGGTCAATCGATCAACAATCACCCAAACTGCATGTTGCCCTTTGGACTCCGCGGTAAAGCTGTCACGAAATCCATGTTTATATATTCCTACTTCCATTGAGAAATCGGAAGTGGTTACAATAAACCAGCAACCCGTTGATGTTCAGCCTTAACTTACTGACACACCAAGCACTTTGCTACAAGCGGACAATCACCCGTTTCATGCCTCCCTACCAGAAATGCTGTCGTAGATCACGGTAGATCTTCATGCCTCATAGATGTACGGAATACGCGTACCTGTGTGCCTCCTTCATAACTTCTTCACGAATATCTCCTTATGGCATACACAGACGGTTACCATATCGCAACGAACCATCTTCATGAATTAACAAGTCTGTTCGAAGTCCAGCTTCAACCTGTTCTCGAAACCTTTGCAATCTTGGGTCCTTCGACTGCACTGCTTTAATACTCTCGATCAATGACGACTGTACTTGCAGCTGCATCAACTGTCCTGAAGAATGCGGTAGCACGATCTCCAACTCGAATCTCCGAAAGTCTTCCATAAGCTCCTTCTGTGCAGTCAACATCTGAATTGCTGGCAACCGACTAAGCGCATTCGGCACAACATTAACTTCCCCGGATGGTACTTAAGATCAAGATCGTAGTCAGCCATCAGCTCCAACCATCTACGATGCCTCATATTAAGCTCCTTCTGTGTGAACACATACTTCAGGCTTTTTTGATCGGTGAATACTTCGACCCTTTCGCCCAATAAGTAGTGTCTCCAAATCTTTAAAGCGAAAATCACAGTTGCTAGCTCCAAATCATGAGTTGGGTAATTCTTCTCATGGGTCTTCAACTGTCTCGATGCGTAAGCTATAACCTTCCCATGCTGCATCAAAATACATCCCAATCCTTTCCCAAATGCGTCACTGTGAATCACCAATCCTTCGGAACCGTCTAGTATGGTCAAAATAGGAGCGGTTATCAATCTCTGCTTCAACGTCTCAAAAGCTGACGCACGCTTATCCATCCACACAAATGGTACTTCCTTGCGCGTAAGCTTGGTCAAAAACTCAGCCAAACGAGCAAAATTCTCCACGAACCTTCTGTAATAGCCGGCAAGTCCAAGAAAACTTCTGATCTCTGCTACGTTCTTCGGAATCAGCCAATTTTGAACTGCTGCAGTCTTCTCGGGATCAACGGCGATTCCATCTCCGGATACGACATGTTCCAAAAACTTCACTTCTTCAAGCCAAAACTCGCACTTGCTCATCTTTGCATATAATTTTTCTTGTCTCAACGTCTGCAGTGCGATCTTCAAGTGTTCTGCATACTCTTCAGTACTCCTTTGAGTAGCCCAGAATATCATCAACGAACACCACTATAAACTGGTCCAAGAATGGTGAAAAGATTCGGTTCATCAAGTCCACAAATATCGCCGGTGTATTCGTTACTCCGAAGGGCATCACTAATACTCGTAATGTCCATACCGAGTTCGGAACACAGTCTTGCAAATATCTTCTGGTTTAACTCGGACCTGATGATATCCGGACCGCAAATCCAGCTTCGAGAATACTCTCGCGCCACTAAGCTGCTCGAACAATTCTCCAATGCGAGGGATCGGGTACTTGTTCTTAATAGTCACCCGGTTTAATTCTCGATAATCGATGCACATCCTCCTTGTGCCATCTTTCTTCTTTACTAGAAGAACTGGAGTTTCCCAATGCGAGTTACTGCTGCGAATCCAACCCTTTTCAAGTAATTCAGTAACCTACTTCTTTACTTCTTCCAACTCCACTGGTGCCATTGAATAGTACGTCTTTGAGATTGGCGCTGCACCAGAAACAAGATCAATCACAAACTCCATGCCTCACTTCGGCGGTAAACCCGATATGCCCTCGAACACGTCCATGAACTCTCGGAATACATTCGGCGCTTCTTCTTAATAACTTCCATCGACGAAAGAACATTGTTTGCCGGCCTAGCCCTAAACTCGACTGGCCCCACAGAACTACTTCCTCCAGCAAAACAACCTCCGGATGTCCGGGAATCTGGAAATTCGCTTTCCTTGCTCTACAATCAATGTGAGAGTGGAAGGTGCCAAGAAAATCCATTCCCAAGACAACAACAAACAAGGAATGCACCGGAATTGAATAATTCCAATGCGGGAAAGATATGAACAAGTAGGATACCAAGATGACTTCTTCCGAAGTCAAGATACTGAAGAGGATTAAGCACGGTAAGCAAGATTCAAGCTGGCGGTAAAACAAGAACTGGTAAGAAATGAAACCGAGAGAAGCAAGGTAATATAACAACCATGAAACAAGGAAGTGAATCAAGACCAGGACTCCAAGTTATTTAAATAGAGTACCGCATTGTAACCATACTGCAGTTCATGGGTACAATTACATAACTCTACTCAAGTCGCCCAAATCCTAGTATCAGAATCAAAGAACAGGGAGAAACAATAGAGAACCAAAAAGGTATCAAGCCGAGATGCAAAGTTGTTTGCATATCGTCAAGACATAGGATAAAAGAAAGATATGATTCAAGAATCACGATAACAAGGTGGCAGGACATGTTCCTAATCACGAGTATTCTGATTCGTGTATTGGGTCCAATACCCAACTACAAAAAGAATCAAACCAGATTAACCTAAATCTTATGGCTCTGATACCAATAGAACCATGTCACGCCCCGCTTCCCATAGTACGCTAAGATGGGCACGTGACATACCCAACCATGCTACCTGTGGATGGGAAAAATCCTTCCACAGTCACATTACGACTGTAGAGATATCAAGGACAGGAAAATAAACTAAACTATCTAGTACATGTCCATGAGCCAGAATAAATGAGTTAAGAAATGATAATATGCGGAAGCAAAAGATCCAATAAATGAAACACCAGGAAAGTAAAATTGCATACCAACCGGATCTTCACCGCTTGGTCTAACAGCGGCAATACTCCTGATCAGTCTGCAACAAAGGTAGAGGATCTGGGCCATGCAAAACCCAGACGTCAGCGCGTCATAACATCAAGCAATAATATAAACATAGAGTAGCAATACATGCAAGTATGAACATAAATGGTAAACAAGCATAACAGTGATACAAATAAGGACAGTGGGGTAGTGTGTAGTGAGTTATCTAAACTGGTCTATCGGGTTAACTACTCTCAAGTCTTTGAAATCAATTTGATGAATCATCGATGTAACTCAATAGTATCCCGTGCATGCTCAGGACCACGGTCTAAGACTCTCGGGCTGAAACCGAGACATGCCGCTAGGCACTAAAACAGGAAATATGTAAAGACGAACGATATCAGCAGCATCATCCCAAGGCTGGCCTAGCCTCTAAAACTGATCAGTATAAGCAAGCAACTGTCGAGTTACAAATCAGGTTTCATCATTGATTTCCCCATACCCCCAAGTTATAAGTGTTCAAGTCATGTATTCAAATAATCTGGAGCTAATGCCAACACAGGATCAAGCAGGTACAGGTTTGTCTGGATAGACAACAGGAACGGTCCGTGAGGACAACAGGTCAGGTTTGTTAGCATTAGACACAAGATCAGGTAACAGGTAAGACCATGGTACATCAGGTCAAGCCAGGTAATATATAAAGGTGTCATGTTATGTCAAGAGTTGTACGGTACCATGGCGGGTCAAGTAATATGTGTGGCAAGTCATGTCAGGGTGTACAAGATATCATGTGGGTGCTCATCATCAAACTAGCATAATCATGGTTATAAATAAAAAAGCATGTGTACTAATAGAATCAACAAACTGAAACTTGTAACGTGAAATACAATCAGGTACAGATTAAGGTATGTAGATGCACAGTTATCAGTTGGGTTTAAGGGATAGTTTCAATATTACACGGATACAGTATAAAAAATATGGATGTTAAATCATGTTAGTATGTATTAAGTAATCTAGAGATGCCATGATATGTATAATATGTTCAATGGATGCAATTATAACTAGAACAGGTTAAAGATGCACGCGGGTGTCCAATAAAGTAAAACTATAGAAAGGGTACCATAGACTATGTAAATATTTATTATGTAAGTTAGCATACAGATGTGGTTACTAGGTGTAGTACACTAAAATGCAATGGTTATAATTTGAGTTCCGAATTTGAAGTTATAAACGGAACATCGAACGGTTAAATTGAAATAGGTGACTTTGGATTCAATCTATAAATTTACTATTTAAATAATAGTGGTAAACTCATACAGATAGCATGTAGCAAGTTTCACTTGCCTGAACGGATATCAAAGCGGTACGTGCCACGGCGGATATCGGGAAAAACGTCGCGATATGTCCATGCGAGCACAGAACAGAACCAGGTATGGCAAGAACACGATCACGCTATCTGGAACGTCCCCAGGGTCACCCGGATCAACAACGATGGGCAAGGCTCCGTCGATCACCGGAAAACGCGTATTCACGAAATCAAGAAAAGGAGAATAAGAAGAAAAGAAGAAGATGAAGAAACTAGGGTTTGGTGTCCTGAGTTTAGAAGGGAGGTGAGGCGAGGCAGGGAACATGACGACGACGAGGAAGTACGGTCGCCGAGGAGGTCTCCGGCGAGGTAGGAAGTGTAGGTGTTGCATTCGAAGAAAGTGGGTGCAAGGGTTTACAGGGAAATCGTCGGGTGAAGGGACAGATAGGTGAGGAGGTGGTCGAGAGGGGAGAGCGACAAGAATGGTCGGCGGTGAGGCCGACGAGATAGAGGCAGGGATCACCGGCGAGGAGGGTGTGCGCAGGCTCGGGGAAAGAAGGCCGTCGAGGAGTGCAGGGAAGGTAAGGATGAGGTCGAGGAGAGGGAGATGGGAGCAGACGAGGGTAGTGACGAGAATGGTGGCGACGGCGAGGGGTTTCCGGCGACGAGGGTGACGACGAGGAGAAGTTGGAGAAGATGGGTTTTCTGTGGGTTCTCGGGTGATGGGTTCGTCGGGCTGCAGGTGTGGGTGATGGTGGTGTCGGGGTTGGAGAGAGGTGAGGAAGACGAGTGGAGGTCGACGAGGAAGTGGGGTCGCCGGCGGTGAAGGGTGCAGGTGAAGGAGGTGTGCAGGCGACAGGCGTGGATATGGGTTGCAATGGTCGGGGAGAAGAGGTGAGTGAGGAGAGGAGTTCAAGGAGTGGACGAGGGCGTGGGAGCGACGGCGATGAGAGGACGGCGACGAGCGCGACCGCGATGGGCGAGCGCAAGGTAAGAGCAGGGAAAGGATTCTCGTGAGGAAGAGAGAGGAAGGCCTGGGGAATAGGGTTTTTGATATATAAAAGAATAGGAAATGTAAATATATAAGAGAGAGAGAGAGACGAGAGAGAGATAGAGAAAGAACGAGAGGAGAGAGATAGAGAGAAAAAGAGAGATCGAGAGGAGAGAGAGGGAAAAGGAACAGTAGGGAGAAAGAAATTTGGCAGCACTCGCGAAGAAAGAAAGAGAGAAGAGAGAGAGAAAGAGAAGGGAAGAGAGAAAGTCTCGGTAGTGTTGGGGCCTAGTAAAAAGAAAGGGAACTGGGATTGGTTGAGTGAAAAAATTTAAAGAGATTTTAATTGTTAAAATATTTTATTTAGTTGTGAAAGAAATCTGGGCTGTTAAAAAAATATTTAATGAATTAAAGGAATTTAAGAATTAATAAAATTTGGCGGGATACAAAATAATTCAGAAATGCGCCCGGGTCGGGTCCAAAATTTTGGATTTGAGATACGAAAATTATTTGTGAGTTCCAAAACTTAAAATGAAGGATTATGTAATAGAAATGCATACCCCCAAGAACGGACGCACGTACGTGCGCGTAGCCATCCAAACACGTCTGTTTCACTGAACGGGACGAGAACACGATGCAAGGACGCTACCTCAGGGTTAGGGTATCAAGCAGGCTATGAAATACAATTTTAAATTATTTTTCGTGATTTAAATTGTTATATGTAAAAGATGCGATATTAGATAAAAATACCAGTATATACTAAATTATGAAATGCACTAGCCCATGCAACAAGTCAATGTAATCTATAAATAAGAGTCAAACAGGTTCAAGCAAGCAGGTCGGGTCGAATGCACGTAATATGTAAAATACCATTCGCACCCAAACATGCTAAATCAAGAAAAGACCACGGATAGTAAATACGAAAACTGGAATTGGTATAAATGAACTCGGGTGTTACAGGTTTCACCTTCCAGTTTTCCGATAATGCGAACTTGCCTTGTTGGTATTGGTCTTCAATCCAGTTTTTGAAGACGTAACAGTTTTTGATCGGATGGCCCAATACTCGGTGCTAGGGGCAGTAATTGGGATCATTGTCGTCGTTTGGCTGCAACGGACGTTTTGGATCCGACAAATTTATGAGCCTGTTGTGCACTGCCAGCTCGAACAATCTTCTCGTTTTGTCTTGAGAAAACGAGTAAGGACGTCCTAGTCTTTTCTCGAGAGATGGGCGCGGATGCATATTGTTTTGGCGGACAACCGGCTTTAAGATGCTCGACTGTTGTTGAGTATTGGCGACGAATGTTGCTTTCATTTTCCCCTTCTCATTCGGAGGATCCGTCTTTGAGGGAGATGGTCTATGACCCATCTGATCCATTTGGGCCAACTTGTCAATCAAGGCCTGGAAAATAGTTGGCTTGAAGAACATCATGAACTGGGAGATGGTCGCTTGAGGGTCAAGAGTTCCCACGAACATGCCCACCGCCGGCGCTTCTTCGATGCGCTGTTCGCATTTTAACCACAGGTTCCGCCATCGTATTGCGTATTGAACCTATGTTTCGTCTGGCCTTACCCTGGCGTTGATCAATGCGGTGATCGGGGTGCGCTCGCTGGCGCTTGCAAATCTTTGTGTAAACAGCAGCTCCATCTCCGCAAATGTTTTGATAGAGTCATTAGGCAGCTCCGAATACCATTCGAAGGCCGTTTCTGCTAAGCTGCCGACGAATTGGCCAAGCAACAGTTTGTCGTCGTCTCTAGTATTGCGGCATAGAGCCCTGAACTGAGCGATATATTGATGGGGATTGCCTGTCCCCTTGTACACATGGAATTTAGGGATTGTGTATCTCGGCGGGTACTTTATATGGTTATACCAGCCTGGATATGGTCGCCCGATTTTAACAACTTGACCGGCCGTTTCGTTCGCCTAGTGAGCTCGTATTTGCTGAGCTATATAATCATCGAGCGCAGCTTTTGAGATGGTCTCCTCTTTGGCTGCTGAAAGAGCCGGAGGAGGATTAGATGTCTCCCCTCTATCGTCTTCAACAATGATCAGAGGGTCCTCAGCTGGAGGGTCCGGCTGTAACATCATCCCTACCATTTCTTGGAAGAGAAGCGCGATTTTTTTTATATTGGCAGCTTGTTCTGTTGCTTCTCTGTCCTTCTTTTCGAGGACTCTGCGTAAAAAGTCATTATCGGTTTCTTGTTCGCGACGCTGCTCTGATGACGCCTTTGGGCTTTCTTTTGGCCCGGTGAGTGCAGCCATTGCAGTCAGCATCTCCTGAAGCTTCTGCTGTTATTCCTGGGCTTTTGTTACGGATCGGGTGAGCGGTCGGTGACCCGTCGAAGCGTGACTTTCCTCTTTTCCGGAAGCCATATAAATAGTATGTATCATCATGCCCCCAGACTTGGGGCGTTTAGGTTCGGCGTTTTCGTGGCCTGCCGCAGTCACAGGGGCTTTCTTTGGCCTCCTTCTTTTCTGAGTGGTTGACGTTGAGGGGGCCGTTGCGGCGGGCACCCAGGTGGTTGTCGTCTTTTGTGTTTTGACAGGACGGTTCTCTTCCTTCTGAGCCTTCGGCTTCTTCTGTCGGCGGAGATAGTCCTGATCAATCACCGACTCCTGGACTCGTCGCCAGACTTTGTAAACTTTGGAGGACAGCCATTGAGGAGACTGGTCCAGCTTCATTTTTGTAATATTCTCCACCGGAGGGGGAGATCTTTTCAGTACGGCGGTAGGAGAGTTTCTACGCACCTTGTTTAGCAGCTCAAAACTGTTCCCGGTTGGAACAGCAGCATTAACTTCCACCGTTGGAGCTAGTGAAGTTAGCCCAGAAGGGGAGTTGCCCCCGGCCTTCCTTACTCGGCGCCAGTGGCGACGTCGAGCGTGTCGAGCCATTGGTATTGGTTCGAAGATGGGAATGGCTTCGTCTTGCCCCTGTCCAGGTAAGGGGCTGCTGCTGGCGTCAGCCTATTGAAGACTGATGTCCGTCGAGGCGCAGTATTTATTCGGTCGACAACAGACTTCTGAGCAGGGATGGATATCCGGTTCGGGATAACGCCTTCTGGTATTGCAGGTTTCTTCATGGGCCCGTTGGAGCTCTGGCCTAGTCCGTTAAAAACTGAGGCAGTGGAGTTGGGCGACCCGTTGAGAGGGGCCGCAGTAGTAGCAAGCCGATCGAATATCGACTTCTTGGGAGCTTCTTGTGACGGTACAGGGGTGTTGAAGCTCATGGGTGGGAGCATAGTCCCGAAGAATAGCCCAGAGATGGCCTGAGTCACTTGTTCCACTGGCATAGCGAAGATGGAGGCCGCTTGAGGCCCGTAAGTCACTCCTCCAGACGGGACGGAGCGAGAGTTGCAACTGCAGTTAGTGCAGTTTGAAGCCATTGATTTTCTGTTTTTTGCACGGAGCAAGACACCAAATCTAAGTACCTCGAATCCACAGGCAACCATAGCAAACCGTGATTCGTTCGCGAACACGACACACGAAGTGTGGAGTGGAAAGAGGAAAAGGTCCCACCGGACGTACCAGAATCTGTTTACCGCCGGAAATCGGGAAGACGGGCCGTCTTTCCTGAATCTGGGGGCAGATGCTAATAGGTGCTATCCGTCCACCTCTTCGAAGATTCCAAGTTGATTTATGGCACCATGTATCGAAGGTTTAAACGGATGCGGCCGATAAAGCAGACTTCATCAGATTCCCCCTCGTTTGAGGGGTTTTTGATTGTGGGAACGCACTTCCCTACAGGCGCAAGCCCCTGCAGTTAATTACGCTACCGCATCGTGGTAACAACTTTCTCCTTCTCCAGATGGTCATTTCGTGTCGTGGGTGTTTGTTTTGTTTGTGGTTGCCCGTGGATTATATACGGAGATTAATTTATGTTGTCGCCCGTAGGACGTGGATTAGTCCAAATCCGTATCTTCTTAGATTTGGGTTTGGGGGTTGGGTTTAAGGATACGTTAGTTTCGTTTGAGACTAAGATCAACTTAAATGTTTGTTAAGGATATGTTAGTCTAATTTTAGACTAAGATCAACTTAACGGGATCGTTTAGATCCAACAAAAGAGCACTTGGGCTCTATTGTTTAGTTTAGGGACATTGCGGTCGATTACAAGTTTAAGAACATGGTGGTCCAAGGTTAAGGACGTCATAGTCCATGAGTTTAAAGACCTCACAGTCAAGGTTAAGGACATCATAGTCCGTGAGTTTAAAGACCTCACAGTCAAGGTTAAGGACATCATAGTCTGTGAGTTTTAAGACATCACGGTCAAGGTTAAGGACATCATAGTCCATGAGTTTAAGGACCCCACAGTCCGTAGAGTGTTTGGTTGTCGGGACCCGTCACCTCTCTAAAGACGTTGAAGGATTACAACAACAAATATCAAAGGAGTTCAGAGATATACCCTTGAACCAATTTTGGTTGGGAGATCTATAGTCCAATTTGGGACTAAAGTCTGTTAAAAGGTTTATGAGCATATGGGCTCAGTTGATATGAGTTAAACATTTTATTGTTCTGGCTATTGAGCCTTTATTTGGGTTTGGCCCTTTTAATGATGCTAAGCATTGGGTCCTGACATTTTTTGTCTTGTATTGAATGCAGAACAAAGTATGTTCTGACAGTGCGCCACGTGGTGCGTCAGGCGCTTTGCGCCAAGGAAAGAGCGCATTGCGCTTCTGTCGGGTAGCACACACGAAGGGGACACGTGTTGCTCTTAGCGCTAAGCGCTAGCTTATTAGCGCATTGTGCTTTTAATTTATGAGCGCATTCCGCTAGTCTGTTGGCGCACCAGTGAGTGACACGTGGCGCACTTGGCGCTGAGCGCCAGCCCATGAGCGCAGTGCGCTGTTTCAGAAGCGCAAAGCATAGATTGTGTCTCTGGTTGAAACGTGGCAATTTTTGGCGCTGTGTGCCGGTCCAATGAGCGCAAGGGCGCAGTTCATGAGTGCAAGGCACTTTTAATAGCGCAAAGCGCATCTGATCAATTCTAAGATCAAAGAACAGATTTATGTTCTTCAAAGGAGGCCCTGCCTCAAGATCCAAGAACAAAAGTTATTATTTTTATCAAAGGCTCTGCCTTTATAGATCAAAGATCTGTGAATGAAGTAAAAATACTTCTTTTTAGTTTTTTTTTTATGATTAGATCTTCTGATCTTTTCCTTTTTATCAAAGACCTTAGTCTTTTTTCAGATCTATGATCTTTTTAGAAGAGGGTTCTCTTTTTTTTAATGAGATGATTTCATCTCTGTTTTTCAAGAACATAGTTCTTTACCTTGAAGATGAAGAACAATCTTCTTTTCTTAAGAGCTTGCTCTTTTTTGCAGAAGGTTTCTCTCTCTCTTCTTCTGTATTCTCTATCTATTTTTAGACTTGAAGTGTAGGGTCCTTTATATAGGGCCAATTGATTTATTAAATCAGTTTTAAGAGATCTTTCTCTGATTGATTTGGGAATATTTCCCACCGTTGGATTTTTGATCCTAAGGCTTCTGTTTTACAGAAGATAATCTTCTTGTTTTAGTAAGACTGAAAAATCTTTCCATAATAGAACTTTAGTTCTAATTAATTAATAATTTATTATTAGTAGATCTTTTGATCTGACGGTGGGGGAATTTTTAATTCCAGTGCTGGCGCACCTTGCGCTAGCACACCTATGTTCGACGCGTGGCACGCAGCGCAGCGCAACTGCGCTAGCGCATCCGTGCTCGACACGTGGCGAGCAGCGCAGAGCGCAGCGCAACTGCGCTAGCGCACCCGTGCTCGACACGTGGCGCGCAGCGCAGAGCGCTGGATCTGAAGCGTTGCTTCAACTTTTAAATTTTGAAACAGAGTTTTGCTCTGATTGGGGGTGCACTGCCTAGGGCGCAGCGCTCCTGGCGCTGGCGTGTCTGCTTTTGACACGTGGCGCGCAGCGCACAGGATCTGAAGCGTTGCTTCAATTTTTGGATTTTGAAATTCAAAACAGAGCTTTGCTCTGATTGGGGGAAACAACGACCAGTTCCCGAGGAAATGCTGTACTGAGAACGTAGATGTCCAGAAAACAAAAAAAGATTATGTAAGAGTACCAGCCTCTGTATAGTTTCAATATAGGCGAGATTGGAAGAGAGCTTGAGCAGGTTTCTTTCAGGACGCTGCTGTGATAAGATTTGCATCGAGGATCAGTTGTGTTATGTGTATTCAGAGGGCCAGAGGCCGACGCCAGTGACGTGCTACTTTACGAGTGGTCATGCTAATTGGCCGAGAGATGACCAGAGGAGTGTCAGAGCGGAATCGTTTCCGTTAGCACATTTGATCGGGCCGACGAGTCGAAGAATTGCGAGATTGGTAATCCACAGAGAAATAAGGACCCAGAGACAGAGGATGCCAAACCGTGAGCAGGAGGCAAGCGGATGTTTTTGCTCTGCCAGTTTTGGGCGCACCGATATTTTTCAATATTGTAGGAGGTGTACCTCAATATCATTTGTTGCGATTTGCGTTTGTGATCCGAGTATCACTCTTATATTGCTTGGATTTGAGTTTTGATGATTGAATTTCATGATATTGTTTTCGTGCACCATGGCTGCACCTATTAGATGTTTTCTTTTGTGCACAGTTATTGCACTCGATTTATGTTTATACATCACAACATCGGGTTGCGATTTGTGCATATCTATTGCACTTGATGTCGATTTTATGCCTTGGTAGCATGTAGTTATGATTTCGTGGATTTCATACGGTTGATTTGATTTTGTGCATGTAGTACGCACTCGATTTAATTTTTTCACTCGGTATAGCTCACATATGCTTGCAGTACATTGATACGTGTTTTGTGCATGCAGTTGCACACGCTTATGATTTTATACACCTTGGTACACTCGGTGTTGTTTTTATACGCATTTGAGTTATTGATGAGTTTCCGTGCACTTGTTGCACCAGATTTGTATTTCGTGCATTTGTTGCATTAGATTTATATTTTGTGCATTGGTTGCACCAGATTGGTATTTCGTGCATTGGTTGCACTAGATTTATACTCCGTACATTGGTTGCACCCGATTTATGTCTTTGAGCATTTATTTCACCAGATTTATGTTTTTGTGCGCGTTTGCACTTGACGTTCATTTTCGTGCGCTTTACTGCACTGGGCATTTATACGGACCTGACACGCTTGGGTTGGATTTTGCGCATATTAGGCGCTTGGTATTGGATTTTATTCGTGCATGTTGGATGCACTTGATTTAGATTTTTATTCATGCATGTTGAATGCACTTGATTTAGATTTCATTCGTGCATGATGGATGCACTTGATTTGGATTTTCGCGCATATTGTGCGCATGATATGAGATGTGATTTTGTGCACACCGGATGCACTCGGTTGGGATTTTCATTCGTGTATGTTAGTTGCACTGGGTTGAGATTTTCATGCACTATGGATGCATTTGATATTGTTGTCGTGCACATCCGTTGCACTGGACAGATACTTTCGTGCACACCCGTTGCACTTAGTTGGTTTTGTGCACATTCGTAGCACTTGTATTTAGTTTTGATTTCCGTGCGCACCAGACGTACGTGATGTTGAATACGCCTTTTTAGGGTTATTTTGCTCTTGAGCACTTTGTTTTTATGATGGGCACTATATTATGTAGTAGCTGAACATGACTGATCTAAGGACAGTACCTGAGTATTTTGCATGTATTAAAAGTTTACCAAGAGATTTTCAAAAAGGAGCTATAGTCTCACTATTTTCTACGTGTCCGCGAGCGACACGAACGTTTATAAAGGAAAACCTTTTGGGATATTTCAAAGAGCGGAACATATATTTGAGCAAAATATATATGAACGTATATTTATTACTTTACAAATGAGCATCCATCACTTGTGCCGTGAGTTACGCATTACACGACGATTCAGAAAAGATTTTGCATATGTTTTATTCAGTTTTAGGAGATTTTCTAAGGATGCGTACTATATACGTATTATAGTATTTGACTAGTGTATATTGGATTTCAGTAGTGGATTTCGAGATCTATATCTCTATTGTAACTCTGATGATTTGCATGACGCTTGACGGGGTTCGATTTTGAGTTTCGTACTCGTTTTCAGGCGCACCCGATGCGCTGTGGTATTTCTATATCTTCCGTGATTTCGGAGCTCCGTTGATTTGAGCTGATTATTGAAATGTTTTAGCAATTGGGGGTTTAAATTTAAATTCGGGGACCAAATTTATTTAAGGGGGAAGATTGTAACATTTCAAAAAATATAAAATATTAATTTTGGAATTTAATATTAAAATAATATATTTCGCGAAAACCACCGATTTGCAAATTTGGGGTTTTCGTAAAATAGTATAAATATATACCACTATTTATGAAATAATTGGAGATTAAAATGATTTATTCATTTAAAAATATATTTATTGGATTTGGCATTTTTATAATTAATTATATGTAGTTAAAAAAATTGATTAGTGCACTACAAATCGCGATTAGGCCAAATCCGTGTTTCTACATTTTTCCATGGTTAGTATACCATGACATGTATTTTTGTTGCATGTTGTTTCATTTGTATTTGTTGATATTTGGCTTTAAAAGAAAAAGAGAAAAGAAAAGGAGACAATTATTGGAGAGAGAGAATGAAGCATGGGCTTGTGAAGGGGTGAGAATAAGAGAGAGTGAGGATAGGAGAGGGGGAGAGGGCTGCCATCATTTTCCTCCCCCATTGTTTTTCTTCAACTCCTTCATCCTCATACTCCCTCCACTTCTTCCTCCATGTTTCATCTCAATTTCTTCACCAAAACCCTATACTCCCTTCGCAAAAAGTGATCACAACCTCTCTACAAACCCATTGGACCTTTCAAAGTTGGATTTTGAAGATTTTGAGCAACTCAAGAAAATTCTTGAGTTGCCAAATGAGGTATATTTCCTATCTTTAGTTAAGTAATTATGTTTAGTATATCCTGAATGTGGTTTAGAGTTAAACAAGTGTGGATTGTGATCTTGGAAATTTTCAAGATGAGGTTTAGGATTTGAGTTATATTGTGATGATGTGTAGTGGCTGTTTACAAGACCTTAGTGTGGATTTTATGGCCAAAAACAGAGAATAGAACCCAAAATACGAACTTAGAAATTTCCCCGTGTCGGTTTTGTGGAGTTTGTTGGCCTACAGGGAATCTGGAGCTATCTGAGGTAGTTTAAAGAAAATCTAGCAAGTCGAGTGACCTATATAAATGACCAGAAGACCACCACCAAAATTCGAACCAATTTCACCCCTATACGGCCGGCGAGCTCGGATGATATGGCATTGTCGCCGGATTTCTAGTGCGCTATGGAGTTGAGTTTTTGGCTGTAGCTTGCTTACCTATAACCTATCTCCTATACTTGCTTGTTTTGTCCCAATTAACCTGAGATGAAATCTGGGAGTGATTTCCTAGGTTGCTGAATATGGAATTTATAATTTATGAATTTGGGATTTGGTATTTGATATATTGTATTGGTTCGTTGGATGTTTGTACGTCAACGACGAGGATTGTTTGGTTGTTTTTGCATGCGTAGGCTATATGTTCTAACCTATGAGCACACCGTGTGCCTTACCGGTTTTCCGAACTTAATTTTAATAGCACTGCGACTGTGTATTTATTGTAGGTACCTTCGCGTGGATTCCTAGACGACGAAGCACATCGACTGCGGCTGAACAAGGAGTTCCGCAGGTGAGTAGATTTATATCTATAGGGGAAGTCGGGTGGATGGCGCATAACACCCCCGCAATAGTAAACATGAAACCGATATATAGAATATAGTCGGAGAAACCTATACTAGGGAACTACTGATATGATCAAAAAGTTAATTGGAGATGATATGAATGATTGAATACATATATCGAGATATGAGATGAGACCTATAAGGATATGATATGAGATCGGTGAATAAAATAAGATTGAGATAGATGTGTTATAAGATCGGTAAAATAAGATAAATATATATAAGATTACTTGATGTGAGAATATCGATGTGATGAAAAGAGTATACGATGAGATATGATGACTTGGTTTGATATGTCGTTATACGGATGCGAGGCGATATAAGATAATCGATACCTTTGTCGGTCCCATGATATGAGATTGATACGGATGTTACCTGAGATATAGGTGTGTGTGTGTGTGTATATATATATATATAATGAGTGATATGCCGTACGAGACGTTAGGTCCGTACCCTCATTGTCATATAGGCTGATAGAATCCCTAATTGTTTAATGCCGCCGTACGATAGATTATCATACGTGATGAGTTTTTATCTGATGATTGATCCATACCCTTGACTAGGGGATGCCGTATGATAGATTATACCGTACGTGATGTTGTGAGGCTGGATGCCGATTGATAGATTCACCGACTCGGTTATGTTATAGATATGTATACCTTATAGCATTTCGTTTACAATGTACTTTATGCTACATTCATGATATTCTCATTGCATTACATATACCTGTGCTAATACACTTACACAATTATCGATGATGCGTATATTACACTTACACAGATTGCCGGCTCACACACTTTCATCATCGATAATTGCTATGTCACTTACACGGTAGAATTGCTACATCATGTTGCATGATATATTGCTATGCTCACATTGCTATCCTATGTTTGCATACATTATGCTTTATGATATTACGCATTGAGATACTGTTTTCATGAGATTCTGGATTTGAGAACCGTAGTTGTATTTCAAAGGAAATTATGTATTGTTTTAAAAATCCGGTTTCTCTTGATATGATATTTCGATACGTCCACCATGTGTTTTCTCGGTTCTGAGATTGGTATGTGAAACCTGATTCGAGGAGCGGTAGGCACCATCTGCGGGTACATGGTGGACCCGGTGAGGTACCCAGGGGTAAGAAGACTCGTATAGTTAGACGGTGAGCCTGGCAGGAGAGCACTACCTACCGGTGACAGTATTTGGACTTGGCGCTTATCCGGAAAATACCGACCGGAGTCGTGAGATGGATATGAAGGCCGACCAGAGTATGCGGCGCCTGAGGGCCGATCTGAGGATGCGGCGCTTGAGATATGAGGATTTACGTGTCGATACTAGACACGGGTTTCATGATATTTCGAGTGTCGGTGTTGGACACTCAGGTTTCATGATTTTGATGTGTCGTTGATGGACATACGTTAGTTGATATTCTCATATTTACATGCATATGCTTTCATGATATTTACATGCATGATGTTGCTGTATCATTGATGGGAACGTAGATATTATCCACATGCATACATGCATTGGTTATATTGTTGACATATATGCAGATACGGTCACCCTAAATATCATAGTATTACCTTTATGATATAGTTGACCTAGGAGTCGTTGTTTTATTCGATTTCTACCTGTTGATGTTTTCTACTCACGAGTTGGCAACTCACCCTCGTTCTGCCACAGTTCTTGCAGGTTTGGCCGCATGAATCAGTAGCGGTATCATTGGCACACAGTTTGCATTCGGGTAATTTGCTTTGGTAGGTGGGACATATTGGATCATTCCCACTCTTGTAGTGTTATTCTTGTTGTATCTAGTTAACTCCATCAATCAGAAACTAGTATTTATATAAGTAGTAAGACTTAGAAAGACTTGTGATTGCGAGACTTAGAGCGATGTGTTATATGTCCGCATGGTGGGTTTAATATCTTGCTTCTTTAAATTTTCCTTTTGTGTTGATCTTCGCCGTTGGGCGTCGTATACATATATTCCTGACTTGCGTGGTTGTGATTCTGCCGATTGGCGAAGAGCTAGCTCCCGCTTGGAGATACCTTTATTGTTGTTATGTATATGTGGTTTTGGATCAAAATATACAAAAGAGATGCTGCCCAAATTTTTAAAAGACGAAACATGTTTTTCAACTAGTATAATCCACTTGAATTTTCATGTTCCATTATCTATGCATTTAAGAAAACTTTTGATTTCAGCATACCTTTATTTCAAAACTCCACTTCTTTTATTTTCTTAAAAATGTTTAGATTTTTGGGTTTTGGCTTACTTAATTTACGTTGCGGCTTTAGACGTTGCGTGAATTAAGTGCCGGTCACAAACTAAATTTCAGGTCGTGACACTCGGGCCTAGTAGAGCGAGATATGGACCTCCGAAAGGAGCATTCGATCTCGATGGAATTTTTAATGCATTTTTTTAAAAATGAGATTTTTACAAAAATAAATAAAATTTATTTTTATTAAATATATATATATATAACTATTATCAAAATATATATTTTAATTATATTATATAAATATTCCAAGTTTTTTTAAATCAAAGGAATCACCATTACATGAAAATACCATCCAAATACAAAACAATACCGATATTTCAATAAGATACCATATACATTGGAAACTAGGTTTTACCCACTAGAAATTTCACTTTTATAAAATATACATTTATGAAAACCCTAAAGACGAAAATTAATTACTTGAGGTGTATTTTGAATATGTATCAAAACTATTTTTACATAAAAAACCCTCAAGTTATACTAAATTACAATAAGGACCCTAGTAAATATAGGTTTAAGCGGGTCCAATTCTCTTGAACCTCAGGGAGCCGGAGAATGTGGGTGCTTGCCTATATAAGGTAGACAATCTAACAAACAGTGTTATCAATACGGTAATTGTCTTGGAAAAAGACATAAATCCTGCCGTCCATGTGCAGCAGTTACCGATAACATCAAAACTAATTCAGGATTTCAATTTCTTTTCAAAGTGTCTGACTCAGACTGAGTCTCAATCTAATCAATCTGACCTGAATATGATTCAACTATAAACTACAATTCAACATGAATCCATCTATTCAATCTATATCAATCTATATTGACCGAACCGAACCATGGATATACCCCGTCTACATGACTCTCCATTTATCTCTATTCCATTTACTGATATCATGGTTTCGGTAAGTCATCCATCTATATAACAACACAATGCAATCAATACAAAAGATATCGCGGGGTTTATAAAGCGGTACATTGGTACGAAATGTGTTAGAAATGGCACGAGACTGTAACCATAATACACCTAACCTAAATATCAATTGCTGTTGTACCGTAGCTGAACGGTTCCTTGTGCTCCATATATTTTAGTCTCCGGAATAGTGGGGCTCCTCTCGTATACACTGGCATATTCTGTACCAAGCCACAAACAACAACGTTAACAATATAATCAAACATTACTAGTTATATTCTCTTTCTGTCTATTCTATCTCTACTCATCTTTGGGATTTACCGAGAGATTGTTCGCTGACGATATTCATTTTCTTCTTTCTTTGGAATGTTGTCAGGTGGATCGGACGCACTAGAGATCGAGACCAGCCAGGAGAACTTGGAGTAGTTCACAGAAGATCCTGAGCATTGACTTGTACATATTATCATTTCAGTTCATATCATTGTTTAGGTATTGCTTTCCATCCATGTATTTACATTTCCAGTTGTACCTGTAAAAAATGTTTAATAAATAAAGTTGCTGTTCATTTATATTCCTGTCTCTTGTGTACTTTTACTTTATATTGCTTAGATACGCTTAGCGTGTTTACTTCTGAGTAAATACGTAGCGGGCCTCACCGCGTCCCCTCCCCGTACACTGGAAAGTGGGGCGTGACAAATTAGTTGCTACCTGGAGAGAGAGAGAGAAAAGAAACACTCAGTGTGCGCTCTTGCAAGATTAAATTGGTTATTAGTTTATCTAATCAAGATGGCTTCCACTGTTTTCTCGAATTCTCCTCCAAACCTTAAAAAGAGAACTAGTCAGGATCATTTACACCTTACAAGTTCGCTAATCGTTCAACCAGATGGGTGTTGGTACTCCGAGGGAGGTTACCCATGCTCTCGCACGGACCTAATTAAAATAAATCTCGTTTCCGCAGAAGCATAGCCCCGATAACACTTTTCTAGATACCTAATAGGTTAGCTAATTATGAAGTGAAAAATATCACCTAAGAGTAATCCTACTCATCAGTGGGATTGGGATCCAACTATTATCGTGTGATAACCTAGATGGAAGCCACTCTAGTCACCACACTTCAGAAGGTATGAAACACTAGCAAGTTTTCCGTATATTTGAAACTCCCGATGTGGTTTTTGCCCCTAGGACCCAAGTGACCTTGACAAATAATCAACAAATCAAAAGGTCCTAGTCAAGTTCAACCCGTCATTATCCAAAATTGCATTAGACCCACTCGCATGATCCTTGACGAATAATCAACAAAATCACACGACTGTCTTAACTAATCCCATTATCTATGCTACAGACAATCATTACTTAGCTACCGTATACTACGCCTTGGCGAATAATCAACAAACACAGTACGAAAACTAAGTACTAATTATCTGAAATGATGGAGGGCTACGGCTAGGTTTTTGGCGAAAAACCCTTTAACGTAATGAACTTGATATCGTTGAAGGAACCGAGTAGTTTTGAAAAGGAGTGGTTCAGATTCCACTTTTGAAAACTAGTGGTTTTGAAGAAAACCGAGCAATCTATAGTAATATAAAATTTTGGTCAAGAGGTCACTCCCCGTGAAAGGATCTAGGTTCTTGCCTTCTCGAATGAGATGCTGGATATTCATGACCGAATACCGCTATGCAAAGCAAAAGAATATGACTATAGTTTTTCGAAATTTGTTCCAACAACATTTTTAGGTTTATTTTCCTTGCATTAATCAGAATTAATGCGGTCCCATCAATTAATATCACACCAGAAAAAAATGAAAATAAAATGTACGTATATGCCATCCGCATTCTCCACGGGGCCCCATCATGCACCGTTAGGTTACTTAATTAACGACAGAGCGGGGGCTGGACTAGCACGGATGCAAAACATATACAACATCTACTAGTATATATAAATATGTATATAACCATTCATCCCAGGCTTGATATAAGCAATATCACAGAATAACGATAAGCAACATGGAATAGCGGATAATCTAGGAGCCCCGGGTTTTATTTAAGCCGCAAATGAAACTCGACGTTCCTCGGTCATGTGGATAGCCTGTGTAACGTAGAACCAAGACCCCTACGAGTGTGACAAGTTATTCGCCAATCCCGGAAGCGAGGAAACCCCAATCAACGAAGTAAATGGGCCACCCAGCACTTCACGGAATCCGGTAACTTGAGCACCCTTCCGTGGGTCATCCTATACCCCCTACGAGTGCGGTGAGTAGACCGCTAATCCTAGAGTAAGGCACCCCGGTCTTAATGCTATGAAATGGGGCCCTATTGCCCTCTAGAACCCGGCTACTCGAGCACTCATCCGCGGGGTAATCTTAATATAGAAAAGAAAATATATATACTAGGATGACATCAACTTTAATCCGGTTGTGCCTCAATAAAAGAATATACAGACTGACGGAAACGACAGTCCACATGTCGGACGCTCGCCCCGCAATAATGGATATACAAATGAATCAAAACTGTACAACTACCATTACACTAGGGGCTATCCCACACAACAATCCAAATAAACCATCACAGATATAAACATCACAGCAGTAGAAGCAAGTGTGTGCAACCCCGTATAAATGACATATAGTAATTAGACGACGTTTGAAAACACATACACAACATCACAGAAATCAACGATGCAAAACTTTCAAGTTCTAAAACTTTCAAGTTTTCCCAAAGCAAAGATAACACTAAGTGAAATCTGGGGCAAATCAAGCAAGACCAAAAATCTCAATTCTTAAAACCCAAGACAATGAATGAAAACGAGGACCGGAAGGAAATAGAAAACCGCCGGTAGCGGGATTTTAGAGGATTTGGGTGGTTTTTGTACGGCTAAACTTCCTCGTTTTCATTGTGTGTCACTAACATATCAAGAGTAAGTCTCTGCACTTATTTAAAAAAAATTCAGAGACCAAAAAATATTTTGGACAGAGAGTGGGTTTTCGAAAATCAGAATTTTTCGGTTTTGAAACTAAAGTATCGTCTACTATTAGTTTATAATGTTTGGGTGGCTCTGAGACCATGTTGGGGTTCTTAGCGCCCTGGCCGCTAACTGCGGCCCTTACGAAATGAAAAACTTTAACTTTTAAAACTTGGTGCTAGAAACGACTACCTAGAATCTAACTAAGCATTAAACTAGTAAACTAAAGAGGAGTTCTAGCTACTCTGAAAAAGGGTTATATCAAAAAATAGGTGTCCTTCGGTCTTCTACCCTCTTCTTTAGCTTCTATGGGATCTCCGTGATTGAGCTTGACCGCGGGTCCTCCTCCGTCAAAGATGATCCATCCGAAGGGATGTGGTTCGGCTCTAGCTCCACTCAAAAACCTAGTGGAGCAACTAAAGGCTCTACATTGCTAATCTAGAGTGTCAAGTGATGCAGTATGTTGTTCTAGTAATTTTTCTATCTCTCTTCACCCTTGATTCTCAACTCATGAGAGTATAGGGTGAAGAGGAAGAAGGAGCTCTAGAATGTAGAGAGAAAGAGAATGGTGAAAATGAAAATCTCATCACAAAACAAATATCCAAGCATGGTTTTATCAAATGATATTTTGCAATAATAAAAAGCCACCATACTTGAATAGTGCAGAAAAATGAATTATAAATTCATTTGTCTACCCTATTCAACCATGCCTCAAACCATTCTCTTGCCACCTCATCCTTCCACCTCATCTCTATTTTCTAGAAAAGAAAAAACATGGAAATGAGGTGTTCTCTTTCTAGAATGTTTTCCTTATAAATACGGAATACACTCTACCGTATATGCATACTCGTATTCGTATCAAAATACGAACACCCAAAAAGTTAGAATAATACAAAGAACATAATACTAGAATATACATATCGAAATATGCATATGTAAATTATTAAAACAACACCTGATTTAATAATCCGGTTTAATCCTAAGCCGGATAGTATAATCAACAGTCCGATCGAAAGTCCAGATAACACTTGAATATACATATCGAAATATGTATATGTAAATTATTAAATCAATACCCGATTTAATGATCCGGCTTAATTCTAAGCCGGTTAGTATTATCATTCGATCGGAACCCTGCACGTATCAAAATACGACCACTACATCATTCCGCCTGAACCAGAGAAACTCTCTGTGTGAGACTCTAAAGACTCGACAGTACGCTGGTAGTAGGTTTAAGCACAAGCACGTCAGCGGAACTAGCTGTACGTAACGGCTACCCGGGTACCTGTCGAAAGGAAGGCCGACAAGCAAGCTCATCCGAACCCCCTACTGATCCTATCCATGACAATCTCCGTACAGTTCGGCCTCTTTATCTAAGAGTATCATATACTGGGTCTAGGGGGTGGTAAATGTTAGACCCCTAATAATCTGATAAGTTGTGTTTATTTGGCTCAGGACCGATCCGAGAAAATACTGATCTAACCATCAGTAAATCTCAACTGCCTTGGCCAATGTCTTATGGTTTTGGTCAACCAGACACGGTGCGATATCAACTCCCAATACTGGGAGAGACGAATCCTTGACAATCACTCACTGCCTCTATGTGGCTCGAGACTGTACCCAACCAAATCCGGTTTGCACGACTCAATAGAGCCGTGGTAAGGTAGTGATCAGATTACAGTGGGAACTCACATGAGACAAATGATGATCTCAGGTCTAAAGACTAACATGTACTCATGTCACCTGAGAACCGCTATCTGATGACAGGTATAATACAATCTAGAGGTTCTCGACGAGTCCATCTAGTATACTCACCCTTAGTGAGCACCTGTATACAATCTTAGGTGATCACACCAATGGCCGTGGGACGAACCACCGACCTTTATCAGGGTCTATAAACGTATACATAAGTCTACTCTGGAATATCGATACCCGGTCTTGATACTCCTGTGACTCGGGACCTTTAAAGATGTGCTTATGGACCACCCAGCTCTCACAAGTATGATTGCCTTCATAACTCTTGTAGTCAAGCAAAATACTACGGGTTTTATCAACATGTATCAGCCATATGTGATATCAAGTATAACATATGCACATGTTAAGATAAAGACAAACCAAAATAGTATACTACTGTGACGAGTCTTTATCAACATGTATAAGCAATACAAAGCAATAAGAAAAATAAATACACATGTTCAGATAAAGACAACTCAAATAGTATACTATATAACCGAGTAAGATTTTCCTGTACATACATATCCCCAGTATCCTATACAATACAGGCCTCTAGGGCATATATATCCAACACCCTCGACCATATATTTCTTCATACGGTTCTTACTTTGGTAGAACTTCAAACGATCCATCCATGCCCAAAATTTCTTTGAAGAATAGACGCTTCTAAAAATACTAATTGGACACCACAGTCCACTTCGTATCAACGGTTTCAAACGTCCACAGCTTCTTATGTTGATACCCTTCTGAGGGTAATGTGGTTACTCTTAAATCCCTGTCCATTGCTGAACATATTGAACAATTCCATAGCCGATCTTTCACTTCTTTCACCACTCCAAATTCTTTAGGACTGAAAGTGTGTCCTATCACCACCACAAGGTTAAAACCGGTATCAAGCATGCAATTTTCAAATTTTCACGGTGCTAAGCTACACTATCCAAATATCTAACTAGATTATTAGAGTTAATGTTTATGAAATAAAAAGAACTAATCTAAGTGAAAGAGATTACAACCTTGAAGATCAAGTCCTTCACTTCTATAGCTCCGGGTAGTAGTCCCTACGTCTTCTCTAGTCTCCACTTGAAGAATGAATGAGCTTCCTTCACGATCTTCGTGTCAAAGATGATCCACCCGAAGTTCCTTTAGATCAAGCTACCTCTTCACTAATCTAGTATTAGTGTCTAAAGTGCTAATCTAGATTAAGATGATGAAGTAGGTTTTAATAGCTCACAAAATACTCTAGTGCCCTAGGGTTCACAACTCATGTGAGGGTTAGGGCAATGAAGGAGGAAGAAGAAGATAATAGGAGAGGAGAAGAATAATGTGCTAAGGAAAAAACTCAAGTGAGGGAAGTATGAAGAATGGCTCAATAAAACCCTCACTTATTGAAGCTTTGAATATCTCTTAATATAAAGTAGCTACCATGCTTCAATAGCAAAGCCAAACTAATAAAGAAATGAATGAGCCATACCTCACACCCATGCCCAAAATATCTCCCATTTTCCACCTCTTAATCTATTTTCTCAAAATAGAAAATCCATGCTTCATATATATATATATATATATATATATATATATATATATATATATATATATAAAGAAAAGAAAATAATTAGTGAGCTTAATATTAGTTAATATATAATTATATCAAATATAAATATTATATCAAATTATTAAATCAACACTTGATTTAATAATCCGGTTATATCATATATAACCGACTAATATTATTTATATGTATATCATATTATCAAATCAACATTTAATTCAATAATCCGATTATATCACATATAACCTAACGATATCAAATATCACCAGATTATAATATGGTATCACATACTCGTATTTAATCAAGCTCCTGCACATATCAGCATATGTGCCCTACTTCGTTTCGCTTGAACCAGAAAACCTCTGAGTGAGACTCTAAAGACTCATCAATACACCAGCAGTAGGTAATGATCACATCAGTTACCCACAAGCCGTCAGCGGTACTAGCTGGACGTAACGGCTACCCAGGTATTGAGCGATTAAAAGATCAACAAGCAAACTTGTCCAAACTCCCATGAAGCCTATAAGTAACATTTACCGTACAGTCCGGTCTCTTCATATGATATGTCGCATATTAAGTTTAGGGGTGGAATCGTCAGACTACAGTAACTTGATAAGTCATGCCGATGTGTGGCTCATAACGGTTCGAGAAATTATTGATAACACTTACCAGTAAATCTCATCAGCCCTGGCCAGGAACTTACTGTTATATCCAATCGAGCATAGAGCAACATCAACTCGCTATACTGGGAGAGATGAAACCCCTCCTATCGCTCACTGCCTCCATGTGACTCGAGACTGTACCCAAAATCCACATGTTCACACGACTCCTTTGAGCCGTGGTAGGGAGGAAATCAAAGCACGGTGGGGACTATACAAGAAACTATGACGATATCGGGTCTACAGACTAACCTGTACCATTGTCACCAGAGAACTGCTATCTGATGATAGGTATGGTACCATCTAAGAGTTCTCGGTGAGTCCTGTTCGGTGTACCCATTCTCTACTGAGCACCTGTGTACAATTTTTGATGTCAAACACCAATGGTTATGGGATCAACCATCGCCCCCCACAGGGTCAAGAAACGTACACACTGGTCTACTCTAGAATATCGATGCCCTATCTCGATACTCCCTCGACTAGGAACTGTTAAAGAATGTGCTTGTAGACTACACAAGTCCCAGTAGTATGCTCTGCATCATAGTCCTGGTAGTCAAGCAATCATCCTAAGGGCTTTATCAACATATATCAGAGAGACAGTATAATAATACAAGTGTACATGTTAAGATAAAGAGCAACCATATAGCATACTATCATGTCGAGCAAGAAAATCCTCTATATATATGTCCAAGCATCCACTATATCATACAATAATGGCCTTTAGGGCAAACATATTCCTAACAAGGACAACAATTCCAATCACATTCTTATTAAAGTGTTGATCCTAATCATGTCCATCCTACACATCCATTCAATTTCTATCAATCCTAACCGACTTTTACACCTTTCCTAAACATTTCTTCTGAACATCCATTTTGGAGTTTGACGTGTCCAAACGAATTCGAATCATTTACTGAAAACCCTTCACGACCCATGTCTAGTCTTGAAAGAACATTTAAAGAATTTCGGGTAGCTTCGTGCCAAAAATTGAGGAATTGAATGAATTCATGGCCGCACTCATACAACCTAACGAACCAGTGGCTAGTTACCAACTAGCTCAAAATTTTACAATTTATGATGAGCTGATAGGACAATTTGATGATTTTAGTAATGAAAGTGAGCAATCCACCCTTCAAAATCAAACCTCCTCATTCCCAATTCAATTCCACAGCTTCAGTTTCGAAAATCAATCGAATACACCAATTGATTCATCAATTGAGGATAGCATGTTTGATGAGTTGTGTGACTACATAGTGTTTGATTTACCAGATTGTGAAGGGACTCTGTCAAGTGAAACCACCACCACTCCGTTTGATCTCTATATCTCCAATCTAGAAAACCAGCCGAGCGTGATTTGTAATCCACCGATTAAAAACCATGTTTTTGATGAGGTGTATGAGAAATTTTACTTTCACTTGATTGAGAATATCGACGCTGGGGATAATTTGGATGATGAACCCATAGTTTTGGATCAGTTTTTCTCACTAATTCGACACGTTCCTTCAAACCCATATGGGAATCATCCTAAACCATTAACCGTTTTTCCCAAACCCCATGTGCATCTGGATGTTATTGATAATGATGGATGCATGCATGAGTTGAATGTTGAGGAGAATTTTGAGGATATCATAGAGGACGAGCCTGTTATTTTGGATGAGTTGGATGTTCCGATTCATCGTGTACTTTTCATTGACTGTGAACATTCTCCTAAACACTTAACCGATACCATTTCTCAATCACTTCCCTCCTTCTTTTCCATCGTTTCCAAATTGCAAGATGACGTATCAACTTCATCTCTCATATCTGGTTTCTTAAGTTCAGTCATCTATGTTTTCTTGCGAATCTTAAAAGATTTGACCCAATTTCTCAACGGATTGATAAATTAGTACCGTTAGAAAATTCCAGTTTCACATCATTACAAACTGTACTAATTTATTCAATTAAATTTCAACCTCAAGTTCGTGCTCCATTTCTTTCTCCCCTCCGTTCATCTTCTCATCTACCGAGAACGTATCCCATTTCTGCCCAGGAACGGTCTCGTGTATTCTTCATTTCTTTCCTCTACACTTTCTTTCTCCAACCATGGCATCATCACGATAAATTTTTTGAATGGTCGGTGTTAACTTTTGGTCTGTGTAAGACCTTGTATAGATTGATGATGTTCCCTCCCCCCTAACTTTGAACTTTAACGCTTAAAACAGTGGAAACACTGTTTCACTTAAGTTTATGGGGACCCTTTTGTGTGTATATATTGTGTTTGCCTTTTCTTGTATTAAAACAAAAAAACAAAAAAAAAGAAAAAAGGAACTGACACATTTTGACTCGTCAACAATTTTGACCTTCTTTGTGTGGCATGACAGTGAGGGCACTGCCAAGTTTAAGTTTGGGGGTGTGCTCGGTAAGCTTTCTATTTTTGCATTCATGTGTATATTTTGCATTTGCATATTTATTTGAAAACTCATAAAACTGAAAAACTTTCCAAAATATAAAAACTTTGTCGTCAAGTTAGCTAGTATGGTAATTTAGATTTTATTCCGAAAATTTAGCTTCATAGATTAAAAATAACTGAATCCTAAGCTTAGAAATTGGAAACCCTAAAAATAATCCTCCTTAAGTTTAACCATAGTAAATATACGTCCTTGCAATTTTTTTAGAAGTAAGTAATCTTGAGTTCAATTTTTCAGTGAAGTTAAGATGAAGGAAAAGTATTGAAAGGTTTATTGAAAGATAAGTCTGAAAAATAGTTCATATTCTTAAGTTCAAATTCAGAAAGTATATACCTTACAAAACTGCACTTTCACGCACCTTAAAATTTGGGATGGTAGAGGATACCTAAAAATACTCTTACCTGAAAACCTAGTATGAAAGAAAAAATGGTATTTGAAGCTAACCACCTTAAGAGCGTCGCTGAAAAAATATATCCAGTCTTGAAAAGGAAAAAAAAAGAAAAAAGAAAAAATTGTGTATATTGCAAGACCTGGAAACTGCTATTTACGCCTTAATAAGCTCACATATCCAGTAATTGGCTGATTAGTGTCTCAGGAAGCAGTAGTAGTTGCATGAAAGGTATGTGATTGAATCCGTCCACCATTAATAAAAAGAAGTAGTACCAGGTATTAGGGTAAAGGTACTATAGCTTGAATTGAATTCTTAAGTGTAGGGATGATATTTACACACACGTTAGGGTATACGATCGATATTTGGAGGAAAAATAGGAATAAAAAATAAGTCTTATATTTTCCGTAAAGATGATAAAAATTCCGGATTGGAGACTGCGCTTTAGAAGGAAAACTCAAGAGATACCGAGGTCTTTATAAACTGAAAAAACGTATAGGATTTTAGGTTGAATGAATAGGAGGTGTGCAAAATAAGGGATGGATATTTCCAAATTAGGATGATAGAGTTTCTAACTTAGATGCTAAACCGTAGGATTAGAGTCGAGGTTAACTTATGAAACTAGATTGACGGGATTTTATGGGCAATATCCGCTGAAAACCCTCAGGAGACAACACTCCTCCTATTAAGGACACCTAGAAGTTTAACGGCTTATTGCACACGCTAAGTTTAACCGTGATGCCTACGAAAGTGAGCTTAGGACTTTTATTTAAAAATAAAATGGTTTTGCTCGAGACGAGCAAACGATAAGTGTGGGGGTATTTGTTCACATCAGAATATTGCATTTACTACCGCTCATTCTTATTCACATTTGTCACACCCCGCTTCCCAAAATATGTGAATACGGTACGTGATAAAGCCAACCATTCTACCTATGGTAAGAAAATATCCTTCCATAGTCATATTACGGCTGTCAATCAGATATCAAGAACGATAATAAATATCTAACTATCATATGTCCAACTACCATAATAAAATAATAACAAGAAAGGCATCAGAAACGAATAAAAATACAATAAGAAATAATATTCTAACCACGTCATAAAATAAAATAAAACTAAACATCACTAACTAATCAGCAAAGCTCCTCACTGCTCAACTTGCCTGTCAAAATAATCTTGATCTCCCTGCGATAAGGTTAAAGGAACCGGGCCATGCAAAACCCTGTCGACAGTGCGTCATAAATATAATAATAATAATAATAATCTGAACAGTGTGCTATATAGGATATGTGCAAAATAATGTATAATTATAAACAAACAATCATAGGTGATATAACAGCAGGCTATAGGTATGCCACATATATCTTAAAGTCTGTATTTCTAGATTCACTATCCTACAGGTATTTGAAACCAATTAATATAATTCTCATCGTAACTCAATAGTATATATCCCGTTCATTCCCCACGGGACTATGGTCTAATCAAAATGGTTATTCCGTACACTCCCGGAATCACGGTAACAACAACATCCTCTTGAGTTATGTTTCAGTTACATCCTTGATTTTCCCTTTTCTCTCAGGTTTTGTGTTCAATAGAATATCTACCTAATACCAACATCGGGACAGTCATGTGCAGATCTTGTCTAGTAAGATAACAAGACGGGTCAATCAGGATAACAATTCAATCTTGTTGGCGTCGGTAACCAATACAGGTAACAGGTATGACAATACAGCTAAAGCAATGGCAAGATAACGTGTCGCGCACATGTCAGGTATTGTGTATTAAATAGGAGAAATATTTACTTGCACAACCAATCGTAATAAAGCAATAATATAATTGTTATAGTTATCTAGCTGTAACTGAATTGATATATTCACTATTATTTGTTTAAATATATATATCTAACCATTTTATTTTACGACTGTTAATTTTTATAAATTAAACGGTATTTACTAGAAAAGTTCGTATAATTAGTTTTCATGACTTCACAATTATAACTACACACATGATAGTATTAACAAATGATAAAAAATAGATTAATTGTATATTGATACTAATTTGCAACATTATAAGTGTGTGATATAAATAACAAAATACGGATTGCCTTTATAAAATTGTACGTTGACAATAATTTGCAATATATATAGGTAAGTATAATGAAACTAGCATGTAGCAAGATAAATTTTCCTCGATCTGTATAAATACGACGCCAAATGGATATCCACACTACGAACACCGAATGATGACAATGATGTAAAACACGACGCAACGTATGATCCAGCAATGTGCTCGGCTTGAACTTGGCCAACTGCAATGATGGGACAGTAGCGTGGGGTCGGCTGTTCGTCGAGGGAACTGCAGAGGGCTTGGGTTTGAGATCACCGATGATGGCGATGATGACAGTGACAAGATGGCTGGAGTTATGGGTTGAGAGATGATGGGTGATGGGGTTCAGACGAGGTGAAGTCAGGGATGTGATTGAAGGCGAGAGGAAGTAGGTGGAGGTGACGGTGTTGATAGAAGACGGCTCCGGTGAAGAGAGAAAGAGAAGAATAAGGTGTCGATGATGATGATGGTGGTGCTCGCGGTTCTGCGAACATGAGGGAGAGAGGAGTCGATGACGACGATGACGATGAAGGTGAGGTTGCAAGTGATCGACGATCGACAAGGGTTGGGCGTTGGAGATGGGTTCTCAGGATGAATGAAATGAGGATGGTTAGGTCGGAGTTGGCAGCGTGGCGATGAAGACGGGGAGGGGAAGAAGGAGACGAGCAGACGGTGATTCGAGGGAAGGGTTTTGGTCGACGACAAGGTGAGGATGGAGTTTCGATGAGGATAGCATGGGTTAGGGTTCGAGAACAATGGAGGTTGGAAAGAAAGAGAGAGAGAGAGTTAACAGAGGAAGAGAGAGAGGTTTTGTTTTCTTTTTAAATACTAAAATATATAATAATGTGTGTGTGTGTGTACATACATACATACATACATACATACATACATACATATATATCTATATATATATATATATATATATTAAGTTATATTTATTATATTATAGTTAAATTATAACTAATAGATAATATCAAATTTCGTTCCGTCTCTATCAAAATCTCATCAAAAATATATTTTGGAAAATAATACATATACGTAACATTTTTAACCATAGTGCAAGAATATAATTTAAATATCTTATACCCCTCATTTAAGATTTAAAAGGATTTTAATATATATAAATCTAAGAAATATTTGGTATCTAGATTTCACGAGATTTAACCGTAATAGATAAAATTCAAAATTACGATATGGGATGCTTAACCATATGATGGCAGTTAACCAATATAGATTATCCTTAATTTGTGGCTACTAAAGAATATGTGCATATAAACTAGATATTATATATATGTGTGCGCGCGCGTGCGCTATACTAGGTTCTTATGGATTTAGTTTATGATAAATATTAATAAAATATAACCTAGCACCATAAAGGGTTTCACACATGAGGGTCGGGTCGGATAATTACCTCTTCTATTCGAATTGATCACAATACAAAGGAATAAAATAAAAAGAAATGTAAAGCAAGTTTTAAAATACCAATTAATATTGTATAACCGTACTAAAGTGTTACATTATACCCAGCTATAAAAGAATTTCGTTCTCGAAATTCATGAAACAGGAAAAGACAAGAACAATGAAGATATGGATCTAAGGAAAGAGGTGTGGAAACTTTTGTCGAATCTTGTCTTCACGTTCCCAAGTAGATTCCGCATGCGAACAATTTCCCTATGAAACAAGTACTAAAGGGATTGCTTTATTCTTTAGAACATTTTTTCGTCGATCCAGAATAGCCATTGGTTGCTCTTCATACGTCAAATCCTCTCACTATTAATTCTAAGTGATCAAGAACGTGTGTCTCATCTCGAACATACTTGCGGAGTTGAGATACATGAAACACGTCTTGAACATCCACTAAGGATGGTGGTAAAACTAATCGATAAGCTACTTCTCCAATACACTTAATAACATCGAAAGGCCCGACAAATGAAGGACTAAACTTGCATCGACTACTAAATCGGATTACTCCCCTAGTCGGTGACATCTTCAAGAACACAAGATCATCAACAACAAACTCCAAAGGTCTTCTTCCTGTATCAGCCCAATTTTTCTGTCGATCTTGTGCCACCTTTATATGATCACGAATCGAGTTAACTTTCTCCACCGTTTGCACAATGAGTTCCGGTCCTAAGAATCTTCTTTCTCCAATGTTGTCCCAACATACTGGTGAGCGACACTTACAACTGTACAAAGCTTCGAATGGAGTCATCTGTATAGTCGCCTGAAAACTGTTATTGTATGAAAAATCCACTAAATGCAAATAATCCTCCCACGAATCCTTGAAGTCTAACATGCAAGCTCTCAACATATCTTCAAGAGTCTAGATCGTTCTCTCGGACTGTCCATCTGTCTAAGGATGATAGCCCGTACTAAACTTCAAGCGAGTTCCCAAATTTTGCTGTAAACTGCTCCAAAAAAGTGATAGGAAAAAGGTGTCATGATCAAAAACAATACTCACTGGTACTCTATACAATCTCACAATCTCCTTCATGTACAGCTCTGCCAAAGCCTCCGTCAAGTGACCAACTCGAAATGGTATGAAATGAGATGCCTTGGTTAGTCGATCGACAATCACCCAAACTGTGTTATTGCTTTTTGGACTTCGTGGTAAGGCTGTCATGAAATCCATGGTTATATGTTCTCATTTTTATTGAGGAATCAGAAGTGGTTGCAACAAACCAGCTACCCTTTGATATTCAGCAATGACTTGCTAACACACCAAGCACTTCGACACGTAACGAGCAATCTCTCTTTTCATGCCTTCCTACCTAAAGTATTGTCGCAAATTTCTATACATCTTCGTGCCTCCTGGATGTACTGAATATGCGGAATTATGAGCCTCCTTCATGACTTCTTCACGAACTTCTCCTTTAGGCACACACAAACGACTTTCATATCTCAAGGAACCATCTTCATGAATCAATAAATATGTTCGAAGTCCTGTTTCTACTTGTCGTCGAAACTTCTGCAATCTAGGATCGTGCAACTGGGCTGCATTAATGCTATCAATCAAAGATTACAGTACTTGCAACTGCATCAACTGTCCCGAAGAATCCGGTAGTACAAGCTCTAACTCGAATTTCTGAAAATCTGCAATAATCTCGTTCTGTGCAGTCAGCATCCGTATTGCTGGCAATCAACATAAAGCATTCGGCACTACATTAACTTTTCCCGGATGGTATTTTAGATCAAGATCATAGTCGGCTATCAGCTCCAACCATCTACGCTGTCTCATGTTGAGCTATTTCTGTGTGAACACATACTTTAGGCTCTTGTGATCAGTAAACATATGTACCTTTTCGCCCAATAAGTAGTGTCTCCAAATTTTCAGCGCAAAAATAACTGCTGCTAGCTCCAAGTCATGAGTTGGGTAGTTCTTCTCATGAGTCTTCAATTGCCTCGATGCGTAAGCTACAACCTTTCCATGCTGTATCAAGACACATCCCAAGCCTTTCCCAGATGCGTCGCTGTGAATAACTAATCCTCCGGAACCATCTGCCACTATTAAAATAGGAGCGGTCGTCAATATTTGCTTCAATGCTTCAAAAACCGACGTACACTTCTGTCACGCCACGCTTCCCAGTGTATGGCGAAGGGGACGCGACGAGGTCCGCTATGTATATACTCAGAAGTACATACGCTAAGCGTATCTAAGAAATATAAAATAAATACACAAGAAATAAGAATAAAAAAAACAGCAACTTTTATTTATTAACATTCTTTGTACAATACATGAAAGGAAATACAACTGAAATAATAAGATGCCTAAACAGTGGCATAACAGGAAATGAAAAGTACAGAAAGGAAAAGTGTACAATGAAACTACAGTGCAGGGTCTTCAGTAAACTGCCCCCAGTCTTCTTGCGATGGCTCAACTTCTGCCGGGTCTAAATCACCTGACGACATTCAAAAAAGAGAGAAACAGAATGTCGTCAGCGAACAGGTCGCTCGGTAAGTCCCAAAGGTAAGAGGGAAGTAGAAAAAGACAGAATAAGAAGATACATTTTAAAGTGTAAACTATTGTTGTAATATTATGTCAACGCTGTTATTTGTAGCTTGGTACAGAAGGATACCAGTGTATACGAGGGGAGTCTCTATATGCCAGAGACTAAGGGCACGTATAGTACAAGGTACCGTTTATGCCACGGTACAACAACAACTGGATTCATGTTAGGTGTGTTAAGTCTGACCACCTCGTGCCACCTTTAACAACTTCCGTACCAATCTATCCCTTAAACTCCGCGATGTCTTGTTTGTATTGTTATCTTGTAAATTGTGTTGGTTGTATGATTGATTGACTGACTGACCGAAACCATGATATCAGGAAACGGTTATAACCGTAGAGTCATGTGAATAGAATACTGAGAATCATGTAAAAGGAATATATATCCATGGTTCGGTTCAGTCAAGTTGTGTAAATTGATGATTGTATTCATGGATTCATGTGTTCATATTGGCTTAGAATCTTGTAGATTATAGATTGACTTGAATCATATTCAAGTCAGATTAATCAGACTCAAACCCGAGTCAGACAATCAGAAATGTGAATCGAAGTCTTATAATTGTTAGGGTCCTTAGGGTAATTTATAAACTTGATGGGGTTTTATGTAAAAATACTTTTTTATACTTTTCAAAATACACCTCAAGTATTTATTGTTCGTCTTTAGAGTTGTAATGATGGTGGATTTTATGTTGTGACATTTCTAGTGAAAATATCCTAGTTTTATAAATAAGGGTATTTATCTGTAATATTGATTTACTTGAAGTTCATGGTGTTTTAGTGTAAAATTTATTCTTGTGATTTTTAGAAAAAGGTGAAATATTTATATTATAATAAAATAGATATTTAAATGATAAATATACATATATTTATACAAAAATAGTTTTAATAAATATTTTATATTCCAAAAATCTCATTTTCTTAAGATGTCGTATTTCAAACCTTTCGAGACCGAATGCTCCTTGCGGAGGTCTGAATCTCGCACTACTAGCCCGAGGGTGCGCGCTAAACCGCACGATCCCGAACGGGTTCCCCAAAGATGGGTTGTAGCGTCGCTTTGCAAAGATTGTAAAATACTAATTCTTTAGAAAACGGTTTTATAAAGTAAAAGGTATTTATTTGCAAAGTGTAATTTTTCATACTTTAGATTCTAGGGTTTCCTAAGCCAACTAGCCTATTTCTAAAAGGTCTAAACGACAAGTCGTTAGAAACCTCAAATCGCCTCTTCACCGTCAATTGCAGCCAGGTAAGTGCCAGGTAAGTGGGAGGCTATCCACTACAAGTAGTGGCCCTAATTAAGTAACCACTTGCCTTAGACACACTTACCTAGACACCACAAAGTCAGGTTTAGATAAACGATCGATGTCCAAAACTTATCGTATTTTTCCTATTAAAGATATTGTTTAAACAAATGTATCAAACCTAAACTTTTATAAAAGGTTTTATTAAGGAAATGGTATTTTAATATAAAATCTTGTTTTATCGTATTAGGAGTTTTCAAGATAGCGTATTATGGTTGCATATGTGTGTGTGAGGAGATAGGTCATTACCTCGTGATCTATTTTAAGGTATAGCAATGTTGACGGGTTAAATGTGAAATTGAAACATGATGGTATTAAAGTGAAAAAAAATACGGTAAGCTAAAAAGGTTATCATTTCATGTGTGAAAACTTATTCAAATTGATTTTTATAAGTTTAATAATCATGATAAAGATGTTTAGACATGTTTGAATTGATTAGAAGTGAAATTTTATAGAAAACCGAATCGAAAATCGGATTTGTTCCGATTCCGTCGGGTTTCGTAATTTCGTATTTTTGAGAATTAGAAAGGGAGATAGAATGGGACTTACGGGTTTCGATCTATACTAAAGAGTATAGGAGAACTAAAGAAGTTGCCGAGGCGTTGCTTCGTCGCCGGTTGTTTCTAAAAATGTCGCCGGAATTCCCGCCGGAATCTCGTCGGAGCTTCGCCGCGAACTTGTTTTCAAAGCACACACTTCTTGGAAAACTTTTGAGAGAGTAGCTCAAGATTTTGGGGGTGAGAGGGTAGTGTGTAGGGTTGGTATTTATAGGGTTAGGCTAGGGTTAGGGTAGATGAAAAGTTAAAAATAAAAATGTGATAAAATGTAATAAAAATGTATTAAAAGTGGAGTAATTGGGGTTTTTAAAGAGCTCTAAAAGTGGTCTGAGGCTAAAATTTTGCAGGTGCATAGGGAATATGGAAAGACACAACTTTCATGTTGTGGCCGTCGCCGGAATCGGCTGAGTTGGGGGTGACTCGGCCGTGACTCGGTCGGAGCACTGAGTCGGCCGAGTCAAGGCCGAGTTGCCGAGTCCGGCGGCCTGGATCCCCCCCGACGGTTCATCTAACTCCTGCAAGTGTTACATGTTTAGGTGTAGTGGGGTTTTTGTGAGATATGCACGTGTAAACTCTTGGTATTCTAAAGGTTTTTAAAAAAATCAATATTAAAAATAATGTGGGGTATGGGATTTGAACTCTGGTGGCTTGGTTCAGCAGTGCAAGGTCTTACCAGTGAGCCACAAGCTCTTTCTTGTAATTATTGTGGGAAAATAAATACTTAAAGTGGTAACAGCAACATTAAATACTCCAAGTATACTTCAAATTTAAATCAATTTTATGTATACAAAAATTGGAGTTGTTACAATCTACCCTCCTTACAAAAATTTCGTCCTCGAAATTTACAATTTTTTATTTGAGGACTAGTTTACAAAGAGATGAGGATATCTTGCACGCATTTCATCTTCCCTTTCCCAAGTGGATTCTCCTGGAGTGTCTTTCCTCCACATTACCCGGACCAAGTTAACTTCCTTGTTCCGAAGAGTCTTCACTTTCCTGTCCAGGATCTCCACAGGTTGTTGCTCACAAGACAAGTCGGGCTGTATAGTGAGCTCAGAATGATCAAGTACATGGCTGGGGTCACTCTCATACTTTCTGAGTTGGGATATGTGGAATACGTTATGCACTCCTTCCAATGAGGGTGGAAGCGCTAAGCGGTATACCACTTCACCGACTCGTTCGAGTATATCGAACGGTCCAATATACCTCGGACTCAATTTACCCCGTCTTCCAAATCGGATCACTCCGCGGTTCGGAGATATCTTCAAGAATACATGGTCTCCTGGCTGGAACTCCAAGTGTCGTCTCTTTGCATCAGCCCAGTGTTTCTGTCGATCTTGGGCTATGCGCATTCTTTCCCTGATAGTACGAACCACATCAACGGTCGCTACTATCATCTCTGGTCCAAGAAGTTCCCTATCTCCGATGTCGTCCCAACTTAATGGTGATCGACACTTCCTTCCATATAATGCTGCAAAAGGTGCCATTCCTATGCTTGCTTGGTAGCTGTTATTGTACGCGAACTCCACAAGATGCAGATGATCTTCCCACGATCCTTTGAAGTCTAGCATACACGCTCTGAGCATATCCTCCAAGATCTGAATAGTTCGTTCTGACTGACCATCTGTTTATGGATGATAAGCCATGCTGAAGTTCAAACTTGTTCCCAAGCTAGCTTGCAGACTCTGCCAAAATTGTGATCGGAACCTGGTGTCACGATCGGAGACAATGCAGACCGGTACTCCATGAAGTCTCACAATTTCCTGTATGAGTTCATGGGTATCAGAGATAGTACATTATGAAGTGTTTAAATCTTAATTAGATTATTACCTCCATGTACTTCTTTGCTATTGTCTCAGTTGATTGGCCAACCCGAAATGGGATGAAGTGAGCCGACTTTGTGAGTCGATCCACGATGACCCATATAGCATCGTTACCCTTTGTGTTGCGAGGAAGAGCAGTCACAAAGTCCATCGTGATGTGCTGCCACTTCTATTCTGGGATTGGTAACGGTTGAAGTAGTCCAGCTGTCCTGTGATATTCAGCCTTTATTTGCTGACACACCAAGCATTTTGCGACGCTTCTGGCTACTTCACGCTTCATTCCATGCCACCAATAATTCTGACGTAGATCTTTGTACATTTTGGTACTTCCAGGATGTACTGAGTAGGGAGAGCTGTGAGCTTCTTTCATTAACTCTTCCCGAACAGGACCCTTTGGTACACACAATCTGCTGCCGTATCTCAAAGATCCGTCTTCATGGATGATGAAGTCTGTTCTGAGTCCATTCTCCACTTATTCTCTGATCCTTTGCAACTTAGCATCACTTGCTTGAGCTGCTTTGATCTGATTGACAATGGTTGATTGAACTTGTAGATTCATCAAACTTGAAGCATTACCTGGCATGACTACTTCAATCTCCATCTGATGTAAGTCTTGCTGAAGCTTCCACTTAGTGGTGAGATTCATCAATAAGGGTTGGCGACTAAGAGCATCAGGTACTACGTTCATCTTCCCTGGGTGATATTGCAAGTTGATGTCAAAGTCCGCCATGAGTTCTAACCATCTTCTCTGCCGCATATTCAACTCCTTCTGAGTAAACACGTACTTCAGACTTTTATGATCTGTGTAGATGTTCACTCATTCACCAAGTAAGTGGTGGCGCCAAATCTTGAGAGCAAAGATGACGGCTGCCAACTCCAGATCATGCGTCGGATAATTGCGCTCATGAGTCTTCAGTTGTCTTAAAGCATAAGCCACAACCTTACCGTGCTGATGTAGAACACATCCTAATCCCTTACCGGATGCATCACAATGCACTTCGAATCCTCCAGATTGATCTGGTATTACGAGAATAGGTGCAAATGTCAATCTTGACTTGAGTTCTACGAAAGCTTGTTCGCATGCTTCTGACCACACAAATTCTTCATCTTTTTGTGTAAGCTTGGTCAGGGGTGTTGCTATCTTTGAGAATCTTTCAATGAACCTTCTGTAATATCCAGCTAAACCCAAGAAACACCGAATGTCTTTCACTGACTTTGGTGTAGGCCATTCGCTAACTGCTGAAACTTTGGCTGGATCCACAGAAATTCCTTCTCCTGATACGATATGTCCAAGAAAACCAACTTGATTTAGCCAAAACTCGCACTTGCTGTACTTGGCATAAAGCTTATGTTGTCGAAGAGTTTCCAGGACAATTCGTAGATGCTCTGCATGCTCTTTCCGATTCTTAGAATATACCAGGATGTCGTCGATGAAGATGACAACAAACCTGTCTAAATACTCTCGGAAAACTTGGTTCATTAGGTTCATGAATATTGCTGGTGCATTGGTCACTCCAAATGGCATCACTAGAAATTCGTAATGTCCATAGCGAGTTCTGAAAGTTGTTTTGTGAATATCAGCTTCCTTGACCTTCACTTGATGATAACCTGAACGAAGATCCAATTTAGAGAAAACACAAGATCCACTTAGCTGATCGAATAAATCATCGATGCGCGGGAGTGGATACTTGTTCTTTATAGTGACTTCGTTCAAGGCCCTATAATCGATGCACATTTTGTATGAACCTTCATTCTTCTTCACCAGTAGTACAGGTGCTCCCCAACTTGAAGTGCTGGGACGGATCCATCCTTTCGCCAATAATTCGTCCAACTGTGTTCGGACTTCCTTCAATCCTTCCGGACTTAATCTATAAGGTGTTTTAATCACCGGTTGTGCTCCTGGTACTAAATCAATACTGAATTCAAGAGCTCGATCGGGAGGCAAACCTGATATATCGTCAAGAAATACATCGTCGAACTCTTGAACTACCTCTGGTCTTAATTCTTCTTCCGCTTGAGCTGCCGCAACTACTGCTTCTCTTGGCTTCGCTTTGTAGGTACCTGGCTCCAGGGTACGATCTCCGCTCTTGAAATAGAAGACCGGATGGTCTGGAATCTCGAATACTATCCTCCTTTGACGACAGTCGATGGTAGCATAAAAGGTTCCAAGCCAATCCATTCCTAGAACCACATCGAAGTTCGGTATGTCCAGTACTTTGAAGTCAGCATAAAACTCTCGACTGCAGACGACGACTGGACACAGGCTGTATCCCATAGTTGCCTTTAGAACGCCATTTCCGGAACTGACATTCTAGCAGGATACAAGCGGTGAGACTGGAATCGCATGGGTTCGGACAAACCGTTGCGACATAAAGCAGTGTGATGCTCCAGTATCAAACAGTGCAAGTGCAGGTAGTGAAGCTACTAGGATTGTACCTAAGGTATATGGGATATGTTTTAGGTATAGGGAAAGTGTGTATATAACCAGGACTAAAAGATAAGTTTGAGAAGGAAAGTTTACCAGTAATGACTTGGCCAGTGGCCTCAGCTTCTTCCACAGACATCGTGAAGGCCTGGCGCTTGGGTATATTCCTCCTGGTCTGAGGAGCATTCCTCGGAACGTTCCTTTGAGCTTGATAGAACTTACAAGGAGGTGGTGCAGCTTGTGGTCCTCTGGGTGGTGCAGGCAGTGCAAGTCTTGGAGCAGGGGCTTGGATGGCTGGACGCTGTGGATAATTGTTTGCTGGCCTGGGTGCAGCAACTGGGTTTTGTTTATGAGGACAAGCCCCAATACCATGAGCAGCTGAGCCGCAGATCAAGCAAAGGTTGTTCGCACGACGACAATCTCTCGCCAGATGCCCATTTCTCTTGCAGTAGTTACAAAAGGCTGAGCTGGGTCTGCTGATTGGTGCTCCAGGACGTCTTGGCACAAAAGATGGTCTGGACGAGGCTCCACCTGCCATATGGTTGGCAGGGCACTTGACTCCTGTAGACTGAGGTCTGCCCCTTGCTTTTATCACTGCCTCATAACTGCGGGCAGCTTCCAGAGCATCCTTATGAGTCAAAATTTTTCCTGTGGCTAGAGCAGCCCGAATTTCCGTGTCCAGTCCTTGTTGAAAGCGACGGGCTCTGATCTCGTCCGTCGGTATCAAATGTGTCGCGAATCTGTTCAAGGATAGTGTTAGCTTTGTGGTATATGATATTTAAAACTGAACTATTGCGACATATCTTACCGGCTTAACATGGTGAATTCAGCGTCGTATTCATCTACCGATTTGTCCCACATTGATCCTTGCTGTAGATGAATGAACTGCTGCTCCATGGCAAACCTGGCAGTCACAGGGAAGTATTTCACGTCGAACTTCTCGCGAAACGTTTTCCATTCAATAGGCTGTGCAAGACGGCTTTCTTCCGCCTTCCACCAGTTGCGAGCGTTGTCCGTGAGTTGTAGTTTCGCTACACGGACCCAAGCGATGTCTGGCATTTGTGCTGCGGCCAGATCATCCTCGATACTTTGAGCCCATTCCTCAGCTTCCAGTGGGCTCCCCTTTCTTGAGAACTGCTTCGGATGTAAAGCCCTGAATTGCTTTACCCCCGGAGCGTCAGTCTCGGGATGGTTCAAGAGTTGTTGATGTCCCTCGAGAAGGCTGTGGATTGCCTCAAGTAGCACTGTTTGCTCGGTAGGTAGCGCAGGAACAGCTGGTGTGAGAGGTAGTGCTGGATGTGTGTTGTTGACGTTGGTGCTGGTGTTGTTTGGGGAATCCATAACCCTGAAGAAAAATTTGGGTTAGGACAGATTCAAGTACATGAAATGATAAGATTCGAGGAATATGGAATTGCAAGATTCAAGGAACATGAATTGTAGAGAATGTTTTAGTTGCTGGTTCTTGTGTTATATTGCTTAAGTTGTTCACGCAGACCAGAACTGCATGATAGGGATTCATACAGCTCTGACCTGCATGGGCCACCAACAAAACCTGTCACGCCCCACTTCCCAGTGTACGGCGAAGGGGACGCGACGAGGTCCGCTATGTATATACTCAGAAGTATATACGCTAAGCGTATCTAAGCAATATAAAATAAATACACAAAAAATAAGAATAAAAAGAATAGCAACTTTTATTTATTAACATTTTTTGTACAATACATGAAAGGAAATACAACTGAAATAATAAGATGCCTAAACAGTGGCATAACAGGAAATGAAAAGTACAGAAAGGAAAAGTGTACAATGAAACTACAATGCAGGGTCTTCAGTAAACTGCCCCCAGTCTTCTTGCGATGGCTCAACTTCTGCCGGGTCTAAATCACCTGACGACATTCAAAAAAGAGAGAAACAGAATGTCGTCAGCGAACAGATCGCTCGGTAAGTCCCAAAGGTAAGAGGGAAGTAGAAAAAGACAGAATAAGAAGATACATTTTAAAGTGTAAACTATTGTTGTAATGTTATGTCAACGCTGTTGTTTGTAATTTGGTACAGAATGATGCCAGTGTATACGAGGGGAGTCTCTATATGCCAGAGACTAAGGGCACGTATAGTACAAGATACCGTTTATGCCACGGTACAACAGCAACTGGATTCATGTTAGATGTGTTAAGTCTGACCACCTCGTGCCACCTTTAACACCTTCCGTTCCAATCTACCCCTTAAACCCCGCGATATCTTGTTTGTATTGTTATCTTGTAAATTGTGTTGGTTGTATGATTGATTGACTGACTGACCGAAACCATGATATCAGGAAACGGTTATAACCGTAGAGTCATGTGAATGGAATACTGAGAATCATGTAAAAGGAATATATATCCATGGTTCGGTTCGGTCAAGTTGTGTAAATTGATGATTGTATTCATGAATTCATGTGTTCATATTGGCTTAGAATCTTGTAGATTATAGATTGACTTGAATCATATTCAAGTCAGATTAATCAGACTCAAATCCGAGTCAGACAATCAGAACTGTGAATCGAAATCTTATAATTGCTAGGGTCCTTAGGGTAATTTATAAACTTGATGGGGTTTTATGTAAAAATACTTTTTTATACTTTTCAAAATACACCTCAAGTATTTATTGTTCGTCTTTAGAGTTGTAATGAGGGTGAATTTTATGTTGTGACATTTCTAGTGAAAATATCCTAGTTTTATAAATAAGGGTATTTATCTGTAATATTGATTTACTTGAAGTTCATGGTGTTTTAGTGTAAAATTTATTCTTGTGATTTTTAGAAAAAGGTGGAATATTTATATTATAATAAAATATATATTTAAATGATAAATATACATATATTTATACAAAAATAGTTTTAATAAATATTTTATATTCCAAAAATCTCATTTTCTTAAGATGTCGTATTTTAAACCTTTCGAGACCGAATGCTCCTTGCGGAGGTCTGAATCTCGCACTACTAGCCCGAGGGTGCGCGATAAACCGCACGATCCCGAACGGGTTCCCCAAAGATGGGTTGTAGCGGCGCTTTGCAAAAATTTTAAAATACTAATCCTTTAGAAAACGGTTTTATAAAGTAAAAGGTATTTATTTGCAAAGTGTAATTTTTCGTATTTTAGATTCTAGGGTTTTCTAAACCAACTAGCCTATTTCTAAAAGGTCTAAACGACAAGTCGTTAGAAATCTCAAATCGCCTCTTCACCGCCAATTGCGACCAGGTAAGTGCCAGGTAAGTGGGAGGCTCTCCACTACAAGTAGTGGCCCTAATTAAGTAACCATTTGCCTGAGACACACTTGCCTAGACACCACAAAGTCAGGTTTAGATAAACGATCGATATCCACAACTTATCGTATTTTTCCTATTAAAGATATTGTTTAAACAAATGTATCAAACCTAAACTTTTATAAAAGGTTTTATTAAGGAAATGGTATTTTAATGTAAAATCTTGTTTTATCGTATTAGGAGTTTTCAAGATAGCGTATTATGGTTGCATATGTGTGTGTGAGGAGGTAGGTCATTACCTCGTGATCTATTTTAAGGTATAGCAATGTTGACGGGTTAAATGTGAAATTGAAACATGATGGTATTAAAGTGAAAAAAATACGGTAAGTTAAAAAGGTTATCATTTCATGTGTGAAAACTTATTCAAATTGATTTTTACAAGTTTAATAATCATGATAAAGATGTTTAGACATGTTTGAATTGATTAGAAGTGAAATTTTATAGAAAACCGAATCGGAAATCAGATTTGTTCCGATTCCGTCGGGTTTCGTAATTTCGTATTTTTGAGAATTAGAAAGGGAGATAGAATGGGACTTACGGGTTTCGATCTATACTAAAGAGTATAGGAGAACTAAAGAAGTTACTGAGGCGTTGCTTCGTCGCCGGTTGTTTCTAAAAACGTCGCCGGAATCTCGTCGGAGCTTTGCCGCGAACTTGTTTTCAAAGCACATACTTCTTGGAAAACTTTTGAGAGAGTAGCTCAAGATTTTGGGGGTGAGAGGGTAGTGCGTAGGGTTGGTATTTATAGGGTTAGGCTAGGGTTAGGGTAGATGAAAAGTTAAAAATAAAAATGTGATAAAATGTAATAAAAATGTATTAAAAGTGGAGTAATTGGGGTTTTCAAAGAGCTCAGGAAGTGGTCTGAGGCTGAAATTTTGCAGGTGTATAGGGAATATGAAAAGACACAACTTTCATGTTGTGGCCGTCGCCGGAATCGGCCGACTCGGAGATGACTCGGCCGTGACTCGGTCGGAGCACTGAGTCGGCCGAGTCAAGGCCGAGTTGGCCGATTCCCGGCCGAGTCCGGCGGCCTGGATCCCCTCCGACGGTTCATCTAACTCCTGCAAGTGTTACATGTTTGGGTGTAGTGGGGTTTTTGTGAGATATGCACGTGTAAACTCTTGGTATTCTAAAGGTTTTTTAAAAAATCAATATTAAAAATAATGTGGGGTATAGGATTTGAACTCTGGTGGCTTGGTTCAGCAGTGCAAGGTCTTACCAGTGAGCCACAAGCTCTTTCTTGTAATTATTGTGGGAAAATAAATACTTAAAGTGGTAACAGCAACATTAAATACTCCAAGTATACTTCAAATTTAAATCAATTTTATGTATACAAAAATTGGAGTTGTTACAACTTCTCGGTCCAAACAAACAGTACCTCCTTTCGTGTTAGCATGGTCAAAGGTTCTGCTATCCGAGTGAAGTTCTCCGCAAACCTTCTATAGTATTTAGCAAGTCCAAGAAAACTTCTGATCTCCCCTACATTCTTTGGAATTGTTCAATCATGAACATCTGCAATCTTTTCGGGATCAACAATTCCATCTCCGGATACAACATGACCCAAGAACTTCACTTCTTCGAGCCAAAACTTACACTTGCTCATCTTAGCATATAACTTTTCTTGTCTCAACGACTGCAGTGTGATTCTCAAGTGCTTTTTATGCTCTTCTTTGCTCCTCGAATAAACCAAAATGTCATCAATGAATACCACCATGAACTGATCTAGAAATGACGAAAAGATCTAGTTCATCAAGTCCATAAATATCGTCGATGCGTTAGTAACTCCAAATGGCATAACTAAATACTCGTAATGCCATATCGAGTTTGGAATGTTGTCTTGCAAATTTCTTCTTCTTTCACCCTAACTTGATGATACCCTGATCGAAAATCCAACCTTGAGAATACTCTCGCACTACTGAGTTGATCGAATAATTCTCCTATGCTAGGGATCGGATACTTATTCTTAATAGTCACCTGATTTAACTCCCGATAGTCGATGCACATCCTCCGCGTGGTATCTTTCTTCTTGACTAGAAGAACTGGAGCTCCCCACGATAAACCGTTGCTGCGAATCCAGTCCTTCTCAAGTAATTCGAAAACTTGTCTCTTTACCTCTTTCAGTTCCACCGGTGCCATCAGATAATAAGCTTTTGAAATTGGCGTTGCTCCAGGAATAACATCAATCACGAATTCCACATCTCGTTTTGGCGGTAAACCTGAGATGTCCTCGAATACATCCAAGAAACCGAACTACTACCGGTGCTTCCTCCTTGATTACTTCCATTGATGAAAAAGCGGCACTTATCGGCTTAGCCCTAAATTCGACTGGCCCGGCAGATTTTCTACCTCCAAAGAATATAAACTCCGGAACTCCGGGAATCTGGAAAATCACTTTCTTTGCCCTACAATCAATGAGAGCATAGAAAATGCCAAGAAATTCCATCCCCAAGACAACCTCGTAACCGCCAGTATCTATCGCCAAGAAATCTGCAAATAGCTCCCGTCCGCAAATAACAATCGAACAACTCTTGCACTCACTACTAGATATAATTCTCCCATTCTCAGTATGTATATCCCAACTGCTAGATAGGTCCGTGTGTGGGATAGAGTGTGTACTAATAAACTTGGACGAAATAAAGCAATGGGATGCACCAGAATCGAATAATACCAATGCGGGAAAATTATAAACAAGTAGGATACCTAAAACAATATCATCTGAAGCTTTGGCCTCCTCGGCCGTCAAGGTGAAGGCTCACCTCTGATTATGCCTCTGAATAATCTGCTTTTGCTGTGTTCTTGAAGCATCACCCTTCAACTGAACTCTCGATGGACAAGCAATAATCCGATGATCAGTAGCTCCACAAATAAGACACTGCCCAAGCCTCATACGGCACTCCCTCCGGAAATGATCCGGTCGTTGACAGAAATCAATAATCACAACCTTTTTCTGCGTTAAAACAAAAGTCTTTTTCATAGATACTATCCCCCATCTGTTGACTGGAATGCCTCCATGTCCAGGAGCTCTGGTTGGTGCATACAGAGTCTTTAGTACTACAATCTCTTGCTATTGAGTACTCTTTACTCTTACCGATAAACTCTGTTGTTCCCTAACCTTCTTGAGAACTTAAGTGAAGGTGATCAATCCCAACGATATGATGTGTCTCTAAATATCCACATCCAAACTACGCATACACCGCCTTGCCCAATCTGCCTTGTTGGCAATCAAGAGCCCCGCAAATCGACTGAGCCTGGCCCGCTCAGCTGCATGTGTATTTACATATCTGCCATTCTACTTCAAACTAATAAACTTCTCTTCCATTTCCTCCCTAACAGATTGTGGAAAGAACTTCTCAATGAAACTTCGCGAAAAAGTCGCCCAGCTGATCGGCTTAGTCAGACGGGTCTCCTCAACGAGCCACCACTCGCGAGCGTAATGTACTAACTGGATACATACTACATCCACCATTTTCTCATCTTGAATCTATGCGGTAACAAGAAAATTCTCTGTATCCACTAGCTATTGCTCCACTGGTAATGGCTCCTCCAATCCTATAAACATGGCCAGACCGAGCTTCCTGAAGTCCGCCATGGTGCCATCACGCTACGCTGGTGTGGGAGCTGCTGCCCTCTCAGCTACTATGATAGCAGTCTGTTGGGCCGTTCTCAGGCCCTTTTGGAAGGCATCAGCATGTCGCTAGTTCAACTCTATTTGACACTTCTGGTTCTCTAGCATACCACGTACGACCCCAAGTAATGCATTTTCTATACACATCCCGTATGCACGTGAATCTCTTCCTGCCATGATTCTGAAGCCAAGGACACTGAAGAGGATTAGAAACGGAAATATGATTCAATAAAACAAGAAATTAATAAACTATAGATTCAAGACTGGCAAGATAGTAATGTGGCAGGACACATTCTTAATTCCGGGTTTTCTGGTCAGTGCATTGGGCTCTATACTCAACTACAAAATAAGCCAAACCCAGCTAACCTAAAACCTATTCTCTAATACCAACAAAATCTTGTCACGCCCCGCTTCCCAAAATATGTGAATACGGTACATGACAAAGCCAACCATGATACCTATGGTGAAAAAATATCTTTCCATAGTCATATTATGGCTGCCAATCAGATATCAAGAACAGTAATAAATATCTAACTATCATATATCTAACTGCCACAATAAAATAATAACAAGAAAGGTAGCGGAAATGAATAAAGATCCAATAATAAATAATATCATAACCACGTCCCTTATGAGATCACAACGTTAAAACCATAACTAGAAAATAAAATAAAAAATATATAAACCAAGTTTTAAAATACAAATTAATATCGTATAATCGTATTAGAGTGTTACAAAATTTGTATATATGTAGGTGCTTTTGATCCATATTTGCTATATGATTACAGGTTACAGGTTCTAAGTTCAGAACAACGCAAATCACGCACAATCTCTACAGTTATGACAAAATTCAGAATAACTGCCGAAAACAGATAAAATCCAAGTTCCGGTCATCCATACTCGTCAGGTGCCACTTACCAGTACAAGAGACAAGATCAAGTGATGGTCATTCGTGTCTGGGACAAGCACAGAGCATGAGAAAGACAGCACAAGGATCAAGGTGGTAACGCGGAGCTCGAGGGAGATCAAGGCACAAAAGAAAAAAAGAGTTGTCATTTTGGACTGTTGTAAATCTGAAAATATTTTAGAACTATTTTTCAAATTTGAACCTGCTAAACAGAAGAAAAAAGCAACACGAGAACCCACAAGAAATATGAAAAGCCAATTCCACAAAACGACTGCTGAACGCGAAAATTTGTACATATTGAGGGCGGATCCGCAGCCCTATCATAGTATCTCGCAATGAATTTTCGGGGATGTTTTTGTAATTGTACATGGGCTAAGAATATTGCCATAGGGTTTCACTTCTCTGCCTATATATACTCCAGATTTGAGCCAAACCAAGTATACTTTATTTTCTTAGGATTAGTTCTAGTTTAGTGTAATTTTCTTCTTCTTCATCATCTTTTGTCCATTAAAATATAGTGAGAGATTTTGAGTGGATGAATAATGAAGATGAGAGTTTTTTCTACTTTATATCTTTATTTTCTTGTATTGTCTTTTAATTCTTAGTATAACTTTTATTACTTGTTTGTTAAACTAGTTGTTAGTTTTATTGTTCTTCTTTTCTTTTCTTCTAATATCTATTTTTAAGCTATGATACTCAATGGAGTCCCTTGCTTAGGTGAGGGCCCAAGTAGTTAGCTTGTTATTTTTTTGTTCTCATCGTATTCTTCCATTCTTTCTTCTCTTCTTTTTATTTTATTTTCTTTTCATGTGTGAGTAGTTACTCACTTATTAGGATTAAGGAAGGGTAGTATGGGGGATGAAAAAATCTCTTGTGCTTCTCTTTGCCAAACACCTAGAAAATGAACCTAGACCAAACAAATATCACCCTCTCCCTTAGGTACACTATCATGACATATAGTCGCGATCTAAATTGAGAATTTTTTAGGCGCACTACAACGTGACATGTAGTTACGACCTAATTGGAGATTTGTTTTGTATGTTTCGTTTAAGGTTGGAAATAAGAGTATGGAACGGATGGACAAGGGGCACTAGAATTGGATTTAGCATTAGAAAGCTTTCTTAAACTCGCAAATACCATTTCTATGTCCTCCTAATCCCCGCTACTTCCGATTACTCCGACATCATTTCAATGATGGCAAAAGAAAAGTACAAGATAATTCCTAACTCTACTAACCAACTCTAACTCTAACAAGCTCTCTTGAACATAAATATACACAACACTTAGGGTAGAATTGAACAAATTTGGACATTCTTTAATTGACTCTTCTAATACATGAATAGAAACACTTACCATCTCTCCGTAGATCGACTCATACTCAACCGGCTAGCTACCAAGCGAAACCGACTTGATTGCGGTAAGTAGAACATGTAGAACGCATATCATATCATGAAAGCTTTATCAATCAGTGATCTCCTCGCTGAAGATAATCCACCTTGAGATAACTCTAATACAAGCTTTAGTTTCAAATTAATCTCATCAAAATGAAGCAACCCACTAATTAAAATTGTTAAAAATAATTAGTAGGAGATGTAGAATAATTAGCCCACTTAATTTTTCTCTTTTCTTTCTGCATTCCTTACTTGAAGAAAATCAAGAGAGGATAGCCATGGAGGTGATGAGATGATGAAGAAGATGAAGATGAGAATGACTAAAAATATGTATGAAAAAATCCAAGAATGAGTCATTAAAATGAGTCATCATGTAAAAACACCTCATCAAGTTTACAATCATCTAATTTCAATAACTCATTCTCATTTAAAAGTGTTCTCATCTTCTATATGATTCTTGCATACCCATCTCTAATGTATCAACATACATGAAACAATATTTATATCAAATATAAATATTAATTAAGAGAAGAAAATAATAAAATGAGCATGATATTAGTTAATATATAAATATATCAATATATAAATATATATTTAATTATTAAATTAACACTTAATTTAATAATCCGGATATATCATATATATACCGGCCAATATCAATAAACACCCGATTAAAATACATGTATTAAATACACGTGTTTAATCGAACTCCTGCACATATCCCTATATGTACCCTACATCGTTTCGCATGTGTTGGGAAAGCTCTGTGTAGGACTCTAAAGACTCGACAATACGCTGGCAGTAGGTTAGGATCAAATCCATAGCCCACAAGTACGTCAGCGGTACCAGCTGCATATAACGGCTACCCAGGTATTGATCGAAAGAAGGTCAACAAGTAAACCCATCAGAACCCTGCAAAGTATATCAGTGACATCATCATACAGTCCGATCTGTTCGTTTAAGAGTATCACATATCGGGTCTAGGGTTTGGAATCTGTCAGACCCCAATAACTTGATAAGTCGTGCAACAGAGAACTCATAACCAACCGGAGATAAAACTGATAACACATATCTGTTTATCTCCACTGTGATGGCCATCGACTTATGGTTGTAGTCATATCCCGCACAGCGCAATATCAACTCTCTATACCGGGAGAGACGAATTCTCTCAACCGCTCACTGCCTCCACGTGCTTCGGGACTATTGTTCATGCCGGAATATTGCATTTAATACCGCTCATTCTTATGCACATTTGTATATAGGTAGGTGCTTTTGATCCGTGTTTGCTACATGATTACATGTTACAGATTCTCAGTCCAGAACAACACAAATCACGCAAAATCTCTACAGTTATGACAAAATTTAGTGCCAAAAACAGATAAAATCCAGGTTCTGGTCATCCACATCCGTCTGGTGTTGTTTACCAGTTCAAGAGAAAAGAAAAGAACAACAATCATTCATGTCCTAGACAAACACAAAGCACGAGGGATGCAGCACAAGAAATAAGGTGGCAATGCGGAACTCGAGGGAGATTAAGGCCAAAAGACAAAAAGAGTTGCCATATTGGACTGTTGTAAATCTGAAAATATTTTGGAACTATTTTGCAATTTGAACTTGCCAAACAGAATAAGAATACAACACAAGAAATCACAAGAAAAACGACGCGCAAATTCATCAAGTTGACCGCGCTTTCGTGAAATTTAGGCCTTATTGGCGACAGATCCACAACCATCTCATTGTGTCTCGCGACGTATTTTCAGGGTTTTTTTGTAATAGTATATGGGCTCAGAATATGGCTCTAGGGATTCACTTCTCTGTCTATATGTCACGACCCGAAAGTGGCACGTGACCGGCACTTACATCACGTGACATCTAAAGACATCGACGCGATCCAAGTCAGCCAAAAACTCGGAATCTAAACCTTTTTACGCATTGGAGATGAAGTTTAAAAATAGTCATTAGATGGACTCAGTTTAAAAATAATCATGTAAGTCTAAATAAGTGTGTTTGAAAAGCATCTATAACGTTTTAAAAAAAACAGCAGCACCTCCTTAGTAAATTTTGAATAAAACCCGATACAAGCATAATATATAAAGTATCCCAACGGGAGCTAGCTTTCATGCCCAAACGGCGGAGCAACCACGCAGATAATATACGACGCTCAATAGAGAAGAAAAGAAAAGCGAAACAAAACCAACAAGTATAAAAAGTCGACTCCAACGAGTACGACGTCCACAAACACAAAAACTCTAAGTCTCGCTTCTAAGTCCACAATTATACAAGTTCTAGGTCGATAGAAGTTTAACTAGATACAAAAGAATATATATATATATATACAAGTATGGGTACGATACAACTGTAGCCCACCTACCAAAGCAATCACCGAAAAAAGGGTGTGCCGTAAGCCGCTGATGATCCGAGCGGTATATCGTGCAAGAAACTGGGGTACAACGGGATGAGTTGCCAACTCAGCGAATAAAAGTATATCACAAGATAGAAATCGAAATGCACAACAATATATCTAGGTCATAAAGTATAGTACTATCATATCCTGAACTAATATATATATATATATATATATATATATATATATATATATATATAATGCATAAGTACTATAAATGCAACACTATCCACCACATAAACCCAAAATATATCATCTCATATGTATATAACATGTATTCAGGTATAAACCTATAAGGTAGTCGAAATATGTATGAAAACCCCCCTTTTAAAATAGACACGGGATACGTATATCACGGCATAAGAAGCAGACGTAATAATATAAAGTATAATATGTATTTTATTTAAGATATACGTCTCGCTGTTTAGTAAAGAGTTGTAAGAGTTTTACTGTTTAAAAGATCCTCGGGTCATCCGAGACATGTCAAATTAATGAGACTATAGCTTGTTTATAAACCCTTTTATATATATCAACAGGTAAATAATCAGTATTCAGGTACTGTCTCCCGGATCAGTCATGATCGGCTATTATAACGCATAAACTATAATGGTATATCTTGAATAACCGCAAAACATCAATATATAGGTGTCCAGCATCGACACCTTAAATCATCAAATCTCTCATGTCCATCACCGACACGCAAATCCAGATATCATCGACACCGTCTTATCAGATCGGTCGCCCCTTGATATCCCTAGCCCCGGTCAGTATCCCTTGGATATCCGCTGTGCTCACATCTATCTCCGGTATTAAGTGTCCTCGCTAGGCTCCGCCTCAATCGTGGCTTTCCTGCCCCTCGGTCTTGACCGGGTCCACCATGTGTCCGGCTGTATACTCCCCCACTTAGTCTAGATATATAGCATGTCTGTAACCATATAGCTCTCCCACTCGGTTCGGAATAAAGTCAAATCAGAAAACATCAAGCTCATGGTGGACGCCAACTCATCATATCCAGAAATATCAAGTAAAGAAGAAGAATAAATTCAATATATCATTCTGATGATATAATCAATCAATATGTGTGTGTGTGTGTATGTATCAGTGTCCCATACCACTTCACCGCCGAAAACGGGACGAACCGGGATGGATCGTCTTGCCTGGATTTGGGGAAAGATATTATTTGGATTTATCCGTCCAACTCTCTGAAAATACCAAGTTGATTTATGGCACCGTATATCGGAGGTTTGGACGGACGACCATTGTAGCAGACTTTATCAGATTTCCCCTCATTTTGCGAGGGGTTTTTTTTATTGTGGGGACGCTCTTCTCTACAGGCGCAAGCCCCTGCAGTTAATTATGTTACCGCATTGCGGTAACCACTTTCTCCTTCTCCAACAGTACACTTTGTGTCGTGTGTTACTTTGTTTGTTTTGATTGCTCGTGGATTGTATACGGAGACTAGTTTATGTCGTCATCCGTAGGGCGCGAGTTAGTCCAAATCCGTATATTTGAGATTTGAGTTTGGGCCAAGGATTTGCTTGACAAGTTCAACGTTAGTAGCTTCGTTTGCCAACGGGAATGAACTTAGGACGCAGATCTCATATAAATAAGATCCATCAGTTTATGAGATATTTGGGTTTGATCTAAGGATCGTTAGTCATATTTGAGACTAAGATCAACTTAGAAACAAATGAGTATATGGGCTCAATTATTTTAGTTTAAGAACATCATGGTCCATTATCACCGTGTTTAGGACGACGCGCTAGTTTAGGGACATCTCGATCCAACATTCCCGTTTTGGAGACGAATGTTAGTTTAAGGACATTTCGGTCCATTATTCCCCTTTTGGGGGCGAATGTTAGTTTAAAAATATTTCGGTCCAACATTTCCATTTTGGGAACGAATGTTAGTTTAAGAACATTTCGTTCTAACATTCCTATTTTGGAGGCGAATGTTAGTTTAAGGACATTTCGGTCCATTATCCATCTTACGCACACGTGTATTTGTTGCGTGGCGGAGTGAACGATGGTGACAGGGAATGCGTCCAATTTGGGGTGCGATCCAATTTGAAGTGTGCACGTCAATTTGGAAATGCATCAATGTGGGATGTATCATTCCCTGTCTTGATAAAATTTTACATCAAGTTGGAACGAGAAAAGAGTTGTTGGTTGTCAGGACCCGCCACCTCTCTGAAGACGTTGAGGAATTACGATGACATATATTAGAGGTGTGGAAAGATCTACCCTTAAACCAAATCCCGTATTTGAGGGAAGAAAGGGTCGTGGTGGACCTAAGAATCGTTAGTCATATTTGAGACTGAGATTACCTTAAGAGATATGGGATGAATATCATTTTGGATATCTTAGTCATGTTTGAGACTAAGATTAGTTTGGAAATCACGAGCATACGAGCTCGCTTGATTTAAAATAAAAGAGGTTTAACCTCAGGTAACTTAGCCAATTTGGACTAAGATTGGATTTCTGTAACACCCAGCAGTGCTAAGCACTAAGATATACAGCGCTCACGTGTGTTTCACGTGAGGCGCTGGAATAATGCTAAGCACTAATCTTTTCTGGCGCTCACATGCTTTTCACATGAGTCGCTGGGTTTTTAGCCTTGGGCGCTCACGTGCTTTTCGCGTGAGGCGTTACAATAGTGCTAAGCACTAATTTTCTCTGGCGTTCACGTGCGTTTCACATGAGGCTCTATGTTTTTGGAAATTTAATCTCTATTGATATTTTTTAGAGAACTTAAATCTCTGTTAATGGTATTTTGACCATTAACGATCACCAAGATCATTATTTTGAGGATCTTGGATCGAGTGTTTAAATAACTAAGTTCTTGATTTGAAGGAACTAAGTTCCTGGAGTATTATAGACTCCATGTTTTTTTATGTTCTTGTATCCATATTCTCCTCTGAATTTTTGATTCTCAAGAACAAAATCTTCCCGATGAGAATTAAATTCTCAACTTGTGGAAGACTTGTCTTGTGGATTCAGATCCAGAGAAGAACTAATTTTTTTGAAAAGGGTTAAACCCTTAGATATAATATAATAGGTAAAGGAGATATTTTGATCTCTTCTTTTTTCTTTATCTAGAGTTTTTAGGAGGAAGATCTTCTTTTTTTAAAGAATTAAATTCTCTGTTGTTTTTAGAGCTTTCTGTATTTTTACAGAAGCTTATGGGGGGTCTCCTTTCCTTTTTTCCTCCTCCTCTTGTTGTTCTTTTTTATTAATCTCTTTGCTCTTATTTATATGAGAAGAGAAAAATGAATTTGTTGAGAAAATCTCTAATTGAGAAATCATGATTGATTTCAAAATCAATCAAAATGATCTTTTAGATCAATCGGTAAATTTTATTCACCATTGGATTTTTAATCCAAAGGCTCTCTGTTTAACAGAGAAGATTTCCTGTTTGTTTAACAAGATTAGGAAATATTTTCCTAAGATAGAATTTTATTCTATCATATGAATATCTTGTTAGTTTAACAAGATTAGAATTTTATTCTATTATATGGATATCTTGTTAGTTTAATAAGATTAGGAAAATATTTTTCTAATATAGAATTTAATTCTATCATATGGATATCTTGTTAGTTTAACAAGATTAGAATTTTATTCCAACATAGAATTTTATTCTATCATATGAATATCTTGTCAGTTTAACAAAATTAGAATTTTATTCTATCATATGAATATCTTGTTAGTTTAACAAGATTAGGAATATATTTTCCTAACATAGAATTTAATTCTGTTATATGAATATCTTGTTAGTTTAACAAGAATAGGAAAATATTTTCGTAAGATAGAATTTTATTCTATCAGATGATCGATGGGTGATTTTATAATTACCGTTGGATTTTTGATCCAAGAGTTCTCTGTTTAACAGAGAAGATATTTCTAGTTTGAGAAAATTCAGGGAAATATTTATCACATAGAATTTAATTCTATCAGATAGTTTAATTGGTGATATTTTATAACCATTGGATTTTAAATCCAAGATTCTCTATTAGAGAAAGATCTTTCCATATTAGAAAGATCAGGAAAAATATTTCCCAAATAGAATTTAATTCTATTACCAAGAATTTAATTCTATGAGATGGTAGCATTTTAAATTGGGGCGCTCACATGCTTTGCATATGATCGCTGCCAAAGAATGCGGCAAGAGAACTCATGTGTTTAACACGTGGCCCCTAGTGTGGGTTTTAGCTTGTTCATTTTCAGTGCTCATATGCTTTACATATGAGCGCTCACGTGTTTAACACGTGAGGCCTATTTGGCCTTTGGTTATTTATGTTCAGCACTCATATGCTTTGCATATGAGCGCCCACGTGTTTAACACGTAAGACCAGTTTGGCCCTTAGTTATTATCTGCTTCCAGCGCTTATATGTTTTGTATATAAGCGCTCACGTGTTTAACACATGAGGCCTGTTTGGCCTTTGGTTATTTGTTTTTCAGCGCTTATATGCTTTGCGTATGAGCGCTCATGTGTTTAACACGTGGTGCCGGTTTGGCCTTTAGGTTTATTTTATTCAGCGCTCATGAGTGACCACGTGTTTAACACGTGAGGCCAGTTTGGCCCTTAGTTATTTGTTTTTCAGCGCTTATATACTTTGCATATAAGCGCCCACGTGTTTAACACGTGATGCTTATTTGGCCTTTGGTTATTTATGTTCAGCGCTCATATGCTTTGCATATGAGCGCTCACGTATTTAACACATGAGGTCAGTTTGGCCTTTTGTTATCTGTTTTCAGCGCTTATATATTTTGCATATAAGCGCTCACGTGTTTAACACATGATACCAAACTGTGAGAATTATTTTCCTCTTTCTTTTCTCTCCCATTTTTTATAAGGGAACAAATGGCTTTTAGCCAAAAATTTTGGCGGGAACACCACTGATATATATATCGAAGGGAAAAACATCATAAAACTCATAACAATCAAATACGAATACCTATGGTACTAGTATTCGCAATTACTCAGCAGGTAATAAAAGCATCGTACGTAAGTATAGTCAGTCGTGCAAACAAACGTAAGAATTCTACTGTGTCATGGTAATACTGATGATGTGTAGTGTAGCATACGCGTCTGTGCTCATGCAGTATGGTAATCATTAGTATTTGTGCAAGTGTTCTATAAGCGTTTAAAGCAGAATGTAAATCTACCCATATTCGTAGCCTATAAATACAACCTGGTTCTCCGGATCTAGGGAATTCATAACGCACTGTATCGGCATTTATATAGACATCGCGCGGCATAGCGGTCCTACAGTGTCATGGCAGTACCAATGAGGTGTAATGTAACATATGCGTCTGTGCTCGTGTAACATAATACTCATTAGTAGTTGTGCAGTGTTCTATCAGCGTATTCGTATAAAAGAGAACATATATAATCAATAAGCGTATCGCAAACATATAAGGAAATCTAAGTGTATCGTGTAATTATTAAACATAACTAATTGCTATGAGCTATACCATTATCATTGAAAATGGAATGAAACGTTATTTTGAAATAAGAAAGCTGCATTAAATTAAAATAGATATTCATTTTGGAAAATAGCATCGCATCCTTTTCATTTATTATTTAAAAGTGAAAATGGATCGTTGGTTTTTAAAAGAGTATACCTCAATCAATCGTAACGTCCCAAGTCGGAATAACTCATGACTCCACGAGTCCAAATGAAACTTGGCCGTATTCGGTACACTATCCTCGTCATCACAAGTATGGTATGATCTCTCGTATTATATCCATCCAATATCATATCCATATCGTACGAACCTATCGTCACGTACGTCCATCTCTAATACCATATATCCAGGTATAACCATAACCATAAGAATTCTACTAGGTATTCACCATACACAAATATAATGTAACTAAGTTAGCTAACATATCACTTTACACTAGTTATATTATAACTATTCTATATAAGTGGTTGCGGGGGTGTTATACGCCATCCACCCGACTTCCCTCGTAGATATAAATCCACTCATCAATTTGTCGGGCTAGTCGAAACCCACGCTTGCCTTGTCCGTCATTGCCGTCTCAAAAATTTTTGCGATCATACCTACAATCGTAGTTATAATACCATCGGTGTAAAGATCATATCGAAAAGCAATTCAACGAGCTAAGCGCACATAGGTTAGAACCTATAGCTCACTTAATCCAAATATGACTAAATATCCCTGATATTAACGTACGAACGTCAATATTTCAGTCGAGGTATAGAAATACGAAAAACCATATCATAAATATCAGAAATATTGTTAAAATAATACTAGAACACCCCCAGATTTCTCTATATGAAATCTGAGACAAAATAAATAATACAGTGGCTTAAATTATCACCAACTAAAACTATTAACCAAAACCTAACACACCTATACACTGAAAAACCGGCGGCGGCGGGTGATTTAGGAAAACCAGCGGGTGAAAAGAGAAATTAGGGGCTCGGGTTTTAGAGGTTGTCTCCTATTGGTATCATCATATCCTAGTATTGTTAGTTTTTCTAGTGGATTAATATAGTAGTTCCAGATTCAAATTGACCCTCACAAATATCATAAAAAAATCCTAGTTTCTGATATTGCACACTAAAAATGGATATTTAACTAAATAGAACTTGTAAAGGAAGTGAGATATACCTATATGGATGGTGCACAAGGAATTTCCAGCATATGAATTGATGGCTTAAGGTTTCTTAAAGTGGTTGTGGCTCTAATTTGATGGTTTGAGCAATATTGATGAAGGAACCATCCAATTTCTCTTTTGATTTTTGTGAAAGATAGAAATTTTGAGATAGAGTGGTTTAGTTCAGTTTAGAAATGAGAATGAATATGTGTTAGTGTATGAAGGAGGTAGGTAGAGAAAGAATGAGGTGGATGTTTGTAAGGGTGGTGGTGTAAAGGTAGAAGCATGAGGTGGAGTAAGGTGAGGGTGTGTGTGGTGTGTTGTGCATGAAGGTTTAGTCTAACCAAATCATAAACTCAACCCTCATAACTACATAAAAACCTTTTAAAAAAATACCTTCATGTTACACTAAATCTAAATTCATGTTTTTAAAAAAAATAAAACACTTATCATAACACTTAAATACCATAACCTTTTAATAAAATCTCATATCATATTAAAACAATTTAAATATCATTTTTTATGATATCAAACCTTTTTCTTCATTTTTACCAAAATAATTACATTTTTTTGTGGATATCAATCTGATACCAAAATTCATATGCGATATCATTTTTGTAAACTCATTATATTCATATTTTAAATTATAAATTAATATTTATAATTTTCCAAAATATTACAATATATATATACACCAGATGTGTGTCAAACCAACCATACTTTACTTTCTTTAGGATTAGTGTTAGATTAGTTAGTTTTCTTCTTCTTCTTCTTCATTTATTCTCTATGAAAATGTAGTGAGAGCTTTTAAGTGGACAATTAATGAAGATGAGAGTTTTTGTTACATTGTATCTTTATTTTCTTGCATTATATTTTAATTTTTAGTATATATTTTATTATTTTTTTCTTAACGTAGTTGTTAGTTTTATTGTTCTTCTTCTCCTCTTCCAATCTCTATTTTTAAGCCATGATACTCAATATAGTCCCTTACTTAGGTAAGAGACTAAGCAGTTAGCTTGCTATTTTTGTTCTAACCGTATTCTTCCATTCTTTCTTCTCTTCTTCCTGTTTTATTTTCTTTTCATGTGTGAGTAGTTTACTCACTTGTTAGAGTTAAGGAATGGTGGTATGAGGGATGGAAAAATCCATTGTGCTTCTCTTCGCCAAACAACTTGAAATCGAATCTAGACCAAAAAACACAACCCTCTCCCTTAAGCGCGCTATAAAGTGCCAAATAGTCGCGACCTAAGTCGAGAATTCCTTTAAGCGCACTGACATATAGTTGTGACTTAATTGGAGACTTGTTGTATGTGTTTGGTCTAGAGTTGGAAATAAGAGTATGGAACGGACGGACAAGGGGCACTAGGAATGGATTTAGCGTTGGAAAGCTTACTTAAACTCGCAAATACCATTCCTATGTCTTCCTAATCCCCGTTACTTCCGATTATTCCAACATCATTTTATAGATGGTACAAGACAAGTACAAGATTAATTTCTAACTCTACCAACCAACCCTAACCCTAACAAGTCTTCTTGAATATAAATATACTAAACAATTAGGATAGAATTGAACAAACTTGTACATTTTACTTGACTCGTCTCAAATAAGAACGAAAATATTAACCATCTCCCAGTGGACGACTCGTACTCAACCGGCTAGCTACCAAGCGAAACCGACTTGATTGCGGTAAGTAGAACAACTAGAACGCATATCATATCGCAAGAAACTTCTACCAATCAAATGGCGCCGTTATCAAGGAGACGGTAACATATTTCTCTCTTATTATTCGGGTTAATTTTTGTATATAAAAAGATTAAAAAAACTATAAAATAAAAATCATCTTGTTATTCTTTAATTCTTTTTGTGTGAGTGTACAGGATAGGGAAAAGAGCAAGTTCAGTACCAAAGTCATGGAAAGTTTGACCCACATCTCGCAGCTGCATCTTGTATAGGTCCGCTTTCAATTACAATAATTTACTTAAGGGCACTTATATCCAACATTATCTTTCTATAATTGGTTTAAAAGATACTACTTATTTTCTTTATCTATTTCTAATATGTATTCTATTATTTAATATAAATTCATAGGTTATATTAAATTAATTAAAAATAGCCTATCAATTATAAAAGATCATTTAAAAACTATATTAAAAACTTAGTTCTAGATAACTCAAAATGAACTAGGTTGAATATTTGATTAATAGTAATAGGTAGATAATCTAAACTATCAAGTTGATTAAGCTATAACTCTTTAACTATCTAGGTTGAATTTATTTTAATAAAAACCATATCTTTTACCGTTCCTAATTAGAGTTCTAGTTTGTCAAATCTTTATTATCCTAATTAGTTTTTAGGTGTATCATCAATTCTTAGATCTAATTCAAAGCGCCAATTATCCGTATAAAATCTAGTTTATATGATAAAAACTACAAGAAAAGAATTATATCAAAAACAATTCATGATGAAATAAAATAAAAGAAGATCATAAAACACATCCAACCATAGAATGAAAGACAATACAAAACCCTAGAAAAATAATTAGTCACTCATAGAAAGGAAATTATAAACTTTATTCATTATGAAATAAAACCTCCAATTACACTTGATCTCTCCAACTTTTGCAAATCTTAATTTTTGAAGCCTATGTAATAGATATAAAACCCTAGGGTTATACAGGTGCTTATGCAGGGTTAAGAAAGTTTGGAGAACAAGTAATAAAAGATACAAGAGAATCAGACTTGCTAACAGCTATGAAAATCTAATAAATAAAAATTTAATTGCTATGTTGGATACTGATGCGTGCCTTCAGAATCTTCAAAAGTAGAAACTCTACATCTTTTATTAATCTGTGTAGAAAGACAATCGCACCGATAAAAACTCTTCGAACAGCCCAAAATAGATCGTTGATCCGTCGCCGTCTGACTAGATGCGCCGCTGATACGCAGTCGAATTTTGGATTCATGGCTCCCGATTTTTTCTGTGGTGTTATCGTCAATTTAGATGGTTTTTGAGCTCATAAAATCTTGAATATCTCGTTGTCATTCTGTAGTTGTGTAGATCTCCAAATTGTTCCCAAATTTGGCATATAATTAGGCAGGTTGATTTTTTTGCTTTTGATTTGATTTGGTTTCTCCAACTGATTTGTTGTTGTGATGATTGATTCATCCCTATTTGTTGCAACATTTGCTGATTTGCAATGATATTCCCAAATTTGTTCCAAATTTGCAAATTGTCTTTTGATTTTCTGAATAACTCCCTTAAGTCTCCACTGTATACTCGTAATCCTTATTTTAATACAATTTTCTGTATTTTTGCATCCAAACCTGGTTATCTATAATAATTCATAAAACATAACTGGAACAACATAATATATGAAAATAAAATGATAAATGGGTTGGAAAAATGTGCAATAAATTGCACCTATCAAATAGCCCCACACTTATATTCCTATTCCTCGAGCAAATTTAGGGTTTCAAACTCTAAACTAAACTACAATCTAGCAATATCCTACTCCTATTCCTATGTACCTTTCGCGGGCGTGCAATTATATTGAAAGCATGCAACAAGCCTTTAAAACTCTAGACGGCCCTAGTAGGAGAAGTGCTGTCTCCTGAGGGTTTCCAACGAACAATACCTACAAAATCCACAAAAACTACAGAAAATAGAGGAAACAAAAATAAGAAAATGAGAACTATATATAAAGATAGGAATAGATAAGAAAAATAAGAGTTTAAACCTCACTAGATTTTCAGTCGTCATGAACCATGCCTTAATAGATTTTGATCTATGCCGAAAATTACTTCCTTATCATTTTTCCAATCTTTCCTACCTGTCTTGCTTCCAAACATGATCATATACCCATACGTGTGTGTAAAATCATCGCTACACTCGAAGAATTCAATTTAAATTATCATACTCGTACCTTTAGCTCCCTATTACTTTTTAATCGACGGATCAAATTGATAGATTTGTTCCCATATTTTTTATGCGACCGTTAATGTTTCGTGAGATACTAACCAACTAATTACCGAATGTGATAACTTATTAGGCGTAAATAGAAATATCCTAATCTTGAAACACTTAAGGCACAGCAAATGATCTCAAACCAGTTGGTCTAAATCACTAGGTGATGAAGTACCTTCGCTGAATTTTTTTTTGCTACCTTCATAATTGCATGATAGTGTTCATTTTTTGGTGATATTAATTTTTTTTTCTTTGTACTAAGGCATTACAGACAAGAACATGATACGTCTCTTCTACTATCTCAAACTTTAAGATGTATACATATGCGTATACTATGGTATCAACGTTCAAATGTTTGGACTAAAAAATAGGCTCCACTTACATCTTCTCAAACCTGGTAATTTCTTCATGATACTAGTCTTTTGGGAACAGGCTCATGACAACTTCTTACGAGATCCATTAACCATCTCCTTTTTTATTTTTCTTAAAATCTCTATCTCTTTTATATACATTTTCCATTTTCATTTCTATTTTCAAAATTTTCTAACAATTTTTTTAATAATAACATATGTACAAACCCCCTACACTTAAACTTGACAGTTTTCTCATTGTCTACCGCGACTCCTCCCTTGACCACGAACAACGGCTAATAAACTAATGATATACATATGTTATAAATGAAGGGTTTTAAAATATTTTCAAGTGTATTCCGGCTCATCGAGATCCATGAGCTCCGCCTCATTATCCGCAGAAAATTCTAAAAACGGTTTCAATTTTTGACCATTAACTTTGAAAATACAACTGTTTTAGAATTTTCAATCTCCATGGCTCCATGCGAAAAAACGTTTTTGACAATAAAAGGCCCAGTCCATCGCGATTTTAATTATCTAGGAAATTGATGCAATCATGAATCATATAGTAAAACTTTTTGGTCTATTTGAAAATCCTTTCGTAAAATGTTTTTATCATGGAAAATCTTCGTTTTTTCTTTGAAAATCTTGGCATTGTCTTAAGTATCGTTCCTAATTTCCTCTAATTCATTTAATTGGAGCTTTCTATACTTATCTGCTTCTTCAATGTCTGTATTTAACTATTTTATGGCTTACAAAGCACGATATTCCAACTCCACTGGTAAATAGCAAGATTTCTCAAATATAAGCGTATATGGAGACATACCAAGGATGGTCTTGTATGTGGTTCGGTAAGCCTAAAGTGCATCAACAAGCTTAAGTGACCAATTATTGCGGTTCGTATTAACTATCTTTTCCAATATTTGCTTAAATTGTCTATTTGAAAGCTCAACTTGCCCACTAGTTTGCGGATGATATGAAATGAATAACTTTTGGTGGATCGAATATTTTCTTATAAGAGTTTCGAAAGATCGATTGCAAAAATAGGTCCTATTATCACTAATAATGGAGCGTGGAAAGCCAAGCCAAGAAGTAATATTATTTTTCAAAAACTTGACAACAACTTTGTTGTCATTGGTTTTGCATGCCATTACTTCCACCCATTTTGATAGGTAATTAACTGCCACTAAAATATAAACATTCCCAAATGAATTTGTGAATGGCCCCATAAAATCGAGGCCCCATACATAAAAAATCTCAACTATAAGAATAGAATTGAGAGGCATCATGCTCCGTCTAGTGATTTTACCTTAGTGATGACAGCCTTCAAAAGTTTTACAAAATTCATATGCATCTTTAAATAATGTGGGCCAATAAATCCCACTTTGTAAAACTTTTTCCGCCGTATTTTTAGCCCCAAAACAGCCCCTACTTGCATGATCGTGACAAAATGAAAGACCACTCCTAATTTCATCATTAGGAACACACCGCCGAATGATTTGATCATTACACTATTTAAATAAATAAGGAGTATCCCAAAAGAAATATTTTACTTGGGAATGAAAGTTATATCGATCTTGTTTAGGCCGATCGGGCGGTGTCATTTTCGTAATGAGAAAATTAACTATATCCGCAAACCATGGTTCGCTAACAGCCGAGTATAACAGTTCGTCAGGAAAATTGTTATTTATATGAAGTTCTTGTGTGGGTGTAAATGGTAGACGTGATAAGTGATCGGCCACAATATTTACGGATCTCTTTTTGTCTTTTATTTCAAGGGCAAACTCTTACAATAAAAAGATCCATCTAAGTAATCGGGTTTTAGCATCTTTCTTAGAAATAAGATGTCTAATGGCCGAATGATCCGTATAGATCGTAATCTGTGAACCAATGTAGGACCAAAACTTTTCAAGTGCATATACAACAGCTAAAAATTCTTTTTCGGTGGTGAAATAGTTTAACTGTGCATCATTTAGGGTTCTACTCGTATAATAGATGACGTGTGGCATCTTATTAATTCATTATCCTAAGATAGCTCCAATTGCAAAATCGGATGCATCATACATAATCTCAAAAGTCTCACTCCAATTAGGAGCGTGAATAATACGAGCGGATGTAAGCTCCTTCTTAATTGCTCGAATGATTTGAGGCAATCGAAACCAAATTCAAAAGGTGTATTCTTGGCAAGAAGTGAAGTCAAGGATCTAGCAATCTTGCTAAAATCCTTAATAAAACGTCTATAAAATCCCGCATGCCTAAGGAATGACCTAATGTCCTTAACTGTTTTGGGAGAGGGTAGATTAGAGATTATATTTACTTTAGATTTATCTACCTCAATACCTCCGTGTAAAATAATGTGGCCTACCACAATACCTTGCTCGACTATAAAGTGGCATTTCTTCCAATTGAGTGTTAAATTCTTTTCTTTGCTCCTTTGGAGTACTAATTCCAAGCGGTGTAAACATGCATCAAATGTATACCCAAAGACTAAAAAACTGTCCATACAAATCTCAAGAAAATGTTCCACCATGTAGAAAAATAGGCTCATCATGCACCACTGAAAAGTAGCGGATGCATTACATAGCCCAAAGAGCATCCGACTATATGCAAAGGTGCCAAATGGACATGTAAATGTGGTCTTTTCTTGGTCTTCTGGTGCAACAGGTATTTGGTTATAACCGGAGTATCCATCTAGGAAACAATAGTACTCATGACCGGCTAACCTTTCTAACATTTTATCGATAAAAGGCAATGGAAAGTGATCCTTCCTAGTTGCAGTATTAAGCTTGCGATAGTCAATGCACACACGCCGCCCGGTTTCATGCGAATAGGGACTAGCTCGTTCATACGGTTTTCAATAACAGTAATATCTGACTTTTTAGGTACCACGTGAATTGGGCGCTAACCCACGTGCTGTCAGAAATATGGTATATGATACTACTATCAAGACATTTAATTATGTCTTTACTCACTGTCTCTTTCATAATAGGATTTAAACGGCGTTGAGAATCTCTAACTGAATTAGCGTTTTCTATCTAGTGAATTCTATATTGTATTATAGTATAGCTAATTCTCTTGATATCCACCATAGTCCATCCAATAGCCTCCTTATTATTCTTAAGAATGGATAATAAGGTCTCCTCATGCTTCTTAATAAGATCAGCAGAAATTATAACTGGGAGCATGTTATTCAAACCTAAATAGGAATATTTTAAGTTAGATTAGAGAGGCTTGAGCTCTAACTGTCGGGGTTCTTCTATTGATGAGCATAAAAGAGGCCTAGGTTCAAGAAAAAGTGGTTCAAGTAGGGCCCTTCCTATGTAGGCTAATGGGAGAGAATCATCAAAAGTAACAACTTCTTTGTTACTAAGTTTCTCCTCTATGCAATTTTCTATAAAGCAGTTTTCTAAGTTAACTTCTTCATCATTCGGAATATCATTAATTAAATTGATTTTGAAAGGCTTATAGGGATCACTTGGCCGATTTCTTAGGTTAAAATTTTAAGATCAATTGCCATGTTCCTAAATGATAGTTTCGTAAAACCATTGCAATAATTGATCAATGCATTTGATGTGGCTGGTGTAGAGTGTATTTCATCACCCTATTGAGAAAAAAATGCACGTCGCTTGTCAGGTATATTACAGATTCCCCTAGCCTGAGGTAAGCTGGGGTTTAATGATTTTAGGGATCCGAATCTCCGGCAGCCGCGGACTAAGCTGCCGTTAATTACGCCTCGCTTTTGGATCGAGAGAACCTCCGATTAACAAGTCAAACAGATCATGCGAACTCAATATGCAATATGTGCGTGTTGTGTTTGGTAACAAGCTGGGAGTGCTTCGAGCATATCGGGAGCATCGCAGAGTTTTTACAGGGTCCCGCTACTCGAATAGCGAGATGGGGGTCAAAGGGGCTAGCATCCCCTTGCAGGGTGCGAAACAACGCCCTGTTAGAAATTTTTTTTTCTAACGGGAGAGGTAATGAGTGTATATGTGCCACGTGCGCACTTAGCAAAGTGAACACGTAGAAAGGTGCGCACCTACCGAGACGTGCACCTGGCGGCAAGGTGTGCACTTGGCAAGGTGCGCACTCGTCGAGGTGCCCACCTAGTAAGGTGCGCGCCTGACAAGGTGCTAGAGAGTGAAGGGGTCTAAAGGGTCCCATATGGGCCAAAAGGACCAGTAAGGTGAGCATATAGGGAAGTGCGCACCTAGCAATGTGCACACTTATACCGGTGCACACTTGGCTCGATGTGCACCCAATGGGGTGCACACCTAACCAAATGGGCACCTACCACGTTACGCACCTAACACGGTGCAAGTAAGATCAAACCCAATGGAGCAACGGTCCAAAAATACAAAGACATTAACTTTTAAAGATCAAAAGGGGATCCATTTCCCTTTTTTGAAGCCTCCTAACTGCGCACTTTGAAAAAAAGAAAGGAGGAAGGAGAAAGAGACTTGCACAATAAAGAGCAGCTCGGAACTCTAGATTTTTGTTTTTTGGGAATCAAAATTAAGATTAGTTATCAAATCATCATGGAGGGCCTTTTATAAGCTTACATCTTTTATATTTAGCCCCATAGTTTGTACAAAATTGGTTTTTGCCTATTTAATTTAAAAAACAAAAATTAAATTTAATCTTTTCTTTTTTTTTCTTCTCTTTTGGCCGGTCTCTCTTCATGCTTGGACTTGGGCTTGGGCTCGGACCCACTTGTATCAGGCATGGTCTTGGGCTCACTTGCCTTTTTGACTTTGATTTTGGTTTTGATTTTGAATTGAATTTGATTTCTGATTTTGGCACTTGGGTGTAATTTTTGACCCCAACGGCTAAGAAGGGCCAACCTAGTATGACAGGAATTTGATTTATAGGGTTAGTGATGAATTGTGTTTTTAGAACAACAAAATCTACGGGGAATATATATTTCCCAACTTTAATCAACATATCATCTATCTCATCCATAGGAGTCTTAATGGACCGGTCAGCTAATTGCAAAGTGATTGTAGAGTGTTTTTTGTCACCCCCATTGAGATGGGAATACGCGCGCTTGTCAGACATGTACAGATTCTCCCTCTTTAGGGTGGGCTAGGGTTTATTGATTGTGTAGATCCATATCTCCGACAGCCGCGGAATAACCTGCCGTTAATTACTGCTCGTTTTTGGAGCAAAGAAATCTCCGATTGACGGGTCAAACTGGTCATGCGAACTCAATATAAAGTGTCAGTGTTTGAAAGCAATATAGAATGGCTTGTTCATTTCATTTTTTTATTTATTCTATTTATGACAAAAGATTTTTTATCTCAAAAAACATTTTTTTATTTTTTAAAGAACAAGTGTAGAGGTGAAGTGCAAGCGCACAGTGCATGTGCTCGTGCAATGCGTTTGCGCACGTGCGTGCGTTACACGCGGCACGTGCAAACGACACGCGCGGCACATGGGAGGGCACGCGCCACGCACGCGCGAACGCAAGCGAGGACCCGGGTTGCGTGGACCAGATTTGGAGTTAAACCCCCAAAAGAATTTTAGTGGCTCCTAAAATAATTTTTATTATGGAGTTAAACTCCAAAAGATTTTCTCTTTTCTCTTTTGAGAAGAAACCCAAATGAGTTCTCTTGAAACCCAAGATTTGGATCTTCGATGATAAAAAGAGATCTATTTTCTTCTCTTGATGGAATCTTGGGAGATAGGTTTCCCTTCTTCCCCCTCCCTCAAATTTGATCTTGAGGAGGAAGAAGAAAATAGCAAAAATCTTCTTTCTTTGAAGTTGATGTGGGAGTTAAACTCTTTTTCAATAGGTTTATGGTGAAACTTTTTTAGTTTTAAGAAAAAGAGAGCTAAGCTCTTGATTTAATTGGAAATGAAGAGAGAGAGGAAGAACTTGAGAGAGAGAAGATGGGGGCACAAACCCTAAATTTTATTTGTGGAATTGAATTATTAGTGATTTCTCATCATGTCTGCCTTTTATAGGCTACTCACTTTTATATATAACCCCTTGGGCTTTACAAAATGGTATTTTGCTCATCTCATGCCCATGAGCCTATTTCTTTTTGCACATGAGCCATGAGATTTACATAAATTTGGTTTTATGACTATTTTCCTTACATTTATTCATAAAATTGCATTAAAATTATTTATTACATAATTTTCTTTTTGGCATAGGGAGCGGGCTCTTCATGTTTGGGCTCGATTTGGACATAAGCCTACTTGGTCTGGGCTTGGGACCGTTTGATTGGGCTTGACTTCGTTTCGGTCTAAACCCAAAATTGGCTAATTCTCTGAAATTTCCTTGAACCCATATTGTTAATTGCAGCTGACCCCATATGCTCTGTTGATAGATCTTAACAAAATTTAATGATTCTTAACCATATTTCTAAGTTGATTTTAGTCTCATATAAAACTAACGTATCTTTAGTTAAAATAAATTGAGCTCATATGCTCACATATATTTAAATTTATCTTAATCTAAAATCAGATTAACGGCCCTTAAATAAAATAAAATATTCCCTGAACCGATGGGATATATAACCTAGGATCAAACCCAAATATGTACGGATTTGGACTAATCCGCGCCCTACGGATGACGACATAAATTAGTCTCTGTATACAATCCACGGGCAACCCCAAAATAAACCAAATATAACGCAACACGAAGTGATCTGCTTGGAGCAGGAGAAAGTGGTTATCGCAACGCGATAACGTAATTAACTGCAGTGGCTTGCGCTTGCAGGGAAGAACGTCCCCACAATCAAAAACCCCTCAAAGAAGGGGAATCTGATAAAATCACGCTACATCGGTCGTATTTGTCCAAACCTCTGATATATGATGCCATAAATCAACTTAGCATTTTCGGAGAGGTGGACGAATATGTTCCAAATAGTATTTGCCCCCAAATTCAGGCAAGACGATCAATTTCAGTTCGTCTCTGTTTTCGGCAGTAAACAGGTAACATGGATTTTTAAAAATTTCTAGTTTGCTAAAATTACAAAACCATAAATCAAACTAAAGAGCTGGAATTTGCTAACAAAACTAGTGAGCTGTTCTAATCTACTGTGTAAGCAATACTCACATCCTCAAGTTTTCTTTCAGAGCTCCAGATTGGCTTGCAAGCCAGTCCTCCTTTGCCGAATATGAACCACCTAAGAGAACCGATCCAAGCTCCAGCTTCACCTTGTGAAGCAACCGACGCTCCAAGCTCATTAGGAATAGAGAGTGTGGATATAGGAGTATTCTACTATAATTTTCTCTCAAATTTAAAAGTCAAGAGAGCAAGTAAAGAAGAAAAAGAATGAGGTGAAGAAACTTAGCCATGAGTAAGTATAGAAAGCATGAGAGAGTGAATGAATAATAATAGAATGGCTTCATATTTTTCACAACCGTGCATATAAAAATTCTCACAACATTTTGTAATAAACTAATGAAGCTCATTCCTCTCTACATATCTTCAACCATACTCAATACCACCTTACCCTCCACCTCATTTTATGGATATTCATAAATGAATATCCACAAATGAGGTGTTCATTTTCTAGAACAAATTCCGTATAAATAAGGAATACAACTCGGTATACATATCGAAATACATATGCGTGTATCCGTATAAAAATACGAATAGCCAAGAGAGAAAATGAATAGTGAACAATAATACTAAAATACATATATTAAAAATATATATAAAAATTATTAAATCAAAACTTGATTTAATAATTCAGCTTAATCCTAAGCCGCTAGTATTATCAACCGTCCGATTAAAGTCCGTGTATAATCGGATACCTGTATGTACCAACATACGTCATCTACATCATATCGCCTGAACCGGGAAAACCCTCTGTGTGGGGCTCTAAAAACTCGTCAATACGCTGGCAATAGGTTTAACCACAAGTACGTCAGTGGCACTAGTTGTACGTAACGACTATCCAGGTATTAAACGAAAAGAAGGCCGACGAGCAAACTCATCTGTACCCCTACTGAGCCTGTATGTGACAATCTCCGTACAGTCCGGTCTATTCGTCTAAGAATGTCGCATATCCGGTCTAGGGGATGGATAAAGTCAGACCCCTAATAACGCGATAAGTCGTATCGGTGTGAAGCCCATCACCCACTAAGAAACTACTGATCCAAATCAGTAAATCTCCTCTACCTTGGCAAAGGAGTTCTGATGATGGCCACTCGTACACAGCGTGACATCTACCCCCAATACCGGGAGAGACGAATCCCCGACGATCCTCTCACTGCCTCCATGTGGCTCAGGACTGTACCCAACTAAAACCTATTTGCACGACTCTTTTGAGCTGTGGTAGGATAGTAATCAAAGCACAGTAGGAACTCACACGAGACAAATGACGATCTCGGGTCGACAGACTAACCTCTATTCATGTCACCTGAGAAATGCTATGAAACAATAGGTATAATACCATCTAGCATATTCCCGGCGAGTCCGTCCAGTATAACTCATAACCCAGTGAGCACATATATACTATCTTTAGTGACTAACTGACACCAATGGCTGTGAGACCGGTCATCGCCTCTTGTCGGGTCAGAAAACATATACACTAGTCTATTCTGGAATATCTATGCCCAGTTTCGATATTCTCACGACTAGGGACATTTAAGAATTTTCTTATAGACTATCCAGTTCTCATAAGTGTGATCACCACAATAACCCTGGTAGTCAAGAAAAAATCCTATAGGCTCTATCAACATGTAATAGTGATCTATAATACCACATTATACATGTACATGATGTTAGAGATGAACAAGATAGCATATTATCATCTCGAGTAAAACTGTTCTACCCGTATAGGTCCTCCCTAAATTATCATAATCGCCCGCCTGCGATTGCAATAATTGCCTTGAGGGCACTATAGCCAACACATTTTATGAGAAGGTCTTTAAAACGTTCGAAATACTCCCAAAAAGATTCTCTTGGTTTTTGCGAAAAAGTCCTAATTTCATTTCGAAATTTGGCGGTTTTAAAATGGAGGTAAAACGTTTTAAGAAATATTTTAGTAAACTAATCCCATATCCTAATTGTATTGGCTGGCACACTGTAAAACCAATGCTTAGCTTTATTAGTGAGGGTAAAAGGGATAAGTCTAAGCTTAATTGTATCTTGGTTTAACTGCTTAAGTTTAAATATTTGACATAAGTTCTCAAACTCCCTTATGAAGACATAGGTATCTTCGGATTCTAAACCATGAAACTTAGGAAGTGAGTTTATGAAAGCAGGTTTTATTTCATAGTCACCGACTGCTAACGGTAAGACTATGCAAGATGGCAGTGATGTGCGAACATGATAGCATCTATCCTGTAGGGTAGGTGTAGCGGGAACAAGCTCAGTCATTGTATATATAATATCAAGACGAGTTAAACGGTTTTTTCGTCTCGACCCCACACGTACATACACCGTACACAAAAGTTTTTTTTAAATGTAAAAACTAGGATGACTAGAGATTCTAAAAATCACAAAAAAAATGCGCAAACAATCTAGATCAAGGGTTACCTAGGTCAAGTTACGAGACCCGCTCCTAACTGCCAAGAGGCAAATTGTGGATAGATCCTCTAACGGCACTTTAATAACCTTGAAGACATCTCAGTGCCAGTTAAGTGGGAGGGTTCCGCTATACAAATTACCGAAATAGCGGGCCTTAATTAAATAACCACAACTAGTCACACGTTACTAAACACCTGATTGGTAGAAGTTTTGTGATATGATATGCGTTCTACTTGTTCTACTTACCGCAATCAAGTCGGTTACGCTTGGTAGCTAGCCGGTAACAGTCCAAAATGGCAACTCAATTGAATTTTATGACTTGATCTCTCTCGAGCTCCGCGTTGCCTCCTTGATCCTTGTGCTGCCTCTCTCGTGCTTTGTGCTTGTCCCAGACACGAATGACCATCGCTTGATCTTGTCCTTTGTACTGGTAAACGGCACCTGACGGATATGGATAACCGGAAACCGGATTTTATTTGTTTTCGGCAGTTGTCCTGAATTTGTCATAACTGTAGAGAATGTGCGTGGTTTGCATTGTTCTGGACTGAGAACCTGCAACCTGTAATCATGTAGCAAATACGGATCAAAAGCACCTACCTATATACAAATGTGCATAAGAATGAGCAGTATTGAATGCAATATTCTGACGTGAACAATACCTCAAGATTGAATCAGATAACTGATAGATTACATACAATCTCCTCTTATCCTATTGAGCGCGGATTGTCCTTAGGGAGCCGAAGTTTAGATATTTTTTAATTTAATGTAGGTTAATGTGGATATTCAGGTGTGATTTATGGAGCCTAGGAAAAGTGATGAAATCCCCATCTAATCTGGATTTGGGTTTTTACCTCTTAGAATCTTTTTAAATATGCAACACAATCTAAAATCTAAATCTAAACTAATTTTTTTAATATGGCGCAAAAAATCCTTAAAAAATCTGTTACTTGGAATCAAATCGAGATTTTGGGAAGAATGAGATCTTACCTAGATTTGCCTCATGTTCGTCTCGATTTTTTCTTTCAGTAAGTTTGTCTCGATTTCTGAAATAAAAAACAGAGAATTCGCAAAATCAAATAAACTAAATTAAATCTAATTTAATCTACAACTAAAATCTAAAACTTAAATTTAAATGTAATCAAACTACACTTCTTCGGCAACGGCACCAAAAACTTGATGGGGATTTTATTATCTCCAAATTTAACCGCAAGTATACAGCTTATCGCAGTCGTACTTGAAAATCGTTCCTATGGAAAGGTGTGTTAGCTGATTTTAAACCAAGTTAAAGAGTTAGATTTTTTTAAAAAGTGCAAATAAAAGTGGGTTTTTTATGAGAGAGAAAGTTCTAAGGTTTTTGTATTTTTTTATCTTTTTATGGTTGGTTTAAAAGATACTACCTCTTTTTTTTTATCTATTTCTAATATGTTTTCTATTACTTAATATAAAAGCATGAGTTATATTAAATTAATTAAAATTAGCCTATCAATTATAAAAGATCATTTAGAAACTAAATTAAAAACTTAGTTCTAGATAATTAAGAATGAACTATGTTGAGTCTTAGATTAATAGTAATAGGTAGCTAATTTAAATTATCATGTTGATTAAGCTAGAACTCCTTAACTATCTGGCTTGAATTTATTTTAATAAAAACCATATTTTTTACCGTCCCTAATTAGGATTCTAGTTTGTCAAATCTTTATTATCCTGATTAGTTTTTAGGCGTATCATCAATCCTTGGGTCTAATTTGAAGCGTCAATTATCCCTATAAGTTCTAGTTTATATGATAAAAACTATAAGAAAGGAATTATATCAAAAGTAATTCATGATGAAGTAAAAGAAAAGAAGATCATAAAATAACATCCAACCATAGAATGAAAGACAATACAAAATCCTAGAAAAGTAATTAGTTACTCATAGCTAGGAAATTATAAACATTATTCATTATGAAAAAAACTTATAATTACTTTTGATCTCTCCTACTTTTGCAAACCCTGATTTTTGAAACCTATGGAAGAGATATAAAACCCTAGGGCTATACAGGTGCTTATACAGGGTTAGGGAAGTTTGGAGAATAAGTAATAAAAGATACAAGAGAATCAAACTTGCTAACGGCTATGAAAATCTAATAAATAATAATCTAATTGCTCTGTCGGATGCTGTTACGTGCCTTCAGAATCTTCGAAAAACGAAACCCTACATTTTATATTAATCTATGTGGAAAAACGATCGTACCCATAAAAAATCTCATCGAACGGTCCAACATAGACCGCTGATCCGCAGCCATTTGACTAGATGCACCGCGATACACCGCCGAATTTTGGATTCGCGGCTCCATATTTTTTCTGTGGTTTTATCGTCAATTTAGATGATTTTTGAGCTCATAAAATCTTGAATTCTAGCTGTCTTTCTGTAGTTGCGTAGATTCAGAATTGTTCCCAAATTTGGTATATAATTAGGCAAGTTGATTTGTTGCTTTTATTTTGATTTGATTTCTCCAACTGATTTGTTATTATGATGATTGATTCACCTCTATTTAATGCAACTTTTGCTGATTTGCAATGATATTCCCAAATTTGTTCCAAATTTGTAAATTGCCTTTTGATTTTCTGAATAACTCCCTTAAGTCTCCATTTTACACACGTAATTCTCATCTTAGCACAATTTTCCTTATTTTTGCATACAAGCCATGTTATCTGTAACACCCTAGTACGGTTATACGACATTAATTAGTATTTTAACACTTGCTTTATATTTCTTCTATTTTATCTATTGGGTCGCAAATAATTTGAATAGTAGCAGTCGTTATCCGACCCGACCCGCAAGTTTAGAACCCAATATGGTGTAAGATTGTATCTGAGATTTACCGGTAAAGTGCATCTATGTGAACCTAGTATAATACCTACATTATATTTTTAGATCTTTATATATCATATATCTAGATCAGCATATATCTTTTAATAGCCACAAGTTAAGAATAAATTATATTTTGTTAACTGTCATCATATGTTTGTCATCCCATATTTTATTTTGCTTTTATATTTTATGTTTAAATCTCAAGATATCTAATATCAAATATTTACTAAATCTAGATATATTTTTAGAATTCTTTTAAATTTTAAATTAGGGGTATGAGTTATTTAAAATATATTCTTGTATTATGGTTGAAAAGTTTACATATGTGAATTATTTTCCAAAATATATTTTTGATGAGATTTTGGTGGAGATTGGTTGTACTTTGATATTATCTATATACATTAAACCTAATATATATTTATAACCTAATTTAAACTATACTATATATATTTATATTAAACACAAAATCTCTCTCTCTCTCCACATGACATATCTCTCCCTCATCAATTTATATATTCTCCTTTTTCGTTTTTCAAGCCTACACCCATTCTCGCCGACACAACTCCAACCGTATCCCAGAACCTTAACCGAGCCATCAAAACTTTGTGTTGATTTATATAGCGTCATATTGCTTCAGTTCATCGCGTTTGTTTCGAGACAAGTTTACAACTTACTACATACTATGTTTTATGTAATTTACTTATATGTTGTCATACTATTATTATTATTATCTTCATCATCTTACAATTATATGTATATAATTTATACACCGTAATTGTTTAACGTTAATCAGTTTTATAATATACAATGTATGCAAGTTTATAACTTGCAACATGCTATAAATATATCTATAAATATATATATCGTCGTAATATTTTTTATTATTATCATTAATTATTTTATAATCTGTATTTTATAACGTTTTACAAAATATGGTTTGAAAATATAATAGTTTACACATGAAACGTCGTCCCAAAGCGGATACGACAAATCTGAAATTTGTTGTTCATCTTACCTTATAAAATTCATTATAAATCATAGAAAAACTATTAGCATACATTCTTTAGTTTTTTACGAGGGTAACTCAGAATGCTACAACCCTGTGAAATATTTACTTGCAAAATAAATTGTTTAAATAATGTAAACTGTAAATGAAAGTACCTCTGAACTGCTAACCAGGGAAATTCCAGCGGCAAACTTTCAATTTCGAACATTCATAACTTTTTGTAAGAACAATCTGACATAGTTTAACTTATAAAAATGAAAACCTTATTGAATTAGCTTTGTTTTGGTATATGACACGTCCCTTTTAGAGGACGTTTGTTATTTTCAGGTTATTTTACAATTCATGGTGACGCTGAATTTCTGAACGGAACTTTCTTGTGCATAGTTAATCAATACCACTTTTATAGTTATTAATTGGATTGAATATATTATCCCTGTTAATGTTATTATATTAATATCTATTTAATAAATAACAGTGTATGTGTTTTAATATTCAGCAAATGTTACCGATTTACAGTTTTATAGTATTCGTCTGTATCCGTACTGATAATAGCTTATCTAGTTGCATGCCGAAACGTCACAACGTTATCATACTATTATATTAGTTCAATATGTTATCTACATTGCATCATACATGGTAATAAACGTATAATGGTTATTACAGATAGATACGTATGCATCCTGGCATTAGTCGTGTTTCGATATTAATTACAGTTTTACATTAGTATCTATTTTGGATTAATATATATTACATGACATGTTCACGACCCACTACCAGACTTGTTACTTGGATCTTATTACTAATGGAAACAATCCTGATTGTTGTCCTGACGGACGTGACTTATTGTTTGCATAGACAAAACCTATACCTGCTTGATTATGTGTTGGTATTAGACTTACATCATCAATACCTGACTTAAACACATAATCTTGGGGGTAAGGGGAAATCAATAATGAAATCTGAATTGTAACTCAACAATTCGATACTTATACTGATCAGTCTTTACAGGCTCGGCCAGCCCCAGAATGATGCTGCTGACATCATTCGTCTGTACATATTACCTATTTACTGCTTAGCGGCACGTCTCGGATTCAGCCCGAAAGTCTTGACCGTGGTCCCGGGCACGCACGGAATACTATTAAGTTACATCGACGATTTCATTAAATTGATTTCAAAGACTTCTAGAATAGATAACCTAGAGGCACGGATTTTAGGATACACATCATATGTTTATATCTTATTGTTTTACACCTGTGTTATTTATTTACACTCATATTTAATCATAGCATTCTATCCTGATTATTGCTATTATTTTGATATTTATGACGCACTGACGTCTGGGTTTTGCATGGCCCAGTTACTTGACATAGCATGTGATTATTCGACAAGATCGCCGATCAGTGAGGACACCTCATTGATATAGCTCTTATGCCGGTTAATTATTTCTAAAATATTTATTACTTCCGCTATCTTTTTCAGTTATTGTTCTTGTGGCTATTAGACATTTGATAGATAAATTTAATAGTTTACTATTCTTGATATCTGATTGACAGTTGTAATGTGACTATGGAAGAATCTTTTCTCACCATAGATAGCATGGTTAGCTCTGTCACGTGCCGTATTTACGTATTTTAGGAAGCGAGACGTGACATTATCTGTAATAATTCAAAAAAAATACCCGGAACGGTATAATATATGATAATAAAATGATAAATGGATTAAAAAAATATACAATAAATTGCACCTATCACCTAGCCCCTAATTTACGACATTAGTGAAAAAGAAGATGATCATTGGAGAAGAAGGTATTTTCTTCTTTTACTAAGCTAATAACCGTTTTTAACTCAAGATGAAAAACATTCTTTTCAAATACTTACTTAAACTAACCAAGGGAAAAATTTTGAACTGAAAGATTTTAAGGATGAAATTTAGAAATATAGTTTTATAAGAAAGAAATTTACAAATATTGAAATTTTGAGGGTGAGATATAAAAAACACCCTAATATTAAACATATTCATCAGCATATATATATAGGTCTTTGCCTTGGTGGTTTAAAACAACATTACAATCAAATTAATACAACCTTTAAACTAGGTGATGATAATTAATCCCGGTTCATGCTACGATATAAAATAAGCATGCGGGCTCGATCAACCGGATATAATAGTATTTAGCCGATGTGATCACTGCAGTAAGTGGAAGGCACGGCAGAGAGCTCCAATTTGCCCGTCCATTGCTCCCCCGGTTTTAGAGTGATCGGTCTCTCGACAACAGCAGCGTCTACGCATAGCATTTGCTTGTGCTCTTCGTCTCCCAAATCAACCATCGACTTCGACTTCTTATCCCATGGATTCCAAACCACTGTAAAAAGAAGAAATACTTTATCGTGCACGCCTAAAATAATTACATGTCAGGTACTAATTACTCAGCATCACTTATTCTAGAGTCGATATAAACCAAAATTTAACCGATAAGCAATGTCTTACCGACATCAGGGAGACCTTCCTTTCTAATAACAAAGGTGCGTTTCTTTTCGTGGTCAAGAACCGCAATCACATTTGGAGAACTAAGATATACACGATCTACCTGTAAAATGAAAAACTTGTAAGTATTAGCGGCGAGAGTTTATTATTAGAAAATAACCAAACATAATTCCTGAATCTTTGGTAATTATTTCGTCTAACTTGTAAGGGAAAATACATAACATATATTATGAAGGAACTCAAAATAAACCTACTAATTTGAGAGAGAGATAACTAGGCAAATTAAACAAGTGTTAACAATTTCCTTGTATCCAAATAATAGCGGCTCATTAAATTTGTGTTACTACTTTCATTAAGAACAATCACGCTAACGGAATGTGTCAAAATAACCTTGTCCGTTGTATTTCCATTGCATTGCAAATAACAACTTATATTAGACAAAAAGAAAGCTAGTGTGAAAATGCAAAGTTGTCTCTTTTTCAATAGTTAGTCTCTATCATTTTTTTGCCAATATGTTTCCGCTACAAAATGTTTCGCACACACGCATTGTTGCGGTATTGTATACTATTTGAAACAATTGAGTCGTACTATGATTTGAGGATACTTATCTAGATTAATCACCCAAAGTTGCTATGTTCTCAGCCAAATTCTAGAAAAACTATTGGCTAGAAAAAGAGCATCTGCACTATCGGAATCGATTCCTGAGGATATTTCCATTTCTTGGTATTACATCTGCATTCCTTGTATTATTTCCATAGAGGTGATGACATTGAGTGCACTAATAATCGGATCACCATATCTCAATTCAAGAAAAGGGGAAGGACGTAAGGAAAAATAATCGTCATCTTGAAATTTCTTTTTCCTTACTCTCGGATTTGAATTTCCTGCAAAGAAATTATGTACCTCATTCTCGAATGTAATGGCATCTCCTTGTTCAGTGAAACGCTCTCGTTGGCAAAGGTTATCGAGATAATCAAGTGTCTCCAACCCCTCGATCCTCACTTCACTGTAGTTGCAGAAATCATATGCATATCACATAAAAACCCATTTTATTAAAATTCTACATGAATATTCACTTGAGTACAAATCCAATAATAATTATAATTGTCAAAATGCAAACTTGCTATGAAATATTGAGATCAGTTATTACCTGATATCAGAAACAGAGAAGTATGTGTGATAACCAAATGAGAAACTAAATGGTTTCCCGTTAACATTCCTTATCCGTGATATTAGTGTGAGATCTCCGTCCAACGAAAGAGACACTCTAAGGCGAAACTCGAAACTGCTATAAGAAAATTGATATATGTAAATACGTGCAAAAGGAATGTTGAAAAATGAAATATGCAAACAAGGGTCGCATACTAGTGCGGCCAACACTTCATATCATCTTCCGATGGTTTAAGAAGCAGATTTGCAGAGACTTTATCATCGCTTTCGTTTTGGTGAAGAGGCGGAGGGTCGCTATCGATGATCCACAACTTGTTTCTGGCAAAGCCATGTTGCTCAAGTGACCCAGAGTTTCCAAACTTCACAAATGCATGCAAATGACTTAAGTAACTTTTTATGAAGTAGTTAAATTTTAACAAGCATAATTACTTGAAGAGTGTAGTATTTGATGATACCTGTGGAAAGCAGATTGGAATTCCTCCACGCATTGCCTTTGGCGGTTTAAAGATTGCCTGCATCCAAAAAGTTAAAGGTGTTACTAGGGCTTCTCAAAGGCGAAGGCAGCGATTTTCGAACGAGCGCTAGGGCTTCGTTTTCAGGCTTCGTTTTCGTCATTCGACGGCGCTCTGGCAAGGCAGATGTTCCCACGTAGGCGAAGGTAGGCATTGGGGAATCTTGGATCAGGGTTTCTCGAAGGGGTCTCACAGTTATTTCTCCCAAAGATGCAGCGGTCAAGGGATGGTCGGGCGAAAGGGAAGGCGGTCGAGATAGCGGATTGAGCAAGGAAGGTAGGAATCCTTGTAATAGGACCCAATCTCCTCGTCATGGTCGTTCGCCAATGAAATGTATCATTCTGGACGGCTGATCTCCTTGTTTTGGACATGAGGAGATGGCGGTCGACAGCGATCGCGGCGCTCCAGTGTGGAGGGAGGTGCCTCCGAGGGGTAGGCCCTCAGTGAGAGCGGCGGTGACATCACATGGGACGCGACAAATTAGCAGAGAGAAGCAGGTCATCGTTGAGGTGCAGGCTCGTGGATGGTGGTCAGGGGCAGGACTTCGAACAGGGTCGACAGGGTTGGGGGAGAGCTTCGAACATGGGGGTGAGGGTATTGTGGGTGAACGTGGAGGTGCTGGGAATCGCGGGGATTGCATGCCGGTGCTCAAGGAGTTGAGGGGCATCACCATGGTGTCGGTGGATCTCGTGGACGAGACGAGGGACGTCGTGAGGGCAGAGGAGTTGACGGGGTTCAGGGCGACGGGGAACAAAAGGATGGGTCTCGTGATGGGGGTCATCGTGGAGGGGATGGATCTTGTGACGGAGGTTCTGTTGGGGGCCATGGTGATGAAACGAGCGGTGGAGGGCGAGATGGGAACCGTAGAAGGGGCTCGTGAGGCGGATCTAGTGGAGGCTCTCAGGGGAAGGGGCTTGGTAATGAGAATGATGGAGGAGCGGGTCATGGTCATGGAGAGGTTCAGCATGGAGGTGTTGGGGGTGGCGGGCGTGATGGAAACCGTTGAGGGGGATCACGAGTTGGGTCTGATGGAGGATCTCCTGGGGATGGAGCCGGTGATAAGGGTGGTGAATGTGGGGGTCAAGGTCGTGGGGGTGTCCAACATGGAGGTGATGGGGTTCGCCACAGCCATGGAGGCAGTCGTGGAGGCCATGGCGATGAGCCTCATGTTGTCAGACATCGTGGCAATGGGTCTCGAGGGATCGATTACGGTCATGGAGGTGGCGGCGGTTGTGGCGACGAGGTCTTGGGCGTGGGTCCTGGAGGTCTTGTGGATCGCCACGGTCGTGGGAACGGTGTGACTCATGGTGCTACTGTTGATAGGCCGCGCGAAAGGGGTTTTCATGGACAGGGGATACATCGAAGGGGAACTCACCTTTATTATCGGATAGGAACACTTATCGCGATGGTACATTAAGCCGCGATGACGGATGGGTGATGTTCGGAGGACAAAGGTTTTCTAAGGAAGAGATCATACGTACGGTGGAGGCGGCAGAAACTCAACGTCGTGTTTGAGAACGGGGCCCCGAAGCCTTTAAGAAACTTATTTTCCCTGAAGTCGTAAAGTTGGTAGATGAGGAGGAATGGGAGAGATCACCTGAAACGATGAGGCTAGCCTGATTAAAAACTTCTCTGAAAGGCTGGCCGTGGGTCACCGTATCCGGGTAGGTGTTATACGTGTGATGAATGGGGACATACTGCTAAGCAATGCAAACTTAGGCCTTTTGTTATAACTGTCAAGAGACCGGTCATATTGCTAGGCAGTGCTCAAAACTGAAGAAGGTAGAGGATAGGCGTGTAAGAAAAGAAGAGGAGTCGACTATATAGAGGCAAGGAAAAAGAAAATAGCAGAGACTCTGGGAATCATCAGGATGATTAAAGCGTTAGATGGAATGCCGCCTGCTCGTGTGATTGTGAGAACTTCGAGGGTTATCAAGTCCCTTCAACACTCATGACTTGAAACCAGCATCGTATTCCTTAGGGTATATGATCCATTTCCCCTATGAGGTTAGGCTTTCTTTAGTGGCTAAATGCCCAAGTGTTTATGATGATGTGATATCTTTTAAAATCATTAAGTGGACAGGGTATGAGGGATCGCATCCTTACCGTCATCATTCTAAAGTCTGACTGAGAGTGGAGAACCTTCCTTGCCATGTATGGTTGTGGAGTACGTTTGAAGGGTTGGTGAAGAATTTTAGGGTGCATTTGGAGCTGGACGAGGGAACGGAGTCACTCTGTCTCAATAATATTGCGAGAATCCGTGTGGGTTGCGAGGGGAGTAGGTACATCCCGAAAGAGATTAAGTTGCGTATTGCGGGAAGGGTTCTAAAGGTCCTTTTGTCGGTGGAGGGAAGAGAGTCAATCACAAAGATGGTGGCGGTAAACTTCAAGAAGAATAGGGTGATAAGAGACGATGATGATATTTCCAAAAATGAGCTTTTGAGGTGGCAAACTTGAGGTCGAATGCCGCACTGCAAGGGGATTTGTGTGGGGTCAAGGAGGGGAACAGCGTATGACAAGGTGGCAACTTGCATTTGCAAGGTGACGATGGCAAACGGTTGAAGTCCCAAGAAGAACAGGGTGTAAGTAAGCAAGGCAAAGCCCGCTTCAGTTATCGTCAGTAATCATAGTTTGGGACCGATGTTACGGGGTTTGATGGTCCCCATGGGGAGTTAAAGCGAAAGCGGAACTCAAACTGGATTCAGGCGGAACAATCTCAAAAAGAAGTCTATGAGGAGGGTTTGAATTCGGTCGAACGGTGCAGTTATAGTTCGGATGATGATCGACAAAAGTCTGTTAGTAAGGGGGAAGTGAAGAATTGTCGACAGGGGATGACAAGGGAGTGGAATTCATGGGGGATCGTCTTAGGGTCATATCTAGATCTTATCGAGTGAATGAAAGGGACGGGGTTAAAGACACGAACGAAAGAATTAAGGATATAGTGACCAGGAAGCTAGAAGATGTCTTTTCAACAGACTTGGGTGCTTTTTATTATGCATGGGATAGAGGTTGTTGCCAAAGCAGTAAGAAGAGGAAGTGCGCTACAGGAGCACGATACTAATTTGGCTGCTGGGCAGTCGAGATACACCTCGGCGGTGCCTCATGCTGACAGAGAAAAGGCTCATATTGTTGTGGGTGCAATAGAGGAGGAATCAATTCAAGAGGATAGCATCGCGGGGGAGGAGCAGAAGGCTCGAGAGAAAAAGGGCTTTGTGGTTGTGTCCAAGACAGTGAGTTGTTCAAAAACAATTGAGAAAGTGAAAAACAAAGCAACGTCATCAGGTACACAGGTAAATTCTTTTACAATATTTGGCAGTATTCCCGATAAAAAAAAACTAGTAGAACTTTATTATGGTTCGATTTGCGGAGGAAAGGGTGGGGACCTTGAATGATTCCAATGATAGAACTTTGTTTAACCAAACGGTAGACAAGTTAAGTCTCCTGGAAATTCCGATCAAGAACAAGAAGTTCATGTAGTCGAATCATAGCCACAGGGCCCGATTGGAGATGCTTGACAGGATTCTAGTTTCTTTGGATTGGGACAGCCGACATCTTTTTGCTTTTGCAAGGACGGAAGCCAAAACAACCTATACTGCTCTTTGATAGGAAGAATGATAAACGAAAAAGAAAAAGTTTAAGTTTGAAAAAAGATGGTTGGAAGAAGAGAATGCGTGCAAGCTGATCAAGAAGAGCTGAGAGTGTCCTACGACTTCTTCAGACGCTGCAAGTAATCTGGTGGTTAAATTGTGAAGGCTGAGACGAGTGTTGCAAAGATGGAATAAGAAGCAAAGGTTATTGGAGAAGCAAAGAAAGGAAGAACTTATCTGCTATATTGAAGAGATGGAAAGGCGGGAGGAAGATCGAGACCTTTCTCTGGGAGAGCACGGGTACCTTCGCTCATAGAGGGTGGAGTTAAAAGATATATATATATATGAAAGAAAAGTTGGATTGGAATCAAAGGGCCAAGAAAAATTGGTTGAAAGAAGGGGATGGAAATACAAACTATTTTCACAGGATGGCTAATATGAAAAGAAGGTCAGATTACATTCATTTGATTGAAGAAGATGGAGAAGTCATCACTGACGGGATAACATATGAAAGGTGGCTTTGGGTTATTATAAGAACTCAATGGGCACAGCTAAAGAGGTCAGATAGAAGCTGCAGGCTTTTGGAATGATGGTGAGAAGTTAATAGAGGAACAAAGCGAAGAGTTGAGCACGAGTTTTTAGAAGAGGTAATTAAAGCGGTGGTTTGGGAGTTAGGAGCGGAGAAGGCATCATGACCAGACGGATTTCCCATTTTATTCTATCGCGTATTGTATTTTGGGAGATTGTGAAAGGTGACCTAATAAGGTCGTTTGAGACGATGAAAGCAAATGCACTTAATTTGGAACGTTTTAATTGCTCTACTTTGGTTCTTATCCGAAAGAAAAGTTAAGCCAAGTACAAGCCCATAAGTTTAGTGAATTGTTCGTGTAATATAATTTCAAAGGTATTAGTAAATCGACTGCGGAAGGTATTGGGGGATATTACCAAAGAGACGCAATCCGGTTTTGTGGCGGGATGAATGGTATAGCTATAGCCAATTCGGTCATTCAAGACTCTCGAAGGCGAGGAAAAAATGGATACCTCCTTAAACTAGATTTCGAGAAAGCTTACGATATGGTAGATTGGAGGTGCATACTAGAGTCCTTAGAGTTTAAAGGTTTTTCGTCCAAGTGGAGGTATTGGATCAAGATATGGCTATCCTTGGCATCTGCTAATATTTGTATAAATGGCAAAGATACAAACGGGTCTCGATGCAAACGTGGGCTACGGTAAGGGGATCCCCTATCACCGTTCATTTTTACATTAGTGATTGATGGTTTCGGACACATGATTCAAAGATGTAGGAACAAGAGATTATTAGATGGATTGGGCCCGGGGGACACAAGGACAGAGATTATCAACCTGCAGTATGCTGATGATACTCTGTTATTTGGAAAGTTGTGTGAAAAACAGGTTGTGATACTTAAATGGATTTTATATTCTTTTGAGCTTTGGTCAAGATTAAACATCAACTTCCACAAGAGCTCAGTGGTATGTTTAAGAGAAAGATTCGTTTTGGAAGAGCATTTAGTCTCAATTTTTAATTACAAAGCAAAACATTTTCCAGTCAATTATTTAGGCCTACCTCTGAGGCCAGGAAAGTTGAAGAAGGCGGACCGGTTGCCATTGATAGACAGGATCCAAAATAGATTGGAGGGTTGAAAGAGTCGGTGTCTTATCATAGATGCGAGGGTGACCCTATTTAACTCGGTACTGTTAGCTATACCACAATATTATGTTCTTTTATTTGCTTTCGAAATGGGTAGTTAAAAGGATCGACCAGATTCAATGTAATTTTTGTGGAGAGGAGCGTCGTTGGAGAAACAGAAATACCATTTGGTTAGATGGGAGAAGGTATGTAAATTGAAAAAAGGAGGCTTGAGCATGAAAACCCTTAAGGATATGAATAGAGCCTTACTGCGGAAGTGGTGGAGATGGATGGCGGGTAACGAAAAAGGATGGGTGGCAAGTATTAAAGAAGCCTATAGTAATAAGCTCAGTGCGGTAAATGCACTAAATAAGAACGTGGCGATGGCATCTGGTTTTTGGAAAGAAGTTATGTCTGTAAAGGATTCTTTAAAGGTATCTCTTATACGATAGGGGATGGAAGCTCGATTAATTTCTGGCAAGACTATTGGTGTGGAGATATTAGTTTGCAGGAGAGATTTCCTTTGCTTTTTGAGCTGACAAAATATAAGGAGGTATCGGTTTTAAGCCAATGGAGGTGCATTAAGTGGTGGCCAAGGTTTCAAAGGGTACTGACAGTGGGTGAGAGGAGACAACGACGCATGCTGATTGATTATCTCGAGGTCTGGAAACCAATGGAGAGAGAGAACATAGATACCGCGGAATGGAAACGGTTGTCGAGTAGAGGTTTCTCGATTAAATCCTTTTATAATATCCTGAATTATAGAGAGGTTGTGTCGAGAAACGAGAGGAAGAACTGGAAATTTTCTGTGCCTTTAAAAGTTCGAGTCTTTTTGTAGTTGACTTCCAATGACGCAATCTTGACGAAAGACAACTTAGACAAGAAGAAGTAGGTAGGTCCGATGCATTGCGGTATATGTGAGGCACAACCAGAATCAGTGAACCATTTATTTTTCTTGTGCCCGATAGCTAGGAGTGTTTGGAATAAATTTTGGAGGTTTTTTGGGTTTTGATATCCGTCGAATACCTTTGGTAATCTTTGGAGTTATTGGGGAATTGGGTTGGATAGGGGACATTTGGGAAGTTGGGAAATAATTGTTTTTGCTGTATATTGGAATATTTGGCTAGGGAGGAATAATAGAAATTTTTAATAATTCTAAAGAATTTTTTAATAATTCTAAAGAATTTGTTTTGAATATTCTAAATGTGACTGAAGCCATCATTGAATTCTGGTCAGGTGGTGCTGCAAAAAGGATCATGAAAAAGACAAGAATTGTGGCAGAGGACGAGGGCTCAGTAGCGGGCATAGGAAATTCGGCTCCCTTTGTTTTGGAGGACAAGGCAGCACGAAATAGAGGAGGTCAACCGTAAGCAGTAATGATTCTGAAAGATAGTTTATGTGGGAGGAGGTTGCTTTTTTTTTACGAGAATAAGACTTGTATTTAGTTTTTTATATGGGATGTGTTATCCTTTGTTTTTCTATTTTTCTTGTTTTTGAAAGAATTTTGATGTAGTTTCGTTAAATCGTCGTTTGATGAAATGCGGGGGCATTTTACCTTCGTTTTAATCAAAAAAAGAGATTGCCTGCATCCGATAAAACTGTATTTAATTTATATCAAGATATTGGATATTTTCTTTAAACAGAGCAATTCAAAACAAATAAGATCAATGGATTGTCACCATATCGTCAGGTATCATAATCAATAATAAGCTTAAGTTGTTCGAAAACTATACCGAGGAAATAAACATATCAGTTTATAATATCCAGTAGCATAAACTTCAAAGGGCATTCTTTTTGTACTAAATTGTTATTAAACTACTATTTCACTTAATTGTTCCATCATGAATCCAACAACAAAGTTCGCATACACGAGGCTAAAAACCACAAACTAAAGAAATCTTACGGAATTATAACGTAAGCCATGAAAATTCAGATAGCAATACCTTGCTACTAGTGAAGAGAAGTTCTTCACCCCTATCGTTCCTCCATGAAATTACTTGGCCCCCATGCAAGCTAACCTGAATCGCTTTCACAAAATTATCAATCGAAACATAGGTAAAGCTTAAAGGATTGTAAATGTAAAAACAAAGTAACAAAGAAACCTAAAGCTTCTCACCCTAACAGAAGCGCCTCGTGGCACTCTTAGAACAACTTGATCAATGCCATTCCAATCTTTTGTAACTTCAAAATCCATCCTTGGATCCCAAATAGCTGATGAATGACCCATCTCTCAAACCTTATATACTATTCTTCTTCTTCTTCTTCCTTGCTTTCTTGAACACACAAATAAAGCCAAATCTCAACTAGTCATTGTTGAACAGTTGGGGATTTGAACAGCACCCAACAATCTTCTTGTGACTCCAAACCTATATCATGTGAATCACTACCAAAAGCCACATCTACCTTCTAACTTCCAAACTCTCTTCAAACCAAAATCAAATCTCACCCATTCAACTCTAGCATTAATGCAGTTTCACTAGACTAGTGCTCCCAAAAAAAAAGAAAAAGGAAAAAAATAGTCAAAAATCACAAAGCTAGAAAAGGAGTGAAACAACCTAAATGCATTTAGATCTCAACCTTTGTTGATGAAGCGCTAGCTCCAAATGAATGCACCCTCTCACAGAAGAAAGGGCTCTAAAATTGCCTTAAACTTGTCATTTCTCTACCAAAATCTTAAGATTTGGATTGAAGAGGCAAATACCCAGATGCAGAAAAAGAAGGTAAACAACAATAATCTATAGGATATCTAGTATCCCAAGAAGTAAGGGCTCTAAAACAAACCTTGGCACCCTAAAATGTAGACATTTTCCAGCAAAACTCTGACAGTTGCATTTAAAAAATTGATACCCAACACCAATTAGCATGAAACAAGAATGCCCAACTTGAGATTTCTATTAAAAAACGCCGAAGATCAAATTTTGGCTCAAAACTGAGGGAACAAAAACTACCCAGTTTTCTTTTTGACGTCGGAATGATAATGGAATCTAAAGAATGCAAGATGGATGTTATTAAAGTCTACTCATCTCCAAATTCTTTGCATCTCAATGCAATAACTTGTGACTAAGCTAACCTGGGTCTCAAATAAAGCAAAGACTATCACAAGAAAACTCCCATTTTCTAAAGCACATTACCATCAAAACAAGATAACGCTAAAATCCCAATTTGGACCATCAAGTTGAAATCTTTGCTGTACCAGCTTCAGCTATTTCGGCCAAAACCAACAAAGGATAAAAGAGAAAAGGACCAAAGAAATCTTTTTTGAAACGACTGGGATGATGATTTTCTAAGAAAGGGGGCTCCTTTCAAAGTTTTCCTTCCTGGTAAAATTATATTCAGGCGCTCGTATAAGTTATATTTATATGACTGCCCCTGCATAGCCTGCCTTCAATATTAATTTGCATGTCATTTTGTCTTGTGTTATTTTACAAAGAATCATCTTCTTGCCATAAAGTTAAAGATAATTTGGATTCATAGTGAACTTTTACCAATTAACCTGGGAATTTTTGTGTGACGGGAAGGAAATAAATTGCTCTGAACTTGTTTAAATAAACAGATAAATTGAAGTCGTATTGATTTGATTTTATAGACGTATATGGATAGGTGAGGGGCGGTCACTCAAATGAGCAAAGTAAAAGCAATATAAGGATAAATTTAGTTGTGTGAATTGTAAGAAATAGATTATTAGCAATTTAAATTTTTTAAATTTATCGTTAAGCATACAGAAAGAAAAAAGATGAAATTACAATTAATTCAAAGCATCCAGAAATTTTCACTCATAGTTAATATTTTTTATTTTTCCTAATCAAACGGACGAGAGAGAAGAAAAAAACTTTTTTTGCTAAATTAAAGTAAATTCATTGCTTTACGTCAAAAAAGATATGAAATTTAATGTCATTGCATAGGGCAGAGCTTAGGCGGCGTCAAAGAAAAACAAAGGAGCAAGCTGGTGGGCCCACCATAAAGTTCTATTGCCGTGTGTCATCAGTGACTCATGGCCAGAACCTGAAGAGATGTGTGGAGCCCACTTAAGTCCCATTCCAACGGTCAAATTTTAACTTTTCCTTTTGAGGTCCGGTGACCTAAGGTGGGCGCAAGGGACATTTTTTGGTCTCGGGAGCTTTCATATAAGCTCCATTCCATAAACAAATTTATGATTCTTTATATTTACCTTTTAATAATTCACATTTAATATTAGGTCTTCACTTGCTTGCATGTGATACGATTTTCCGGCGAAAATATCATGTGAATATTCATATTCAGTACTATTAAGGCCCCTGGATTCTTTAATTTGATTCAAATTAAGATATTTTGAGCATATTAATTCCTTCCCACCACAATAATAGTTTTTGTTGACCAAATTTGTCTCTTTCATATTTCTCGACTTCATTTCAAAAGTTGTTTAAAGCATTATCCAGTTCTCAACAAACAGTCCACGGTATTGTATTTATTAGCTATTGGGTCGGTTCGGATCCGATCCAATCGGACACACGGTATGTGCTTACAATTATGAAAACTCTAATATATATATCGGCTATATATATCAAAAGACTACGGCATCAAGTAGTGCCTCAACCCCTGTTATGAAGAGAAAACGGAGTATAAAGTGGTATTGTAGAAAATTCCTACATTGGCGAATAACATGAGACAACACCATCCCTTGATTCACACACATATGATTATCTTGTAACTACTGGTATTAATTGCACTTGAATTTACAAAGGTGAGATGAGAGGAATCCATGAATAGCGTATTGCCATGTGTCCAACCACTGTAAAAAAATTCATACAGTGTCACCGTATACTCCGTGTCCTCTGTTATGAATTCGATTGAATGAAGTTGGTGAATCTAAAATTTACATCAAAAAATAAAGGAAAGAAACTGACAATTTTGAGCAATTACGACATGAAAATTTTGCACCTCGGGTAAACTACGGTCAAAAAGGTAAATCTAGCAACATGGCCTAATTGGAAGCGTCATGAAGGTATGAGAACCAGATGCTAGAACTTATGCAGATTACCAGGTTAATACATAAAATATGACAAATTTAGAAGACTTAAAACTAAGCATTTCTTTTTTGGTAAAATCTGAGCAGAGACACGTGCGTCGCACGTGTGTATAAGTTGTAAACCATGCTGAACAAGGAATGCGTATATTTCACTTTTTGTTTAATTTTTCAACTTATACAGGATCCGAACTTTCTTTAAAGCTATAACTTTTATTTGGACCCCATGCAATGCATGATTATTTCATTGATATATCAAAAGATATTACAATTATGAGGAGCACAGCTCCTTGCTCCAAAATTATATAGATCCAGATCACAATAGGAAAGGAAAATAGAATACATCCAATGCAAGGTAATCAAGTTGCTATTATTTTTTGTAAGACAAACGTGTGAATATATATATATATATATATATATATATATATATATATATATAATGGAGAAAAGAGGCCATAGGAGGAAATTTCCTCCTAAGGCGTGAAAAAAATACAACTTCCACCAATTTTTTCATATATATATATATATATGAGAATAATGGAGAAAAGAGGCCATAGGAGGAAATTTCCTCCTAAGGCGTGATAAAAATACAACTTCCACCAATTTTTTCGACGGTCGGCCCCATCATCTTCATTGTTATCATCTAAGATATGGGTACACCAAATTTCATATGATTCTAAACTTTTTCACCGTTGATTTAGCAATGTAAAATATTCTATTGTCGGTAAACCGTTAATTTTGAACCCACTAAATCAACGGTGAAAAAGTTGTGGAATCACATGAAATTTGGTGTACGCACATCTTAGATGATAACGATGATGATGATTGTGCCGATCGTCGGAAAAAATGGTGGAGGTTGTATTTTTTCCACGCCATAGGAGGAAATCCCCTCCTATGGCCTCTTTTCTCCATTAATCTCTCTCTCTCTCTCTATATCTCTCTCTCTCTCTCTCTATATATATATATATAGAGAGAGAGAGAGAGATAGATAGATAGATAGATAGATACACACAACATAATATATAAAGTTATTACTGCTCAAGTGGTGGCCTATTATATATTTTCTAGCAAGAGTCTCTGAATTCATTATTGTTTTTGTTTCAATTAAAACGAGTATAAATTCTATAATATAGTTTTTCTGACTTCTAATTTTTGTTTCATAAACCAACACTACTATCATAACCAACCCAACTAATTAAATATATCTATCCACTCACAACTTTTAATAGGTATATACATGCACGAGATGTGCTATAAAACTAGCTTAATCATTTAAGGTATGAAACCTTGCAAAAAAAATTCATCGTAAACAATAATTTTTTCCATTGATGAACAAATTGATTTAATACTACTATATGTTACGAAATTGGAGTTTAGTGAAACCTTATGTGCAACAGTAGCCAAATATCCTGGACAGTTGGTGAACCCAATCCCATTAACCTATTTATCGAATCAACCACACATATTATTTCTTTTCAAATAGTTTATGCATAAAGTAATTTTGAAGGCAAGTTGGAGAAAAAATTTTATAGAAAAAAGGTGCGAGGAGATCGAGGAGGGGAGCACGTGAGATCACGTGGGCGGGTGATGGGGGCGCTTGTCTCCGCTACGGACACGATACGATCCCAAATTTGGTGGTGGTGGGATCGCCTACGGAGCTCCGAACAGCAAACACCATCACAAACAACTAAAACTCGACGCGTGCGCAGCTCTCTTCCGTAATTTCCGAGGACGAGACGCAACTGTCACCGACAATTAACCAACCCTAATTAGGTGAGCACGTGAGTTGCCGCTGCAGCTGCTCCTCATCTTCTGATTGAAAATTTCTGAGATTACATCAAATTAATCAACTTGATTGTGCTTTTTATGTGAAGCTTAAGACAATAGATGGTATCTATCAGTGCGAAAAATTAAATTGAATTTTTGGATGCGGATGCCTCAGAATATATTATATCAAGATCTATATCAATAGCGTCGATCGTTAAAAAATTTAATAAATTCTTAACTTTTGATCTACCAGGAAATAAAGTCTCGCGCATTACAAAAACACCCACATTTCTCAATAAATAAAAAACATTTTTTTGTATATACCACAATCGCCATGTCTTCCTCTTGCTCTTTGCATGCCTTAACAACTCTTCCATCTCTTCCTTGGAAAATCTATCTGTTAGGCCTAGTTTGGCAACAAAGTTTCCGAAAATCCTGTTTCATTTAAATTAAATCGAAACTATGGTTTGCATACACACACCACAATCACCACAATGATGTAGAATCACCACAATGGTTTGAATACACGCACCACAATGAAACTGTGGTTTGCCTACACACACCACAACCCTGTTTCATTTAAATGGAGGTTCACAAAATTTTAAGTGTTCCTGTTAACAAAATCTTGAAACCAAGATTTTGTTTTTAAACTAGGGGTAACAAAAATACATTGAAACTATGCAAAACTCGAGTACTTATGAATTTTTGCAGGCAAAAGGACCGTTGAACCCTTAAACTTTTTGAAAACACGGATTGAAACACTCTAGTTCGGTTGCCAAATAAACCTATAGTTGTATTATTTTTGGAGTTTAGTCTCAAAACCCTACGAAGTCATGGTTTCAAAAACCGGAGACTATATTGCCAATGGAGGCCTTAGATGTATCCTTATTTTATTTCATTAAACTAAATCATCCACAAATTCACTCATACATACACAGATAATCCCTTATACATCAAAAGTAAAATAGAAAAAAATTGACTCTGCCTCTGAGCCTCTTACATTATGTAAATTAGAAAATTCATTCTGCTACATCAAGCTTCATTCTGCTAGCACAGGATATTTACAGTTTACGCAACTCACTTTAAGATTATAAATATCTAAATGACAAGGGAAAATTAATGCAAGATCGCCATATTCCAAACTCAACTCAAACATATAAGTTTTCCAAACTCCTGTAATATCGAACACACCAGGCCGAGAATTTCGGCAATTAACACCATAAATATACATCACTCTCTCTGCGTCCCCAATCTCAAACAACATGGGTTGTAATAAAATCTTAAAACGCCATGGATGGATCACACAATTATGGTAAAAATCAACTGCTTTTCTAGCATCAAGATACATGGGATCCTTTAGTAATCACTAATCGGTCTTATATGTCACCTCACGTCTGATGTATATATATCAGCAGTAGGTTTGGAGAAGATAAAAAGACCTCCCAAAACTACGGATTAGTGAAAATGCTTGCCCGAGTGTTATCCTGCAGCCACAGTATCGGTTCTAGGGCTAGAGTCAAAGAGTTGACGTAGCTTGCCACCATTTGAGTTGACGCGGTTGTTGTCATCAATTCTAGACAAGAAGTTCTCTACGACAATCGAAGGAGCAGTTTGACTTTCTAGTTTGTCGAGTGAATTGTCTCGCCCGTTCAGTTTCTCCTGCAAAAATAAGTAATAAATGATCCTTGTTCAAATGTAAGTCAGTGGAATTACATAAAATAAAAAAAAAGTGCAGCATACACAGGTATTATAGTTGGCATTTGCAAATTTATAATCAACATTATATTTCAAGCCAAACGTTAGCAATTGAACCTAAAAATTAAAGATTTACTTTAAGTGTGGTAATAAAAAAGGCTTACACTTTTTTTTTGTGGCCCGCATATTATGTTTTCAGAAATAGCACTCAAACAAACCTACTTTTTTTAATTATCTTATATAAGTAGTAATGTGATATTTCACTCCCCGGAATAACATATAATAGAATTTCCATAAATAATCTATTGGAACACCAAGAGTAAAATTTAAATAACTAAAGGGATCCTCATCATGGAGCAATTGATGAATTTCAAAGATAAAAGTCAAGTCTGAACTCAGGGTCTGGTTTAGGTTGTTCAAGTTTGAGCATTCAATTTATTTCACTGCTTGTTCTTGTACTTTGCCATAATAACTTGAATGTCAATATAATTTAAAATCGGTGAATGAATGTGATAACACTCCGACAAAAGATGTAAGACCACTGTGTGTGCCTGCGCTGCGCTTCATGCATACAATTTAATAAGAACATGACTTAAATCAAATAATAACAGGCTTACAAAGAAGAAAAACGAACTAAGTGGACTATGAAGGTACCAGTAATGAAGAATTCTCGGCCCTCAGTTTCTCTGAATTTTCCTTAAGCCGGCTAATTTCGGATCTCAGGGTTGTATTTTCTGTACCCAAGTTATCGACTTTCATCGCTAGTTCCTCTGTTTCAGCCTAGGCATAAAAAAATGAAGCTTAGCAACATAAATGGACTGACTAGTTAAAGACCAAGAAAAACAATAATAAATTAAGATTAAGAAGAAGAAAAGGCAATTGAGCTTCTAATGCACCTGTTTCCTCAACCTTGACCTTCTAGCCGAATCTCTGTTGGATTGTTTCCTCTTCTCCCGCTTCAATTCCCTCTCCTCCTGAAGATACAAGAATTGCATGCCCATGAAACAAGTTACATAGTAAACCAGAAACTTAGGGTTAATCACAATAATATGAGCCCAACATGCCTGGGTCCAAGGAGTTTGGGTAGATGCAGCCAGAGAGTTCATAGGCTTGCAAGTGAGAGTTGAAGGAGACACAACTCCTTTAGACATATCAGGAGTTGTGTTTGTCACCCCACCATGAACAGCATTTGCCAGCACACCAGCTTTGCTATTGCCTACAAACATAGAGGGCCATGTCAGGGTCAACTAGCAACTCTTAAAACTCGTAACCCCATAAAAATGGTGCTTCATCAAAAGAACTACACAAAAACTGAAATTTATGGTTCAGTTTTACAAGGGTCTTTACAGCAGATGGTCATACCTGAGGTCGGTGTATCTTCAGAGCTCCTCTTCCGTTGATTTTCCTTCCCCTAACAAAGGCAGGGTTGATTATTATTTTCATAAAAACGACATGATCATTTTCAAGTATGCTGGTGAAAGGATAGAGAGTCAGAGGGCATACTCCTGATCCATTATTTTCATTGCTAGCATCACTTAAACCTCCAGCACCATTTTCCCCACTGCAGCAGCAATTTTCTAATAAGACTTCATCGCCTGCAAGAAGTGAAAACATTAAGCAAGAAGCTCGAGGTGAACGAACCTTGACTGCCCACTGCCAGCACCAACTGTAATCTCAGTATTAACATTGCCAATTGACACAGCAAGACCATCAAACCCTTTAAGCTTTTTCATTAATCCCCTATCCTTGCTGTTCGATGCCTTAAGTGGTGCATCTGTGGTTGAAGGAGATACCATCTGCATAACAAAAGCAGCAAATAAGAACAAAAGCTCATCCCAGAGAAAATTTAGCACCGATGGTAGAATTTTTTGGCATAAGTCGGTACTAATTACAAACTTCCTAACTAGACTAAAGCTATAATAAAGTAAAGATTCATAGATAATCTCATATCCAACATGTAAGGCTTACCGGAGGATGAGAGTAAACTCCATGTGGGTAGATTGCAGGATACGGTGTCGCGAAAGGTGGTACCAAAAGCTGACATCAGAGAAAAAATTAACTTACATAGCACTAGGTTAAACACTAAAAGGACAGAATGAATATAAAGAAATATTATTCTGTGAAGTGTCCCATGGCAGAAGTGGATGCTAAGCTGTGCAAAGAAAAACAAAGTCTTCAGCACAAACCATGTAAATGCAAGAACCTGGAAAATGGGATCTAACAGAAGGCATTTCTCCTTTGCCATGTTCATCTGTCTAAATGGCTAACTGTACATAGTTAATCGTCCATAATATGTGAGTATAGTACATTCCCAGTGAGAGCTAAAGATCAGATATTGCCCATTATTAGAGTGACTGCATAGATTTACCAACAAATATTATATAACACAAGCACTTGAAGTGCTAATGAAGAAGGGATTCCCTTCTCTTTTAATAGTATTTTGCAAGAGGCCAATTCCCAATGTTGAATCAAAGGTAACATAGATTTAAGATATCATCCAAAGTTTAGGATTATCACATAATACCAACCTAAACACCATCGCAGATTACAAATATTACAGAACCTAATTAAACGATGACTATTGCATTCAGGTTGAACAAAACCAGGGACTTGATCTATCGGCAAATAGATCCATGGCAAGGTTTAAAATCTTAATATCGGTACCGGTATAGGACGGTCATATTTGGGATCGGAACCAGCCGTTTCAGATCAGATATCGGATATTATCATTTGATTATAAGATCCTCTAAAAATTAGTAAAATTTTCAAATAATAACTATAAACAATTTAACAAACACTTCAATAATGGATAATATCTAGAATGGATTTATAAATATCGTTACAATTAGAAATTGTTTGACGTTTATTTTAATAGCTAGTGATGTCAAATAATTCAGTAACCCATTATTAAACCTTTTATATATTTAAGCTGGCAAGCATCACAGCAAGTAGTTCAATGCCCTCTGATTATTGTAGAATCATAAAGCTTGTTTTCACTTCCTGAAGCACTTCTACTGACTGTACACTTAATTTTGTACGTTCTACATTTATAGTTACACGATTCTTTAGATAGCATTGCCGGACGGTGGGGGTGCGGTGCCGAAAGGCTTCAATTGCAGAGGGTTTTATGCTAATGTGGGCATGGCATCATGCAGAGAATGCAAGAAACTGATATACTGATATTATGCATATACGAGAAACAGATATATGCCAGAGCTAATCGTATCAAACAAAGAAAACACTAAAGATATTTTCCATGTTGTTATGCTTCATAAAAAACTTCATATATCATGAAGAAATCAGAAAATAAACTTCATACTTCATAAGGAAATATGTGGAAATGATGCAAAAAAGTGGAGTTTACACTCCAAACAAACGCTTTAGATATTCTATTGGATCATTCAAAATATGTCAACGAAACGCCCTGCATGCGTAGCTGATGATTAGATAGTTTAGGAGAAGATCGAAGCCAATTCTGCACAGCGGATGCAAGTGATGTAGCCAGCAGACTCAGCACCCATTTGTACATTAAAGGCCATTGCTTGGATAGAGGAAAAAGATAGATACAATTCACTTCAACAGAGAATAATATTTAGGTAAAAAAAAAATAGCAAGGATAAAATATGAAACATTTGTAGAGGCTCAATTTAAAGTGAAATTTTAAATAATTAGGAAATGCGACTGGAAACAGAGATAGCCGTACCTGTGGACCCCACATATATGGATGAGGTGGATGACCAGGTGCAACTGCAGTGTTGAAATATGGAGGTGGCATGGGAACTCCTGGGCCATAATAAGCCTGATCAAGAGACAAGTTGGGGTTTTTATACCATTATAGGATGGCGACATGCTATATCGCTTGACCATTGCTAGTAAATTAAACAGTCACTCGACATATAACGCTGGCAAATTAACCCTGGACTTTATAAAAAGGCTATAAGGGGCTGCAGGCCTTGTGGGGCCCGGGGGGCTACGTGTAAAAAAAAGCCTCGGGCCCCATGGGGCCTGCAGTCTGGACACTCTGCAGAAGCCGTTTCCTCTTATAAACAAGTCTCAAGACAAAAAAAAATTTAAAACCAATAGAATCGTTAATTCTCTAGATCTATGATGGTCCCTATCACCTTAAGTATTCAGATTACATATGTCAATAACAAGCAATAATAGTCCATCACACTAAGCATATCCAATGTTATGTGTACCTCACATTCATCCACATTAATTTCCCTATTTGATCCGGCGTTATCACGAAGCAGATTTAAAGTTACCTCCAGGACAGACGTCTGCCTCTGTCAATTCTGGAGTTTCGGTAAATACCTTGCAGACATCCGTCCCACTGTAGCGGAAGGCTGTAGGCTAAACAGAGAGTTGATGTTTCTGGATATACTCTAACAGACGTCTGCCCACGGGTGACAAACGTCTGCCGTCGAGCCTTCGAGCCTGATGCGAAATTTCCTTAGTTAGGAAATTAGTTTTTAGGAAATATCTTTTGTATGCTATATATATGATAGTTTATTTGGATCTAGACAGGATAGCAATTTAATTATTGGTGAGAACCCATTATTATTGTGAGAGATCTAGGATTTAAGAGAGATTTGTGTTTTCTCCATCGATTTGTACTCCTCCGTATTTGGATTATCAATAAAACTTCGCCTATTTGTTTTGTAGCAAGTTCTCATATTTTCATCTTGCATGTGATTTGTTTCTTCTTCTCTTTATCATTTGGTTGGTGCTTTGAGACTGTCTTATTCGCAACAAACTGATATCAGAGCTATTGCTGCGTTGTTGTGGGATTTTTTGGTGGAACCATTAGGTCTTTTGATTTTGCGATCTATGTCAACGGTGGGTAACGACAACTACGTCCTCTTCCCCACTTTCTTAGATAGTGATTTTGAACTTTAGGGTTCGTTAGTACTCAAGATATTTTGATCCCACATCATGTCTCCGACGATCGAGAAATTCGATGGGAATATGAGTTTCTGTTTGTGGCAAGTCCGTATGGTTGCCGTTTTGACTCAAAACAATTTGGAAAAGGCAATTCATGAGAAGTAGAAGTCTTCCACTATGACGGAGGAAGCTTGGAAAGAGATGGATAAAAATTCCCTCACGGCTATCCACTTATGTCTGACGAACGAAGGACTACAAGATGTTTTGGTGGAGAAAACGGCGGCTGATTTATGGAATAAATTGGAGGAGTTATATTTAAGAAAATCCCTCACGAATCGACTCATGTTGAAGCAGCGTCTCTACACACTTCACATGTCAGAAGGCTCTCCAATAAAATCTCATGTTGGTGAGTTTAATACAATCATTACGGATATGGGTAAGATCGACATTAAGATTGATGATGATCAGGCTCATCTTTTGTTGTGTTCATTACCGATCTCATATAAGTACTTCCGTGACACCATAGTTTATGTACGAGATACGACCTCAATCAATGATGTCAAGATGAATTTGATGAATGAGTTGACTTCCACCGAAGTGGATGATTCATCGTCTGGCTTATTTATTAAAAGGCGCGTAGAGAAGAGAGATTCGGAAGCAAATAGAAAGAAATCGTGGTCAAAGTCCAAGACTAAGAATGTGACCTGCAATTATTGTAAGAAGTGGCACTTTAAGGTCGATTGCTTTAACTTATAGAACAGGCAGAAGCGGGAAGAGAAATCCAAAAAGGAGTCTTCAGCTGAGGCGTGTATAGCGGAAGATCTTGTGGTTCTCGACAACACACAGCGATCCAAGAACGAGTGGATCATGGATTCAGATTGTTCTTACCGCATGTCTCCTAATAGGGATTTGTTCACCACGTACGAGTACGTTGATGGTGAAGTGGTTTTGATGGGCAACAATAGCTCGTGCCGAGCTATTGACAAAGACAATCCAAATCAAGATGTTCGATGGTGTTGTGAGGATATTGGGAGAAGTCAGGCACGTACCTGACTTGAGGAACAACATCTCTTTAGGTGCACTCGACAACAAGGGTTGCAGATTTTCGGCTAAATGCGGAGTTTTGAAGGTAACCAAAGGTGCACTCGTTGTGATGAAATGCTTGAGGGGTCCTTGTATTCATTACAGGGCTTGACTTCCGGATTGGTGGTGATTTCATCATCCAAATCTATGACAGATTCGGAAACTATCAGATTATTGCACATGAGACTCGGTCATACGAGTGAGAAAGGATTGTCCGAGTTGTCGAATCAGGGTCTACTTGGTGAGGTACGACGAAACTGGAATTTTGTGAACATTGCGTCTTTGAAAAGCAAAAGCGGGTTAGTTTCAGTTCGACGGTGCACAATACGAAAGGAACTCTAGATTAAATCCATTCGGATCTTTGGGGACTCTCTCCAGTTGCTTCTAAAGGAAGCGATGCCAACCATCTGCTTACCTTCATTGATGATTTTTTGAGAAAAATTTGGATCTGCTTCTTGAAACACTAAAGTGACGTGTTTACTATATTCAAGCAATAAAAAACGTTACTTGAGAAGCAGACAGAGAAGCAGATCAAAAGACTGAGGACGGACAACGAGTTAGAATTTTGTGATGGAGATTTCAACAATTTCTGCAAAAACGAAAGGAAAGTTCGGCATCATACCGTTGTCTACACACCACAGTAAAATGGAGTTGCAAAGCGAATGAAGCGGACTCTTTTGGACAGCGCGGTGCATGTCCAATGAAGGGCTCAGAAAGGAGTTTTGGACAGAAGCGTTAGATACGGCGTGTTATAATGTGAATCGGTCACCTCATACATTGCTAGGTTGCAAGACACCGGAGCAGGTATGGTCAGGAAAACACGCTGATTATTCAACACTTAAGCTGTTTGGTTGTCCTGCTTATGCACATTGCCGTAAAGGAAAATTGGATCCTCGAGCAAAGAAATGTATATTTCTCGGTTATGCTGCCGGCGTTGAGAGTTATAGGTCGTGGTGTTCGGATCATCGCCTAAATTTATGATTAGCAGAGCTGCGACTTTTGATGAATCTGCTATATTGAATCCGAACAAGGAATCTCCAGTTGAAGATGATTCGAAGAAGGATGGACCAAGAGTTCATATTGAGGACGGTGGTATTTCGGGTTAGCAGGAGATCTCTTCTTTACCATCGTCTAAAAAAGCTAAAGATGAGCAATCGCACGAGGCGTATTTACTCGCTCGTGACCAACAGAGGAGAGACACTAGACCGTCATTGGGGTATGGCTATGATGACCTAGTGGCGTATGCGCTGTCTGTTACAGAGACAGTTGATAGTAGCAAGCCGACAAACTATAAAGAAGCCATCTCATCCGATGAAGCAGTTCGTTAGCTAGTCGCTATGAATGAAAAGATTGAGTCTCTTCACAAGAACCAAATTTGGAAGCTCGTGAAGCCCGAACGATGAAAGAAGATTGTTGGCTGCAATTGGGTTTTCAAGAAGAAAAGTGACCAAGGGCGCTTGATACAAGGTACAAGACATGGTTGGTAGCTAAAGGCTACTCGCAGATGCGGGGAGTTGACTTCACTGAAGTATTTTCTCCGATTGTTAAGCACACATCTATTCGTGTCTTACTCGGTTTGGTAGCTATACAAGATTTGGAGTTTGAGCAGCTCGATGTGAAGACCGCTTTCTTGCACGATGATTTGGTGAAGAAATCTACATGCAATAGCCTGAAGGTTTTGAAGTTGAAGAAAAAGAAGACCACGTTTGCTTGCTAGAGAAATCTCTCTATGGTTTGAAGCGGTCACTTAGACAACGGTATAAGAAGTCGACTCCTTTATGGAGTTGGGTTTATGAGAAGTATGGACGACAATTGTGTCTATATGAAGAAGCTCGCCGATAGCTCTTTCATATAATTGCTACTTTATATTGATGATATGTTCATAGCAACAAAATATATGGTTGATATTAAGATTTTGAAGGAACGGTTGAAAGGAAAATTTGAGACCAAGGATTTTGGAGCAGCCAAGAAAATGCTTGGTATGGAAATCGGGCGAGATCGCAAAGGAGGAAAACTATAATTGTGTCAACAACGATATGTTTATAAAGTTTTGGAGCGTTTTGGTATGGCAGACGCTAAATCTGTAAGTACTCCGTTGGCAGGTCATTTTAAGCTTTCAGCTCGTTCATCACCGCAGACAAAGGATGAGATTAGATATATGTCGAATGTTACATGTACGAATGCGGTGCGTAGCGTTATATATGCCATGATTTGTACACAACCCGACATTTCACACACTGTTAATGTTGTTAGTCGCTATATAGCATCTCCTGGCAAAAACCGTTGGCAGACGGTGAAATGGATATTACAATACATGCGAGGTATGTCTGATGTGAGTTTAGCGTTTGGAAGGAACGAAGACAATTTGGTTGGATTCAGCGATTCCGACTATGCTGGTGATCTTGACATACGCAGATCGATCACTGGTTATGTGTTCTCCTTGGGAGGATGTTCCATTAGTCGGCGTGCTTTTTTGCAGCTTATGGTAGCGTTGTCTACGACGGAGACAGGGTATAGGCCGTTATTGCGGCCATTGAGAGGCGATATGGTTGAAGAGCCTATTTTAGGATCTTGGTATTCCAAAAGATACCATAATAGTCTACCGTGATAACCAAAGCTCTAATCACTTGACGAAAGATCAGATGCATCATGATAGAACGAAGCACATTGTCGTAAGGTACTCGTTTGTGCAGGAGATCGTTGAGAAAGAAGAGATTGTAGTGAAGAAGATTGGCACAACGGATAATCCGGCCGACTTGTTGACGAAATCTCTTTCAATTGTTGCTTAAACTTAATTGGAGTGCGTAACACTCATTCAGCCCTTAAGGGGTTTTAAGGTGAAGGCAGAGCTATTATTATTTTGATGGAGTTTGTGGAATGCGAGAGACGGTAGAGATTTGTTATGTGTGGCTCACATTCATCCTTATTGATTTCCCTATTTGATCCGGCATTGTCACGAAGCAGATTTGAAGTTTCCTCCAGGACCGACGTCAGTGCCGACATCTGTGCCCGATGTCTGTGCCGACGTCTGTGCCCGATGTCTGTGCAGACGTCTGTGCCAGACGTTTGCCTCGCTCTGTTAATTCTGGAGTTTCGGTAAATTCCTTACAGACGTTTGTCCCATTGTAGCAGACGTCTGTAGGCCTAGACAGAGAATTCATATTTCTGGATATACTTTGACATATGTCTGCTCACAAAAGACAGACGTCTGTCGTCGGGCACGATGCGAAATTTCTTTAGTTAGGAAATTAGTTTTTAGGGAATATTTTTTGTATGCTATATATATGATAGTTTATTTTAGACGTAGACAGGATGTCAACTTGATTATTGGTGAGAACTCATTGTTATTGTGAAAGATCTAGGGTTTGTGAGGGATTTATGTTTTCTCCATCGATTTGTACTCCTCCGTATTTGGATTATTAATAAAGCTTCGCCTTCGTCTATTTGTTTTGTAGTAAATTATCATATTTTCATCTTGCCTGTGAATTGTTTCTTCTTCTCTTTATCGTTTGATTTGAACTTTGTGATTGCCTTATTCGCAACATCCAGCAACCGACCTGCATAGCTGTCCCATCAGGATATGGATGAACAGGTTGCTCTTGTTAACAGGAAAGTGAGAATCAAGGTCATGAATAGACAAACAACAATAAAACAAATCAATAAAACAAGTATGGTTATGTGTACAGATAACAGTAATGCCTTCTTTCAGAATTTAATTGAAACAATTTGCTTCCATGGTTCTTCAAGTGAACTTCAATACAAACCGATAACAAAGGTTCCAAAAATACCACAATGCAAACGTAGCATAGCAACCATTAAACCGATATTTGAGTTTATTTACGAATAAGAATTTTAATATCTAAAATAATGAAAAAAGAGTTGGAATTTTCACCTGCGCAGGTGATGATGCTTTGTCAGGTTTGGAAGAAGTCACTGTTTCATCATTTCCCATGGAAGGTAGCTTCTGCGGATTCTAAACACAAATAACAAATTGATATTTCAGTTACGGCGTTGAAGTGAATAAGCTACCTGTAGCTTGTCATTTGATATTTTTATATGATAAACCAAAGCATTTGGCTTAACTATATAACAAGCAGGTAGCTTGCAACAAATCTTATCAAATAAAGTACAAGAAAGCAGTTTAGTCCTATACCATTACAGGGAATCAAACGAAAGAAATAAGAAAGTAAATGGTTGTGGCTTGGTATTTTTTGTTGATATGCCCTTTTGGGAGGCATTAACATGCTGTTATCAAGATCGAAGGTCCTACACCACACTGCTATCCAAATGGGAAAAAAAAACCTAAAAAACCTTGTGATGGTTATAGCAAAAGCAGTTTTGTGTGGCTGTGTCTTGTGGCGCTATCCAGTTGGTATTTCAATAAGATGCAGTTGGCATTCCGTTGTCAAAAAAAGTTATACAGGAGAAATACGAGTATAGTTTCTCCATAATGCAAGGTATCAGGAATCAATCTCTTTCCTGAACAGGAATCCACCATCCGGCAACACAGCATCTCATGATCCTAAGAACTTCGATTAAATTATAACAGTGTTCAACTAACCTTCCTACTCTTATGTGAGCAAAGAACATTACCCAAAAAATACAGTAAACACTTTTTTCCTTTTTCTTTTTGTGAGCAGAACAGAATTCCTACTTTAAAGAAATAATAATGCATAGAACAGGCAAGCACAAGTAATCAGTAAGTGCCATTAACGGGATCTTTTCATCTCAGTGGTTGTACTGAAAGATCATCCCTCCCACAATCAGAATTAGACATGAACTAACTAAGTAGTCGTAATAATTTCACCTCAAGCAAGCTAGGGACGGCTTAAAACATTCTCAGGATATGAAAACCAAAAGGGCTCTGCAAGAATTGCGATACTCAATAAGCCTAACACACAAAATGGAACTATCCAGGTAAGGTAAAAAGGGTTGATTAGCAGCGACAGTCTTGCACTAGCAAATGTTGTAAGGATTACGTATTTGTATGCAGCGGAAATCCCAGACCGTTGTTTTAAGGTAGATTAAAAAGGATTATCTGACGAATATCAAATCACACGAAAAGAACACACCAACAAAAACACACAAGATTTACCCCGGTTCGGCGCAACTAGCATCTAATCCTGCAAACCGCGACGAGAACCTCCACCATGAGAAAGAATTACAAGAGATTACACCGACTGCTCACCCTCCGTTAGAAAGAAACACACTCTTACAAAACCTCTCTCTATCTGCGACCGCGCTTGGCCGTCTCTCCCACTCTAAATATAATCCTAGCTTATTAAAGAATTATTGATACATAAAAAAAACTTAGAGAAAGCCATCTATTTATAGGATAAATAAATAATAGCACATAAATTCATATTTAAGCTAGAGATAAATATGAATTTAATCTAGAGATTAGATTTAAATCCTAACTAATCAATAACTAATCCAAATTCAAATCAAATTTAACAATCTCCACATTAATTCAAATTCACCATAATCTCTACACCTTCTCAACATCTTGAAACTCTGTTCCCGTTGCCTTGTGCTCGAAGGCACCTTAACAATCTACTAGGCAAAACTTAAATTTGCACCGGAACCATCTGAAACGCGTCTGCTGGATCCTCTAGAGTATCAATCCGTAAGAGATCACCTTCTCCTCAGCATCCAAGAAGAACACTCACACCTCCTCTGGCTCTCCCAAACCAAACAATCTCTGCAAATAGATGGCATTCCTAACCGCCTTCAAGACGGTTGTCAAATTTGCCTCCATCATTGATACTGCGATACCGGACTGAAACGTCCATCTCTTTGGCGCTGCATCCGTGCCTAATATGTAACCCGTCGTCGGCCTCCATCTGCCCCTATCACCATACCCGGTCACGATGCACTCATCAACACTGCTTCCGCTGAATGACGAGCCGAACCTTTTACTATCTCTTAAGTATCTCAGAATCCACTCCACAGCCTACCAATGCTCTCCGCTCATAATAGTCCATCTGCTGACAGATCCAACTGTCTGTGCAATACCTGGTCGCGTGCATCACACACCAACCTCTACACTCGCATATGACACTAAAGACACGTGATCTCTGTCTGGATCTGACCCTGGTGATAACATCGCTGAAAGCATGAAGTACGCCTTAAAGTGAGAAGACACGGCTAAGTCTTCTTCATCCCATACCGAGCTAGAACCTGCTCGATACTTTGCTGCAACCAACGCAACTCCCCATCAATGACACTTTCCATACCACGAATCAAACATGCAGACTATCAGCCGGACTCGATTGTAAATCCCCAGCGTCCGTATATTTATTTTCGTATTTTTCAGATTTTTTCCTAGAATTTTTACACATTTTTATTATATTTTTATTATTACCTAACCCTAAACAAATCCTAATTTCTAAAACCCAAACCTAACCTACCCGACCCGACCCGCTCACCCCTTCCCCCCCCCACTTTTTCCTCCCTCGCTCATTTCTTTCCTGCCATTTTCCCTCCGCGGCTCCCTCGTGCACGCCGCGGCGATCGTGTCCACGCCCGAACCCGTCGCCTGCCCTCATCTCACTTCCACCCTCAACCTCGTTCTCTCTCTCCCACTCTCATCACGTTCTCCCTCTCCCCTACGAAGAACCCACACCCGAACCCCCACGTCGCCTGCTCTCACCTCACCTCCACCCTCGACCTCGTCTCTCCCTTCTCCCCCTACAAGACCCCCGACGATCACTCATCTCTCTCCTCTCGAAAAGAAAACTCCCACTCTCCCTCTCTCCCCAACTGCAAACCTCACGACCCAAGAACCCACGCACCCACGCGCTCGCATCATCGTCGTCGCCACCACCGCCTAACCCACGGCGTCGACCTTCTCACCTCTCCTCTCACGCAAACCCACGTCGCGACGCCAACCCAAGAAAACCCTGCACGCCTGCACCCATTGTCGCCTCAGTCCTCGTCGCCGACGCCCTAGTCGTCATCGACCATCGACTCCTCTGATCTCACCGACCTCCTCGTCTCCCTCTCCTCTTCATCTCCGACGAGACCTACTACAACTGCAGAGAACCTATCACCCCGACCTCCTGCGACCCTCGCTGCCGGAGCTCCGACCACTCCATCGTCTCCACGCCCTCACCGCCACCTCATCTTCCTCCTCTCCCCTTCTTCCCGACGAGAAGATCCCCAACCTCGACTTTCCCCGAGCACCCCCGCCTGCACACCCCTTCGCCGAGCTCCTCACCTCGTCGGATCCGTCGCTTCACCCGAGCTCCACGCCCAAGACGAGCCGCCGTGCCATCATCGTGTCCCCTAGCCGAGCTCAACCCCTGCACCACACCACCATCGGACCCACTCCCGCATCGCGTCGTGCCCACCTTCGTGCCACGACAGCACCTACTCTGTACCCGACACCACACCACCATTGGACCCACTCCCGCATCGCGCCGTACCCACCTTCATGCCACGACAGCACCCACTCCCCGGCACCACACCACCATCGGGCCCACTCCCGCGTCGCGCCACGGTCGTGTCACCACCAGTCCAGTACCCGACCGCCATCATCGCCTTCGTGACCAGCGATCGTCGTCAGGCAAGTTCAAACACTTGCTATATGCTATACTGTATTCATTTCGGTTGCGAATCAAACGTTATTATAAGTGTTCGATGTGAACCATAACCTGAAACCCTCTTAAAATGACGGAAATTAAGCATGACAGATTACCCTAGTGATAACGAATACAGTGTTAAGAGTTGGCTTAAAAATACGGACTTTAACGCCGTGAAATGTCATCCCCATTTAGATCCGTTGAATCTGAAAACTTCTGTACCTGAATTTTGGGAAAATCATAATAAATTGGTTACACACCGGAATGTGGTGTTCGAGGGCTCATATCGAAGCCGATTCGACGAACTAGAACCCCATATAGGTTATAATCTGTTCCTATTTTATAACGATTACGGAGACTGGTCGGGAGTGCGGCACAGGACTGCAGTCCAGAGCAGCACTGCATGACAACACTTGATTAGAAATGGTTTTATGTCTCTGTGTGAAAATGGTATTATGCGGAACCCTATACCGCGGCGAAGATAAATCTGTTAACTAACTATTGAAAGTGGTTTCGTTCGTTTTTGCCTTCGTTTACTATTTTAATCACATTTTAAACCGTCAGTATGTATTGCGGTCCCAAGCAGGGACAGAACGTATATCCCGATATTAAACAATATATAACTCTCAGTACACAGCGGATATTATCAATCCGTCTGAAGCGTTGGAAACTTAACTGATAAACCTAAATAATATCCAAATGTAGCGTCGCCTAATTTTGATCCTAATAAGGTGAAAACCGTATCACGAATGGACTTTCAATTCAGGAACCGAACTTCCAGCAGGGGACACTTAAAATGAAACGACTGTAATTTGCGAACCCGAAACCCGATTGACTTGAAACCAATTTCGTTGAACTGATGACTGAGTTTACTTATTACTGCTTTTGTATCATTTTACTTAATTCTGAACGTATGATTTAATACGATTTATATAAGTTCATGAGACGCATAATGACTAGTTTGTATACAAATTGTTTAGCGGCATGATTCACATTTTTACCCGACTGCAATATCTCTAGTGATAGTGAGCGTCCTTATGAATTTTCGGTGAATAATGCATTGTCGAACGTAAAGAGTATCGGTTTAGATGCGTCGAGTACGCCAGTGAAAGTGAACGATTCGTGCCAGTGAACAATACAGTGAATAGCGAATAAACCAATGTTATTGATGCGTACTTGTTCACAACTAGCCCATACTCATAGATAGTGAAACCTGGGGAAAAAAGAGGGAAATCGAAGAGGAAAGGAAATTGTATTTAGCGAGGTCAGTGTTTTAGAGGATGATCATTCGAACAGCGACTCTTATATATATTAGGTTTGGGCTTAGCGGTCCGGCTGACAGGGTTAAGTCCCAGGCAACAGTGGGCCATAGTCTCGAGTACGTACGAGACCCTCGTTAAACATGATCATTCATTTCCACAACTCGATTTCAAAAAATGACTTAGAGACCGATAGGGACACAGATCATACATTACATTGTTTAATGGCATACCAATTACCTGCATTTATTGTCTCCACCATTTTTACTTTATTTCCTTGCCTCGTTGTTGTTATTATAATATTGCTATTGTATCGTCCTGACGACCTGAGTATGCATGCTCAGAGTTTGAAGATGACCGGATTCAGGAGTCAGACCTAACCTTCGAGCTCGCAGAGATCGAGACGGTCGTGCGTTCAGTACTTTTCCTCTTTCCATAAATCAACCTTGTATTCGCACTTGGTTAATAGTTTCTTTTTTTCGTTCTGTTGGAAATTGTGAACAATGAAAGTTGGTGTAATAACCTAGTGATGTGTTTCCTTTACTTCTGTGTTGTGTTTACTGATTACCATGTGATGCTAGAAGCCGAAGTACGACTACGACAGGATTATTCTTTGACCGTAGGAGTATGGCTGGCCTAGTCGCCTCCCGTATTCCGTATTTTGGGAAGCAGGACGTGACATGGTTTTGTTGGTATCAGAGCCAGGTTGAAGTATTAAGGGATAACATTAACTACGCTTTATTATATTATTTTTCACTTCAATGTCTTTCACTTTCATCTGGGTATCTAATCTGATCCGTTCATCTAATTTTCCAGTGACATGACTTTCCCGAACGACCTCTCCTCGGACTCTAGTTCTCAGGACCGCACGGAAAGGATCCTGACTGCACTGGCAACCCTCGCGGAAGCCCAAGAGAGAAAGACGGACCTACTTACCGAAGGACTCAGGGCAATTACCACATTGGCGGATCCTCCGCTCTCATTACCGTCCCAGAGGGCACCACTACACCAGCTATTTCTGCCAGGACTGGCACCGCGTCGGATTTCCGGAGGTTACACCCAGCTGTGTTTACGGGACTAGCCGAACCACTCAAGGCCGAACAATGGCTGGTCAATGTGGAGAACCTACTGATGGCCGCACGGGTACTCGATGAAGAGAAGGTGAATGTGATAAAGATCCAGCTGGAGGACGAAGCCCATACCTGGTGGTCCGTCGAAGAGAGCAAACTTGATGGGCCGATCGAGTGGAGCAAGTTCAAATAGTGTTTCTTGGACCACTATTTTCCTCCCACCGCCAAGATAGAGATGGAAGAAAGATTTATCTTACTGAAGCAGAATGGCCGCCCCGTTGACATGTATGCGGCAGAATTCAACCGTCTGAACCAATTCGCTTCGTATATGGTCGCTTCAGAGGCCACCAGGGCCAGGCGTTTCTTACAGGGATTTGACTTTGAGCTGCAACAATTGATTGCGTCACTCGAGTTGCAGACTTTCGCGCAGGTGCTCAACGCTGCACGAATTCGGAAGAAGCTAATCAATAAATTCACAGAGTACTCAGTAGTTCAGAGGCTCAGCTCGAGTGATAGAAAGCCCCCAGTAGTTCCATCGCGTACTCACACATCGTCCCAAGGGGTCATACCAATTCCCAGGCCAAGGACGAAGCAGATGAAACGTCCCTAGGTGCCCCAGCAGCATCCATAGAGTAAAGCCTTAGTCTGCGACCATTGTCACAGGGACGGGCACACCCAGAAGGACTGTCGCCGTGCCAAGGGGCAGTGTTTGATTTGCGGATCCAACCAGCACCGGGTTAGTGGTTGCCTTCAGCGAACAGAGCTACAGCAGCAGAAGTCACTAGAACAGAGGCAAAAACCAACACAGGCCGCGGTCAAGGACGGGATTTCACCTTGACCGCCGAGCAGGCAAAGGCTTCAGGTGATGTTGTTACATGTATTCTACTCGTTCATTCTATGTCAGCTAGAGTACTGTTTGATTCTGGAGCATCACACTGTTTCATATCTGCACATTTCGTTGATACACACTCCATTCCACATGAACCATTGACCAAGGGTTGAGAAATACATGCAGATAATGGTGTTATAGTATCTAGTCAAGAATGTAGATCATGTCCAGTTGTAGTGTGCCAGGGAATTCTATGCGAATTTTCTTTTAATCGGAACTGGCAGCTATGACGCAATTCTCGGGATGGACTGGATGAGTACATTCCATGCGATTATTGATTGCCGAGCTAGGAATGTGACTTTCCGTATTCCCAATCAGCGGTGAGTTTGTTTTTGAAGGAGAAAGCGAGTCTTTGGAGCCAGCTAAGTATAGAGCCAAACCGAAGATATTGACGGCTATGGAGATTGATGAAAACCCCGCAACAGAAATCGTTCGGGATTTTCTTGACGTGTTTCCTGTAGATTTAGCAGGTCTACCACCTCTCCGCGTCTTGGGATTCTCGATAGATTTGATTCCAGGTACAACACCAGTTTCCAAGGCACCGTACAGAATGGCACCAGTCGAGTTGGCAGAATTGAAGAAACAAATTAGAGAACTCCTGGAGAAAGGATTTATTCGCCCATGTGCTTCGCCGTGGGGTGCACCAGTTTTGTTGGTGAAGAAAAAGGATGGATCGCTACGGATGTGCATAGACTACCGGGAGCTGAACAGAGTTACGATAAAAACAAATACCCCATTCCGCGTATATATCGACGACTTATTTGATCGGTTGGGTGGTGCCAAACCACCCAAGGTATTTTCGAAGCTGGATCTTCGTTCAGGCTATCACCAGATCAGAGTAACGGCCGAAGATATATGCAAGACGGCTTTCAGGACCCGATAAGGGCATTATGAGTTTGTTGTGATGTCGTTCGGTGTTACCAATGCTCTAGCTATATTTATGGATATGATGAATAGGGTATTTGCGAAATACTTGGACACGTTTGTCGTTGTATTCATCGACGACATACTAGTCTTTCGAAGCTGGATCTTCGTTCGGGCTATCACCAGATCAGAGTAACGGCCGAAGATATATGCAAGACGGCTTTCAGGACCCGATACGGGCATTATGAGTTTCTTGTGATGTCGTTCGGTGTTACCAATACTCTAGCTATATTTATGGATCTGATGAATAGGGTATTTGCGAAATACTTGGACACGTTTGTCGTTGTATTCATCAACGACATACTAGTCTTTCGAAGCTGGATCTTCGTTCGAGCCATCACTCTAAGACCCGAGATGAGCATGCCGAACACTAGCGAACGGTACTACAAATTCTTCGGGAAGAAAAGCTATACGCAAAATTGAGCAAGTGTGAGTTCTGGCTCGACAAAGTGCAGTTCTTGGGACACGTTGTTTCGAGCGAAAGCATCTCAGTGGACCCAGCGAAGATAGAATCTGTTAGGGATTGGCCGACACCGAAGTCAGTGGCCGAGATCAGAAGCTTCCTGGGATTGGCAGGATATTATCGGCGATGTTTCCTGATTTAAAATCAGGAAAGCTTCTGGGAAAAGCTTCAGAAGAGGGTCACGTGCTTACACGTGACTAGCGGTCACGTGTTGGCACGTGACACCTAAAAACATCATCAAGGCAAGTTCAGTTTCCTGACTACGTTGAAGAAAAGGGGCTTCAGAAAGAGTCACGTGCTCCCACGTGACCAGGGTCACGTGGCGACACGTGACATTTAAATGCAAGCGTCAAAGGCACACCGGTTCCCTGATCAAGTCAAGGAAAAGGCTTCAGAAGAGGTCACGTGCTTCCACGTGACCAGGGTCACGTGTTGCCACGTGACGTTCAAGACAGCAGACTCGTTCTCCAGTTGAACCAAGGAAAGAGAGAGTTCAAACAAGGGTCACGTGCTCACACGTGACCAGGGGTCACGTGGCAACACGTGACGTTTAAGCAGCAATAAGAAGACAGAGCGCAAAAGAAAGGAAAAGGCTCATTCCAAAGGGGGTCACGTGCCCACACGTGACCATGAGTCACGTGGTCACACGTGACCGGCTTTCAAAGCCCATTGTGTTAACAGAATTAAATTCTGAAAGAAATTCAAATCTTTCCAAAGGAAAGCAACTATCTGGAACCAATCGAATTAAAGATTCAGAGGTGATCTATCTATGGGAAAATCTCGGGTTTGGAAAGATTTCCCCTTTAAATCTAACCGAAACAACAAAGGAAAAACCCCTGGATTTGAAATCCAATGGTGAATAAAATTCACCCAACAATCTAAAGGTCCAAAATGAATGATGGATGCAAATCAAATCTTTCACGAAGATTCGTCAAAAAACTGATTGATTCGGCTGCTTCTCCTATAAATAGGAGCCAAGAGACATACAGAGAGACAGATACGCAGAGAAGAAAAAAGAAAAGGAAGAGAGCTTCGATACTTGGAGAACTTGGATCTTCTGCAAAAACCCTAGGTAAGAAAGGGAAAAGCTCCTTGAAAGAGAAAGAGAATTTAATTCTCAACAGAGTTTAACTCTGATAATGTAAAAACAGAAGAACATATTTCTTCTCTCTTTGATAGAGAATCTGCAAAGTGCACATCTCCCCTTAAGGTTGAGAATTTAATTCTCAATGGGTTGAGATCCTGCCATGCAGATCCAAAACATAGAGAAGGAATGCAAGCACGAGAATTTAATTCTCACAGAACTATAGGAATTTAATTCCTTTAAAATAAAATTAGGGCTTGCCCCTGTATCATGGGAATTTAATTCCTTCAGAATAAAAAGAAACAGGGTTTAACCCTAATTAAGAACCTAGTTCTGTTGCAGCAGCGGGAATTTAATTCCCTTAATCATAATTTAACAGAGGATGGAAGTTTAAACTCCTTAAAAAAGCTTTGTTAGAGTTTAACCCTATTTGGTTCTTCACATATATGAGGAATTTAATTCCTACAGAAAATTCAGAGTTAAACTCTATCCCAGAATATAAGTCTTCTAAAGGAAGTAGGAATTTAATTCCTCTGAAATTTACAGCTCGAGGAATTTAATTCCTGAAAAAAGATTAACAAAGCCTCTAAACAAAATACATAGAGGCAGGGTCACGTGTCATCACGTGACCCCCCAAGAGATCTACAGAAAGTCCCTTTGAGGCAGCACTCCACGTGACCCTTGGCAGAAGCTCTAATACATAGGCATTTGAATGCCCATCACGTGATGGCACGTGATGCTCTGAAAGATGCGATAATCTCAGCAGAATAAATGAAGGGAGGGCGCTCTCACGTGCTGCCACGTGACCCCTCTTGTCTTAGTGTTTAACACTAAATTGAAACTCTCGAACCCAGTGTTAAAACACTGTTGGGCCTTAGTGTTCAACACTAATTAAAAAGCTTTATCTGCAGTGTTCAACACTGATCTGTTTTAGTGTTTAACACTAATTTGAAAAGCCTTGTTGCTGGTGTTTAACACCAATTATCTCTTAGTGTTAAACACTAACTTGTTAACCTCATTCCCAGTGTTCAACACTGATTGCTCTGTAGTGTTTAACACTAGGCTTCGGCCCAATTGACTAAATGGATGGAGGCAAAGCCTTTCCTGATTGGACTTAGCCCAAGATGGCCATAAGTCCTCAATTTGTGATTAACTGGGCCAATGGACTCATAACATAATTAATTCGTCTTGATCCCAAATTGGGCCAAGGACTATTTAATCCATTCCGGTTCTAGGGTACATCTCTTCACTCCTTTGATACTTGGCATTGTAATCCCTCAATGTCTTCAAAGAGGTGACGGGTCCCAACGACCACACATTGATACGGACTGCGGGGTCCTTAAACCCGTGTTTAATGCAAATTCCTGGTTACGTGGAACGCAGATAATGTCACTCTTTGACCCCGTGGAAAACGTCCAGAGCGGAGCCTGGTCCTCGCCAAGCGCGGCAGTGAACCCGTGTGAAGTATCCAGAGCACATAATGGACTGTGGGGTCCTTAAACCCATGGACTACGACGTCCTTAACCTTGACCGAGATGTCTTAAAACTAACAATGGACTGTGGGGTCCTTAAACCCATGGACTACGACGTCCTTAACCTTGACCGAGATGTCTTAAAACTACCCATGGACCGCAATGTCCTTAAACTACCCATGGACCGCAATGTCTTTAAACTAGAACAATGGAGCCCCCAAATGCTCTTTTGTCGGATCTAAACGATCCCGTTTAAGTTGATCTTAGCCTCGAAGATGGCTAACGTATCCTTAAACCTTCAAACAGACTGGACTATGAATACCCCCAATTGACTCTGGCTTGAGGGTACATTTCTGAACTCCTCTGACATCTGTCGTTGTAATCCTTCAACGACGTCAGAGAGGTGACGGGTCCCGACGGCCATACATACGATGGACCACTATGTCCCTAAACTGGAACAATGGAGCCCCCAAATGCTCTTTTGTCGGATCTAAACGATCCCGTTAAGTTGATTTTAGTCTCAAAGTGAGACTAACGTATCCTTAACAAACGTTTGAGTTGATCTTAGCTTCGAGTACGGCTGACGTATCCTCAAACCAAACCCCCAAACCCAAATCTAAGATAATACGGATTTGGACTAGTCCACGCCCTACGGGCGACGACATAACTCAGTCTCCGTAAACAATCCACGGGCAACAAAACAAACACTCACGACACGAAGTGACCATCTGGAGAAGGAGAAAGTTGTTACCGCAATGCGGTAGCGTAATTAACTGCAGGGGCTTGCGCCTGCAGGGAAGAGCGTCCCCACAATCAAAAACCCCTCAAACGAGGGGGAATCTGACGAAGTCTGCTACATCGGACGCATCCGTCTAAACCTTCGATACACGGTGCCATAATTCAACTTGGCATCTTCGGAGAGGTGGACGGATAGCACCAATTAGCATCTGCCCCGAGTCTCAGTGCCAAGACATCGCAGTCTTGTGCGCCGTCATTCGGAAGGGAACAGATTCTGGCACGCCCGGTGGGACCTTTTCCTCTTTCCACTCCACACTTCGTGTGTCGTGACTCGCGAACCAATCGCAGTTCGCTAATGGTTGCCCTTGGGTTTCAAGATACTAAGAATTGGCATCTTGCTTATTGCAGAAAGCAAAGGATCGATGGCTTCTACTTCCGTGAAATTCTCCAACTGCTCAGACTGCAATTGCAACCAACGCTCTGCCTCGCCAGGAGGTATAGCCTACGGACCCCAAGCTGCTTCGCTATTCACAATGCCCGTGGAACAGGTCACTCGCGCCACCACAGGATTGTTCTTTGGGACCATGCTCCCGCCGACAAACTTCACCGCTCCAGTACTGACAACGGAAGCTCTTAAGAAGTCGGTCTTTGATCGTCTTACCCCTGTCGCGGCTCCTCTCAACGAGTCGCCCAACGTCAACGCCTCGGTCTTCTCTAGATTAGGCCAGAAATCCTGCAAACCCATCATGGGGCCTACAATCTCAGAGAAGGCTGCTTCTAAGAAAGTGGCTGCTCCTGCTCCCGAAATCGTCAAGGCGGCTTCTCCGGCCAAAAGGTCGGTCTTTACAAGATTGACGGCTCCCGCTCCCGCTCCTGCTGCCCAAAGGACGTCGGTCTTTGACAGGCTAACACCAACAGCGACCCCCCACCCAGACAGGGGGCAAGACGAAACCATTCTTACCGCTGACCCTACACCGTCCGCTCGACACGCTCGACGTCGCCATTGGCGCCGAGTAAGGAAGGCTGGGGGCAATCCCCCTCTGGGTTGACTCCATCGGCCCCGGTGGCAGAAGTTAATGCTGCTGTTCCAACTGGGAACAGCTTCGAAATGCTAAACAAGGTGCGAAGGAATTCTCCTACTGCAGTGCTGAAGAGGTCTCCTCCCCCATTAAAATAGGTGGTGGAAATAAAATCAGAACAGCCCCGATCTCCTCAACGGCTGTCTTCCAAAATCTATAAGGTTTGGCGGCAGGCCCGGGACTCGATCATCGATCCAAACTTCTCCCGCCAGCACAAGAAGCCGAAAATCCAACCGGAAGCGGGTCACCAGGCTAAACCCCAAAAGGCTGTCTGGACGCCCACCTCAACGGCCCCCTCAACCTCCATGGCTCATAAAAGGAGGAGGCCAGAGAAGACCCCCCAGCATGCAACGACGGCTAAAAGCACCGAGCCCAGACGCCCTAAGTCTGGGGGCATGGTGGTGCACACTGTTTACATGGTCTCTGGAAAGGAGGAAAGCCGCACTTCTACGGGCCACCGACCGCTAACCCGATCCGTGACGAAGGCCCAGGAGCAACAACAAAAGCTTCAAGAAATGATGAATGCTATGGCCGCGCTCACCGGGCCAAAAGAAAATCCGGAAACGTCCTCAGACGCACGCCGAGAGGAAGAAACCGACGCTGAATTCCTTCGCCGGACACTGGAGAAAAAGGACAAAGAGGCTGCTGAACAAGCGGCCAACATACAACGTATGGGCCCTCTCTTCCAAGATATGATAGGAATGATGATCCAGCAGGACTTACCCGTCGAGGATCCCCCAATCGTTCTTGAAGACGACCGAGGAGAAACGTCAAATCCACCGCCGGCCCTCTCAACGGCCAAGGAGGAGCCAATCTCTAAGGCTGACTTGGCTGACTACATAGCCCAGCAAATCCGGGTTCATCACGCGACTGAGGCAGCTGGTCAAGTCGTGAAAACGGGGCGGCCGTATCCGAGCTGGTACGACCAAATCAAATACCCGCAAGGCTACACGATACCAAAATTCCACGTGTATAAGGGGACCGGCAATCCCCATCAACATGTCGCCCAGTTCCGGGCCATCTGCGGTAACACCGGCGGTGATGATAAACTGTTGCTCCGCCAGTTCGTGGGCAGCTTATCAGAAACAGCGTTCGAATGGTATTCGGAACTCCCGAACGATTCTATCAAAACGTTCGCTGAAATGGAGTTATTGTTCACTCAGCGATTCGCAAGTGCCAGCGAACGCACTCCAATAACTGCACTTATTAACGCCAGGGTAAAACCGGGCGAAACCTGGGTCCAGTACGCTATACGCTGGCGGAACTTGTGGTCGAGATGTGAGCAACGCATCGAGAAAGCACCTGCGGTGGGCATGTTCGTAGGAACTCTAGACCCTCACGCAACTATCTCCCAATTTATGATGTTCTTTAAGCCAACCACATTCCAGGCTTTGATCGACAAGTTGGCTCAGATGGACCAGATGGGTCATAGACCACCTCCCCTGAAGTCGGAACCTCGGAATGACAAGGGTAAAGGAAGGGCAACCTTTGTTGCAAATGCCCAACAGCAACCTAACGCCCCGAAACCGGCAGATCAACTGGAGGAAAGACGTCGGTATTATAATGAGAAGATGAAGCGTCCCTACTCGTTCCCACGGGACAAGACGAAACGGTTATTCGAGCTGGCAATACGCAACAGACTTATAAACCTACCAAATCCAAGACGACCGCCGCAGCCCACGGAAGTAAATAACCCTAATTATTGCCCTTACCATCAAACGGTAAGTCATCCGATCGAAGATTGCTTCGTCTTCAAAGGATGGATTGAAGATCAGTACCTCCAGGGGAAGTTCGTACTGTTCGAAAAGTGGAAGGTAAACCCACCACAGCCGCACGCTCCTAGGAAAGCGGATACACCGGGGGCAACATGTTCTTTTATTGAAGAAGCTCCATAGGAGGTCGTGCTATCAACTAAAACCAAAAGAATGCTGAGAGACCTTCATGCGTGCCCTGCGATCGAATGGAAGGACCCTCTTGAACCTCAAATTATCGAAGGGATGCTAAGGCGCCGCCCGACTACAAAGACTCACGATAAGAGCCCAGATACTCACGTCCAATCGTCAAAATCTTCGAAGAAAAAGAAGAAGAAACCCAAGAAGTCCGTGAAGCCTGGAAAAGAGCACACGAACTTGCAGAAGCAAATCGACGCACTGGAAGAGTACAATCAAAAGGCGCGAACTCCTGTCACACTGCAAGAGTTCCTCAACCACATCTTTCAAGAGGAAGATGATGGAGAAAGCTCGTCGGATGAATCCGAAGGATATGTGGCGAGTTGTAACGTAATCTCCCACTCGTTTACCGATGATGGGAAAACTCCTGGCACTAAGAAGCTGGAGGCAGAGCCTGTACCAGAGCGTGCATGGCCAACAGATGAAATGATCGACGCTTTTCTAGACGAGATTCGTCTAAAATGTAAAGCGGACCAGGAGCGTGAGATGGCCACATCGGAAGGAGCCAAATGCGGGCAACTGAACGAAAGAGTTGAACTACCCCTGCCAGAGCGAAAGGCATCCGAAGTAGACAAGAAGATATTCAAGACGAGGAAAAGGTTTGCCAAAGCCATGTCAATGGGAATGAAGCTACCACCCTCGGAAGGAAACACACATGATGGGGTAGAGACGCACCCTGACTATTGCTCATATCATCGGAAAATATCACATCCCACGGAGGAGTGCGACGCCTTTAAGATATGGTGGCAAGGGTATGTTGCTCATCGGCAACATTTTAAGCGCATGAAACGCAAGATCCGCCGAGAGCGAAGAAGTACCGTCGATGGGCAAAACAGAACTACTGGCAACTGTTACATGGTTAACGCCGGGAGGTCACAAGTTCTCACCTTTGGGAGCGACTCTGACGAAGAAATGGCTCTGGGCCCTCTCTTTAAAGAATCCTTTTTAGGGAAAGAGGAGAAATCGGAGATCTGCGAGAACATTCAGCTGCGCAATCGCACACTCCCAGAGAAGAATCTTGGACCCGCAAATAGAAAAGATAAGGGAAAAGAAAAGGTCACTGAAGATATCACTTTAGATGACCAAGTCACGAAAGAGCTGGCTACCAAAAACCCTCCTAGGAAGAGTAAAGTGGACTATAACATCATCGCGCACCTAAGGAAGCTGCCTTCTCAGCTTAGCATTCTCGATGCCCTCCTATTATCAAAAGAAACGCGAGACTCACTAATTAAGGCGTTACAAGAACCTGAGCAATTCCAAGCCTTCCTCGCCACTGAAAAGATGAAGGATGAACTGGAGGAAGTGCATACAGCCGACATCACTTTCGTTGATGAAAACCTCCTTCTCGGGACATGCGACCATAACCGTCCCCTATATGTCTCCGGATACTGCCATGATATCAAGATAGGCAAGATCCTGGTGGATAATGGATCCTCCGTCAACCTCCTTAATGTTCGGGTGTTGAAGGAAATCTGCATGAGTGTGCAACACCTCGCTCGTGACAAAATTACTATCTCCGGTTTCGATTCACAATCGTCACGGACTCTCGGATCTGTGATACTAACATTACGCTTTGGACTTCTCGTCACAGACATCAAATTCCATGTCATTGACGCCAAGACTTGCTACAACGCCTTGCTCGGCCGTCCTTGGCTGCACGAGTACAATATCATCCCTTCTACACAATATCAGTGTATGAAGTACTTTAAGGATGGTTTCGAGTATACCGTAACAGGTGAGTTAAACCCATTTTCCGTGAACGAAGTCCGCAAATACGAAGATGCGAAGTACTTTTTGCCAGATTTCGAGGATACAGAAAGGTGTCGCAATCCGGAGAACAAAGCCGCCGCCACCATCCCCGTTTTCGGAAGCGACACCGAAGAAAAGGAAGAGATAGTTTATGCAGGGCCATCTCAACGCAACAACCTGAGGACGTCCGCCCCCGTGTTGGTCTTCGGAAGTGATTCAGAAGATGAAGTTAATGCTGTGTTCTCCAATCGGCTGTCAATACAAGCACCCCCTGGCGATGACCATAGTTTGCAAATCACCATGGTACCGCGAGAACACTACAAGGATCTCGACACGCTTCAGGCTCACAATGTGCAGGACCTGCAAACATTCTACGTCCCTCCCAGGCGAAGGGGTGAGAAGGTGATCCTATTCTACCGATCCTCAGAGTCAAAAATAAAGAAAGAGATCTGGCATGGCGCGGATGCTACACTTGACAGGCTCCAACCCATCCGTCTGCCCAGATACTATACAAATGGGTTAAATAAGCTATTGAAGCGCCAAGGAGTACCCTTAGAACAGACCGTTCGGCAGGCGCGGTTCTACAACAGGATTTGGGATGTCCCCGGGACTCAACGCAAATTGCCCAACGGGAAGATGGAAACACTCGGGCTTGGATACGCAAGAGCCGGAAAACGGGAACAGGCCCACAGTAGCTACGCCATATATACCTTTGATGAAGAAGAGGACGCCTCGTCGGGAGATGCCAACCCCTCATCAAAACTAGACCCCGCGATTGAAGCGCCGAGTCCGTCGTTTGAAGAACGAATGGGCAAGCCTATCAGGAAAGTGGGTCAGAAAGCTCGGGAAGACCACAACCGCGAAATAGCCATCTTGGAGAAGGCCAGGACGCAACGTCTATTTCGACAGGCTGCAAAAGACAAAGATGCTTATCCTTGTCAATCCGTTGTACGAAAGGCCCGACGCAGGGACAGAAATAAATCAAGAAGCGGAAAGAGGAGCCGACAACAACGACGCAGGATTAGAGGGTTACGTGGTCAGGTGTTGCACGGCTCGGATTTGTCCCTCATGAAGAAGATGAGTCGAGCGTACTCCTTCCCCCGAGACAAGACGGAGAAGTTACTCAAGCTCGCTATAAAACATCAAATGATCGCGCTTCCAGAGTCTAGACATCCTGAGCAAGCTAACGAGGCTTCTCATCTGAGCTATTGCTCTTATCACCGAACCATAGGACATCCTACCGAAGACTGCTTCACCTTCAAGAACTGGATCGAGGACCAGTACCAACAGGGCAGATTCGCTTTATCCGACGGCTGGAGGGTAACGCCGCCACAAAAGCATGAACCCAAGGCCGCAAGAGCAGAACCGGGTCCACCTCAGTCCGGGGAGCGGGTTCGCACCTGTTATACGATTACGACATTAAGAGAAGAGCCCGAGAACGTAGATGACCTTCCCCGGTGCTTTGAGAACAGCGATGATGAGGTGATCTCAGAATTTCCGCCCGCTCCGAAAGAACTGGAAGATGGTATACATACTACTGCAGATAACCTCAAGAAGATTGAGTTGGGATCGGCAGACGACCCGCGACCGACTTTTGTCAGCGAGCTGCTATCCGAAGAAAGGGTAGCTGCGTTAAAGAACGTGCTTCTACGGCATAAAGACTGCTTCGCGTGGAACTACTCCGAGATGCCAGGATTAGATCCGGAGATTGCTGTGCATAAATTAGCAATATCCCCAGATATCAAGCCAGTCAAGCAGGCGCCAAGGAGGATGCGACTCGAGCTTGAGATGAGCATCAACGCCGAAGTCAAGAAGCTGATCGATTCTGGATTTATCCAAGAAGTCCAATATCCCGACTGGATCGCCAATATCGTCCCGGTAATGAAGAACGGGACGGTACGCATATGCGTGGATTTCAGGGATCTCAATAAAGCCTGTCCCAAGGATGATTTCCCAGTACCAGTAACCGAGCTAATGATAGATAACACGTCCACTCACGAGGTTTTCTCCTTTATGGATAGTTCGTCAGGATACAATCAGATAAAGATGCATCCCGAAAACCAGAAGCATACCGCTTTCCGGACCCCTTTGGGTATATTCTGCTACAGGGTTATGCCCTTTGGCCTAAAGAACGCTGGCGCTACCTATCAAAGAGCCATGACAAAGATCTTCGACGATCTCATACATGACATCGTCGAGTGCTATATCGATGACCTTGTAGTGAAGAGCATGTCGTACGAAGAGCATTTAAAACATCTGGAGACTGTATTTCGACGCCTTCGGCAATATAATTTGAAAATGAATCCCCTCAAATGCGCGTTTGGAGTCTCCTCGGGCAAATTTCTGGGATTCATCGTTCGACACCGAGGTATTGAAATAGATCCGTCAAAGATTAAGGCGATCATGGAAATGCCTCCGCCAAGAACCCTCAAGCAGTTGCGGTCTCTCCAAGGGAAGCTCGCATACATCCGGCGGTTTATCGCTAATCTTTCGGGCAAATGCCGTCCTTACAGCCACCTGATGAAAAAGGGAACTCCATTCGTTTGGGACCACAAATGTCAAGGTGCACTAGACGAGATCAAGCAATACCTGCAGAACCCTCCGGTGTTGGCTGCTCCGGTTAAGGGAAAGCCCCTCATTCTTTATACGACCGCCCTCGAAGGTTCCTTGGGCGCATTATGGGCACAAGAGAACGATCAGGGGAAAGAAAGAGCACTCTACTACTTAAGTCGAGTGCTGCTGGGGGCAGAAAGCAACTACTCTCCCGTTGAAAAACATTGTTTGGCGTTAATCTTCGCGATAACAAAGCTCAGGCATTATGCGTTGGCACACGAAGTCCGTCTCATCTCGAAGGTGGACCCCCTTAAATACTTGATGTCAAAAGCCATATTGACGGGACGACTCGCTAGATGGGCCCTGCTCTTGATGGAGTTCTCGATAACGTATCAACCTCTCAAGGCGGTAAAAGGCCAGGCCATTACCGATTTCCTCGCTGAACACCCGATACCGGCCGATTCTCCTCTGAACTGCGATTTGCCGGACGAGCATGCATTTGATGCGATTGGCGGCAATAGTATCCGATGGGAACTCTATTTCGATGGAGCGTCCTCCATAAAGAAGCAGAAACAAGGTATCCCAATGATCAAATCAGGGATAGGCCTCATCTTTACAACTCCACAAGGAGGGATGATGCGCTTCGCCTTCTCCTTAACAGAGCCGAGGACAAACAATGAAGCTGAATACGAAGCTCTGATAGCAGGCCTCGAGATCGCCATCGACATGGGAATTGAAGACCTCCTTATATACGGGGATTCTCAGCTGGTCGTTAGTCAAGTAAATGGTGACTACCAAACGTGCAAGCCGGAGTTGGTGAAGTACGGCGAAAGGGTGCAACAACTATTGACCCAAATTCCCTCCTATACTTTGGAGAACATACCGCGCGCGGAAAACAGCAAAGCAGACGCGTTGGCTAAACTTGCTAAAGAACTGGCTGACGAGAACCTCGATGACGTCAGAATCGTGGTACAAAGCCGTCGAGTGCTCGCCCCGGCAGAAATATCTCCGGAATCATGCGAAGAAAAGGGAACGACTGAGCAGACGACCCTACAAATAAAAGACCATGAGAAGGCCGAAGACTGGAGGGAAGTCTTCATAGACTACTTTAAGTCCCACCGAATGCCCAAAGAAGCGTCCTCAAGACATCAGCTCATGAAACGAGCTCTATCCTTCGCTTTCGTCAACGATATTCTATACAAGAGATCGTTTGATTCCCTATGCCTGAGATGCTTAGGACCTGACGAAGCGGAAAGAGTCATTCAGGAAGTTCATGACGGACTTTGCGGTTCTCACCAAGCAGGCCCAAAGATGAAGTTAAAAATCAAACGGATGGGTTACTATTGGCCCACGATGACCCAGGACTGCCTCGAGTATGCGAAGCAATGCCACTCATGCCAGATTCATGGAGACTTCATCCACCAACATCCTGCACCCAACGGTAGCTAGCTGGCCATTCGAAATGTGGGGGACTGACATAGTCGGCCCCATTGAGCCAGCATCATCCCGGGGACACCGTTTTATCCTGGCGACAACTGATTACTTCTCCAAATGGGCAGAAGCAGTACCACTGAGGGAAGTGAAGACGGAGAATATCCTCCATTTCTTCAAGACGCATATCATCTACCGGTTTGGGACCCCACGGCGGATTATCTCCGATAATGGGCCGGCCTACCGAAGCCATAAGATTAGCCGCTTCGCACAGCAGCACAATATAGACTGGAGATATTCTTCGGTTTACAATCCACGAGCTAACGGTCTAGCCGAGGCCTTCAATAAGACCTTGACGAAGATCATAAAAAAGACCGTTTCTAGGAATAAGAAAGACTGGCACGAAAGGCTGCAAGAAGCCCTTTGGGCTTATCGAACTACGTTCAAGACGGCCACAAACACAACGCCGTACGCGTTGGTATTTGGGACGGAAGCACTGCTCCCCCTCGAGATAGAGTTACCCTCTCTACGAGTAGCAGTCCACCACGAGCTGACGAACGAAGAAAATGCTCACCTTCGGCTTGAGGAGCTTGATGCCCTCGACGAAACCCGGCTCATAGCGCAACAACATCTAGAAGCCTACAAAGCAAAGATGACGCGCTCATACGAAAGATTGACTAGGCCGAGGACATTCCGCCAAGGCGAACTTGTACTAGTGGTCAAAAGACCTATGATCCCCAATCGTGCCAAGCGAGGAAAATTTGAGCCAAACTACGAAGGCCCGTACGTCATAGACAAGGTCTACCAGGGTGGAGCCTACCTACTCATGGACATGCACGGTGAAAGGCCTTTCAGACCAATAAACGGCCGCTTCTTGAAGAAATACTACGCTTAATAAGCCGCAGCCGGGGTCAATGATAGATGACGACGACTATGTCCGCTCACTATCTTCCTAGGCTCAGACTTTACAAGCAGCAGCCGGCCTTCCCATATCGACGGACCGAAACGTCCTTAAACTAACGACGGACCGAAACGTCCTTAAACTAACGGCGGACCGAAACGTCCCTAAAACTACTACCGCAGCATCTTTAGGCTGACGAGATAAAAAAAGAGGAGAGAGAAAAGGGAAAAAAATAAAATAAAATAAAAAGTGAAAAAGAATAAAAAAAACGGTATGTCCATAAGAAAAATGGGCACGGATGAAAACCCGAAAGGGCTCCGTGAGTAAAAACAGCAGGACTATCGGCGAGTGTTTGTGAAAACCCGAAAGGGCGCAACCTCGTTAAAAGACACTTGTAGGGTCCTCTCGACCTTGTAAGGAGAAACCACCTGCGTGAGATCCTTACGACTCACAAAGGAGAAACACACTTAGGGATCCTCACGATTCCTAAGGAGAAAATACACTTACGAGATCCTCACGACTCGTAAGAAGAATTCTCTTATGGGACCCTCACGGCTCATGAGATTTGAAAGTCTTAAGTTACAGAAGCCTGAACCTGTTCTTAAGCAAATCCTCCACAACCTTCGATATTGCCCTACAAGAGGCTCAATACTGACCCTTGTATACAATCCACGGGCGCGAATAAACATTTCCTCAGCAAAGTCCAACCTTTGTAGGTCCCCTCGACCCATAAGGAGAAAACCCTCTTGTAGGATCCTTACGACTTACAGAGGAACATACACTTAGGAATCCTCATGATCCCTAAGGAGAAAATACACCTGCAAGATCCTCACGACTTGTAGGGAGAAATACCTTTGTGAGACCCTTACGGCTCATGAAGTCAAAAGCCTTAGTCGACAGGACCTTAACCCTGTTTGCTAAGCCACCTTTGTTCAACATCGACAGAGGCAAATGATGATTCGCTCCTGGCAATATTCCAGTTGCAGCGATGGTGATGCCTAAACCGGTATCAAATCCCAAGTTCTTTCATGGCAAATGATGATTCGCTCCTGGCAACATCCCAGTTGCAGCGATGCTGATGCCGAAATCGGTGTCCAAAATCCGAGCTTGTGGCGAAAAAGCTAGCAGGCCACACATGCCTACGAAATAGCCGAAATGATGGGGCAACTTGCAATAAAAAAGCAGCAAGTAAAAATGTATGCATGAAAAATAGCCGAAATGATGGGGCAACTCGCAATAAAAAGCAGCGAGTAAAAATAAAACAAATAGCCGAAATGATTGGGCACCGCGAAAAATAGCCGAAATGATTGGGCAATCGCGACCTTCGCGATATAAAAAGCTGAAATGATAGAGCATCGCGGAAAGAATAAAAGAAATGATGGAAAAATGAAACCTTTTTGCCCTACAGGTGATGCTACATTAATCCCTGTATACAATCCAGGGGCGCAAACAAAGAAGGAGTCGTACTCCTCCCCCAGGTTTCATCATGAGAGGAAGCCAAATCTCGACGGTTCACAAATAACCTGGAGATCATCTCGACGCAGCAGACACAACATCAAGCGAAATGGAACAGCGGCAACCCCCAGTTCCATGGATCGGTGATATACGTATCACCAAGAGTCAAACCTCCATTCCGTGAAATGCGGATACAATCGATAAAATTCCTGGTTACGTGGAACGCGGATAATGTCACTCTTTGACCCCGTGGAAAACGTCCAGAGCGGATCCTGGTCCTCGCAGAGCATGGCAGTGAACCCGTGCGAAGCATCCAGAGCGGAGCCTAGTCCTCGCCTAACGCGGCAGTGAACCCGTGTGAAGCATCTAGTGCAAAATTCCTGGTTACGTGGAACGCGGATAACGTCACTCTTTGACCCCGTGGAAAACGTCCAGAGCGGATCCTGGTCCTCGCAGAGCATGACAGTGAACCCGTGCGAAGCATCCAGAGCGGAGCCTAGTCCTCGCCTAACGCGGCAGTGAACCCGTGTGAAGCATCTAGTGCAAAATTCCTGGTTACGTGGAACGCGGATAACGTCACTCTGACCCCGTGGAAAACGTCCAGAGCGGATCCTGGTCCTCGCAGAGCATGGCAGTGAACCCGTACGAAGTATCCAGAGCGGAGCCTGGTCCTCGCTTAACGCGGCAGTGAACCCGTGTGAAGCATCTAGTGCAAAATTCCTGGTCACGTGGAACGCGGATAATGTCACTCTTTGACCCCGTGGAAAACGTCCAAAGCGGATCCTGGTCCTCGCAGAGCATGGCAGTGAACCCGTGCGAAGCATCCAGAGCGGAGCCTAGTCCTCGCCTAACGCGGCAGTGAACCCGTGTGAAGCATCTAGTGCAAAATTCCTGGTCACGTGGAATGCGGATAATGTCACTCTTTGACCCCGTGGAAAATGTCCAGAGCGGATCCTGGTCCTAGCAGAGCATGGCAGTGAACCCATGCGAAGCATCCAGAGCGGAGCCTAGTTCTCGCCTAACGCGGCAGTGAACCCGTGTGAAGCATCTAGTGCAAAAATTCCTGGTTACGTGGAACGCGGACAATGTCACTCTTTGACCCCGTGGAAAACGTCCAGAGCGGAGCCTGGTCCTCGCCAAGCGCGGCAGTGAACCCGTGTGAAGCATCCAGAGCAAATACCGGACTGTGGAGTCCTTAAAATCCACGGACTATGACGTCCTCAACCTCGACCGTGATGTCTTAAAACTAACGATCAACTACCCCGATTCCCTACAGACTTTGCCTTGGTTTAAGGGTACATCTCTTCACTCCTTTGATGCCCGGCGTTGTAATTCCTCAACGTCTTCAAAGAGGTGACGGGTCCCTGCAACCAAACACCGGACTGTGGAGTCCCTAAATCCACGGACTATGAGGTCCTTAACCTTGACCGTGATGTCTTAAAACTAACAGCGGACTGTGGAGTCCCTAAATCCACGGACTATGAGGTCCTTAACCTTGACCGTGACCGTGATGTCTTAAAACTAACAGCAGACTGTGGAGTCCCTAAATCCACGGACTATGAGGTCCTTAACCTTGACCGTGACGTCTTTAAACTACGATACCTTGAGAAACTCCCGACTCCGTAAAACACGGACAAGGGTGACCGCATCCAACACTTGCAGGCCCTCACGACCTGTAAGGAAGAAAAATTCTCTTATGAGATCCTTACAACTCTCAAGGGAAAACTCGCTTGAGGATCCTCGCGATCTTTAAGAAGAACTCACACCTATGGGATCCTCTCGACCTGTAGGAGAAAAACTCTTTATGAGACCCTCGTAGCTCGTAAAATGCAAAAGTCTTAGGAAGCAGATCTTAACCCTAAACCCTGAGCCATCGCTGTCCTGCAAGGAGATCAAGATAGAATATCCACAGAATACATTCAATGAAAAGGGGACACATCATTGAGAAAAAAAATGTATCTTTTATTCATAAACCAAAATGGGTACAAAGTACAATTCATGAAAGAAACAAAAAGAAAATACTCTCATCCGTGAGTATGTATAAAAGGGAAGAAAAAGATACAAATGTTTCAGGCCGGCGGGCGATTCAGCAGCTTGGTCAGCTCATCCTGCTTTTGCTGAGCCACGGCTTCATGACGCAAGATCTCCAGAAGACGAGCCTCCGCTTGAGCTTGCTGAGCCTGATACGAAGCGAGCCGGGCTTCAAGCTCTTTCTCAGTGGCCTTATGAGCCTCAACCCTCTCACGAGTGAACATGGCAACTTTATCGAGAGCCACAATCTTATGTCCGCTACGTGTCGCCCTATCAGGCCATGAAAGCTCACTTTGCGACCACAACCTTAGAAATAGGACATACACGCTCGAGACCATATAAATGGGCTTCCGATCGACAGCAATAATCGATCCAAAACGCGCTCACACAACCCGGTATGAAAAGCAACGAAAAAATTTTCCGACGATTATCCTATCAAGCATGTGCTTGCAATCATGTGAACATCCGAAAAAGAAATAAAATTCGAAGCTGTAATGTGCACGCGACATGAAAACAGTATTGATAATTGAAGAAAATTTTCATAAAAGGAACACAATTTATTCATGCAAGCGGAAACATACATACGAGTACCGAGCCTACATGGAAGTTCAACATAAAGCATACAAAAAGGAGGGACTAATTTAAAGAGGTTCTACACTAACGGAAAAGGTCACCAAACACAGGATCAACGGCACAGGGGTTGATGAAGCAAAGGACAAAATTCTCCATCTCTCTCTCCGCTTTCTCCAGCACATCGAAGCGACGATTCTCGCGAGAAGTCGCTCCCCATCGGTTGGTGCCATGTTCGTCCGCGAATGCAAACATAATAGCTCGCCGGGCCTTTATCTCGCTCAGCAGATGAATTGAGCAGTCCTTCAGAGCCTGAGTAATCAGGCATGCTTCATGAAAGCCCTCGAGCTTTTCTTCCGCCGCATCAAGCATTGCCAGGGTCATCTCTGCCGGGTGAGGAGGAATGTCGGCAAGCACGGCCATGAGGATCATCCGGAGCCAGAGAGAACCCATCGGGAGGGGAGACCCCCTACGGATCGAGAGTTCGTGCATGGCTGAGTCGCATTCGTTGTCGGTAAGGAGGGGATCCACCAACCGAGCAGCAAAGCGGGGGACCATCTCTTCAATAGGAACTTCCCACGGCTGTCGGCGAGCATGAGGACGATTGCAGGCCATGACGCTCGTTTGTTTCTCAAGATAAGTTACTCCAAGATAAAAAATAATAATAATAATAATATGAAGCTCTTTGTGAAAGGAAAAGAAAGCTATAGCCTCATATATAAAGAAGTGCATTAAGTGCTGTGCGCGGAAAATCTTGCATGGTAAGGCTATTTCCAAGGCCCAAAAAAAGGAAGGGCATTTAAAATCAAGGAAATGAAACTATTTCCAAGGCCCTTTCTCTGCATCCAATATTGTGCACTGAAAATACGGCATGAGAGAATTTTGTGAACCGCCCCATCAAGGGACCCACGTGCAGAACACGTGAGGCCTAAACCTGATGCGCGCTTAAAAGGAAATATATGGAGTAGTACCCTGCATATTAAAAGCACAAACGACAACAGTAGCAAAAATGATAAAATCCCAGATGCAAACATAGAAAGACATAATAACAATTGTCACTCATACTTCAAGAGGTTCATACAAAACACAGAGGACGCATTTACAACGGTAAAACTTCAGATGCGGGACATGGGTTGAGAAACTCAAAATTAACTTTATCCAAGATTTTCCAAGCATTTCGAACCTCCCGAGTATGTTTCCTTTCACGATCACAAGCATCGGGGTCCTCACGAATGTCCTCCACCCTCCGATAGGCGGCAAGTATGGCCGACTGCTGTAACATCTGATGCAGGAGATCAATGAGATTATCCCGCCTTCTCTTTGAGATCAAGTGCATCAGATACACCGAGTGTACTTTATCCTCGGCAGCGTCCAATGCCCCAAGCGGCACACCAGCACAGAATAGAGGGAGAGCCTCCCTGATCGCCAGCACGATCAGCCTCAGAAGAGAAGAGCGACGAGGGAGTAGCCGGTGGTTGTACTCATCAAAGCGGCTCATAATCTCGGCACATTGAGCATCGGTGAACTCCTGGTTCTGACTGCGGCCCAGTGCACGAATATTCCCATAGGAAATGATCTCGTCAAGATCATACAGATGGGCATCCATGATACCTGAAATAAAGGTCGTGAGATTCATTACAAAAACCCCATCGCATTAATTGCAGAAGAACAAGCTCGGGCCAAGAGACCCCAGGAAGCCTCTGTGTGAAGAAATCGAGTTCTTCGTTGGAATTAAATTCCTTATTGAGAAAAGGGAATTAAATTCCCAGAAACATGTTTTTTGATGGAATTAAATTCCATGGAGTTAACACGCCATCATCATCTCCCCAAGGATCATCTAAACCCTAAAAGATCTATAGTTTGAAGATTAAGCAGTTTCATGTTCTTATGGAAAAATATGAAGAGAAAAGGGTAAAGAACCCTTGTTTTGGATTTAAAATCCAGAGAAATGTGAAGGTCCATCGTTGTCCAAGAACATTACCTGAGGAAAAAGGATTCCTTTCGAACAGAGTTAAACTCTGAAGATTGTTTCAAGACAGAGAACTAAGCTCTGAAAGCGAGAATTAAATTCTCAAAGAAGAAATTCTCAGAAGAAGAAGCTGAACAAAGTGAAGGCTCTTATGAAGAGACAGAGGTATTTATAGAAGACAATGAAAACGTTTCGTCTCCCCAGATCCCTAGAGGAATCCAACGGTCACAAGAGGTGACAGCGTTGCACTCACGTGCAGACACGTGAGAACAACGCTGTGGGGGCATTTGTTTCCTGATTTAAAATCAGGAAAGCTTCTGGGAAAAGCTTCAGAAGAGGGTCACGTGCTTACACGTGACTAGCGGTCACGTGTTGGCACGTGACACCTATAAACATCATCAAGGCAAGTTCAGTTTCCTGACTACGTTGAAGAAAAGGGGCTTCAGAAAGAGTCACGTGCTCCCACGTGACCAGGGTCACGTGGCGACACGTGACATTTAAATGCAAGCGTCAAAGGCACACCGGTTCCCTGATCAAGTCAAGGAAAAGGCTTCAGAAGAGGTCACGTGCTTCCACGTGACCAGGGTCACGTGTTGCCACGTGACGTTCAAGACAGCAGACTCGTTCTCCAGTTGAACCAAGGAAAGATAGTTCAAACAAGGGTCACGTGCTCACACGTGACCAGGGGTCACGTGGCAGCACGTGACGTTTAAGCAGCAATAAGAAGACAGAGCGCAAAAGAAAGGAAAAGGCTCATTCCAAAGGGGGCCACGTGCCCACACGTGACCATGAGTCACGTGGTCACACGTGACCGGCTTTCAAAGCCCATTGTGTTAACAGAATTAAATTCTGAAAGAAATTCAAATCTTTCCAAAGGAAAGCAACTATCTGGAACCAATCGAATTAAAGATTCAGAGGTGATCTATCTATGGGAAAATCTCGGGTTTGGAAAGATTTCCCCTTTAAATCTAACCGAAACAACAAAGGAAAAACCCCTGGATTTGAAATCCAATGGTGAATAAAATTCACCCAACAATCTAAAGGTCCAAAATGAATGATGGATGCAAATCAAATCTTTCACGAAGATTCGTCAAAAAACTGATTGATTCGGCTGCTTCTCCTATAAATAGGAGCCAAGAGACATACAGAGAGACAGATACGCAGAGAAGAAAAAAGAAAAGGAAGAGAGCTTCGATACTTGGAGAACTTGGATCTTCTGCAAAAACCCTAGGTAAGAAAGGGAAAAGCTCCTTGAAAGAGAAAGAGAATTTAATTCTCAACAGAGTTTAACTTTGATAATGTAAAAACAGAAGAACATATTTCTTCTCTCTTTGATAGAGGATCTGCAAAGTGCACACTCCCCTTAAGGTTGAGAATTTAATTCTCAATGGGTTGAGATCCTGCCATGCAGATCCAAAACATAGAGAAGGAATGCAAGCACGAGAATTTAATTCTCACAGAACTATAGGAATTTAATTCCTTTAAAATAAAATTAGGGCTTGCCCCTGTATCATGGGAATTTAATTCCTTCAGAATAAAAAGAAACAGGGTTTAACCCTAATTAAGAACCTAGTTCTGTTGCAGCAGCGGGAATTTAATTCCCTTAATCATAATTTAACAGAGGATGGAAGTTTAAACTCCTTAAAAAAGCTTTGTTAGGGTTTAACCATATTTGGTTCTTCACATATATGAGGAATTTAATTCCTACAGAAAATTCAGAGTTAAACTCTATCCCAGAATATAAGTCTTCGAAAGGAAGTAGGAATTTAATTCCTCTGAAATTTACAGCTCGAGGAATTTAATTCCTGAAAAAAGATTAACAAAGCCTCTAAACAAAATACATAGAGACAGGGTCACGTGTCATCACGTGACCCCCCAAGAGATCTACAGAAAGTCCCTTTGAGGCAGCACTCCACGTGATCCACGTGACCCTTGGCAGAAGCTCTAATACATAGGCATTTGAATACCCATCACGTGATGGCACGTGATGCTCTGAAAGATGCGATAATCTCAGCAGAATAAATGAAGGGAGGGCGCTCTCACGTGCTGCCACGTGACCCCTCTTGTCTTAGTGTTTAACACTAAATTGAAACTCTCGAACCCAGTGTTAAAACACTGTTGGGCCTTAGTGTTCAACACTAATTAAAAAGCTTTATCTGCAGTGTTCAACACTGATCTGTTTTAGTGTTTAACACTAATTTGAAAAGCCTTGTTGCTGGTGTTTAACACCAATTATCTCTTAGTGTTAAACACTAACTTGTTAACCTCATTCCCAGTGTTCAACACTGATTGCTCTGTAGTGTTTAACACTAGGCTTCGGCCCAATTGACTAAATGGATGGAGGCAAAGCCTCTCCTGATTGGACTTAGCCCAAGATGGCCATAAGTCCTCAATTTGTGATTAACTGGGCCAATGGACTCATAACATAATTAATTCGTCTTGATCCCAAATTGGGCCAAGGACTATTTAATCCATTCCGGTTCTAGGGTACATCTCTTCACTCCTTTGATACTTGGCATTGTAATCCCTCAATGTCTTCAAAGAGGTGACGGGTCCCAACGACCACACATTGATACGGACTGCGGGGTCCTTAAACCCGTGTTTAATGCAAATTCCTGGTTACGTGGAACGCGGATAATGTCACTCTTTGACCCCGTGGAAAACGTCCAGAGCGGAGCCTGGTCCTCGCCAAGCGCGGCAGTGAACCCGTGTGAAGTATCCAGAGCACATAATGGACTGTGGGGTCCTTAAACCCATGGACTACGACGTCCTTAACCTTGACCGAGATGTCTTAAAACTAACAATGGACTGTGGGGTCCTTAAACCCATGGACTACGACGTCCTTAATCTTGACCGAGATGTCTTAAAACTACCCATGGACCGCAATGTCCTTAAACTACCCATGGACCGCAATGTCTTTAAACTAGAACAATGGAGCCCCCAAATGCTCTTTTGTCGGATCTAAACGATCCCGTTTAAGTTGATCTTAGCCTCGAAGATGGCTAACGTATCCTTAAACCTTCAAACAGACTGGACTATGAATCCCCCCAATTGACTCTGGCGTGAGGGTACATCTCTGAACTCCTCTGACATCTGTCGTTGTAATCCTTCAACGACGTCAGAGAGGTGACGGGTCCCGACGGCCATACATACGATGGACCACTATGTCCCTAAACTGGAACAATGGAGCCCCCAAATGCTCTTTTGTCGGATCTAAACGATCCCGTTAAGTTGATTTTAGTCTCAAAGTGAGACTAACGTATCCTTAACAAACGTTTGAGTTGATCTTAGCTTCGAGTACGGCTGACGTATCCTCAAACCAAACCCCCAAACCCAAATCTAAGATAATACGGATTTGGACTAGTCCACGCCCTACGGGCGACGACATAACTCAGTCTCCGTAAACAATCCACGGGCAACAAAACAAACACTCACGACACGAAGTGACCATCTGGAGAAGGAGAAAGTTGTTACCGCAATGCGGTAGCGTAATTAACTGCAGGGGCTTGCGCCTGCAGGGAAGAGCGTCCCCACAATCAAAAACCCCTCAAACGAGGGGGAATCTGACGAAGTCTGCTACATTGGACGCATCCGTCTAAACCTTCGATACACGGTGCCATAATTCAACTTGGCATCTTCGGAGAGGTGGACGGATAGCACCAATTAGCATTTGCCCCGAGTCTCAGTGCCAAGACATCGCAGTCTTGTGCGCCGTCATTCGGAGGGGAACAGGCGATTCGTTCAAGACTTTGCACGAGTCGCTGAACTTTTGACAAAGCTGACACGGAAGGAAGTACCGTACGTATGGACGGAGGAATGTACTCGGGCTTTTGAGATACTGAAGCAGAAATTGACCACGGCACCTATCCTTACAGTGCCAGATAATTCAGGTGGTTTGGAGATACACAGCGATACTTCGGAGAAAGGTTTGGGCAGCGTCCTGATGCAGCACGGTCGGGTAGTTGCTTATGCCTCACGACAACTGAAGAATCACGAGAGGAACTACCCAACACACGACTTGGAGTTAGCCGTAATGGTTTTCGCATTGAAGATCTGGAGACATTACTTGTTAGGCGAAAAGGTGGAAATGTACACGGATCACAAGAGTCTGAAATACGTGTTCACTCAGAGAGAACTGAATATGAGGCAACGCCGATGGCTAGAATTAATGGCGGACTACGACTTAGACTTACAGTATCATCCGGGAAAGGTAAATGTCGTATCCGACGCTTTCAGTCGCAAGCCAGCAGTCATGATGTTGACCAATCAGAGGAGCATCATTGAGGATTTTCATAAGCTCGAACTAGAGGTCGTTACACCGAGCGCAATCAGGCAGTTTTGGCAGTTACAGGTGCAGTCTTCTCTTGTAGATCGCATTAAGGCTGCGCAAGCTGATGATCCTTGATTGCAGAAGTTCAGAGAGCAGGTGGAAGCCGGACCGAGGGCAGACTTACTCATACATCGAGACGGTTCTCTGAGATTCGATAGCAGACTCTGCGTTCCCAAAGGGATGTTCGAGAAGAAGTACTAGCTGAGGCTCATAGTTCGGCTTATTCTGTGCATCTGGGAGACACGAAAATGTATCGAGATCTGAAGCAACACTATTGGTGGAACGGGATGAAGCGAGAGATTGCACGGTTTGTATCCAAGTGCTTGGTATGCCAGCAAGTAAAGGCAGAACACCAGAGAACAGTGGGATTGTTGCAACCGCTTCCGATACCCGAGTGGAAGTGGGAGCACATTACTATGGATTTTGTGACTGCCTTACCACGGAGACCAAGGGGAAACGTCGTTTGGGTTATCGTCGACCGTCATACGAAAGCTGCACACTTTATACCCTTCCGGGTGGGACAGTCGACAGTCGCTTGCGGAGAAATACATGCGAGAGGTAGTGCGACTTCACGGAGTTCCGGTCAGTATAGTGTCAGATCGAGACACCAGATTTGTTTCACACTTTTAGAAGATCTTACAGGAGAGTCTGGTACACGTCTCAAGTTCAGCACGGCTTACCATCCACAGACGGACGGACAGTCCGAGCGTACTATTCAGACGCTCGAGAACATGTTGAAGGCTTGCATGCTAGACTTCCAGGGTTCTTGGGAGGATCGCCTTCATCTGGTAGAGTTTTCTTATAACAACAATTTCCAAGCTAGCATCCAGATGGCTCCATTCGAAGCACTTTACGGACGGAAATGTCGATCTCCTGTTTGTTGGGATGACCTAGGCGAGCGAAGATTACGGGGCCCTGAACTTATTGTTCAGACGATTGACAAGGCCCAGATGATCAGACAGCGCATTAAAACGGCTCAAGACCGACAGAAGAGTTGGGCGGATGCCAGTAGGAGAGCGCTAGAATTCAAGGCCGAAGATCATGTGTTTATGAAGATTTCGCCTACCCGCGGTGTTATCAGGTTAGGAAGTCGCGGGAAACTCAGTCCCCGATTCATCGGACCATTCGAGGTATTGGAGCGAGTAGGGGAAGTGGCTTACCGTCTTGCCTTACCCCTATCGTTAGCGGGCGTACACAACACATTTCATGTGTCACGGTTACGGCGCTACGTTCGAGACGACGGTCATGTTCTCGATCATTCTGAGTTGACTTTGGGTGCCGATTTAACCTTTGTGGAGCGGCCTACTACTATACTCGACCGTAGAGAGAAGGTGTAGAAGAACAAAATTATTCCCTTAGTTCGAGTGTCTTGGGGCAGTCGTTCTTTAGGAGAGTCTACCGGGGAACTCGAGGACATCCGTGCACGTTTTCCACATCTGTTTGTGCAGTGTTGTTCCGTTATTTTCGTTTTTAATTTTGAGGACGAAATTTTTGTAAGGAGGGCATGATATAAATCCCCGGCGTCCGTATATTTATTTCTGTATTTTTCAGATTTTTTCCTAGAATTTTTACACATTTTAAAAATATTTTTATTATATTTTTATTATTACCTAACCCTAAACAAATCCTAATTTCTAAACCCAAACCTAACCTACGAGACCCGCCCCGCTCACCACCCCCCACTTCTTCCTCCCTCGCTCGTTTCTTTCCCGCCATTTTCCCTCTGAGGCTACCTCGCGCACGCCGCGACGATCGCGCCCACGCCCGAGCCCCCACGTCGCCTGCCCTCACCTCACCTCCACCCTCATTCTCTCTCTCCCACTCTCATCACATTCTCCCTCTCCCTTACGAAGAACCCACACCCGAGCCCCCATGTCGCCTGCTCTCACCTCACCTCCACCCCTCGACCTCGTCTCTCTTCTGCCCCTACAAGACCCCCAACGATCACTCATCTCTCCTCTCGAAAAGAAAACTCCCACTCTCCCTCTCTCCCCAACTGCAAACCTCACGACCCAAGAACCCACGCACCCACGCGCTCGCGTCATCGCCGTCGCCACGACCGCTTAACCCACGGTGTCGACCTTCTCACCTCTCCTTTCGCGCAAACCGACGTCGTGACCCCAACCCAAGAAAACCTTGCACAACTGCACCCATCGCTGCACCCATCGTCGCCGACACCCTCGTTATCATCGACCATCGACTCTCTCATCTCACCGACCTCCTCGTCTCCCTCTCCCTTTTACCTCCGACGAGACCTACTGCAACTGCAGAGAACCCATCACCCCGACCTCATGCGACCCTCGCTGCCCTCGTCTCCGGAGCTCCGACCTCCATCGTCACCACGCCCTCGCCGCCACCTCATCTTCCTCCTCTCCCCTTCTTCCCGACAAGAAGATCCCCAACCTCGACTTTCCCCGAGCACCCTCGCCTGCACACCCCTTCGCCGAGCTCCACGCCCAAGACGAGCCGCGGTGCCATCATCGTGTCCCCTAGCCGAGCTCGACCCCGTGCCACGCTCGTATCACCACCACGTCCAGTACCGGACCGCCATCATCGCCTTGGTGACCAACGATCGTCGTCAGGCAAGTTCAAACAGTTGCTACATGCTATAGTGTATTCATTTCGGTTGCGAATCAAACGTTATTATAAGTGTTCGATGTCAACCATAATCTGAAAACCCTCTTAAAATGACGGAAATTAAGCATGACAGATTACCCCAGTGATAACGAATACTGTGTTAAGAGTTAGCTTGAAAATACGGACTTTAACGCCGTGAAATGTCATCCCCATTTAGATCCGTCGAATCTGAAAACTTCCGTACCTGAATATTGGGAAAATCATAATAAATTGGTTACACAACGGAATGTAGTGTTCGATGGCTCATATCGAAGCCGACTCGATGAACTAGAACCCTATATAGGTTATAATCTGTTCTTATTTTATAACGATTACGGAGACCGGTCGGGAGTGCTGCATTGGACTGCAGTCCAGAGCAGCACTGCATGACAACACTTGCTTAGAAATGCTTTTGTCTCTGTGTGAATATGGTATTATGTGGAACCCTATACCGCAGCGAAGATAAATCTGTTAACTAACTATTGGAAATGGTTTCGTCCGTTTTGCCTCCGTTTACTATTTTAATCACATTTTAAACCGCCGGTATGTATTGCGGTCCCAAGCAGGGACACAACGTATATCCCGATATTAAACAATACATAACTCCCAGCACACAGCGGATATTATCGATCCGTCTGGAACGTTGGAAACCTAACTGATAAACCTAAATATTATCCAACTGTAGCGTCGCCTAATTTTGATCCCAACAAGATGAAAACCATGTCACGAAATGGACTTTCAGTTCAGGAACCGAACTTCCAGCCGGAGACACTTAAAATGAACGACTGTAATTTGCGAACCCGAAACCCGATTGACTTGAAACCAATTTCGTTGAACTGCTGACTAAGTTTACTTATTACCGCTTTTGTATCATTTTACTTAATTCTGAACGTATGATTTAATACGATTTATATAAGTTCATGAGACGCATAATGACTAGTTTGCAAACAAATTGTTTAGCGGCATGATTCACATTTTTACCCGACTGCAATACTTCTAGTGATAGTGAACGTCCTTATGAATTTTCGGTGAATAGTGCATTTTCGAAAGTGAAGAGTATCGGTTTAGATGTGTCGAGTACGCCAGTGAAAGTGAACGATTCGTGACGGTGAACAATACAGTGAATAGCGAATAAACCAGTGTTATTGATGCGTACTTGTTCACAACTAGCCCATACTCATAGATATTGAAACCTGGAATAAAAGGGGGAAATCGAAGAGGAAAGGAACTTGTATTTAGTGAGATCAGTGTTTTAGAGGATGATCATTCGAACATCGAATCTTATATATATTAGGTTTGGGCCTAGCGGTCCGGCTGACGGGGTTATGTTCCGGGCAACAGTGAGTCGTAGTCTCGGATACGTACGAGACCCTCGTTAAACATGTTCATTCCTTTCCACAACTCGATTTCAAAAAATGACTTAGGGACCGATAGGGACACATATCATACATTGCATTGTTTAATGGCATACCAATTACCTGCATTTATTGTCTCCACCATTTTTACTTTATTTCCTTGCATCGTTATTATTATAATATTGCTATTGTGTTGTCCTGACGACCTGAGTATGCATACTCAGAGTTTGAAGAGGACCAGATTCATGAGTCAGACCTACCCTTCGAGCTCGCAGAGATCTAGACGGTCGTGCGTTCAGTACTTTACCGCTTTCCATAAATCAACCTTGTATCCGCACTTGGTTAGTAGTTTCTTTTCTTTCGTTCTGTTGTAAATTGTGAACAATGAAAGTTGGTGTAATAAACTAGTGATATGTTTCCTTTACTTCTGTGCTGTGTTTACTGATTACCATGTGATGCTAGAAGCCGAAGTGCGACTACGGTAGGATTATTCCTTGACCGTAGGAGTATAGCTGGCCTAATCGCCTTCAGTATTCCGTATTTTGGGAAGCGGGGCGTGACACCGATCCTCTTGCCTTGAAGACTTATCCCTAGCCACTCCTGTACGCCGAACTGTCCTCAGCCTCTGCACCACTAGCTCTACTGGACTCTCCACCTAAATCGTTGTACCGACCACCTCATCTCTCATAACCTGGACTAGAACTTCGAACTCCACCTCTCTTAGAGGCATACCAGTTTTTTGTTCACCATCTAACCGAGTATGTCTTCGAAGTATCGCAAAATCAACGAATGTCGTTCGGCCGATTACTCCACTCTGGGCCCAGAACACCATGACCCATGCCCTTTTACTTCACCTCTAAAGCCGACAAAAGAACATCTCTCAACCCTCGGTTCCTCGATGCATCGAATTCCACGAAGCCCTGAGTAATTCCATGCCTACCCAGTCCATAACCCAAAAGGATTTCTCATATCGACTGCCGTCGATGGTGACCTATCGATGAGGTACACGGCAGCAGATATTGCTCCAGCCCGAAACTCTCGGAAAACCAGGTGTAAGCCGTAAAGTTCTGTTCTTCCTAACTGTTCGAACCATTTGTCTTGCAATGCCATTTAACCGAGAATCTTCTAAGGTGGTGTACTGATGCACAATCCTCTACGGTTTGCACAATCCTGCGAACCCTTACGAAGCGAACCCTCCGTATAATCCGAACCAAAGAGCCTCTACACGCTTCCCAAACCGCTTTAGATAGAACCGGTCGATAAGAGATTTCTTCATGTAGATGAACTCCAACTTGTTCCACAATACCGCCGCTGTCGTCTCTTGCGCTACTTCACAAAGAACCTTATCGGCTATTGAAAACTGGATCAAACTGTAAGCTTTGCCCTCCATCTCTAGACTTTTCGTTACCGTGGTCGTCACCGGAACTCTGTCTTTCGCAAAAACAATCTCATGCACACCTTGTTCCAACGCCATCATCTTTAATATCCATTAGACTCAAACTATTGTTCCCATCAAACTTTTCGATGTCATAATTTGTAGACGTCATTGTTGGGGTCAAAAATTGTATCCCGGTTGACCAAATCAAAATCAAAGTCAACCCCAAACCTATTGAGCCCAAGCCCAGGCCAAGTGGGCCCATGCCCAAGTCAAGCCGGAACATGAAGCGGCCGGCCTCCCCCATACCAAGAAGAAAATTATATAATAAATAAGTTTGATGTATTTTTCATGCATGAATGTAAAATAAATGGGCATAAAGCCAAATTTTTATAAAGCGCATGGCTCATGTGCAAAAGAAATGAGCACATGAGGCATGAGATGGGCAAAAATGACATTTTGTAAAGCCCAAGGGGCTATATATAAATTTGTAAGCCTATATAAGGCAACATGATGATGAAATGAAAAGAATTAATTCATTCCCTCAAAAAGCTAAGGATTTTTGTGCCCCTTCTCCTTCCTCAAGGTCTTAAACCTTCTCCCCTTTTGAATTAAATCAAGAATTTCATTCTTCCTTTTCCAAAAAGAAATAAGTTTTCACTACACAACCCTTGGAGGGGAACGCGGATCTTCCATCAAATCTCCAAAATGGGAGATTTTTAAATCCTACCCTCCTTTCTCCATGATCCAGCCAATAAAGAGGAGGAAGGAGAGCTATCCCCAAAAATCCCAATTTGGGAAGATCCAAGACTCAAGAGAAAACTCAGGGCTTAAAGGAGAAGAAAGGGGTCCCCCTTTCATCATCTTCAAAAATATCTCGGGAGTTTTAACTCCACAAAAAAATAATATAATATATATTATAAAATAATAAATCTTTCTTTTTAGGAGTTCAACTCCAAAAATCAATCGGGAGTACAACTCCCAGTGTAGGGGCTAAGTCCCTTTGTCCTTTTTTAGGAGTTTAACCCCAAAAGTCAATTGGGAGTACAACTCTCAGTATAGGTGCTTAAGCCTTTTTTTCCTGCTGGCGCCCAGCGCCCGCGTGCCGAGCACTGAGGCACGCCACATGCCAAACACGTGAGGCGCTGGCGTCCAGCGCCCGAGTGCTGGACACGTGAGGCATTGGCACCCACACGTCCTTTGGACGCTATTTTTCCTTTTTTTATATATACTCCACAACACTGTTTCCTGTTAGAAAAAATTTCTAATGGGGCGCTGCCCCGCACTCCGTAAGGGGGCTGCTAGCCCCCTTGACCCCCAGCCTGCTATCCGGATAGCGGGACCCCCGTAAACTCTGTGTGGCTCCCGATATATTCAAAACTGCTCAAGACACACATACGCATACTGCACATTGAGTTCGGATGACCAGTTTGACCCGTCAATCGGAGGTTCTCTCGCTCCAAAGGCGAGGGGTAATTAACGGCAGCTTAGTCCGCGGCTGCCAGAGATTCGGATCCCCACAATCAATAGACCCCGGCCTACCCTAGACAGGGGAAATCTGTAGTACGCCTGACAAGCGACACGTATTCCCATCTCAATAGAGTGACGAAAAACACCCTACAGATTCTGACACGCCCGGTGGGACCTTTTCTCTCCTCCCGTATTTCGGGTTAAACATCCATGCGAACTCAATCAACATATACATTGATTGCCTGTACTGAAATCATGCTTCTATTTGCAGGTTAATAACTTTTGACTGCAATCATTGGACGCAATAAAATATCTCCAAGGACAATCTCAGCTCTCAACACAACTCCCAACTTCTACACGATGAAGACGGACGCTAGGAAGTCCTCCCGGCCAGTCTCGGGCGACAATGGGAGGAGCCGCTGCTACCATTCAGCTCTATTCTGTTCGTGCAAGCTAACGCCATCTCTGCTCCTCAAGCTCTAGTAACAAACAAACGGGCCTTGAAAGGCATAAGGCCAAATATGGTGATATCAAAGGCACCTCAGCCTAAGCATAAATCTATCTCCAAACAACTCTTCGTTGCTCCAGCCGGAGGCAAGGCCATCGATACCAACAAAGCAATAACGCGTCTCGAGCAAGCTCCAGCGATGCCCCTGACAACTGCTCGATCGGGTATCTTCTCTAAGCTTCCCGTCAATCGACTCACAATGGCTTCCCGGAAAACGGATGCCCGCTAAGCCCTCAAAATCGAGAAGTTAAGACAGAAAAGGCTCAGATACAAAGCCAACAAAAGGGCTAGGGCTCCTGCTAGACTGAACTTCGTGGGGTTCCAAGATCGCGGTTACCCCGCAACAATAACTGAATCGGCTGTAGGGCTCTCTTAACTCTTTCGAACCGCTGAAATTGGTTCAGAAGAACGCCATGACCGCAAGAGTAAAAAAACTGCGATCCAGACCGTGCCACCTAGGGCCCAGCCAGACCAACCGTCTTCAGTCGCCCGTTCTCTCCTGAAGAGGAAGGGTCATGACGACGGTCCGAAAGATCAGCCGCTAATGACAAAGAGATGGCTGGGGTCCACACTGTCTACATTGCGGGCACGCGTCCCAGCGGCAACCTTTGCAGCAAGTGCAAGGATGGGGCCACCACATCTCAAATCCAATTTGGTGTGAATGCCATGCCACTTTTCAAGACCAGACTCCTCTAGAAGGTAATGAAAACTCTTCCAGTGAGGCTGATAAGCAGAGAGGTCTCTCGGTTCATGAGGAGTCGGGCTCGGAAAGCGAAGAGGAGCCAATCTTCCATCCCAAGACCGTAGAGCAGCAACTTCTCCAAGAGCTCCAGAAGCAGCTCAGAAACAAAGACAAAGAGATGGCCAAGCTCTACTCAAAAATTGACGACTTGACGAACGTCGTCTTACATCTCACGGCCCGACTTGCCTTCAGCCGCCCAATCAAGCGCAGGGCTCCGCTCATGAACCGCGAAACGGTGTCCCGAGACAGACGATGCCTATTCCCTCAAATTCAAAGGTGGGAGAGCTGCATGAAAGTCGGCCGCATCTCATCTCGGGAAATTTCTTGGCTACCGATGACAGCAACCCGCTAACTCAAGATCAAATTATGGATTTGGTTGCCAACAAAGTCAAAACATTGGTAGCCGAAGCGCAAAAAGATATCAGCAGTAGTGCGAGACCTTATTCCAATGGTTCCTGCAGAATCGAGCCCAAGCTCCAACAGATGACCACTACGTCGTTAAACTGGGAGCATTCGACCACCACGTCGTTAAACTGGAAACAATCGACCTCTAAGTCATTAAACTGAGGGTGTAAAAATGTGTAAATAAAAAAATGAAATGAAAATATAAAAAAAGCCGAAATGATGGGACAACCGCGAATAAATAGCCGAAATGATAGGGCAATCGCGACCTTCGCAATAAGAAAAGCTGAAATTATAGAGCAATCGCGGTATAAAAAACGGCGAATGATGGGTCGCTCCTAGTACCATATTCCAATGCAGCGATGCAGACGCCAACCAAAATTTCAAATCCCTGGATGTCCCAACGGCGAATGATGAGTCGCTCCTGGTACCATATTCCAGTGTAGCGATGCAGACGCCAATCAAAATTCTCCCAGCCTTACGGTTGGTTCCCAAACTGACTACCGTATACAATCCGCGGGCTTAAATAATTCTCATCATACCCATATCCTACTACAATCACCAGCTCAGCGGCCAGTCTCCACCATTGGAATTATGCTCCATTTGGGAAGACCCACTCATATATACTCACGATACATGAGGAGAACAAAACTTACGGGATCTTCACGACTCGTAAGAAAACGCCTTCGTGGGATCCTTACGACTCACAAAGAAAAAACACACTTGGGAGTCCCCACGACTCCTAAGGAAAAAGTACACCTACGAGATCCTTTCGACCCGTAGGGAGAAAATGCTTTTATGAGACCCTTACGGCTCATAAAATTGTAAAGTCTTAGGTGATAAGGACCTAAATCTGTCTCTTAGGCCATCGCTACCTAATAGGCAAAGGCAAATGATGAATTGTACCTGGCACTTATGCTCCAGTGTTAGCAACGCTGATGCCGACCCTAACCCCAAAATTCAAAACCTTCGACCCAATATACCCCTAAGTCGTTAAACTGGGAACAGATAACCCCTAAGTCGTTAAATTGGGAACGAGGGAAATCCCCTCATGGCAAATGATGATTCGCTCCTGGTACCATATTCCAGTGTAGCGATGCTGATGCCAAACCAAAACCAAAATCTTCAAATCCTCTCATGGCAAATGATGATTCGCTCATGGTACCATATTCCAGTGTAGCGATACTGATGCTAACCCAAATCTGATGTTCTCCACGGCAAATGATGATTCGCTCATAGTACCATATTCCAGTGTAACGATGCTGACGCCGAGCAAAAACTTAAATTCCAAGTCCAAGACTCAAAAGCCCCGTTGGACGGATAACGACCTCCCCGTCGGAATCAAGCTCCGTCTCGGAATCAAGTCAGCCAACGACCTCCCTGTCGGAATCAAGCTCCGCCTCAGAATCAGGTCGACCAGCGACCTCCCTGTCAGAATTATGCTCCGTCTCGAAACCAGGTCGACCGGCGACCTCCCTGTCGGAATCAAGTCAACCAATAATCTCTGCGTCAGAATCATAGTTCGTTTCAGAATGTACCCCATGTCAAAATTATGCTTCGCCTCGGAGTATCTGCCTTCCCTGTCGGAATTATGCTTCGTCTGGGAATCAATACCTGCATCGAAGTCATGCTTCGTTCAGAATGTCTGCCTCATTCAGAATGTCTAACCTGCGCCAGAATTAAGCTTCGTCCCAAGATACACCTGCCTCATGTAGAAATTATGCTTCGTCCCGGAACCCTGCATCGAAATTATGTTTCGTCTCAGAATATATCTTTCCACTGGAATTATGCTCTGACCCTAAATTATACTCCGCAAATCGGAATGATGCTCTAACCCCGGAAATCATGCTCCCAGAAGGATGCTCCGCCTCCGGAATGATGCTCTACCACAGTCAAACTTCTGCAGAACAAGATCCATCAATTTCATGCACACAACTCATATACACGGTGTGCATTTATTGATAGGGCACTTTGTTGGGGTCAAAAATTACACCCGGTTGACCAAATTAAAATCAAAGTCAACCCCAAGCCAATTGGGCCTAAGCCCAGGCCAAGTGGGCCCATGCCCAAGTCAAGCCCGAATATGAAGCGGCCGGCCTCCCCAATACCAAGAAGAAAATTATGTAATAAATAAGTTTAATATAATTTTCATGCATGAATGTAAAATAAATGGGCATAAAACCAAATTTTGTAAAGCCCGGGTCGCCTTTCTTTCTTGCTTAGCTTGCTTGCCATTCCGATATGATATCTGATGTGGGGCCCACTTTATGTCTTGGCTCCTATGGCTCATGTGCAAAAGAAATGAGCACATGAGGTATGGGATGGGCAAAATGCCATTTTGTAAAGCCCAAAGGGCTATATATAAATTTGTAAGCCTACAGAAGGCAACATGATGATGAAATGAAAAGAATTAATTCATTCGTTCAAAAAGCTAGGGTTTCTTGTGCCTCCTTCTCCTTCCTCAAGGTCCTAATCCTTCTTCATTTTTTGAATTAAATCAAGAGTTTCACTCCTCATTTTCCAAAAAAAATAGTTTTTCACCGCAAAATCCTTAGGGGAGATTTTTAAATCCCACCCTCCTTTCTCCAAGATCCAGCCAATAGGGAGGAGGAAGAAAGAGACCCATCCCCAAAACCGCGACGAGAACTTCCATTATGAGAAAGGATTACAAGAGATTACGCTGACTGCTCACCCTCCGTTATAAAGAACTACCCTCTTACAAAGCATGTCTCTATCCACTCCCACTCTAATCAAATCCTAAGTTATTAGAGAGTTATGGATACATCAAAATAACCTTAGAGAAAGCCTTCTATTTATAGGATAAATAAATACTAGGAGATAAATTCATATTTAAACTAGAGATAAATATGGATTTAATCTCGAGATTAGATTTAAATCCTAACTAATCCGAATTTAAATCAAATTTAACAGCAATTACTAGAAGGTGCTTCGACGAGATTGAAAACAGAATTCATGTTAGTCAGAGGCAACGAAGAAGTAAGAAATTCTCATGCCGATATATGATGACTTGTAATTTCTGAGGCTATATTCAGCAGGTTTTCTCATTTAAATAAATTTTCAGGTCTCCATTGGCTTGTAAACCATTTTGAATTAAAACTTTGACTTCTTTTCTTTTTTCTCTTTTCTTTTTTCTCTTTTCTTTTTTTTGGAGAAAATCTCTTTCAATTGTAATATATTTGCGAATTTCAAATAGTAGTACACTTCCAGGCTTCACTTCGTTTTCCATGTTATATAGGCAACATATTTTAGGCCAATTGCTAGATGTAATGCATCTCTGAGCTACCCAATTTCCAAATTTATGTTAATAACCTAAGAAATTATGTTTAAAGGGAAAATTAGTATAATTAAATAGCTCAGCAACTTCTTAACTGTACAGAGGGGAAAGCTGTGTGCTTAAATTAATAATAAATTACTTGCAAAGAACAAGAAATAATGTTAAATCTGCTCCTAACAGGGGTATAGTTGTCTTTTAGCGATAAAATACGCAATCAGGCAACCTAAAGTGCAGATCTTTACTTCTCAGAGCATCATCAAGGAACTAGTGACCTACTCTCAAATGACAAACATAGCCCAGTTCAAAGAGGAAATCGCCTCCCTCTCCCACTTACAATTCCATACACATTTTCCACAAATTTCGCAAATTTCAATCACCCAAGGGTTTAAAATCAAACAAAAAATGATGGGATCTGTGTAAATGAACAGAAATCATAAGAATCCTAAAGAACAACGACCAATTTCCGCTCAAACCACCCAAATCCCACTCAAAGTCGGCGTTTTTTGAATTAAAATCGAGGAATCAAAAGGGAAAAATTCCACATACCTGCAATTAAACGGAGCAAAATCGCACCGAACCGCCGCTAATTCGTCACGAATTGTAAAAATCGAGAAAACGAGGGATATTTAGAGGAGAATTTAAAACTTAGATTTTAAATTTCCTTATTTAAAAGAATTATTTCAACGAAAAAAGAAGACATTTTGAGTTTTGTTTCTCTCTCTCTCTCAAAAAGAAAGGCGCGGGGTGAGGGAGAATGGAAGGAGAGAGAGAAGAGGAAGATGAAAGCCAAGGAGGACCACCCTGCCACGTCATATACACGTGTCATCTAATGGCTGTCCAAATTAATTTATGGCAATTTTTAAATAAATTGTCCAGTTTTGCATTTAATACACTAGCTTAACGGAGGAAAGTTGCCATAGGACGGAATTTTCTCTTATGGCGTCGGAAAAATGCACTGTCCACCATTTTTTTCGACGATAGGCATACATCACGTCCATCTTTATCATCTAAGATGTGGATACACCAAATTTCATGTGATTATACCATTTTTTCACCGTTGATTTAGTTGGTGTAAAATTAATGGTTTACCGACAATAGAACTTTTTACATTGTTAATTCAATGGTGAAAAAGTGGTGGAATCACAAGAAATTTGGTGTATGCACATTTTAGATGATAACGATGTTGATGTTGGATACCGATCGTCGGAAAAAATGGTGGAGATTGTATTTTTTTCGGCGCCTTAGGAGGAAATCCCCACCTATGGCCTCTTTCCTCCATTATTCTCTTTATATATATTCACTTGAATCTTCTGTTTTTATTTCTATTTCGTGAAGGTGACGTTTGGCAACTGGAAAATTAAACGAAAGAGCGAAAAATAAATAACCCGTACCAAAGTGAAATGGAAATAAACCGAAAAGTAGCATAAAATAATAAAATATTCACTTTTTTAGGTTTCTTTCTGCTTTCTATGGTTTATGCTAGAAAGTGAAAACGCCACAAATCGCTTATGTAGCAACACATTGTCTCACTTTCTCGCTTTCTTGTAAATGATACTTTTTCTGTCCATGTGGTAGAATCCACATAGTCTACAAGACATTTCATTGGATATAAGATGGGGTATAAGGTACAAGAGTCTAGGTGATCGAGGCATGGATCTCCTTCAAATGTTGTCCTCCGTCGATCTGTTGCAAACGTTGATGAAGAGTTGAGATTGACATTAATGGTTGTCTTTTTGAGCGTGTGGATTTTAATGGGGTGATTTTGGGGTGAAGCCGAGCTACCTGTAAAGAAGTCCCAGGATGGTTGTACCACCAAGGACCCTTCGACGATCAAGTTAGCCGAGCAATTTGAGCAGAGTACCAGCTTGTTGGATTGAAATTGCCTTACCTGAGTCGTCTGAGAGAGGGGTTTTTATAGTGGTCGCTTGGAGCGAGTTGGCGCGAGATCTTCGCCGTCAGTTACGCCCCTGACGTTACGCCTGCGTGAATGACGGGATCCTCCCCATTAATGACGAGATACGCTCGTTAATGGGGGATACGACGGCGTGGGACGCGAATGTTGGGTGGCGGATATCTCGCTTCTGGCGAGATATGCGGAGCCGTGGCGGAGACGTTTGGGCTCTACATTTTTGGTTGCTCGGTAGAACCGGGGAGGCTTAGCTCGGAGGCGAGCGGGAGGCCGAGGAAGCTCTGTTCTGTGATAGCTCGGAGACAAGCATGGAGGGCTAAAGAAGCTCAACGTGTATGAGGGCTCGGAAGCGAGCAAGGATGGCTGAGGAAGCTCAGCATGTATGAAGGCTCGGAGGCGAGCCAATGGTATTTTGTAAGGCGAGCATAGGAGTGTTCTGGGAGGCCATCGAAGGTCGGGCCAATCCTCGGGGCGAAGGCCCGGGGAATGCCTTCAATGTATCGTGTTTGCCCCTGTCCCGTGAGCCCCGGGACACGTCATCTACCACGTGTCATGATTTGGGAAATTCCCACTTATGAGTATCATCATTAGCCCCCCACTCTCGTCCCGACCAATTTATGGGTCAGGTCGAGAGTGGTCTGATCGGTTTTCTGGGCGCAGACTATTGCCAAAAATACATCGGCGCGGATTTCCGGGGCGACTTGGTGAAGGGCAGTTACGTTGTTCGGATTTACAAGCCCGTGTGGCGTATCTCGGGCGCTTGGATCTCTGTGCGCATCTCTGATGACGTCAGTGGATCAGGGGAAAGGATCGTGCATTAAAGAGGGGGCGCCGATTCGCTCGTACGTCTGTTGAGATGCAGGCCACGCGTCGGCAGCAGGTTGGCGGACGCAACAGGCTGTCACTGTCGCCTGCGATTGAAGGGTCGTTCCCAATAGTCATTCGACACGTGGAGACTTGACAGCCGGCGGGCGCGAAGCTTCGTTTTGGCGGGAATTAATATGGACCATTGGATGCCTTTCTTGGAGGGTATAAATAGGAGGGGACCCCCAATAGGGCTAGCACTTCCTTCATAATTTCCCTTTGTTGCCGAAGATTGCCCGGCGCTCTTACCTTTTAGATCGGATCGCCCATGCTTTTTCCTCGGCCAGCCCCTTCTTTTGAATCAGGTTAGATGTCTCTATCTGAAGACTCTGTAGAGATAGTTAGGGTAGAGTCGGACGGTGAGGTTCCAGTTGTTGGAACTGAATCCGGAGGATCTTCCTCCTCTTTGGCTTCAGATAGTCAAGAGGGTTCGTCTTCTTCTTCGTCCTCTGTGTCGGGGTCGCATCCGAGAGTCAAGGCTACCCGCGTCGCTCGTCGCCAAGCGACGGCAAGGGCCCCTAAGGTGCGCATCAGGAACGCCCGCGATGCGCCCTCCGTCTTGAGGGATGTGGGTGAGCTTGCCGAGATTCGGGCTCGTTTCCATATCCCGTCTAACTATTCGCTCCGTTTAGCTAAGGAGGAAGAACGAGCGGATCAGGTGCAGGGCAAGGAGATTGCTCTGTATTTGGAAGCTTTCCGGACAGGAATGTGTCTGCCCTTCCCAACCGAAGTATGCGGGGTGCTTTGTTGTTTCCAACTTGCCCCGGTCCAGCTAGCGCCGAACTCCTGGAGACTCCTCCTCGGGTCCCTGGTCCGGTGAAACTCGAGAATATTCCTTTCAGTTTGACCTACTAGTCTCCTTCCTTTGTTATAATAATTATCCTGGAACCAGCAAGGATGAGCCGATCTGGGTGTATTTTTCCTTCAAAAAACGCAAGGGTGGGGTGGCTGGGTCGGGGGTAGTAGTCGTCCCTTCCTCCATTCATGACTGGAAGGAGAAGTATATATTCGCCGGGCCACCCGAAGGTGAGGATTAGCTTGTGCCTATACAGTGGCGCAGGGCCGACTGCCTGAGGGCGAGGCAGTCGTCCTCACCCGAGGCGAGGACGGTATCCATGTGGGAGCCGATCCAGTAGGCCGACGATTTGCTTTCTGAGCAGGCCCTGAGCTGGGCTGGGCTCAGCCCTGCGTGCTTTATGGGTAAGTTTGAGCCGTCGTAGACGATCTATTTAGACTTTGATAAATTTTGTTTACCCTTTTCAACGTCACTAACTCTCTTTGTGTAATCCCCTTTCTGCAGGGCAAATGGACCGATCCAAATTCTTAGCCGCCATAGCCGTGAATACAAAAAAGGAAGACCGGTGGTGCTAGCTCGTCCCGACCTGGTTTGAGCTCGGCCCCGAAGCCAACTGCACCGGCTGTCACGACTCGAATTTAGTTCGTGACCGGCACTTAAATCACGCAACGTCTAAAGGCGCAACGTAGATTACGTAAGCCGAAACCCAGAAATCTAAACCCTTTTAAGGAAGTAGAAGATGTGAAGTTTTGAAAATTTGGACAGCACCTCCCTCGTATTTTGATCCAAAACCACATATCCATGATAATATAAAAGGCATCCCCAAGCCAGAGCAAGCTCTTCGCTAATCGGCGGAGTCATAACCACGCAAGACAGAATATAAGTATACGACGCCCAACGGCGAAGATCAATACCAGGAATAATGTAAAGGAAGACACCAAACCCACCAAACGAACATATAACTCATCGCTCAAGTCTCGCAACTACAAGTCTTGCTAAGTCTTACTATTTATACAGATACTAGTTTCTGATTGACGGAATTGACTAGATGCAATATAAATAATAATACAAGAGTGGCACGATCCAACATGTACCACCTACCCAAGCAAATCACCCAAATGCAGCCGTGTGCCAGCGATACAGCTACTGATCCCAAGCGGCCAAACCTGCAAGAACTGTGGCACAACGAGAGTGAGTTGCCAACTCGTGAGTAGAAAACATCATCAGGTAGAAATTGAAATAAACAACGATTCCTAGGTCAACTATATCATAAAGGTAATACTATGATATCTAGGGTGACCTTATCTACATATGTGCCAACAACATATACCAATAACTATGTCATATACCAATAACATCTGAACCATATGTCTATATGCAGGTGGATATCATCCACGTGTCCATCAATGACACAATCAACTTCATGGAACCTGAGTGTCCAACATCGACACTCGCAATATCATGAAGGAATATGCATGTATGTATGAGGATATCAACAAACGTGTGCCCATCAACGACACATCAAAATCATGGAACCTGAGTGCCCAACACCGATACTCGAAAACATCATGAAACCCGTGTCCAGCATCGACACGTAAATCCTCATACCTCAGGCACCGCATCCTCAGATCGGCCCTCAAATCTGTATGTCCCATGGAACCTGAGTGTCCAATATCGACACTCGCAACATCATGAAATCATAGGCTCCGTCTACGGGATCTGCCCGCGGGCTCCGGCAGTACGAATCGGCATATCTTATCTCATAACTCCGGTCGGTATCCTCCAGATATCCGCCGAGTCCAAATACTATCACCGGTAGGTGGTAGTCCTCCTGCCGGGCTCATCGGCTAATTCATCGACATACCTTTCTTGCCCCGGGTACCATACCGGGTCCACCATGTACCCGCAAACGGCCTCATCCAGCTTCTCGAATCGGGTCTCACATATCAATCTCAGAACCGAGAAAACAAATGGTGGACGCACTGAAATATCATATCAAGAGAATCCGAATTTTTAAAACAACACATACTTCCTTTTGAAACATAACCACGGTTCTCAAATCCAGAATATCATGAAAACAACATCTCAATGCGTATAATCGTAAAGCATGATGTATACCAACATATAACTGAAATATGAGCATATCCATATATCATGCAACATATCATAATGATGTGAACATAGCAAGTATATCATGCAACATAACATAGTGATGTGAGTATAGCAAGTATATCATAGCATGATGTAGCAATCCTACTGTGTAAGTGACATAGCAATTATCGATGATGAAGGTGTGTGAGCCGACCAATCTGTGTAAGTGTAACATACGCATCATCGATAATGGTGTAGGTGTACTATCACAGGTATATGTAATGCAATGAGAATGCCATGAATGTAGCATAAAGTACATCGTCAGCTAAATGCTATAGGGTATACGTGTCTACAATATATCCAAGTCGGTGAATCTATCAATCGGTATCCAGCCTCACAACATCACATACGGTATAATCCATCATACGGCATATCACTCAAGATTCACAACAATATATATATATATATACCTATATCCCAGGTCATATCTGTATCAATCTTATATCGTAGGACCGACAAAGGTATCAACAATCTCATATCGACTCGTATCCATATAACGACATATCACACTAAATCATCATATCACATCGTATACTCGTTCATCACATTAATATCCCGCATCACATTATATAAACGGTATACTTGTTCTCTTTCAATTCATACCTATCATGATTCACTTCTCATTTCATATTCTCATATGTCAGTATGTTCATTAGTGTCAACTTCTATCATATTATCGTTTGTAAATCCTATAATCATGTCCGTCGCATATCATTTATCAGGATATAATAATCAAACGATCTTCCATATCAATGTTTGCGGGGGTGTTATACGCCATCCACCCGACTTCTCCGTAAATATAAATCTACTCACATGCTAAACTCCTTGCTTAGCTGTAGTCGATGCGCTTCGTCGTCTCGGAATCCACGCGAAGGTACCTACAATCAATACGAAATTGCAAAACTATTTACATCAAGTTCCGAAATCCAATACGGCACGCGGTGCGCTCATAGGTTAGAACCTATAACCTACGCATGCAAAACCAACCAAACAACCCTCGTCCGTTGCCGTATAAACGTCCAACGACGGAATCCCAACTCAAATACAAAACCAAGTTTTAGAAACCGCATAACACTAAATCAGCAATAGGGGAAAACACCTCCAGATTTTGACTCAGGTAAAATTAGTCAATTCTGCACATGGGGTTGCTCTAGATATAGGATAACAATGCTGCAGACCAAAAATCACACATTTCCACCAGAACCTGAACAAGATGATATGGGCTCGGGTTTCTAGGGTAGGTTCCTGATTGCCTGCACGTCTCTCTGTAATCGCTAAATATTTTTCAGGTCATCCGGGTCAAAGCAGATCTCAAAATCCTAACACAAATCACACAAAATACGATATCGGCAAATTTCAAAGTTCGTATTTTGGGTTTATGTCTCAGGTCATGGCCAGGGAATCATTTCTAAAGTCTTGTAAACACTCACTACACCTCAACTTATCATTTAATAGCAACTTATAATTTTCCAAGATCACATAACCTATTTATACCGATTTCTAACTAAACTAGGATATATAACACAAACTCTAAACTAAGGTGAAAGGATTACCATAATAGCAACCAAAGAACTTTCTTGAGTTGCCCAAGTCTCCAAAATCCAAACTTGATTGGTTCATAGGGTTTAAAATGAGTGTATGCATGTTTTAAGTGAAGGGGGTATCAGGTTTTCAGAAATATTTGGAGATGAGGCATGGAGGGAGTGATGGAGATGATGAAGATGAAGGAAATAATGGAGAAGTGAAGGGAATGGGATAGCCAAGGCTCTCTCTCTCTTAACCCCACTCTCTCCTACACTCACTCTCTCACAAAACAAATATCTATTTTGTTTTACTCACAAAATATTTCATGGCATCAACTTCATATTCTATTCACACTCAATTCATTTTCTTTTCTTTTCTTTTCCTTTTCATTTCCTTTTCTCACTCTCTGTCTCACAAAACTCGTAAACACATATATGCACACATGCACATGACATGGTGCAAAATCATGAAAAATGTAAAAACACGGATTTTATCCAAAATTCGATAAATATCATTAAAATAAATAAATCATTTTATTCTCCAACAAATTTCCAAATATTGGTATACATTTATACCATTTTACGAAAAATCTCTATTCGCAAATCGAATAGTTTTCGCGAAATATATTATTTTAATATTAAATTTCCAAAAATTATATTTTATATTTTCTGAAATGTTACACCGGCGAAGCCTTCTGCTGCGCCCCGAGCCCCGGAAGTCAGCCGCGGGGAGAGCCAGAAGCACGCACGGGGACCGGAGCCCAAGGCGAGGGGGTGGAGGATGAAGCCGACCTCACCGAGGTCCCTCTCAAGAGGCACAAAAGGACGGTCTCTCGCTCTCTATCCTCCGGGATCCCCGTGCAAGAGGGGGACGTCTATTTTGAGGTGCCTTCGGGGCTTTCCGTTGCTGATAGCCTGCTTTCGGACATGGAACGATCGGCCGGGAGCAAAATTCCTCAGGGAATCCTAAAGGCCCAAGTGGCCGCCATCGCTCAGGAGGCGGTCCAGGTTGGTATTTGTTTTCCCTTAAGGGTTTTGTTAAGTATTTTTCCTCGGATCGAACATTTTTAACCCCCTTTTGCTACTTTCCTCAGGTCCTCCAACACCGCGCGCTCATCATCAACATGGAGTCCGAGAAGATTGCCCCGGCCATGAGGAAGGCGGGCGAATCTTCCTCGCGGGAGGAGGACTTGCGCATGGAGCTGCAGTAGGCAAAAGAGAGGATAGCTATCCTCGAAACCTGGGTGGCCGGTAAGGAGTTGACGAACTCCAAGTGTAAGGAGTTCGTCCGACCTCTGAGTGAATCCAACAAGGCCATCCAGGCTAAGTTGGAGGAGGCTAAGGTGCTTAACGTCACGATGAAGAGGTCGCGAGATGCCTGTAAGAGAGACACCCAGGCGGCGTTTGAAGTGGTGAAACTTGCCGATCTACGGGCTTCGAAGTCCGTGGAGAGGTATAAGGCGACAGACCAGTTTTACACCGATGCCTCGGCTATTGTTTGGCACCAGGCGCTCGACACTGTCAAGGGGTTAATGCCGGGGTATGCTGACGGTGAGCTTCGGCTCCAGTACCCTCTCTCTGAGGATAAGCGGCAGGGGGAGACTGCCGGGAGTGTCGCCGGGGGAGAGGCTGCCGGTGGAAGCACCGACCCAAAGGTCGCTATTTCAGTCCTCGACGCCGGTGTTGAGCAGAGCGAGATCCTCCCTGGTCCCGAGGCTTGAGCTTTCCTGCCTTTTCCCCTTTACTTTTTCATCAAATTTTGTAAGCCTTCGGGTACCTTTTGTAAGGCTGAGGAACCCAGAATACCTTGTAAAGACTTTCAGAATATAAATAAAACTGGGTTTATTTTCTTCTTCATGGAAATGTGTTTCTTGCGTGAGTACTTGAGCTTGTCGGTCTTTTTATCGATGCAAATATTAGGTCGTAGGTCAATGACCGGCCTTTTAGACGACGATCGTGCATCGAGTGTAAACCAGTAAATCGCTAAGTGCAGGAAGGTCGGTGCCCTCCCTCCCGCGGAGTCGAGGCGGCAATCGTTCACTCAGAATACGTCGGGAGGTCCCTCAGTGTAGGAAGGTTGGTTTCTGCCCATTCTTTAGCGTCAAACCGACGACCGCGTCTCTTATCACGAGTTGGACAATAGCCATGTTAGAATTGGTCGGCGTATACTGGTTACTCCGTGATGTAGTTCCTAGACCTTTGTATTGAGATGGTAGGAATTTATCACTCGGATTGACCGAGCAGGGAAGCTGCTCGGTGGACTCTTGATGAGGGCTTTAGAGCCTTGGCGTAGGTGAATAAGAAGTTACCCGCTAAGGATTGATCGGGCAGGGGAGCTGTTCGGTGGCCTCTTGATAAGGGCTTCGATCCTTCGCGTAGGCGGGTAGGAAGTTACCCGCTAAGGATGGACTGAGTAGGGAAGCTGTTCGGTGGCCTCTTGGTGAGGGCTTTAGAGCCTTGGCGTAGATGGGTAAGAAGTTACCCGCTAAGGATGGACCGAGTAAGGAAGCTGCTCAGTGGCCTCTTGGTTAGGGCTTCGATTCTTAGCGTAAGTGGGTAAGAAGTTACCTGCTAAGGATGGACCGAGCAGGAAAGCTGCTCGGTGGCCTCTTGGTGAGGGCTTAGATCCTTAGCGTAGGTGAGTAAGAAGTTACCCGGTAAGGATGGACCGAGCAGGGAAGCTGCTCGGTGGCCTCTTGGTGAGGGCTTTGGTCCTTGACGTCGGTGGGTAGGGAACTACCCGCCAGAGATTGACCGAGCAGAGAAGCTGCTCGATGGCCTTGAGATGAGGTTCTTTTTAGACTTCACTTCGCCTTCATGGGGCATCGTTCAATCTCCCTTGACCCGTAAAATCTGGGAGAGAGGCCGTCGAAGACAATACGTGGCAAAATCACATGGGCAAGGCGTAACGCTCCATAGTGCGCGTCGTTCCAACTTCCATTGACCGCTTGAGGGCATTATCGCCACGTAGCTGCTCTGTATTAAAAGATCCCGTGATTCGCGCTACTGCGCTCGCAAACTTCGACCTTTAGGAATTCTGTTGGGGCTATAAATAGTGAAGGCATGTATGTTTCTTTTAGCCTTGTGTTTCTGAAAATGGCCTGGTTTATTTACAGCATCAAGGAGATCATTTCCTTCGACGTCGTGTATCTTTATGATCCGGAGTGCTCCGAGGAGACGTACCAAGGGGCGATAAAGTGCGTGGAGGGCCACTTTGGTCGCCTACTCCCCCGGCGATCGCCTCTCCTCCAATTGCTTATGTATGCGATTTGGAGGCTGTCCCCGGGTCTGAACAATACCTTGTCCGAGTAGCCGAAGGACGAGACGGTTGATAAGTGTTGGATATATGTATGCCCTAGAGGCCATTATGTGATAGTGTATGTAATGATGCATATATATATATATATATATATATATATATATTCAGAGGACAGTCTTGCTCGACATGATAGTATGCTATCTGGTTTCACTTTATCATATGTTCACTTGATCATGTTTATATTCATTTTGGTACATGTTGATAAAGCCCTAAGGATATTGGCTTGACTACTGGGATTATGATATGGATCATACTAGTGGGACACCTGTAGTTTATAAGCATATCCTTGAAATGTTCCCAGTCGTAGGTATATCGAAACAGGGCATCGATATTCCAGTGTAGACTAGCGTATACTATTCTTGTTCCATATGATGGGCGATGGATGATCCCATATCCATCTAGTGTGTTGACACCGAAGATTGTATACGGGTGCTCAGTGAAACTGGGTATACTGAACGGACTAACCGGGAACTCCTATGTGGTATTATATCATACGTCGGATAGCAGTTCTCAGGTGACACTGGTACAGGTTAGTCTGTAGACCCGAGATCGCCATAGAGTCTTGTGTGTCCTCCCACTGTACCTTGATCTCCACCCTACTACGGCTCTATTGAGTCGTACAAACAGGTGGATTTTGGGTACAGTCCCGAGGCATATGGAGGCAATGAGCGATAGGAGGGTTTCATCTCTCCCGGTATTGGGGGTTAATGCTGTGCTATGCACGATTGGCTATAACAGGAAGTCCCTGGCCAGGGCTGCTGAGATATTACTGATAAATGTTATCAGTAAGTTTCTCGATCTGTTATAGACCATATACCGGCATGACTTATTGAGTTATTGGGGTCGACGATTCCATCCCTAGGCTCAATATGCAGCATATCTAACGAAGAGACCGACTGTACGGTAAGTGTTGCCAGTTGGATTGACGGGAGTTTAGACAGGTTCGCTTGTTCTTCTTCTGATCGCTCAATACCCGGGTGGCCGTTACGTTTAGCTGACCGCTTGCGGCTTGTAGGTGTTTGATATGATCATCACCTGCTGCTGGCGTATTGACGAGTCTTAGAGTCCCACACAGAAGTTTCCTGGCTCAGGCGAAACGATGTGGTGTGCATATGAGATATGTGCGGGAGCTTGATTAAATACGTGTATATGATACCGTATTTTAATCGGGCATTTTATATTAGTCGGGTCGTATGAGATATGACCGGTTTATTACATCAAGTGTTGATTTAATATTGACTTTTATCTCATTTATTTAAACCCTTTTCTTTAGATGGATGCATGCATGTATATATACATGTTGATGTGCATACACACATACATACATGCATTTGTATCATGGTTGATGATACAACATAGATGGCAATATAAGACTCACATGGTTCATATTTATATATATGGATATTTTTGTTTTAAGTTAAAGATAAAGAAAATTAAATTAATGACTCATTTCTTTACAAATGACTCATTGTTTCTACACACTTCCATGGTTGACCTTTGACTCAACCTTGGTTAATTTCCTTTGCTCTTTAACTCATCACAAAATATCTAGATATTATTATTAACCATGGTTTGTTTTATGATATTTATCTCTCTCTCTCATTATTATTATGAGATCATTATTCATCCAAAAGAAAATATTGCCATCTTCATCTTCCTCTCTCTAGCTCTCTCTTGAGTTCTAAAATTGAGTGAGGTTAAAAGAAAGAAAGGGTTTTAAGTGAGAACCTAAACCACTTCATCATCCTACACATCTCTAGCTACTTTGTGTGGGGTGTTTGCTTCAAGGATTTCATAGATCAAGTGAAGTAACAAGTTTTGAGCAAAGGACTTCGGGTGGATCGTCGTGGACTTGGAAGCGTTCAACAGAGCCGTTCCAAACCTTAGGAGATCCAAGGAGTTGCCCTAGGAGGTCTACAAAGGTTGTAGTCTCTCCACTTAGTGCTAGATAATCTTTTATATGTGATAATATTAATTGTTACTCAATTATTCTAGTTCGATTCCTACTTAAGTTTGCTTAGCACCTCTTAAAATTAAAGTTGCGGCATGTGTGATGCTTCCAAACCCTATACGAGACACTAAGGAAACCCTACAGTGGTATCAGAGCCAAGCTAGAGCTTTTGAGTAACTTAGACGACGTAAAAAACCTCGAACGAACGAAATACGACGCCCGGGGGTGCTCTCTAGAAATTTTTCAAAAACGTGGATTTTTTCACATTAAAAATACTTAAAAAATTCAGCAGGGTATTTTATAGGCCCACAAGAAATACGAACTCCTAACTCCACTAAAGGACCGCGGAACCGCGGCAGAAATGGTCATTCCGCGGCAGTTCCGCGGTGCCTTTGGTGCAGGTGGGGCTGTACTTTCTTGCGCAGGCCCGTATGTACTTTGTGCAGTTTCTGGTAATTTTTAAAACTGCTCAAGTGTTGAGCTTTCTGAGAAGTCTTTGGGTGTTTAATCGTTCGATCGAATGTTTTAACTGTGCCTAGTTTATTAGTATGCGATACAATAATTGGAATCTACAAATTTGTTTGTTGCATGTAAATCTAGCAGTTCGGTCTCAGGAATAATCGGAAATATTGTTGAATTATCCGACTTATTTTGAAAATGTGTTTTCATGGGTGAGACCTAAATGCGAGCTTTACATTGTTAGGCATGAAATCTTATATATGTGATATTCCGGGTTTGTGTTGTCTAAAGGCAGTTACGATTCCAATTGTTGTAGTTTTTCATTTTATTTCTCTGTGACCGTAAGTGTAGTATGTGGTGTATCGCCGGTTTCGTTACTATACATCAACGACAATCGGGGTACGCATACTTACTTACGTTGATGATATATGATATTATGTGTTGCTGAGATTTGATATGCAGGATTGCCGTGATTGAATAGCCGGGGTTTTTATGTGAGATGAGAGTTTTCTTTTCATTCATGTAAAATTAAATTGTATGTAATATTCTTTTATTTGGGGCACTTCCGGGTTGAGATTGATGTCACCAATGTTGTATATTATTTTTTTTCCGCATTAGGATAGACCCAAGGAGGAGGGCACAAATGATCGGGTTCTAGGGTTCAGTGGAGGCCATCTCGAGGAGTCGAGACCGGGTCTCCTAAACTCCAGAATTGGTAGGGTCACTTGCCGCTCTCGTAAGGGTCTAAGGGTGTGGGCTTGGCTATTCATCGCGACCGTGGAATCCGTATTTTCTATTGCTGGCTAAATACAAAATACGGACCTCCTAGATATCCTATATTAAATGTGCTTCTACTGCTTATTTGATGTGATCATTTAATTTATATCTGAGATGAATGCAATATTATATATATGATATATAATAGACGTTGCTTATGTTTTGCACCCGCGCTAGCCCCGTCCTGGTATGCCGTTAGTTAAGTAACCTAACGGTGCATATCAGGACACTGAGGCGAATGCGAGTGGCTACGTTATATTTTCGTTTCTTTCTGTGATGGCTTAGGATTTAAATGATGGGACTACATTAATAAGATTAATGTAAAGATAAATGAACCTAAAAATATATTGTAGAATCGGATTTGAAACACACTCGGCCTTTTTATGAAAAAGCAAGTTTCAAAATGCGGAGCTTAAGCCACTCCTTTTAAACCCATTGGATTCTACAACGATATCAAGTTCAAAGCGTTAAAATTTTTCTTAAAAACTATCCGCAGCCCTCCGTCATTTTAGGAAGTAGAGTACTTAGTATTCGTGCTGCATATTTTGACTTTAGTTAAGACGCAGTGTACGGTAGCTGAGTGATGTCTTCCTACACTGCATATGATGCAGATTAGTTAGGACATTCATATGATTATGTTGACTTTAGTTAAGAGTCATATGGGTGGGTCTAGTTAATCATGAAATGACGGGAAGAACTTGACTAGTACTTATGATATGTTGACTATAGTTAAGGTCATGAGTACTAGGGGTAAAAATAATATCGGGAATTTCAAGAGTTGAAATTTACAATGAGATTGTATACCTTCTATATGATAGTAGGATCCCGATCCCACTGCGAGCAAAAGTTGCTCCCGGGAGAATTTTGCACTTTACAATTAGCTAACTCAGTAGGTGTCAAGAAAGATGTCAAACGGGGCTACGCCTCTGGGAAGATGAGGTTTATTTTAATTAGGTCCGTGTGAAAGCACGGGGAACCTTCCTCAAGTACCGGCACCGGCCTGACTGAACGGTTAGCGAAGTTGTAGAATGTAATTAATCCCGGCTAGTTTTCTTTTTAAAAGGTTTTAAAGAAAATTTGATAAAAACAGCGGGAGACATCGATTAGACAAGATTATAACCAATCTAATCTTTGTAAGAGCTTTTCGCTGAGTGTATTCTTTTCTCTCTCTTAACAGCAGATTCAAATGTCAGGACTCAAGCTTCTATTAGATAAAAATAAGCTTAATGGGACTAATTATAAAGATTGGCTGAGAAATCTAAACATTGCCTTAACTTATGATAAGGTATCATATGTCCTCACCACTCCAACCCCGTCCAGCCCAGGTCCTAAATCTTCAGTTGCGGATAAGGAAATCTGCAAGATATGGGACGCTGACTGTTCCACAGCCAAATGCCTCACGCTTGTATCGATGGATAACACACATCAGAAGCAGCACGAGAATATGGACGTACAATCTATATTCCTCCATACAAAACAGTTGTATGGAGAGCAATCTCGCGTATTACGATACGAAACATCCAGAAAGCTGTTTCAGATGCGAATGGCCCCTGGTACAGCAGTAGGAGACCGTGTTCTGAAAATGATAGCTCTCATAGAAGAGCTTGAGGACCTTGGGTGGACGATGGACAATGAACAATATACGAATATTATTCTGCAGTCTCTCCCCTCTACCTTTGCTCAGTTCATAGTTAATTTCAACATGCACAACATGGAGAAGGAACTACCTGAACTCCTTAATATGTTAAGGAGTACAGAGAGCACGCTGAAGTAGTAAAGACTCCCGTTTCGTATGTTGGGCCATCTTCCTCCTCTCGCCCGAAGGCTAAGGCCAAGGGAAAGAAGAAGAAGAAACCCACCAAATCTAAGGGTGGAGTCAAAAAGGTTAAGGGGAAAGACAAGTCCAAGGTTGGGGAATCGGGGAAAGGAGAATGTTTCCACTGCAAAAAGACGGGACACTGGAAGCGGAACTGTACTGAGTACCTTGAACTCAAGAAGAAGCAAGGTGATGCTTCAGGTGTGTTCGTGATTGAAAACTGTTTTTCTATTAACTCTGCTTCCTGGGTATTGGATACCGGTTCGGGTTCTCATATTTGCAATTCTGTGCAGGCGTTGAGAAATAGCAGAGTTTTGAAGACAGGTGATCATACTCTCCAAGTTGGAAATGGTTCCAATGTAAATGCAGTTTCAGTGGGAGAGTATCACCTAGGGTTACCATCGGGTTGTATATTGGTTTTGAACGCATGTTATTTTGTGCCAAGTATGCTATGTAATATTATATCCGTTTCTTTGTTAGAAAATGAAGGTTATCATTTTGCTGTGCAACACAATGTTATGAACATTAGACTTAATCAAGAGTTGATTGGTTGTGGTACACTAAATAACGGGATATACGTCCTTAATCAACACACAAATTTCAACATTCAACACACAAATAAAAGAAAATTTTCAAATATAAACGAAGCTTTTCTTTGGCATTGTAGACTTGGTCATATTAATGAAACAAGACTAAACAAGCTTCATAAAGATGGATATTTAAATTCTTTTGAGTATAAATCTTATGCAACTTGCCAGTCTTGTATCAAAGGTAAAATGACCAAAACTCCGTTTACTGGACACGGAGAAAGAGCTACTGAGCTCCTAGGCCTCATACATAGTGATGTATGTGGGCCAATGTCTACACATGCAAGAGGCGGTTTTTCCTACTTCATAACTTTTACTGATAATTTCTCAAGATTTGGTCATGTGTTTTTGATAAAACATAAATCTGAAGCTTTCGAGAAATTCAAGGAATACAAACTTGAAGTAGAAAACCAAACAGGAATGAGAATCAAGATACTTCAATCAGATCGAGGTGGAGAGTACTTAAGTACTGAATTTTTGGACTTCCTAAAAGAGAATGAGATTCTCTCTCAGCTCACTCCCCCTTACACACCACAGCACAACGGTGTGTCAGAGCGACGGAATCGTACCCTATTATGGTACGATCCATGATGAGTGATTCTGAGTTACCCCTCTCCTTTTGGGGACATGCATTGGAAACTGCAGCTTTTCTGTTAAACAAAGCTCCAACCAAGACCGTGTTTACCACTCCATATAAGATATGGCATGGGAAGAGACCATCTCTTAAACGAGTTAAGATTTAGGGTTGTCCAGCTTTTGTCAAAAAGCAGAATCCAGACAAACTAGAGACACGATCGGTCAAATGTATATTTGTGGTATATCCAAAACATTCGTTTGGGTATCTTTTCTACCACAAGGAGGAACAAAAGGTGTTTGTTTCTCAGTATGCCATATTTTTAGAAAATGAGATTTTTCTAAATGATAATGATGGCAATGTGGTAGATCTGGAAGAGGTTCTAGAAACACAAGTTACAAATGACGACTTGGCTGAAACTGATGTTATAACAGAATCTAATGAACCTCAGCCACTCCGTAGATCTGGTGGGACTTCTCGCCCACCGGAGAGATACTACGGTTTTCTCATTGATGGTGATAGAGAAGATTGCATCATGGATGATGATGATCCTGCCAGTTTTCATCAAGCTATCACGAGTGGTGACTTTGTGAAATGGCTGGATGCCATGAGATCTGAAATGGAGTCCATGTACACCAACAAAGTATGGACTTTGGAGGATGTACCCTCCGGGATAAAACCTGTAGGCTGCAAATGGATCTTTAAAAGAAAGATCGGAGTAGATGGACAGGTGGAGACCTATAAGGCAAGGTTGGTAGTGAAAGGTTTTTGTCAAAGACCAGGTTTGGACTATGACGAGACTTTCTCTCCGGTAGTCATGCTTAAAACCATTCGGATCCTACTTGCTATTGCTGCTCACTACGACTATGAAATCTGGCAGATGGACGTTAAAACTGCATTTCTAAATGGTGATTTAGATGAATGCGTTTATATGGATCGGCCAGAGGGCTTCATTGATATTGGGAGCAGCGGAAAAGCATGTAAGTTGCTTAAATCCATTTATGAATTGAAGCAGGCATCACGGAGTTGGAACATCTGTTTTGATGATGTTATCAAAGAGTTTGATTTCATCAAAAATCCAGATGAACCTTGTGTTTATAAGAAGGCTGTAGGGAGATATGTTGCATTCCTCGTATTGTACGTGGATGACATACTTCTGATTGGAAATGACATTCCTATGCTACAGTCGGTCAAATCATTCTTATCACAAAGGTTCTCCATGAAGGACCTGGGTGATGCCACATACATACTGGGCATATGGATCTATAGGGATAGATCCAAACGGTTATTGGGATTGTCCCAAACCAAGTACATCAACACCATCTTAAAGAGGTTTAGTATAGAAGACTCCAAGCGGGATGCCTTACCCACTTGCCACGAAGTCACTCTCTCCAAGGACGATTGCCCAAAGTCTGATATAGAGAGAGCTCGCATGAGCATTATTCCCTATGCTTCGGCAGTAGGATCGATAATGTATGCGATGTTGTGTACACGCCCTGATATAGCTTATGCACTTAGTGTAGTAAGCAGGTATCATTCAAACCCAAGAGAGAATCACTGGACTGCTGTGAAGAACATTCTTAAGTACTTGCGAAGGATTAAAGAATTGTTCTTGGTGTATGGTAACGGGGATCTCCAAATGGAGGCCTTTACTGATTCGAGCTTCCAAAATGACAAGGATGACAACAAGTCTATCTCAGGGTTTGTATTTACCCTCAATGGAGGGACGGTGAGTTGGAAGAGTTCCAAACAGGATACCGTTGTAGACTCAACGATGAAAACTGAGTACATTGCTGCAAATGATGCTGCCAAGGAAGCCGTCTGGATGAGGCAGTTCATCACGGAGCTAGGAGTAGTTCCAACCATTACTGATCCAATACCTTTGTATTGTGACAATAATGGGGCTATGGCGTTGGCCAAAGAGCCCAAGCCCCATCAGAAGTCCAGACACATCCTGAGGCGATATCATCTGATCCGGGAGATAGTTGATCGCCATGAGATCAAGATCAAGAGAGTAGATACAAAGGATAACACTGAGGATCCATTCACCAAGGCCCTCCCCCAGCTGCAGCATGAGAGACTTTTTGAGATGTTGGGTATGAGATACGCCAATAATTGGCCTTAGTGCAAGTGGGAGATTGTTGGATATATGTATGCCCTAGAGACCATTATGTGATAGTGTATGTACTGATGTATATGTGTGTGTGTGTATTCAAAGGACAGTCTTGCTCGACATGATAGTATGCTATCTGGTTTCACTTTATCATATGTTCACTTGATCATGTTTATATTCATTTTGGTACATGTTGATAAGGCCTAAGGATATTGGCTTGACTACTGGGATTATGATGTGGATCATACTAGTGGGACACCTATAGTTTATAAGCATATCCTTGAAATGTTCCTAGTCGTAGGTATATCGAAACAGGGCATCGATATTCCAATGTAGACTAGCGTATACTATTCTTGTTCCATATGATGGGCGATGGATGATCCCATATCCATCTGGTGTGTTGACACTGAAGATTGTATACGGGTGCTCAGTGAGACTGGGTATACTGAACGGACTCACCAAGAACTTCTATGTGGTATTATATCATACGTCGGATAGCAGTTCTCAGGTGACACTGGTACAAGTTAGTCTGTAGACCCGAGATTGCCATAGAGTCTTGTGTGTCCTCCCACTGTACTTTGATCTCCACCCTACTACGGCTCTATTGAGTCGTACAAACAGGTGGATTTTGGATACAGTCCCGAGGCATATGGAGGCAATGAGCGATAGGAGGGGTTTCGTCTCTCCCGGTATTGGGGGTTGATGCTGTGCTATGCACGATTGGCTATAACAGGAAGTCCCTGGCCAGGGCTGCTGAGATATTACTGATAAATGTTATCAGTAAGTTTCTCGATCTGTTATAGACCATATACCGGCATGACTTATTGAGTTATTGGGGTCGACGATTCCATCCCTAGGCTCAATATGCAGCATATCTAACGAAGAGACCGACTGTACGGTAAGTGTTGCCAGTTGGATTGACGGGAGTTTAGACAGGTTCGCTTGTTCTTCTTCTGATCGCTCAATACCCGGGTGGCCGTTACGTTTAGCTGACCGCTTGCGGCTTGTAGGTGTTTGATATGATCATCACCTGCTGCTGGCGTATTGACGAGTCTTAGAGTCCCACACAGAAGTTTCCTAGCTCAGGCGAAACGATGTGGTGTGCATATGAGATATGTGCGGGAGCTTGATTAAATACGTGTATATGATACCGTATTTTAATCGGGCATTTTATATTAGTCGGGTCGTATGAGATATGACCGGTTTATTACATCAAGTGTTGATTTAATATTGACTTTTATCTCATTTATTTAAACCCTTTTCTTTAGATGGATGCATGCATGTATATATACATGTTGATGTGCATACACACATACATACATGCATTTGTATCATGGTTGATGATACAACATAGATGGCAATATAAGACTCACATGGTTCATATTTATATATATGGATATTTTTGTTTTAAGTTAAAGATAAAGAAAATTAAATTAATGACTCATTTCTTTACAAATGACTCATTGTTTCTACACACTTCCATGGTTGACCTTTGACTCAACCTTGGTTAATTTCCTTTGCTCTTTAACTCATCACAAAATATCTAGATATTATTATTAACCATGGTTTGTTTTATGATATTTATCTCTCTCTCTCATTATTATTATGAGATCATTATTCATCCAAAAGAAAATATTGCCATCTTCATCTTCCTCTCTCTAGCTCTCTCTTGAGTTCTAAAATTGAGTGAGGTTAAAAGAAAGAAAGGGTTTTAAGTGAGAACCTAAACCACTTCATCATCCTACACATCTCTAGCTACTTTGTGTGGGGTGTTTGCTTCAAGGATTTCATAGATCAAGTGAAGCAACAAGTTTTGAGCAAAGGACTTCGGGTGGATCGTCGTGGACTTGGAAGCGTTCAAGCGAGCCGTTCCAAACCTTAGGAGATCCAAGGAGTTGTCCTAGGAGGTCTACAAAGGTTGTAGTCTCTCCACTTAGTGTTAGATAATCTTTTATATGTGATAATATTAATTGTTACTCAATTATTCTAGTTCGATTCCTAGTTAAGTTTGCTTAGCACCTCTTAAAATTAAAGTTGTGGCATGCGTGATGCTTCCAAACCCTATATGAGGCACTAAAGAAACCCTACAATAAGTTGCACATGCTCCATCACTTCGGCCTGATCTCGAAGAGCAGGCGGGATCACTCGGTAGCCCTTCTTCTGGAGTGTTTTCAGAAAAGGCTGATCGTCGACTCCTGTCCGGCGGGTGCAGTCTTCGGCCCTTCCATGGCATCTCGGGTCCGCGGGCACCATGATAGGGAGCGGGCTGAAGAAGCTAGGGCCCGGCTGGCGTAAATCTCCTTGGAGTACCATCAGCAGTGCTTTTTTAATCCCCGACCCCTTTGTAACAGCCCTAATTTTCCTATACAGATTTTTTTCAAATATTTTTTTCAAAATCCATAAAGGGGTATTTTAGCCTGAGCACAAGTTATAAGTAATTATTTTTCTTTTTAATTACAAGTTAAAAGAATGTAACAACTCCATTTTTAGTGTACAAAAATTTGCTTGAAAATTAATGTATGCTTGGGGTATTTACATTTTCTGTAACTACTTTATGTAATTAAATAACTCCATAATTACAAGAAGGGGCTTGTGGCTCATTGGTAATACCTTGCACTGCTGAACCAAGCCACCAGAGTTCAAATCCCATGTCCCACATTATTTTTAATATTTATTTTGTTTTAAATTTTTTAGAAGTCCAACAGTCCACACAAGATAACTCCAGATTTTCCCACTACACTTGAAAAACTGAAAGTACCAGTGGCTATCCCCGGCGACCCCCACCTCCCAAGACCCCGACTCGGCCTGACTCGGCCGAGTCGGCCGGCGGACCAGCCGACTCGGGCCGGCGCCGCTGGCCGGACTTGGCCGATCGGCCGAGTCATCAACATGAAAATCCTGTCTTTTCCCCTTCCCAACTTCCCTGCATACTTTAATTTTTGAGATTGTTTCCAGAGAGCTCATTATACCCTATTTATTCCAATTTTTAATGATTTTAATACATTTTACAATTTTTTTAATTAAAACCCTACATCTACCCTAACCCTAGCCTAACCTTATAAATACCACCCCTACCCTCTACGCTCTCACCCCAAACTCTGAGCCAACTCTCTAAAAATTTTCAAGAAACTTGTGTACTTTGAAAACGAGCACGAAGTGAAGCTACGGCGAAATTCCCGGCGAACTTCCAGCGATCGTTCTAGGAGCTCTCGGCGACGAAGCGACGCACCGGCGATTCCTCTCTTTCTATCTCACTCTAGTTATTGACCAAAACCCGTAAGTCCCATTTTCTATCTCTCTTTTCTATTCTAAAAATACGGATTTACAAATCCGACGGAATCGGAACAAATCCAATTTCCGATTCGGTTTTCTTATAAAACTTCACATCTCGTTAATACAATTATGCTTAAACTCTCTCATGTTGACTATTAAACACTAATCAACCAAATTGATCAAGTTTCATTTCATAAAATGATGGCTATTTCAATTTATCGTATTTTTCACTTAAATACCACATTGTTTCAATTCTACATTTAACTTACTATACCTTTAAGTAGACCACGATGTAATGACCTACCTCCTCACACACTCATATGCAACATAACACGATACCCTCGAGAACTTAGAATACGGGAAAATAAGCATTTTCATTTAAATACCCTTTACTTAATAAAACCATTTCTAAAAGATTTAGTATTAATACATCTTTACAAATAAATAACTTTTGAGCTAATAATAAAAATATCTAGACTCAGCCAATTAAGGACTGTCGCACTCATTAGGACAGAGGAAGGTTGTGGGCATTCAGTCGTTTATCTAAACCTGACTTTGTGGTGTCTAAGCTAGACAAGTAAGAAAGGTTACTTTAAAAGACCCGTCTCACGGTGATTCGTGAGCGGATCTCTCCTTTCTTCACTTGTACTTACCTGGCCACAATTGGCGGTGAAGAGGCGATTTGAGGGATATCTCACAACTTGTCGCTTTGGACCAGTTAGGAGCAGTCTAGTTGATTTAGGAGACCCTAGAACATAGAATACGGGAAATTGACATCTTTACAAATAAGTACCATTTACTTAATAAAACCGTTTTCTAAAGGATTTAGTATTTATATAATCTTTGCAAAGCGCCGCTAGCATCCATTTTGGGGAACCCGTTCGGGATGGGGCGGATTATCGCATATTCTCGGACTTAGTAGTACGAGATTCAGACCTCCGCATGGAGCATTCGGTCTCGAAAGATTTAAAATACGACATCTTGAGGAAATGAGATTTTTAGAATATGAAATATATATTAAAATTATTTTTGTATAAATATATGTATATTTATCATTAAAATACCTATTTTTGTTACGTTATAAATATTCCATTTTTCTAAAATATCACAAGAATCAATTTACCTTAAAATACCATGAATTCCATATAAGTTTTATATTACACTTTAATACCATATAATATGAAAGTTAGGTTATTCTCATTAGAATTTTCACAAGTATAAAATCTACAATTATTATAACTTTAAAGACGATTAATAAATACTTGGGGTGTATTTTGAAAACTATACAAAAGTATTTTACATAAAACCCCCCCAAGTTCTATAAATTACAATAAGGACCCTAGTAGATATAGGTTTAAGCGGGACCAGTCTCTTGAGCCTCGGGGAGCCGGAGAAGTGGGTGTTTGCCTATCTAAGCTAGACAATTTAACAATGGTGTTATCAAAAAGGTAGTCGATTTTGAAAAAGACACAAATCCTGCCGCCCATGTGCAGCGGTTACCGATAACATCAAAACAATCAGGACTTCAATTTACTTTGAGTTTCATTATAATCTGATTTGAACATGATTCAAGTACAATCTACAATCTACAATCTACAATTTACAATATTCTGACTCAACATGAATCCCTATATTCAATTTATTCAATACATTCAATCTACATTAACCGAACCGAACCATGGATATACATCCATTTACATGATTCTCCAGATATTCTATTTACATGATTATACGGTTACATCCGTTTACTGATATCATGATTTTGGTCAGTCATTCAACTATACATTCTATCCAACACAATACAACAATACAAACAAGACATCGCGGAGTTTAAGGGGTAGATTGGTACGGAAGGTGTTAAAAGTGGCACGAGACGGTAAGATTAAAACACCTAATCTATATTCCATTGCTATTGTACCGTGCCATAACGGTTCCTTAAGTTCCTGATATCTTAGTCTCCGGGGCAAGTGAGACTCCTCTTGTATACACTGGTATCCTTCTGTACCAAGCTACAAACAACAGTGTTAATACTAAATACAACAATATAACAATATAATACACCTGTAAAAGCTACTCTCTCTCTCTCTTACTCTCTGTCTATTCTATTTCCCCTCTTATCTTTGGGACTTACCGAGCGATCTGTTCGCTGACGACATTCTCTTTCTTTCTTCTTTGAATGTCGTCAGGTGATCTGGACACGTCAGAGATCGAGCCCACTGCTGAAGACTTGGACCAATTCAGTGAAGACCCCGAGCTCTAGTTCATTGTACACTTTCCATTCAGTACTTTTCATTTCTGTTATGCCATTGTTTAGGCATTACTTTTTATCAATTGTATTTACCTTCCATGTATTGTACAGAAAGAATGTGAATAAATAAAGTTGTTGTTTTATTATATCTTGTCTCTTGTGATTTTACTTTTATATTGCTTAGATACGCTTAGCGTATTTACTTCACAGTAAATACGTAGCGGACCAGTCGCGTCCCTTTCGCCATATACCGGGAAGCGGGGCGTGAAACCCTTTATTGTAATAATAATAAATTTTTTTGTGTAAGGCTGAGGAGCCCATAATACCCCTCAATGAATAAAGTTCTTCTTTTCCGATGTGCTTTTGTCTCCTTAGTACTTTTGCATATTTTCTTTAAAATGCATCTAGGGATCTCGGAACCGTGAAAGAGAACAAAATTTATGGAAGAAGTCTCTTATAACATGGGAGACTTAATAATAATAAAAAAGTACATCGCTTCGAAAAGAAGAAAATACATTCATTTGTATAGTTTGAGTTTTTCAGCATCGTGGGGCCGAAGAAACTTGCGTCCTCCCGCATATTGTAAGCGATAGGCTCCACCGGGCAATACTTCGGAGATGAGGAAAAGGCCGTCCCACTTCGGGGAGAACTTGTGCAGTTTGCCCTGGTCTATGAATTCGTTCCGCCTTAAGACCAAATCCCCCGTCTTGAAAGCGCAATGCTTAACTCGTGCGTTGTAGTAGCGAATAGTTTGTTGTTGGTAAAAACCGCTTTGATCTGTGCTCGGTCCTGCTTCTCTGGAAAGATGTCTAAATTGGCCCGGAGCGCCGAGGTGTTGGTTTCGTCATCGAAGTGTTCGACTCTGTAACTGGGCAGTCCAATCTTCGCTGGAACCATTACTTCGGTACCACAACAGAGGCTGAAGGGGGTCTCTCCCATGGGTGTTTTCTTCGATGTGCGTAAGGCCTACAGTACCCGCGGTAGTTCCTCGACCCAGCTGCCCTGCCTTCCTTCCAAACGAGCTCGAAGACCTCGGATGACGTGTCGGTTAGCAACCTCGGCTATCCGTTGCATTGAGGATGCCCGACCGCGGCAAACTTCATTAGTATGTGGTATTTGTTGCAGAACTCTTTGACTTTGTCGTTTTCGAAATTCGTCCCATGGTCGGTAACGATGCACCTTGGGATCTCGAATCGAGAGATTACGTTATTTTGCAGGAACTTTATGGTAGTGGCGGCGTCTGGTTTTCTGATGGGGATGGACTCAATCCACTTCATGAAATAGTCTACCGCAACGAGGATGTACTTGTGGCCGCCCATACCAGTGGGGAGTTGGCCCACCATGTCCATTCCCCACTGGGCAAACGGCCAAGGGGAGGTGAGGGCTGTTAGCTCGATGGCCGGAAGACGGGGTATGCTGCCGTGGAGTTAGCAGCTTATTCTGACGAGCTTCTGAGCGTTTAGGTGTATCTTCGGCCAATAATATCCTTAGAGCAGCGTTTTCTGGACCAAGGCACGGGCCCCTTTGATGCACTCCACCGACCCCTTCGTGTATCTCACGTAGGACGTAGTCGGCTTCATGAGGGTCGACGCACCGGAGCAGAGTCTGTGTGTATGACTTTTTGTAAAGGTTCTCATTGCTCCAGATGAAGTGGCGGGGTTTTGCTCGAAGGCGGTGTGCTTCCCCTCGGTCTTCCAGAAGTATGCCATCCTTCAGGAACTCCACGAGGGGCTTCCTCCAATCCTGGCCTTCTTCTTGAGCAGTGTATATATGGAATGTCACCTCTCCGTCTTCCATGCTGGGACGTGGCAAGACTTCGAAGAAGATATTCCTATTGTTATTGGCAGTATAAGAAGAGGCAAGTTTGCTTAGGGCGTCGCCTTGGGCATTCAAGTGCCGGGGTATCTGTTCCACTTGGACTTCGTCAAAACCTTTTCGTAGTCTTTTCACCTCGGCCAAGTACTTCACCATGAGTGGCTCTTGGGCCTCGAAGCCCCCGGTCACTTGGCCGACGACTAGGGCAGAGTCCCTGTGAATCCGGATCGTCTTCAGCCCTACCCCGGAAGCTATTCATAACCCGGCCAGCAAGGCCTCGTATTCCGCGGCATTGTTCGACGCTCTGAACCTGAGCTTCAAAGAGTACTCCATCTCTTCCTCATTCGGGCCTCGAATAATAAGGCCAGCCTCACCCCCTTCCTTGGTAGAGGACCCATCGACGTAGAGAACCCAACCGGGGACAGAGTCGGGTACTTTCTCGACCGAGGATCGGGGTCCGCCGTCTCGGATTGCCGCTTCTTCTTTAGCGGGAATAGTACATTCGACCACAAAGTCAGCTAGGAACTGAGCTTTGATAGCTTACTGAGGCGGTATTTGATGTCGAATTGGGATAATTCCCACCTCCATTTTTATAGACGACCCGATGATTCGGGGGAGGCGAGAATTGTCCCTATAGGACGCTCGGTGAGTACGAAGATGGTGTGCGCCTAGAAGTAGTGCCAGAGTTTCCTTGAGGTGACGACAAGAGCCAAGACTATCTTTTCTATGGCCAGGTATATTGTTTCCGCGTCTTTGAAGACATGGCTCACGTAGTAAACCGGCTTCTGTACTCCTTCGACTTCTTAGACGAGCACCGAGCCAGCAGCATGACCGGAGACTGCAAGGTACAATGATAGCTCGTCTCCTTCAATTGATCGAGCGGCGAGGGGGTTACCAGGTGCTCTTTAAGCTACTTGAAGGCGTGTTGACATTCTTCCGACCACTTTGGGATCTTTCTCAGGGCTTTGAAGAATGGGAGGCACTTTTCTCCGGATCTCGACATGAAGCTACTCAGAGCGGCCACTCTCCCTGTGAGTCGTATGATCTCAACGATGCTCTTGGGTGTGGCCATGTTGAGAATGGCGCTGATCTTTTCCGGGTTGGCTTCGATTCCTCGGTGGGTAACCATGAACCCGAGGAATTTCCCACTAGTAACTCCGAACGCGCACTTGACCGGATTCAGCTTCATTTTGTATTTGCGGAGGATGTCGAATGTCTTGCTAAGATCTTTGGTATTCTCGTCCGATTAGGTTAATTTCATGAGCATGTCGTCGACATAAACCTGTATGTTCTTTCCGATCTGCGGTTTGAACATTCTGTTAATTAGGCGTTGGTATGTAGCCCCAGCATTTTTGAGGCCGAAGGGCATCACTTTGTAACAGTATACCCCCGGTCCGTAGTGAACGCGGTAAGTTCTTCATCTGCTGGGCTCATACGGATCTGGTTGTAGCCGGAGAAAGCATCAATGAAGCTGAGCAATTCAGGGCCTGCCGAGCTTTCTGTTAGTTATATGTATGCCCTAGAGGCCAATATTGTACATGTGATGTATATTATAGTGAATACTTGGATATATATAGAGAGGAATTTCTTGCTCGACATGATAGTATGCTATCTGGTTGCTCTTTATCTTAACATGTTGACTTGTATATGTGATGTTGTCTTGCTCTCACATGTTGATAAAGCCCTTAGGTTGTGTACATGACCACCAGGATTATGATGGAGATCATATTGGTGGGGCCAACGGTAGTCCGCCAGTACATCCTAAAATTGTTCCTAGTCGAGGGTATATCGAGACAGGGCATCGATATTCCAGAGTAGACTAGCGTATAAGCATCTTGACCCATATGATGGGCGATGGATGATCCCACATCCATTGGTGTTTGACATCAAAGATGGTGTACGGGTGCTCAGTGGAGACTGGGTACACTGAATGGACTCGCCGAGAACTCCTAGTTGGTATTATACCTAACGTCTGATAGTAGTTCTCTGGTGACACTGGTATAGATTAGTCTGTAGACCCGAGATGGTCATAGAGTCTTGTGTGATTCCCATTGTGCTTTGATTTCCACCTTACCATGTTCAAAAGAACGTGCAAAACGGTGGCTTTTGGGTACAGTTCCGAATCACATGGAGGCAATGAGCGATAGGAGGGGATTCGTCTCTCCAGGTATTGGGGGTTGATGTTGCGCTGTGTTCGATTTGCCATAACAGGAAGTCCCTGGCCAGGGCTGATATGGAGATCTACTGGTAAGTGTTATCAGTAATTTCTCGACCTGTTATGAGCCTCACATCGGCACGACTTATCGGTTATTGGGGTCTGACGTTTACCACCCCTATACTGGATATGCGACATATCAGACGAAGAGACCGGACTGTACGGTAGTGTTACTGACAGACTTTTGCAGGAGTTAGAGCGGGCTTCCTTGCTGATCTTCTGATCATTCAATACCCGGGTAGCCGTTACGTCCAGCTATTACCGCTGACAGCTTGTGGGTGCTTGATGTGATTATCACCTACTGCCGGCGTATTGACGAGTCTTTAGAGTCCTACACAGAGGTTTCACTGGCTCAGGCAAAACGAAATAGGAGCACATATGTGATATGTGCGGAACCGAGATTAATATGAGTATGTGATACCGTATTCTATTCTCGTGATATAAGGTATCGATCGGTTATATGTGATATAACCGGGTTATCGAATAAGGTGTTGATTCGATTAGTCGATACAGTATCAGTCGGTTATATGAGATATAGCCGTATTATCGAATCAAGTGTTGTTTCGATAAATTGATACAAACAATATTAGTCGGTCATATGAGATATAACCGGATTGTTAAATCAAGTGTTGATTTAATGATTTAATGTATAATTTTATATTTGATATATTAATTTACATTAACTAATATTATCTCACTTAAATATTTCTTTTCTCACTTGTGTGCATAAGTATATATGTGATATATATTAATGTACATTTTTTATTGTCATGCTTGATGATACACACTACATAGGTGTATGAGACTTACACAATGCTTGTGATAATTGTGAGGTTTAAATATTTAAAGTAAATCTAAATTAGTTGGAAATTAGTCACATGCATGAAGCTTGTAGAAGCTTGTGGATGCATTGACTTAGTCCACTAATTTTGTTTTACTTAAGATATTTATTAACCTAACCATTATCACTTAGCCATGGTTATGTCTCTACATGAGTTAGTATCTGATACAAACTCACCTATGGTTGCCATTCACTCTCACAACATTATCTCTCTTCATCTTCTTCTTCAAGCTCAAGAGCTCTCTAGTTTTTGTGCAAGCGAGAAATAATAGTGAGAAAAAGAATTATAAAGTGAGCAAAATTCCTACTTCATCATCCTCTGTTAGATTAGCACTTTAGTATAGGGTGTTTGCTTCACTAATCCCATATTACTGAAGAGGTAGCTTGGATTAGTGACTCCTCGACGTAAATCATCTTCAGCCTCGAAGACTTCGTGCAAGCTCGTTGCTTTCTCCTTGTGGAGCCGTTCAAGAGTCCGGGAGTTCAATGATCGCAGCGAAGGGACCACTACAAGGAGCTATTGAAGTGAAGGACCGGACTACAAAGGTTGTAATCCCTACTCACTTAGATGAAAAGTAATTTACACATTGTATCGTCTAAATCTTTAGTTAAGATTCTAGAGATAGGATTGTTTTGTACGGCAAAATTTTGAAAATGGTATGGACGATGCCTCCCGAAACCTTGCTGTCGTGTCGAACATTCCTACAGTGGTATAAGAGTCAAGCTAGAGATTTAGACGATATTTGTAGAATTACGAAACCGAAACAGCTCCGAAACACTGCAAACTAAAAACCCAGTTTCTATTAATTTTTAAAGCCGTCGAATTTTTTTTTAAACAACTGCGGAATGTTATATGAGATATAACATGAACATTGAAGAAATACGAACTCATTTGGGTGGATTTGACCCGAGCACATACCCATTAAAACCGATGTGGCCGGCCCTGTGCAGGCTTCTGAAGTTCGTATTTTTTTGGTGTTCAGGTCTTTGGGTTTTGGAATTTCAGGCGTCGTTTGTTTTTGCTAAATTTTCATGTGATGTTAACTTTCTGCAAAGGCAACTCGGAGTGTTTCGTAGTTGTAATTCTAACTTGTTTTCGGGTTGTTTAGACTGTGTTAAAACGTTCAAATGGATATCAAACACCCACTTTAACCCTTGACGGAAAATTTTCCAAGAGTTGGATATTTTCCGAGTTAAAGAACGTTCAAATATCATGCAAGTAATGAGGTGGACCCTTTAGAAGAACAAAACCCTAACTCGATTCTATGACCGTAAGAACCGCCGCTAAACCCTAGCGTTTGCGGTCGTTCCGCGGCGCCATAGGTGAGGCAAGGGTTGACCCTTTTACGGTTGGTCCATTGGTACTGTGGCTTGTGATGAGTATTTTTAAACTGCGCTCAAGTGTTGAGTTTTTTGGGAAATTTTGGGTATTTGTTGATTCGATCGGAATGTTTAACTTCGTCTAACTTTTTCTGGAATGTGATACAATATGTGGAATTCATAAAGTTAGGCATGAAATCAAAAATATGTGATATTTTGGGTTTATGATGTTTAAGGTGATTGTGGATTCCAAATGTTGTAGTTTGACATTTTCTTTTTTGCGACCGTAAGTGTAATATGTGGTGTATCACCGTTTTTGTTGCTATATGTCAACGACAATTGTGATACGCATATTTACTTACGTTGATGACATGTGATGTTATGTGTTGCTGTGATATGTTATATTGGATCATCGTGTTCTGAATAGCCGGGGGTTTTATGTGAGATGAGAGTTTTTATTTTCATTCATGTAAAATTCATTGTATGTAATATTCTTTTATTGGGACACTTCCGGGTTGAGGATGATGTCACCATTGTTGTATATTATTTACTTTTCCATATTAGGATAGTCCCAAGGTGGAGAGCACAAGTAACCAGGTTCTAGAGTCCAGTGGGAGACCATCTCGAGAAGTCGAGTCCGGGTCTCCTAATTTTAGAATTGGTAGGGTTGCTTGCCGCTCTCGTAAGGGTCTAGGAATGTGGGTTTGGCTATTCATCGCGACCGTGGAATCCGTATTTTATACTGGCTTAAAATAAAACACGGAATTCCTAGTTTATCCAATATTTCATTTGTTATCTTTTACTGCTGATATTCTGTAATGTGATCACTTTATATATCTGAGACGAATACTTTATTATTGTATATATGATATATTATAAACGTTGCTTATGTTTTACACCCGCGTTAGTCTCGCTCCGCTATACCGTTAGTTAAGTAACCTAACGGTGCATAACGAGACACTGTAGCGAATGCGGATGGCATAAGCGTACGTTGTATTTTCGTTTCTTCTGTGATGCTTAGGAAGCATAAATGATGAGATTTCATTAATGAGATTAATGAAAAGAAAAGAAACCTAAAAGATGTTGTAGAATCATATTTTCAAAAAGGGTAGCTCTAGTTTTTACTTCGCATAGTGGTATTCCTTGTAGAATATCTAGCACCTCATTCGATGAGGAAAAAGCCGAGATCCCTTCACCGGGAGTGACCTCTTTAGCAAAAGCTAGCAGATACTACAACCAACTCGGTTTTGTCTTTTGATTGCTTCTTTTAGTTCTTGCTTTGCATAGCGGTATTTGTGAAATATCCTGCACCTTTTTCGATAAGGAAAGAGCTGAGATCCCTTCACCGGAAGTGAGCACTTTAGCAAGACTAGTAAAAAGCCACAAAAACACTCCTTTTCAAAAATCACTTGTTTCTACAACTATATCAAGTTCATTACGCTCATAGTTTTCTTAAAAACCTGCGTAGCCCTCCGTCATTACAGATAAATGCTATTTTAGTATTCGTGCTGCGGTAGTTTGGCCTTCGTCAAGGCGTAATGTACGGTAATTGATTAGTACTTATCTGTAGCATGAGATGCGATTGGATTAGGGTATTCGTATGGCGTAGTTTAGCCTCCGTCAAGGGTCGTGCGGGTGAGTCTAATTCAATCAAGAAATGAACGGGTTGAACTTGATTAGCGTCCTATGGGTATTTTGGCCTCCGTCAAGGTCATAGGACGCCAGGGGTAAAAACCATTATCGGGAATTTCAAGTGTTGAAATTTGCAATGAGATTGCATACTTTCTATGAGATAGTTGGATCCCGATACCCACTGTGAGCAAAAGTTGCTCCCGGGAGATTTTTGCACTTTACAATTAGCTAACTCATTAGGTGTCTAGAAAGGTGTCAACGGGGCTACACCTCTGGAAAAATGAGGTTTATTTTAATTAGGTCCGTGCGAAAGCACGGGGAACCTCCCTCAGAAGTACCGGCACTGGCCTGGCTGAACGGTTATCGAAATTGTAGAATGCAATTAATCCTGACTGAATTTTCTTTTTATGGTTTGAAGGAAAATTTGAGAATAGCAGTGGGAGACATCGATTAGATAAGATAAATAACCAATCTGATCTATGCAAGAGCATACGCTAAGTGTTTTTTCTTTCTCTCTCCAGGTAGCGACCATGTCAGTCCTTAATCAAGATAATAATATGGATATATTGACCGAACCTGCTTTTTATGCTGAGCAGGGGAACGTTGGTTCCTCTCCAACTTATAATTGTTATAAGTCCGAGCAGGAAATAGAAAAATATCCGGATTTCCTTGCCACCCAAACGAAAAATAAGCACGTTGATGCTTCTTCTTCGGGTGTGTTAGTCACCTAGAACTGTTTCTCAGTACATTCTATGTCCTGGGTATTAGATACTAGATCGGGATCCCACATATGTAATATGTTGCATGGGCTAAGGAAAGGTAGAGAACTGGGAATAGGTGATCATTCCGTACTAGTAGGGAATGGTGCAAATGTTGCAGCCAAAACAGTTGGCGAATATCACCTTGTATTGCCAAATGGTAATACATTGATTCTGAACGAATGCTATTACATACCGACCCTGACATGCAATCTTATATCAGTCTCTTTATTAAGTAAAGAAAGATATAATTTTATAGTACAGGATAATGTTGTGTACATCTTCCTGAATCAAAAGTTGATTGGATCAGATTCGTTAAATAATGGCATATACATTCTAAATCAAACCACAGTTCTTAATGTAAAAAACACACACAAGAGAAAGAGTTCAGAAATGAACGAATCCTTCTTGTGGCATTGTAGACTAGGTCATATCAATGCGACACGACTAGCTAAGTTACATAAAAATGGATATGTGAAACCGTTCGAATTTTCATCTTATGACATTTGCAGGCAAAATGAGCAAAACTCCGTTTACTGGATACGAAGAAAGAGTTACGGAACTCTTGGGACTAATACATAGTGATGTATGCGGTCCCATATCTACACATGACAGGAATGGTTCTTCATACTTCATTACATTCACTGACGATCTCTCAAGATTCGGACATGTGTTCCTGATGAAATACAAGTCTGAAACTTTTGAGAAATTTAAAGAATATAAGTATGAAGTTGAGAACCAAACGGGTGAAAGTATTAAAATCCTACGATCTGATCGGGGAGGAGAATACTTGAGCAATGGGTTCCTGGACTATCTAAAAGAGAATGGGATTCTCTCTCAGCTTACTCCTCCGTATACACCACAGTACAACGGTGTATCGGAGCGGAGGAATCGCACCCTATTAGATATTGCGCGCTCTATGATGAGCACCACTGAATTGCCTATTTCCTTTTGGGGTTATGCGCTTGAGACAGCTGCATAGCTATTGAATAAAGTTCCATCCAAATTAGTGCCTACCACTCTATATGAGATATGAAATGGGAAGAGGCCATATCTTAATTTTATTCAGATATGGGATTGTTCGGCCTATGTAAAGACTCAAAATCCGGACAAGCTCGAGGCAAGGTCAGTTCTGTGCAAGTTTATAGGATATCCCAAACATTCGCGAGAGTATATCTTCTACCACTCCGAGGAACAAAAGGTGTTTGTTTCTCGACATGCCACCTTTTTAGAAAAGGGTTTTCTTATGAAAGAAATTAGTGGCAAGGAGGTAGAACCGGAAGAGATTCCAGCTATACAAACTACAACAGAAGATTTGGTGGAACCATAGGATTCAGTAGTTCCCAACGAACCTTAGCCTCTCCGCCGATCTAGTAGGGTTCTTCATCCACCAGAGAGATACTACGGGTTTCTCATTGATGGTAGGAGCGAGGATTGCGGCATGGTAGATGATGACCCAACTAGTTTCGAGCAGGCCATCACGAGTAGGGACTCTGTGAAATGGCTGGATGCAATGCGATCTGAGATGGAATCCATGTACACCAACAAAGTATGGACTTTAGAAGTTGCTCATGAAGGAGTAAAACCCATCGGGTGCAAATGATTTTTTAAGAAAAAACTTGGTGTAGACGGAAAAGTTGAGACTTTCAAAACTATACTTGTTGCGAAAGGTTTTCGTCAACGACCGGGTATGGACTATGATGAAACCTTTTCTCCAGTGGCTATGATTAAGTCCATCCGGATCCTGCTTGCCATCGCTGCATACCATGACTACGAAATCTGGCAAATGGATGTTAAGACCGCCTTTCTAAATGGTGATTTAGAAGAGTGCGTGTACATGACTCAGCCAGTGGGCCTCGTAGACAGCGGGAGCAGCGGGAAGGTGTGCAAGCTACTTAAATCCATTTACGGGTTAAAGCAAGCATCGCGAAGTTGGAACATCTGTTTTGATGTTGTAGTCAAAGAATTTAACTTCATCAAAAATGTAGATGAACCTTGCATATACAAGAAGGTGGCAGAGAGTAAGGTTGTCTTCCTCATATTATACGTGGATGACATACTCTTGATAGGAAATGATGTTCCTATGCTGCAATCGGTCAAGCTTTTCTTATCACAAAGATTCTCAATGAAAGATCTAGGGGATGCCTCCTACATCTTGGGGATTAAGATTTATAGAGATAGGTCTAAACGGATACTGGGATTGTCCCAATTCAGGTACATAGACACCATACTAAGAGGTTTAGTATGGAAGAATCCAAACGTGAGAATTTACCCACGATCTCTGGACTCACTCTCTCCAGCGTGATGTCTCCCAAGACTGATTTGGAGAGAGCTCGCATGCAAAGGATACCCTATGCTTCGGCAGTAGGCTCTACCATGTATGCGATGTTATGTACCAGACCCGATGTAGCATACTTACTAAGTGTAGTGAGTAGGTATCAAGCAGATCCAGGAGAGAGTCACTGGACAGCTGTGAAGAACATTCTCAAGTACTTGAGAAGGACTGAAGAGATGTTCTTGGTGTATGGTAACGGAGAACTCCGGGTGGAGTCCTTTATCGATTCGAGCTTTCAGAGTGATAAGGACGACTCTAAGTGGGATTTGTCTTTACCCTCAAAGGAGGGACGGTTTGTTGGAAGAGTTCCAAAAAGGAAACTGTGGCAGACTCAACGATGAAGGCTGAATACATCGCTGCCAACGATACTGCCAAAGAGCCTGTCTGGATGAAGAAGTTCATAACTGAACTTGATGTGGTTCCATCCATTGAGCGTCCAATACCTTTGTATTGTAATAACAATGGGGCGGTGGCCTTGGCCAAGGAACCCAGGTCCCATCAGTGATCCAGGCATATTCTGAGGCGGTATCACCTGATCCGGGAGATAGTTGATCGCCGGGAGATCGAGGTCAGGAGAGTTGACACGAAGGACAACACTGCGGATCCACTCACCAAGACCATTCCCCAGAAACAATTTGAGAGACTCTTCAGGATGTTGGGTATGAGATACTACAACAACTGGCCTTAGTGCAAGTAGGAAATTGTTAGTTGTATGTATGCCCTAGAGGCCATTATTGAACATGTGATGTATATTATAGTGGATGCTTGGATATATATAGAGAGGACTTTCTTGCTCGACATGATAGTACGCTATCTGGTTGCTCTTTATCTTAACATGTTGACTTGTATATATGATGTTGTCTTGCTCTCACATGTCGATAAAGCCCTTAGGTTGTGTACTTGACTACCAGGACTATGATGGAGATCATAATAGTGGGACCAACGGTAGTCCGCAAGTACACCTTAAAATTGTTCCGTATCAAGACAGGGCATCGATATTCCAGAGTAGACTAGCGTATACGCATCTTGACCCATATGATGGGCGATGGATGATTCCACATCCATTGGTGTTTGACATCAAAGATGCTGTATGGGTGCTCAGTGGAGACTGGATACACTGAACGGACTCGCCGAGAACTCCTAGTTTGTATTATACCTATCGTCAGATAGCAGTTCTCTGGTGACACTGGTACAGATTAGTCTGTAGATCCGAGATCGTCATAGAGTCATGGTTGATTCCCACTGTGCTTTGATTTCCACCTTACCACGTTCAAAAGAATGTGCAAAATGGTGGCTTTTGGGTACAGTCCCGAATCACATAGAGGTAATGAGATATAGGAGGGGATTCGTCTCTCTCGGTATTGGGGGTTAATGTTGCGCTGTGTTCGATTGGCCATAACAGGAAGTCCCTGGTCAGGGCTGATATGGAGATCCACTGGTAAGTGTTATCAGTAGTTTCTCGACCCGTTATGAGCCTCACATCGGCAGACTTATCGGTTATTGGGGTCTGACGTTTACCACCCCTATATTGGATATGCGACATATCAAACGAAGAGACCGGACTGTACGGTAGTGTTACTGACAGCCTTTTGCAGGAGTTAGAGCGGGCTTGCTTGCTGATCTTCTGATCGTTTAATATCCGGGTAGCCATTACGTCCAGTTAGTACCACTGACGGCTTGTGGGTGCTTAATGTGATCATCACCTACTGCCGGCGTATTGACGAGTCTTTAGAGTTGTCACGACTCGAAAGTACGGAACGTGACCGACACTTAAATTACGAAACGTCTAAAGGCGTAACGTAACCTAAGTAAGCCGAAGCCCAGAAATCTAAACTAGTTAAAAGAAGAAGTGTAGGAAAACAAGTTTAAAAACAACATCAAATTTTCTCAAAAATTTCGACAGAGTCTCCTTTGTAAAAACTGGCCCCAAACGGGTACAAATAAGAAATATATACACAAGCAATAATAAAGGCATCTTCAAGCGGGAGCTAGCTCTTCGCCAATTGGCGGTTACAACCACGCAAGCAATAATATACAACGCCGAAGGGCGAGGAACAAAACTCAGAGGAAAACCAAAAATCCACCAGAAAACCATAATAATACAAATGCGCCTCTAAGGTTGAAAGAATAAACAACTTGTCTACTAAATCTATCAATAATACAGGTCTGGTTGACGGAGCTTACTAGATACAACTGAAATAATATAAAAGTACAACGGCAGTCACGATGCAAGTGAACCAACCTACCAAGCAATCACCCTGAATGAAATAGTGTGCTAGCAAGCCGCCAAGGAAACCTGTACATCTAAACCTATAAGAAAAGTTTGGCACAACGGGGGTGAGTTGCAACTCGTGAGTAGAAGATATCTGCGAGTAGAAATCGCATGCACGACGATCTCCTAGGTCATAATAATATACATAAATAACACTAGCCATCTAGTAGCGACAGGATAATCATCTGTGCAAAAGTGCAGTACTCAGCGCATAGTGTCAGTGTCACTAAACAGTAATGACATATCTGATGTATGAATGCATCATGAATGAGAAAATCAACCGCGAAATCTGCATAATCTGATATAAGAAAAACATTAATGAATCTTGTATAATAAAACTGAAACATCATCTGTGAAAACGACAGAAAGTCCGTGTCAAGTATCGACACAATATCTCAATATCTCAAGTCTCAATATCTCAATATCTTAATGTCTCAATACCTCAATGTCTCAGTATCTCAATATCTCGGGCTCCGTCAGTCCGGATTCGGCCCAAATCATCAAATCTCACGACAACGGTCGGTATCCTCCGGATATCCGCCGCGCCAGACATCACTGGTAGATAGTCCGTGCCCCTGCCAAGCTCAACGCCTTCATCTGCGATCTTCTTGTCCCGGGATACCTACCGGGCCTACCATGTACCCGAGACGGTTCCTCCACTCCTCGAATCGGGTCTCGAAATCCAACATAAAACATGAAAACTCATGGTGGACGATCCATACAACACGAGAAAACCGCAACTTGCATTTTAAAATGAGAGAGAAAGAAAGAGAGAAGTTATTAAAAAATTCTTGCGGTTTCCCCCAAATCCAGAAATCTCATGAAAATCCGAAATCCAAGAATCAAGAGTAAGTAAACAGTGAATATCGGCATAAAACCTCAGAATAGCATATGAATGAATATATGAATTGTTCAGTTGGTAAAACTGCACATTTGTTATTACATTTTTCCTACCATTTTTATATTAAAAAGGGACTTTATTATAATATATCATACATATGAGGGTTTATGTGTAAAAATACTATTTTCCATGTGTTGATATATTATAATTAGCATTTGGTAGGAAAATGTATGCAAATAAATTCATTGACCAAATCCTAGTAGAACAAAGTCTACTAAATATTAGTTGAGTTGTTGTGCAGAATTTTTCCAAGTTGTGCAGAATTTTTCAAAGACTAGAATCAAGCAAATCAAGTTGTTGAAGAAGACTTGTCTAATTAAGAATCAAAATTTGGAGACCAACTCTGGCAGCAACCACGAGAAGATTTCCAAATTCTGAAGGTTCCAAGAATCGCCAAATGTCACTACGAGACATCCCCAGAAAAATAATTAAGGGCTCAGATCTTCAAGCCGCGGATCCGCGGCATTAGCCCCTTTATGCCGCGGATCCGCCGCAGTTAGAGGGAATTGGAAGCTCAGAAAATTTGGGGAGGATCTTTTGCTGCTTACTTCCTAATTTAGAAGCTTGGATTCTGGCTTTGGCACTATAAAAAGGCACCGAGAGCCTCTTGGAAAATTTATCAAGCCGACGAGATTACGAAGTCCAAGACGGCTCTGCATCCAGGCTGATCATCAACTGTTCGTCTACTTTCTTGGAAAAGATCGAGAAGCAAACTAGTATTTATAATCATTTTCTAAGGAATCAAAGTGTAATGAATATTGTTGATTAATAAAGGTAGCTCTTTTTCCTACTCTATTTCTTCGTAGTTTAATTATGCATTTTCTCTCCATCTCTTTTTCTCCCAACATGCGCGAGTAATTCTCCGCTTGTTAGGGTTCGTAGGATTAGGGTAGGCTAATGGATGATGAACATCTCTAAACCCTTTTTAAGTCCTATAAAGTTTATAAACTTTATCAAAAGAATTATTAACATCCTAATCGGGCGCGCTAACAATTCTTTGTTAGTTCCGATCGTGATTAGAGATTAGATTAATGATTGTTTTGGTAAAGGCTAGATATGAACGGAGTTCCGTGTCGAGATAGGGGTTAAGAGTGGGATCCCTTTTCCCTCCAGAAACCCTAATCTACACGCATCACCGTCGTTCTAGTTTTAAATCTATTAAAGGATAAAAAGGGTAACTTTTAATTAATCGTCCATAACTACTAAATCCTAACGAACCCTACAAGCCCTCTTATTATATTAACTACATTCCTAAAATAATCTAGATCTATATATTTGCATTCTTGCTTAAGTAGATCTAGAAACCATTCTACAACATTCTTTATCCCTCCTCTCTTTCTCACCACATCTAAAGTAAGAGTAAAAGATTCAACGTTTCCCTGAGGACGACCAGTACTCATCTCGGTCTAGCTACGCGCGACACCGTTCTGATTGCGGTTACACTACAAACACACTCTTTCGAACCAATCAAATGGCGCCGTTGCCGGGGATACGTGCGTAATTTTTTTCTTACTATTTGTGTTGAATTCTTAGACGATTTATATCATTATTAATACAAAACTGCAAATTGCATATTTAACGATTTGTGCGTGAATTTTGCAAGGAGAACTGAAGTCACAGAATATAGGATAACAGAAGACAGAGACATTCTTAGAGATCCAGAGGAACAAAGGAGGCCATAGAAAAATTTTCATCAACCGATCCATCCACCTCGCGGCGGAACCGCGGCACAAAGGTGCTTCCGGCGGCGGAATCGCGGCAGTTTAGAGGGATTAGGGCTACAGAACTCTCTGGTAAGATTCTCAACTCCTTCTCTCTCCTCTCAAATCCAATAAAATCTATCTTCTGCAGGATTCTTTGCAAAATAGCGCCGCTCAAAAATCTTTTTGCAAAAGTTTTGTGATTGGTTTTGTTTTGCATATTTTAATACGGACTCTAAGGGGCAAAGACCAAATCAAGATTAGGTGGGGATTTCATCACCCTTCCTAAGCCCCACAAATCACAAACCGAGCATCTAGATCTACCCTTCATTAATTTAAAAAATATCTAGACCAGATTCTAAGGACTGTCGCGCTCAATAATTACAGAGGAAGGTCGTGGGTAATCTATCGTTTATCCGCATTACTTTTGTAGTGCCTAGGCAAGTGTGTCAAAGGCTAGTGGTTTTTAATTAGGCTCACTACTGTGGTTCCTTCCCATTTACCTGGCACTTACCTGGCTACAAGGGTAGTACAGAGGCGGTAGAGGATTGATCCTGCGGCTTGTCCTTTGGAAGTCTAGGAGCGGTCTAGAGACTGGACCTAGGTAACCTTAGTTCTAGGGTTGCTTGTGCATTTTAGAGTGATTTGTCTTGAGTCCCACCTTTTCAAAACAAACCAATTTTAAAATCACACACACACTGCCACTTGCACTAAACCCGCTTAGTGCATGCTCGGCTGGACACGGGATCCTAGTGCCCGTCTTGTCCGCGTTCCTGCTATCGACGCCGAAGTCGGTACTTATTCATCTTCTTTTCCCCCACCACACACCACGACTGAGATGGACGGCACTCCATCAGATTATAACACCACGCTGCCACCGCCCATAGGTGCGCAGAATCCACCGTGCATCTCTCTCCAAAAGAGATGCTATCCTATCTGTGGTCCTCTTCCCACTTGTCTATCTCTTCCACCACCTAACGGGGATAATTTCGAAATTAAACCCCACTACATCAATCTGCTACCCAAATTTCACGGGCTTGAGTCGGAAGACGCGTACGTTTTCATCACCAAATTCGAAAACGTATGCGCAATGATGGGTACTTCACAATTGACTTTAGATGCTATGCGCTTACGTCTCCTCCCATTCACACTGTGCGACTTGGCAGAAAAATGGCTTTATAATACTGCCGCACACTCTATCACTAATTGAGATGAATTTGTCATAGCATTTCTTAAGAAGTTTTACCCAAACCATAAGACTGCCCATATTAGGAGCGAGATCAACCAGTTCACCCAGCTTCCCAATGAACCATTTTGGAAGTGCTTTGAACGTTTCAAAGATCTGCTTGTCCAATGCCCCCATCACGGAATACAAAGATGGGATTTATGTCGGATTATATATGAGGGCATTAATCCAGTGACAAAGCAGATGCTTGAAACAACGTGTCAATGCAATTTCATGTCTAAAGACGACGGTGAAGCTTGGAAGTATCTGGAAGACCTCGCTGAACACACGTTGCAGTGGGAAACCCACGCAATCAAATCCCGGTGATACTTGGTAGACCCTTCCTAGCAACTTCTAACGCTGTAATTAATTGTCGTAACGGTTCTATGAACTTATCCTTTGGGAAAATGATGATTGAGCTTAATATTTACAAGCTAGGAAGTCAGTCGTCAGAACCTTCTGCTCATTTGCTGGATGTTTGTTCCATCCACGAGATAGCTTCCGGAAGCTGCATGGATGAGGAATTTTGCTTTGATGTTCTCGACAACACTAATGAGACATCGTTTGATCTTGCACCACTTTATAGTGGGGATATGTTCAATGAGTCCGACCTTGAGATTGAACCCGTTGACTCGTTGCAAAAGTCAGCAGTACTTTCCGAGTCAATATCTTATGCAAGTTTTGAACCTCTTGGGGAGTCCGAATATCATTCCGTTACCCCACCTTCTATTGTCTCTCCGCCAATTCTTGATCTCAAACCGCTACCTTCTCATCTTAAATATGCATATTTAGGAGAGAATGAGACTTTGTCAGTGATTATATCCGCTTCTCTAGCCTTAGAGCATAAGAATGCACTTTTGGCAGTGTTGAGATCGAATCGGCAAGCATTTGGTTGGACGATGGCCGACATCAAAGGGATTAGTCCCTTAATTGTTGAACATAACATACATCTGATGGATGAAGCCAAACCAACCCGAGACCCACAAAGACGGTTAAATCCCGTTATGAAGGAGGCGGTAAAGAAAGAAATCGTCAAGTGCCTTGATAGTGGAATAATTTACCCCATATCTGATAGCCAATGGGTAAGTCCAATTCATTTGGTCCCTAAAAAGTCTGGCTTCACGGTCATCACTGTTCCCGCCAAAAATTTCTGCGCAAAAGAGCCCAAGGTATCAAATGGCTGCGATACGCTTAAGAAAATGGGAACCAGTATCTTCCGGGCTATTTTTTGACAAACTCCCGAATGAGAAACAGATAAATTCTGATCCTGGTCCTCGCAGAGCACGGCAGTGAACCCGTGTGAAGCATCCAGAGCGGAGCCTAGTCCTCGCCTAATGCGGCAGTGTACCCGTGTGAAGCATCTAGTGCAAAATTCCTGGTCACATGGAACACGGATAACGTCACTCTTTGACCCCGTGGAAAACGTCTAGAGCGGATCCTGGTCCTCGCAGAGCACGGCAGTGAACCCATGTGAAGCATCCAGAGCAGATTCTGGTCCTCGCAGAGCACGGCAGTGAACCCGCGCGAAGCATCCAGAGCGGAGCCTAGTCCTCGCCTAACGCGGCAGTGAACCCGTGTGAAGCATCTAGAGCAAAATTCCTGGTCACGTGGAACGCGGATAACGTCACTCTTTGACCCCGTGGGAAACGTCCACGGCGGATCCTGGTCCTCACACCAAAATGGAGTGATCACCACCACGACATTCGTCTCGATACAGCAGACGCGATACCAGCAAACGAAGCGAAGGACAAATTCCTAGCTTCAGGGTCTTGACGGCAAGTCATATAAAGCCTGAAAGACAATCGAAGATTATCCCACACCAGCGCGGAGTGGTCACCACCTCGACGTTTGTCTCGATACAGCCGATGAAATGTCACCCCAGCGTTCTTCCCCCAGCAGGATTCGGAAGCGACAAAGCAAACGAAGCGAAGGCCAAATTCCTAGCTTCAACGTCTTAACGGCAAGTCATATAAAGCCTGAAAGACCATCAGAGATCATCCCACACCAGCGTGGAGTGGTCACCACCTCGACGTTCGTCTCGATACAGCAGACGAGATGTCACGACAGCGTTCTTCCTCCAACAGGATTCGCACATGACAAAGCAAACGAAGCGAAGGCCAAATTCCTTGCTTCAACGTCTTAACGGCATGTCATATAAAGCCTGAAAGACAATCGGAGATCATCTCGAACCAATGCGGAGTAGTCACCACCTCGACGTCCGTCTCGATACAGCAGACGCAACATCACCAAAAGGAGCCACGGCAAAATCCCTAGTTCCAAATCTCGACGGTTCACCAGCAACCTAGAGACAACCGCGACATTCGTCTCGATACAGAGGACGCAATGCCAACAAAACGAAGCAAAGGCCAAATTCCTAGCTTCAGGGTCCTAACGGCAAGTCATATAAAGCCTGAAAGACTATCGGAGATCATCCCACACCAGCGCGGAGTGGTTATGACTCATCGGGGCTCTCCAAAATGAGCCTAACCTCAAGTAAAAAGCGGCATGGCAAATTCCTAGCGCTTGCTCTTCCGACGGTCAAACTGCCAAGGAGGATTGCTTGAAGACGTCTTGTCCAGCCCCCGAAGGGATCAGAGACACGGCAGTCGCAAGGCTACTCGAACAGCATGATTGCCTATCGAGGAATACATCAGCTCATGCGATGGTACGACGACCAAAACCCTAAGTACCACAGACCCTAACGGACTTCTGTCGTAAAGAGCAGAGGTTAACTGTGACGTTAGGATATTCTTGCGAGATCTGCTCTATTCGTTTCGACTCGTGAGGAAATTGATGTCTTTGCGAGAACTTCTCGATTCGTCTCGACTCGTGAGATAAAGCCTTAGGCAGTAGGGATTAAAAAACCTGTTTCCTAAGCACTGGGGCCCTGCAAGTCGGCCCAAAATGGTCTCTTGCATACTATCCATGGGTCTCACTCTCCGAAGTCGAATTTCGACAAGGAGGGGAACAACCGCTTACGGGTCCTCTTGACTCGTAAGAGGGAAAAATTCTCTTACAAGATCCTTACGACTTATAAGAGAGACACACTTAGGAATCCTCACGACTCCTAAGGAGAAAATACACCTACGAGATCCTCTCGATCCGTAGGGAGAAAAGTCTTTATGAGACCCTCACGGCTCATAAAGTTGAAAAGTCTTAGGTGGCAGATCCTAACCCTGTCTCCTAAGCCATCACTGCCCTGCAAAGAGGTCAAGATGGACTATCTATGAGCCACACTCGCCAAAGCTATATGCCACTGAAATAGAAAAGCTACTCATGAGCATATAAACTACTTCACTCCAGAGTAAGATATAAAGAGATAGAAGGGTGCGGCTCATCGAGTTAAGGGTTTGGAACTATATCTCTTAAGAGTCGAGATTTGAGTCAATGATAAATGACGACGCTTGTGTCCGCTCGTTATCTTCTCAGATCAAGATTCTGAAAGTAATATACCAACCCGAAACTGGTCATATGCTATGCATTACTTTGCACTACTTCACCCACGTAAATACTTACGTGGGCAAAGTAGTGGGTGGCATTTGTTCCCGCCAAAAATTTCTGCGCAAAAGAGCCCAAGGTATCAAATGGCGGCGATACGCTTAAGAAAATGAGAACCAGTATCTTCCGGGCTGTTTTTTGACAAACTCCCGAATGAGAAACAGATAAATTCTGACGGTATCAAAAGCGGCTCGAAAAACCCTTCGATTTGATATATTATGGGCCTCGTAATTCATCCGGGATCAAAAGTTATGAGGCATTACGTGTCCGCACGTGATGGGCCTTTAAGAACCCGCTGGAGAAGTTAAAAGATATAATTAAAGCTCAGAAAAGACCCCAATGGGGCGTCACGTGCTCACACGTGACTATGGGTCACGTGCAGACACGTGATGGGCTTGTAAGGCCTCTAAAATAATGAATAGAATTTAATTCTAAAAGTCAGAAAATACCTCAACGAAGTATCACGTGCTTACACGTGACCAATGGTCACGTGTTGACACGTGATGGTTAAAACAACAACATAAACAAGCGGCCGTTAAAGAACTCAATTTGGGGGTCACGTGTTCACACGTGACTGGTTTCGAAAGCCTTACAGTTAATAGAATTAAAATTCTAAAATTTTCTAAATCTTTCCAAACATAAAGGGTCTATGGGGACCGTTGGATTAAAAATCCGAGGGTGATTAAAAATCACCAATTTATGGAATAATCTTGGACTTGGAAAGATTTCCCCCCTAAATCTAACCGAGATAACAAAAGGATATCTTTGGATTTAAAATCCAATGGTGAATAAAATTCACTTAACAATCTAAAGGCCCAGATGAATGATAAATATAAATCAAATCTCTCAACATACAAATCAAATCTTTCAATGAGAGATTTGCTAAACAAATTGATTCTCTTCCTTCTCCTATAAATAGGAGCCAAGAAGAGAAGAGAGGGGGATCTACTTTTTTGGAGAGAAGAAACAGAGGGAGGAGAATTTAATTCTCAAGAGAAAAAAGAAAAGGGAGGAGAATTTAATTCTCTGCAAAAGAAAAACCCTTGGTAAGGAAAGGGAGGCTTAAAAAGAGAATTTAATTCTCAAAAGAGTTTAACTCTTATATAAAGAAAAGAACTTAGTTCTTTCTCTGGTGGAGGATCTGCAAAGTGCACATCTCCCCATGAATTGAGAATTTAATTCTCATTGGGTTGAGATCCTGCCATGCAGATCCAAAACATAGAGGAGGAATTAAGTTTTGAGAATTCAATGGTCACAAAATTATAGGAATTTAATTCCTTTGGGATAAAATTAGGGTTTTACCCTAAATAAGAATTTAATTCTTTCACAATAGGAATTTAATTCCTCCAAAACAAAAATTAGGGTTTTATCCTAAATAAGAATTTAATTCTTAAAGATAAGGAGAATTCAATTCTTAAAAAGATCTCTGTGCATGAAAAGGCTAAGGTCACGTGCCCCACGTGACCCCTGAACAGATCCCCCAAAAATAAGAAGAGGAAAGCTTTGAGGCAATGCCTCACGTGCTCCCACGTGACTCTCATTATATATGGAACAAAAGCAAAGGCAGAAACAATTCTGGGCGCTCTCACGTGTTACTACGTGACCCCTAATAAATGTTCTAATAAATCAGGGCATGAGTATACATCACGTGCCCACACGTGATGGCTATGAAAATTAAAAGTGTTTAACACTTGTTTGCAGAACAAAATAAAGGGGATCTGGCCCCACTTTTTGATGCCATCACGTGCTCCACGTGACCCCCGAAACACAGAAAGAAAAAGCAAAGGAAATGAAAGCTTTGGGCGCTCTCACGTGTTATCACGTGACCCCTCAGCAAATGCTTTAACAATCAGCGCACTAATCCTCCTCACGTGGCAGCACGTGATGCTCCAAAGAAAACATAAAAAGTGTTTAACACTTACTTACAAAACGAAGAAAAGGAGATCTGGCTCCACATTTAGGGCGCCCTCACGTGTCACCACGTGACCCCTAATGAGCATTCTAACAGACCAGAGCAGGGGCCTCCATCACGTGCTCACACGTGACGGCCGTCAGAATTAAAAGAGTTAAACACCGATCTACAGAATAAAATAAGGGAAATCAGGGCGCTCTCACGTGTCCACACGTGACCCCTCTCTCCTTCGTGTTTAACACTAATCTGAAGACTTTGTCCTAAGTGTTTAACACTGATTTTCTTAGTGTTTAACACTAATTTGGAAAACTCTATTTGCAGTGGTTAACACTGATTTTCTTAGTGACTAACGCTAATTGGAAAACTCTGTTCCCGTTGTTAATACTGATTTGCTTTAGTGTTTAACACTAGTTTGAAATCTCTGATTACCAGTGTTTAACACTGATTTGCTTTAGTGTTTAATACTAATTTGAAAGCCCTGTTGCTAGTGTTTAACACTGATTATCTTTTAGTGTTTAACACTAACTTATTAATTTTATTCCCAGTGTTCAACACTGTTGACCTTTAGTGTTTAACACTAGCTTTAGCCCAATTGGCTAAGTTTCTAGAGGCAAAGCCTCTCCTTCAATGGACCAGCAGAGAGCCAATATTTCAAACACAATTGGACTTAGCCCAAATGAGCCATAAGTCCTCAAATCATCTTGAACTGAGCACATCTGCTCTTTCAACCAACTCATTGGTTCAAAGGTACATCTCGGAACTCCTCTGATATTTGTCGTTGTAATGCTTCAACGTCTTCAAAGAGGTAACGGGTCCCGACAACCACACATCAACACGGACTGTGGGGTCCTTAAACTCATGGACTTATGCGTCTTTAAACCAAGATATGGACTGTGGGGTCCTTAAACCCGCGGACTTATGCGTCCTTAAACTAACGGACTAATGCGTCCTTAAACACACCCATATGGACTGTGGGGTCCTTAAACCCATGGAGTTATGCGTCCTTAAACTACTAATGGACCCCTATGTCCCTAAACTGGCAATGGACCACTATGTCCCTAAACTGGAACAATAGAGCCCCCAAATGCTATTTTGTCGGATCTAAACGATCCCGTTAAGTCGATCTTAGTCCCAAACTGGACTAACGTATCCTTAACAAACGTTTAAGTTGATCTTATCCTCAAATATGGCTAACGTATCCTTAAACCTTCAAACAGACTGGACTATGAATCCCTCCAATCAACTTTGGTTCAAGGGTACATCTCGGAACTCCTTTGACACCTGTCGTTGTAATCCTTCAACGTCGTCAGAGAGGTGACGGGTCCCGACGGCCATACATGCAATGGACCACTATGTCCCTAAACTGGAACAATAGAGCCCAAATGCTCTTTTGTCGGATCTAAACGATCCCGTTAAGTTGATCTTAGTCTCAAATTGGACTAACGTATCCTTAACAAACGTTTGAGTTGATCTTAGCCTCAAATATGGCTAACGTATCCTCAAACCAAAACCCCAAACCCAAATCTAAGAAAATACGGATTTGGACTAATCCGCGTCCTACGGGCGACGACATAAATTGGTCTCCGTATACAATCCACGGGCAACCACAAACAAAACAAACACACACGACACGAAGTGACCATCTGGAGAAGGAGAAAGTTGTTACCGCAACGCGGTAGCGTAATTAACTGCAGGGGCTTGCGCCTGCAGGGAAGAGCGTCCCCACAATCAAAAACCCCTCGTGCGAGGGGGAATCTGACGAAGTCTGCTACATCGGACGCATCCGTTTAAACCTTCGATACATGGTGCCATAAATCAACTTGGCATCTTCGGAGAGGTGGACGGATCGCACCAATTAGCATCTGCCCCGAACCTCAGGCATAGACGTCCCCGCGTCTCGGCCGCCGTTCGGAGGGGAACAATCACTAATGAGGCTAATGAGTTAATCCAAACACGCACCCAAACTGGGTAATGTGTATGTATTGATTACAGGAAACTCAATGCCGTGATGAGGAAAGATCATTTCCCTCTACCTTTCATTGATCAGATGTTAGAACGATTAGCGGGACACGAATACTACTGTTTCTTGGACGGATACTCTGGCTATAACCAGGTCCCTATCGCCGAAAAGGATCAAGATAAAACCACTTTTACTTGTCCTTTCGGAACTTTTGCTTATAGACGCATGCTCTTTGGGTTATGCAACGCTCCCGCTACATTTCAGCGGTGCATGATAGGGATATTTTCATATATGGTGGAAAATTTTCTAGAAATTTTTATGGACGATTTCTCCATTTTTGGGGACTCCTTTGAGGACTGCCTTCGTAATCTTGACGCGGTTCTTACCCGCTGTAAGGATAAGAACTTGACTTTGAATTGGGAAAAATGCCATTTTATGATCCAAGAAGGTATTGTACTTGGACATATAATTTCACGAAAAGGCATTGAGGTTGACAGAGCTAAAATAGATGTCATTCAAAACCTCCCTCGTCCCAAATGCGTCAAAGATATACGATCCTTCCTCGGCCATGCAGGATTTTATAGGAGATTTATTAAGGACTTTAGCAAAATTGCTAGACCCTTAACCCTTCTATTGGCCAAGGACACTACATTTCACTTCGATTCGGATTGTGAGGCTGCTTTTGAATCGCTCAAAGAATCACTCACTACAGCCCCCGTTCTATCATCTCCGGATTGGAACCACCCGTTCGAGCTTATGTGTGATGCATCAGATTTTGCTATTGGTGATGTCTTAGGACAGCACATTGATAAGATGCCACATGTAATTTACTATGCAAGTAGGACCTTGAATGATGCACAAATAAATTACACAACTACCGAGAAAGAACTCTTGGCAGTTGTATTTGCATTAGAGAAATTCAGGCCCTACTTGATTGGCTCGCCTATTGTGGTTTACACAGATCACTCCGCCCTACGATATCTTTTATCAAAGAAGGATGCGAAGGCCAGGCTAATACGTTGGATCTAATTGTTACAAGAATTTGATCTTGTCATCCGAGACAAGAGTGGATGTGAAAACGTTGTAGCCGACCATCTTTCACGCATCACTTCTTCGCCAACTGTGACCGTGCCAATAAATGACTCATTTCCTGACGAACAGCTCTTGACTGTATCCTACGAACCTTGGTTCGTGGATATCGTGAACTATCTTGCGACGGGACTTATACCTAGCGATTGGTCGAAACAAGACAAACTTCGATTTCTATCCCAAGTAAAATATTTTTACTGGGATGAACCTTACCTATTCAAGTATTGTTTCGATCAAATCATTCGCAGGTGTGTCCCTAACGATGAATTTAAGAGCGTGTTATCATTTTGTCATGATCAGGCATGCGGCAGTCATTTTGGACCTCGAAAAACGGCGGAGAAAGTTTTGCAATGTGGCTTTTATTGGCCAACATTATTTAAAGATGCATTTGAACATTGCAAAACTTGTCCGCGATGTCAGCATTTGGGTCGGATTTCACGAAGGAATGAGATGCCGCTCCAACCTATATTGGTTGTGGAAATATTTGATATTTGGGGTATTGATTTTATGGGCCCTTTCCCCAACTTCTTTGGGAATCTATATATCTTGTTAGCGGTTGATTATGTCTCGAAGTGGGTGGAAGCTATACCGTGTCGCACTAATGGCAACAAAGTTGGCATTAAGTTCCTTAAAGAAAATATCTTTTCGTGATTCGGACACCCTCGCGCTATAATTAGCGACAACGGGACACATTTCTGCAATAGGTCTTTCGAGGCCTTGATGCGGAAATATTCAATCACTCACAAGCTTTCTACGCCCTATCATCCCCAAACGAGCGGGCAGGCTGAGATCTCAAATAGGCAGATCAAACAGATCATGGAGAAGACGGTTTCGAAAAACCGTAAAGATTGGTCAACCAAATTGACGGATGCTCTTTGGGCATTCCGCACCGCTTATAAGACCGATCTTGGTATGTCTCCATACCGCCTTGTGTTTGGGAAGGCATGCCACCTTCCTGTCGAGATTGAACATAAGGAAATGTGGGCTATTAAAGAGCTTAATTTTGATCTTGATCATGCAGGCAGCTATCGGAAGCTGCAGTTGAATGAGCTAAGCGAACTCCGCGATGAAGCTTACGATAATGCGGTGATAGTAAAGAACAGGACTAAAGTGTTCCACGATAAAAATCTTTTTAGAAAACCTTCACATCGGGGCAACAAGTCCTTCTTTACGATTCCCGTCTCCATCTTCATCCGGGTAAGCTTAAATCTCGTTGGAAAGGACCTTTTGTGGTGCGGTATGTACACCCGCACGGGGCAGTTGAAGTTGAAACTTTGAAAAACGGTTCGATTTTTAAAGTATATGGGCATAGATTAAAACCGTATTTTTCTGCTGACCCCGCGGAGGAGCTCCTGTTTTTACAGGAGCCGCTTTATCAAAACTAAATTTCCTCCGCCTCACTTCTATGTTTTTGTAACAATTTCTCATTTTAAAGAATGGAGGTGAGTAAAAAAATGGATTTGATTGAATATCTGTGCGTGTCAAAGAACAAGTTTGGGGGAATTTTTCATTTAACTATTATTTTACCCCTTGTATCTCTCTCCTAGTATACATGTCTATGTTCTCAAAAGGCTACATCAGTGAGGACACTGCTGAAAACAGGTTTGGGAGGGAGGTTTGTATTCACTGAATTATCTTTGACACTGGGCATTAAAATTTTTTTATAACAAAAGAGTAGAAAGTGAAAAATTACATCCAAAAGATAGGAATAGTTTAAGAAAACCAAGAAAATTAGAAGTTTTCTTAAACGAACTAGTAATAAGTAGTTATGAGCTGTTGTCCCAAGGGTTAGTAAGATGAAGGAAGTCACTAATCTGAGGATAAAAATAAGTCTGAAAAATAGTTTCTATTCTGGAAGCCAAACATTTGAATGTTGATACCTTACTATATGCACTTACACACGTCTTGAAACTCGGGATAGTAGAGGATACCTTGAAATGCTCTTGTTTAAAAGCCAAAGTATAAAGGAAATAAAAAAAATGAAGAAAATATAAAAATGGTGAAAAGAGAAAAATGAACACTGGTTTTGTTATCGCCAAGGCAGCAATAAAAAAATATAGCGATGGTGCCTCTTCACCTAGTGCCCTAAGGCCAACTGGTCTGGGAGTCACTGCTAAGCCTTAGGTGGTGCAAGACGAGGAAAATACTATCACCTAATCAGCAAGCACATGAGTAATCGGTCGGTTAGTACCTCAAGAAGTATTAACGGTCGCATGAAAAGGTGTGAGCAAACCTAAGTATTCATCAAATTAAAAAGTACTGAGGTAGATGGACAAGAATATGATAGCTTGAATTGAATTCTCCGAGTGTAGGAATGTTCTTTACACACACGTAGAGGTATATGATCGATGTTTGGATGAAAGATAGGAATAAAGAATAAAGACGATGTTTTATTGAGGGATGATGTGATTTCTAACATTTTTTCATGACTATTAAGATAGGGCTCATGACAACTGAAAAGCTAGTATAGTTGGACACCCTTATTTTCAAAGTCTTTCTTTTATGGTTCTTATCTTTATATGTAACTTTCACCATCTCTCTTTTGTCATTGGATTTTGTGGGTGTAATCCGCTGAAAACCCTCAGGAGACAACACTCCTCCTACTAGGGACACCTAGAGGTTTAACGGCTTGTTGCACGTGCTCAGTGCAATCGTGTTGCCTACGAAAGTGTGCTTAGTTTTCTCCTTTCTTTTTCTCCTATTAAATAAACTAGTTTGCTCGGGACGATCAAAGATAAGTTTGGGGGTATTTGTTCAGTTGATAAAACCGCACATTTGTTATTACATTTTTCCTACCATTTTTATATTAAAAAAGGACTTTATTATAATATATCATACATATGAGGGTTTATGTGTAAAAATACTATTTTCCATGTGTTGATATATTATAATTAGCATTTGGTAGGAAAATATATGCAAATAAATTCATTGACCAAATCCTAGTAGAACAAAGTCTACTAAATATCATTTGAGTTGTTGTGCAGAATTTTTCCAAGTTGTGCAGAATTTTTCAAAGACTAGAATCAAGCAAATCAAGTTGTTGAAGAAGATTTGCCTAATTAAGAATTAAAACTTGGAGACCAGCTCTGGCAGCAACCACGAGAAGATTTCCAAATTCTGAAGGTTCCAAGAATCGCCAAATGTCACTACGAGACATCCCCAGAAAAATAATTAAGGGCTCAGATCTTCAAGTCGCGGATCCGCGGCATTAGCCCCTTTATGCCGCGGATCCGCCGCAGTTAGAGGGAATTGGAAGCTCAGAAAATTTGGGGAGGATCTTTTGCTGCTTACTTCCTAATTTAGAAGCTTGGATTCTGGCTTTGGCACTATAAAAAGGCACCGAGAGCCTCTTGGAAAATTTATCAAGCCGACGAGATCACGAAGTCCAAGACGGCTCACACATCCAGGCTGATTATCAACTGTTCGTCTACCTCCTTGGAAGAGATCGAGAAGCAAACTAGTATTTGTAATCATTTTCTAAGGAATCAAAATGTAATGAATATTGTTGATTAATAAAGGTAGCTCTTTTTCCTACTCTATTTCTTCGTAGTTTAATTATGCATTTTCTCTCCATCTCTTTTTCTCCCAACATGCGCGAGTAATTCACCGCTAGTTAGGGTTCGTAGGATTAGGGTAGGCTAATGGATGATGAACATCTCTAAACCCTTTTTAAGTCTTATAAAGTTTATAAACTTTATCAAAAGAATCATTAACATCCTAATCGGGCGCGCTAACAATTCTTTGTTAGTTCCGACCGCGATTAGAGATTAGATTAATGATTGTTTTGGTAAAGGCTAGATATGAACGGAGTTCCGTGTCGAGATAGGGGTTAAGAGTGGGATCCCTTTTCCCTCCAGAAACCCTAATCTACACGCATCACCGTCGTTCTAGTTTTAAATCTATTAAAGGATAAAAAGGGTAACTTTTAATTAATCGTCCATAACTACTAAATCCTAACGAACCCTACAAGCCCTCTTATTCTATTAACTACATTCCTAAAATAATCTAGATCTATATATTTGCATTCTTGCTTAAGTAGATCTAGAAACCATTCTACAACATTCTTTATCCCTCCTCTCTTTCTCAACATATCTAAAGTAAGAGTAAAAGATTCAACGTTTCCCTGAGGACGACCCGTACTCATCTCGGTCTAGCTACGTGCGACACCGTTCTGATTGCGGTTACACTACAAACACACTCTTTCGAACTAATCAAATGGCGCCGTTGCCGGGGATACGTGCGTAATTTTTTTATTACTATTTGTGTTGAATTCTTAGACGATTTATATCATTATTAACACAAAACTGCAAATTGCATATTTAACGATTTGTGCGTGAATTTTGCAAGGAGATCTGAAGTCACAGAATTGAGGAAAACAGAAGACAGAGACATTCTTAGAGATCCAGAGGAGCAAAGGAGGCCACAGAAAATTTTTCATCAACCGATCCATCCACCTCGCGGCGGAACCGCGGCACAAAGGTGCTTCCGGCGGCGGAATCGCGGCAGTTTAGAGGGATTAGGGCTACAGAACTCTCTGGTAAGATTCTCAACTCCTTCTCTCTCCTCTCAAATCCAATAAAATCTATCTTCTGCAGGATTCTTTGCAAAATAGCGCCGCTCAAAAATCTTTTTGCAAAAGTTTTGTGATTGGTTTTGTTTTGCATATTTTAATACGGACTCTAAGGGGCAAAGACCAAATCAAGATTAGGTGGGGATTTCATCACCCTTCCTAAGCCCCACAAATCATAAACCGAGCATCTAGATCTACCCTTCATTAATTTAAAAAATATCTAGACCAGACTCTAAGGACTGCCGCGCTCAATAAGTACAGAGGAAGGTCGTGGGTAATCTATCGTTTATCCGCATTACTTTTGTAGTGCCTAGGCAAGTGTGTCAAAGGCTAGTGGTTTTTAATTAGGCCCACTACTGTGGTTCCTTCCCATTTACCTGGCACTTACCTGGCTACAAGGGTAGTACAGAGGCGGTAGAGGATTGATCCTGCGGCTTGTCCTTTGGAAGTCTAAGAGCGGTCTAGAGACTGGACCTAGGTAACTTTAGTTCTAGGGTTGTTTGTGCATTTTAGAGTGATTTGTCTTGAGTCCCACTTTTTCAAAACAAACCAATTTTAAAATCACACACACGCTGCCACTTGCACTAAACCCGCTTAGTGCATGCTCGGCTGGATACGGGATCCTAGTGCCCGTCTTGTCCGCGTTCCTGCTATCGACGCCGAAGTCGGTACTTCTTCATCTTCTTTTCCCCCACCACACACCACGACCGAGATGGACGGCACTCCATCAGATTATAACACCACGCTGCCACCGCCCGTAGGTGCGCAGAATCCACCACGCATCTCTCTCCAAAAGAGATGCTATCCTATCCGTGGTCCTCTTCCCATTTGTCTATCTCTTCCACCACCTAACGGGGATAATTTCGAAATTAAACCCCACTACATCAATCTGCTACCTAAATTTCACGGGCTTGAGTCGGAAGACGCGTACGTTTCCATCACCAAATTCGAAAACGTATGCGCAATGATGGGTACTTCACAATTGACTTTAGATGCTATGCGCTTACGTCTCCTCCCATTCACACTGTGCGACTTGGCAGAAAAATGACTTTATAATACTGCCGCACACTCTATCACTAATTGGGATGAATTTGTCATAGCATTTCTTAAGAAGTTTTACCCAAAGTATAAGACTGCCCATATTAGGAGCGGGATCAACCAGTTCACCCAGCTTCCCAATGAACCATTTTGGAAGTGCTTTGAACGTTTCAAAGATCTGCTTGTCCAATGCACCCATTACGGAATACAAAGATGGGATTTATGTCGGATTATATATGAGGGCATTAATCCAGTGACAAAGCAGATGCTTGAAACAATGTGTCAATGCAATTTCATGTCTAAAGACGACGGTGAAGTTTGGAAGTATCTGGAAGACCTCGCTGAACACACGTTGCAGTGGGAAAGCGTAAGACCACCTTCAACTAAGGGAGGTATTCACCAGCTCGATATTTCTATCGCAGTAAAAGCCGAAATGGCAGCGATACAGAAGAAACTCGACGCTATTGAAAACAAGTTCTCATCATTCTCCCTAAATCAGGTCACGCTTCCTAAGACCGTCTGTGGTTGTTGTTCGGATCCTTCACACTTAACGGAAGAATGTCCTATGAATGCATCGTTTCAAGCTAATGCTGCTTTTCAGCAGCGACCTAGAAACGACCCTTATTCTTCCACGTACAATCAAGGATGGAGGAATCATCCTAACTTTGCTTGGAATCAAAACTAACAAAGCAATTATCAAAGACCTCCTCCACAGCAACCACAGAATCAGCCCCCCTTTCAGTCACAGAATTTCCAAAATCCGGCCAACATTTCTACACCACAAGTGGCCGGTACTGACAACTCACTTGCACAAACTTTGGATATGTTCATGAAACAATCCATGCAATTTTCGGCTGAGATGAGGTCTTCTATTGATACCATAACGAAAAACTCCGCCTCCCATGGTGAGAGTATTAAATCATTAGAAAACCAAATCGAACAGTTAAACGCCGCAATGAGTGCGAGAGAGAAAGGGAAACTCCCATCTCAACCCCTACCGAATCCTGGCCATTCACAAAATCATAATGTGACTGCCGTTACTACGTTGAGATCGGGGAGAGTGCTGAATAACCGAGTGGGTGAGCAATTTGATGTTAGTGACACATTTGATACCCCAGTTTCTTCTTCTTCTTCCCCTAATTCGTCTAGTCTCCCATCTTCATCCGAGCCTATTATCCGTTTTCCCCAAGGCTCGAATATTTCGCCAAAACTATCTAAGTCGATGCCCACTACAATTTTGGGATCGAATTCGTCCCCACAGTCTTCTCCACAAACGTTGGACCCAAAATTTATTGATCGAGCTCCATTTCCAAACCGATTAAGGGCCAACAGACCTAACCCGCAAATGGAGAAAATTGTGGAAATGTTTTAGCAAGTTAGCGTGAATATTCATCTCCTAGATGCTATTTAACGAGTCCCATCTTATGCAAGAATCCTTAAAGACTTGTGTACTAGGAAGAGAAAAACTCAAATGCCTAAGAAGGTTTTCATGACGAGTAATGTTAGCACCACTTTTACCCAACAAATACCAAAGAAACGTAAGGATCCCGGCTGTCCTACAATCTCTATTTCTATTGGGGGTAAAAATATTAATCGTGCTTTACTCGATCTAGGCGCTAGCGTTAACTTGCTTCCTTATTCAGTATACGAGCAGTTAGGAACTGGAGAGTTAAAACTCGCCCATTGTACTCTCCAGATGGCAGATCGATCTATCACCAAATCTCGGGGCGAACTAGAGGATGTGTTGATTAAAGTCGGGGAATTCATATTTCCCGTGGACTTTATTGTTTTAGATATACAACCTGTGGCAAACCCACGCAATCAAATTCCGGTGATATTTGGTCGACCCTTCCTAGCAACTTCTAACGCTGTAATTAATTGTCGTAATGGTTCTATGAACTTATCCTTTGGGAAAATGACAATTGAGCTTAATATTTACATGCTAGGAAGTCAGCCGTCAGAACCTTCTGTTCATTTGCTGGATGTTTGTTCCATCCACAAGATAGCTTCCGGAAGCTGCATGGATGAGGAATTTTGCTTTGATATTCTCGACAACACTAATGAGACATCGTTTGATCTTGCACCACTTTATAGTGGGGATATGTTCAATGAGTCCGACCTTGAGATTGAACCCGTTGACTCGTTGCAAAAGTCAGCAGCACTTTCCGAGTCAATATCTTATGCAAGTTTTGAACCTTTTGGGGAGTCCGAATATCATTCCGTTATCCCACCTTCTATTGTCTCTCCGCCAATTCTTGATCTCAAACCGCTACCTTCTCATCTTAAATATGCATATTTAGGAGAGAATGAGACTTTGCCAGTGATTATATCCGCTTCTCTAGCCTTAGAGCATGAGAATGCACTTTTGGCAGTGTTGAGATCGAATCGGCAAGCATTTGGTTGGACGATGTCCGACATCAAAGGGATTAGTCCCTTAATTGTTGAACATAACATACATCTGATGGATGAAGCCAAACCAACCCGAGACCCACAAAGACGGTTAAATCCCGTTATGAAGGAGGCGGTAAAGAAAGAAATCGTCAAGTGCCTTGATAGTGGAATAATTTACCCCATATCTGATAGCCAATGGGTAAGTCCAATTCATGTGGTCTCTAAAAATTCTGGCATCTAGGTCATCACTAATGAGGCTAATGAGTTAATCCAAACACGCACCCAAACTGGGTAGCGCGTATGTATTGATTACAGGAAACTCAATGCCGCGACGAGGAAAGATCATTTCCCTCTACCTTTCATTGATCAGATGTTAGAACGATTAGCGGGACACGAATACTACTGTTTCTTAGACGGATACTCTGGCTATAACCAGGTCCCCATCGCCGAAAAGGATCAAGATAAAACCACTTTTACTTGTCCTTTCGGAACTTTTGCTTATAGACGCATGCCCTTTGGGTTATGCAACGTTCCCGCTACATTTCAGCGGTGCATGATGGGGATATTTTCATATATGGTGGAAAATTTTCTAAAAATTTTTATGGACGATTTCTCCATTTTTGGGGACTCCTTTGAGGACTGCCTTCGTAATCTTGACGCGGTTCTTACCCGCTGTAAGGATAAGAACTTGACTTTGAATTGGGAAAAATGCCATTTTATGGTCCAAGAAGGTATTGTACTTGGACATATAATTTCACGAAAATGTATTGAGGTTGACAGAGCTAAAATAGATGTCATTCAAAACCTCCTTCGTCCCAAATGCGTCAAAGATATACGATCCTTCCTCGGCCATACATGATTTTATAGGAGATTTATTAAGGACTTTAGCAAAATTGCTAGACCCTTAACCCTTCTATTGGCCAAGGACACTACATTTCACTTCGATTCGGATTTTGAGGCTGCTTTTGAATCGCTCAAAGAATCACTCACTACAGCCCCCGTTCTATCATCTCCGGATTGGAACCACCCGTTCGAGCTTATGTGTGATGCATCAGATTTTGCTATTGGTGCTGTCTTTGGACAGCACATTGATAAGATGCCATATGTAATTTACTATGCAAGTAGGATCTTGAATGATGCACAAATAAATTACACAACTACCGAGAAAGAACTCTTGGCAGTTGTATTTGCATTAGAGAAATTCAGGCCCTACTTGATTGGCTCGCCTATTGTGGTTTACACAGATCACTCCGCCCTACTACATCTTTTATCGAAGATGGATGCGAAGGCCAGGCTAATACGTTGGATCCTATTGTTACAAGAATTTGATCTTGTCATCCGAGACAAGAGTGGATGTGAAAACGTTGTAGCCGACCATCTTTCACGCATCACTTCTTCGCCAACTGTGACCGTGCCAATAAATGACTCATTTCCTGACGAACAGCTCTTGACTGTATCCTACGAATCTTGGTTCGTGGATATCGTGAACTATCTTGCGACGGGACTTATACCTAGCGATTGGTCGAAACAAGACAAACTTCGATTTCTATCCCAAGTAAAATATTTTTACTGGGATGAACCTTATCTATTCAAGTATTGTTCCGATCAAATCATTCGCAGGTGTGTCCCTAACGATGAATTCAAGAGCGTGTTATCATTTTGTCATGATCAGGCATGCGGCGGTCATTTTGGACCTCGAAAAACGGCGGAGAAAGTTTTGCAATGTGGCTTTTATTGGCCAACATTATTTAAAGATGCATTTGAACATTGCAAAACTTATCCGCGATGTTAGCATTTGGGTCGGATTTCACGAAGGAATGAGATGCCGCTCCAACCTATATTGGTTGTGGAAATATTTGATGTTTAGGGTATTGATTTTATGGGCCCTTTTCCCAACTCCTTTGGGAATCTATATATCTTGTTAGCGGTTGATTATGTCTCGAAGTGGGTGGAAGCTATACCGTGTCGCACTAATGACAACAAAGTTGTCATTAAGTTCCTTAAAGAAAATATCTTTTCGCGATTCGGACACCCTCGCGCTATAATTAGCGACAACGGGACACATTTCTGCAATAGGTCTTTCGAGGCCTTGATGCTGAAATATTCAATCACTCACAAGCTTTCTACGCCCTATCATCCCTAAACGAGCGGGCAGGCTGAGATCTCAAATAGGCAGATCAAATAGATCTTGGAGATGACGGTTTCGAAAAACCGTAAAGATTGGTCAACCAAATTGACGGATGCTCTTTGGGCATTCCGCACCGCTTATAAGACCGATCTTGGAATGTCTCCATACCACCTTGTGTTTGGGAAGGCATGCCACCTTCCTGTCGAAATTGAACATAAGGCAATGTGGGCTATTAAAGAGCTTAATTTTGATCTTGATCATGCAGGCAGCTATCGGAAGCTGCAGTTGAATGAGCTAAGCGAACTCCGCGATGAAGCTTACGATAATGCGGTGATAGTAAAGAACAGGACTAAAGTGTTCCACGATAAAAATATTTTTAGAAAAACCTTTGTGTCGTGGGTGTTTACGCTACCGCATCGCGGTAACAACTTTCTCCTTCTCCAGATGTTCACTTCGTGTCGTGGGTGTTTGTTTTATTTGTGGTTGTCCGTGGATTGTATACGGAGACTAATTTATGTCGTCGCCCGTAGGACGTGGATTAGTCCAAATCCGTATTTTCTTAGATTTGGGTTTGGGGTTTTGGTTTAAGGATACGTTAGCCATATTTGAGACTAAGATCAACTTAAACGTTTCTTAAGGATACGTCAGTCCAATTTGAGACTAAGATCAACTTAACGGAATCGTTTAGATCCGACAAAAGAGCATTTGGGGGCTCTATTGTTCTAGTTTAGCGACATAGTGGTCCATTGCCAGTTTAGGGACATGGTGGTCCACCATTCCCATTTTGGGGACGAATATTGGTTTAAGGACGCATAAGTCCATGAGTTTAAGGACCCCACAGTCCGTATTACCAGTTTAGGGACATGGTGGTCCAACATTCCCATTTTGGGAACGAATGTTGGTTTAAAAACGCATAAGTCCATGAGTTTAAGGACCCCACAGTCCGTATTACCAGTTTAGGGACATGGTGGTCCATGTTCCAGTTTTGTGGATGGATATTAGTTTAAGGACGCATAAGTCCATGGGTTTAAGGACCCCACAGTCCGTATGGATGTGTTTAAGGACGCATTAGTCCATTAGTTTAAGGACGCATAAGTCCATGGGTTTAAGGACCCCACAGTCCGTATTAATGTATGGTTGTCGGGACCCGTCACCTCTCTAACATCGTTGAAGGATTACAACGATACGTGTCAGAGGAGTTCGGAGATGTACCCTTGAACCGGATGTAAATTGATTTAAGAGAGCAGCCGTGCTCAGTCAATTTAATTTGAGGACTTACGGCCATGATTGGGCTAAGTCCAGTTGAGAATATTCAACGTTTTTATCTTTGGCTTATTAGGCCTGTGCTAGGGCTTTGCCCCTGTTTAATAATGCACTGCATTTTCTTTTGGCCTGCTAAGCCTTTTGATTTGGGCTCTATCCCTTTTAAATGATGCACATCATCTGTTTTTGTTTGGGCTCTGCCCCTTTTAAAGTAATGCATTGCATTTTATTCGGCCTGTTAGGCCTTTTTTTAATTGGGCTTGGCCCTTCTGTAAATAATGCAGTGCATTAATCAAACTGACAGTGGCCATGTGGCATGTCAGGCGCTTTGCGCCAATTATTGAGCGCAAGCGCATGTGGAGGTGACATGTGTCACGCTCGGGTGAGCGCAAGCGCAGTGCGGTGCGCCAGTGCGCTGCGCTGTTGCGCTGCTGACACGTAGCGCGCTCTGGTGAGTTGCGCCAATTTCAGAGAGTAATGCTCTATCTTAAAAGCGCATAGCGCAGGTGGTTTTTGGAGCTGACACGTGGCGCTCTCTGGTGGCTTGCACTAACCCAAGAGCGCAACAGTGCAGATTCTCAAGTGTAAGGCACTGTTTTAATATCTTGATCCAATTTTGGATTTAAGAAAAGAATCTTTAAGATTCCAGAACCACTGGTTCATAAAAAATAAGGCAATGCCTTTGATATTATTTATTATTTTTTTTATTGAAGATCCTTGATCTTGTTCTTAGATCAAAGATCTATTCAGAAGAAATTCTTCTTTTTTATTCAAAGGTTTTACCTTTTTTTCTTCTTCTTGAGTTCTTCTCAAAATTCTTTTGAGTTATCTCTCTATTTCTGTCTCTTTTTTCTCTCTATGTTGTATCTTGAAATTGGGGTCTATGGGCCTTTTTATAGTGCCCATTAATTTGTTAAATTTTCTAAAGAGATCATTCTCTGAGAGATTTAGGAATTTTTCCCCATCGTTGGATCTTTGATTCAAGGGCTTTTGTTTTACAGAAGACAATCTTCTTGTTTTAACAAGAACAGAAAGATCTGTTAGTTATATGTATGCCCTAGAGGCCATTACTGTACATGAGATGTATATTGTAGTGGATGTTGGGACATATATAGGTAGGACTTTCTCGCTCGACATGATAGTACGCTATCTGGTTGCTCTTTATCTTAACATGTATACTTGTTGTCTCTCTATTACATGTTGATAAAGCCTTTAGGATGTATACTCGACTTGCAGGACTATGATGCAGATCATACTAGTGGGGCCTGGGTAGTCCATGAGTACATCCTTCAATGTTCCTAGTCGTGGGAATATCGAGACGGGGCATCGATATTCCAGAGTAGACTAGCGTATATCTTCTCGACCCATGTGATGGGCGATGGATGATCCCATATCCATTGGTGTTTGACATCAGAGACGGTATGCGGGTGCTCAGTGGAGACTGGGTACACTGAACGGACTCGCCGAGAATTCCCAGATGGTATTATACCTCACGTCAGATAGCAGTTCTCTGGTGACACTGGTACAGCTTAGTCTGTTGACCCGAGATCGTCATAGAGTCTTGTGTATCTCCCACTGTGCTTTGATTTCCACCTTACCACGGCTCTATTGAGTCGTTCAAACAGGTGGTTTTTGGGTACAGTCCCGATTCACCTGGAGGCAATGAGCGATAGGAGGGGATTCGCCTCTCCCGGTATTGGGGGTTGATATTGCGCTATGCTCGACTAGCCATAACTGGAAATCCCTGGCCAGGGTTGCACTGATTTACTGGTAAGTGTTATCAGTAGTTTCATACTTGTTATGGACCTCACATTGGCATGACTTATCAAGCTACTGGGGTTTGACGTTTACCACCCCCAGGCGAGATATGCGACATATCAGACGAACAGACCAGACTGTGCGGTAAGTGTTACTGATTGGATTCGCAGGAGTGTGAGCAGGCTTGCTCGTTGATCTTCTGATCACTCAATACCCGGGTGGCCGTTACGTTTAGCAGATCGCTTGCAGCTTGTGGGTGATTGATATGATCACTACCTACTGCCGGCGTATTGACGAGTCTTTAGAGTCCTACACAGAGGTTTCCTGGCTCAAGCGAAACGAAATAGGAGAGCATATGAGATATGTGCGGGACCAAGAATAATACCAGTATGTGATACTGTATTCTATTCTCGCGATTTGTATCATCAGTCGGTTATATGAGATATAGCCGGGTTACCGAATCAAGTGTTGATTCGGTATATTGATACACTAGATATTAGTCGGTTATATGCGATATGACCGGATCATTAAATCAAGTGTTTATTTAATGATTTAATGTATAATTATATATTTGATATATCACTTTACATTAACTAGTATTGGTTCACTTAAGATTGATTTTCTCACTTGATGTGCACAAGTTGTAGATGTGATATATATTTGTGCACTAGTTTGTATCATGATTGATGATACATGCAAATTTGGGTGTGTGTATGACTTACACCATATTTAAGATAATGGTTTGGGTTTTTATTTGTTTTGGTAAAACAAAATGGTGGTTTTCTTTGTCTTGGCTTGAAGCTTCATGAAGCTTTTAAGCATCTTTGACAAAGTCCACTCATTTTGTTTTGCATAAGATTTTCATTAACTTACCCATTACCTCAAACTATAGTTTAGTCTCTACAAAGGTAAACTCACACATGGTTGCATTATGATAGACTTTACTTGATTATTCTTTTTAGATAATTCATTTTATTCTTTCTTCTTCTTCTTCTTCAAGAAAAAGAAAAGCTTACTAGAAATTTTCAAGTGAAGAAATAGAGTGAGAAATCCAAATCCAAAGTGAACCCACTTCCTATTTTATCATCCTCTACTATTTGCCATTTAGTTCAGGGTGTTTTCTTCACAAAGTTCATGACCTAGTGAAGATGGAGCTTGAGTTTGAGTCTCCTCGACGTAGATCATCTTCGGCCTCGAAGTCAACGACCTAGCCCGCTCATTTCTCCGAGGAAACCATCACAAGAGTCCGGGATCTCGATGATTGCAGCGAAGGGACATCAACACAGAGCTTTAGAAGTGAAAGACCGGATCTACAAAAGTTGTAATCCCTTTCACTTAGTGTTAAAATGTTTAACTTGCTAGTTTTCGCATAATCTCTAGCATACAATCTTGGTTAGGGTTGTTCGGTATGGCTAATTTTTTTGAATCGGGCATGATAGATGCCTTGTAGAACCTTATTAGAGTGCCTAGGAACCCTACAAGATCTTACTGGAATTTTAATTCTGTTTGGCGCAAACGCATCTGCGCTTGACACGTGTCGCGCAGCGCAGAGCGCAGCGCAACTGCGCTGACACGTGTCGCGCAGCGCAGAGCGCAGCGCAACTGCGCTGACACGTGTCGCGCAGCGCAGAGCGCAGCGCAACTGCGCTGACACGTGTCGCGCAGCGCAGAGCGTAGCGCATCTGAAGCGTTGCTTCTTTTAATTTTATTTTTAAATAGAGTCTTGCTCTGATTGGGCGCGTTGCCTTGAGCACTGCGCCGACGTATCAGTTTTTGACACGTGGCGCATTGCGCGCAGCGCAAGGAATTTGAAGCGTTGCTTCAATTTTTGTATTTTTGAAATTCAATGAGAGCTTTGCTCTGATTGGGGGAAACAAATGCCCCCCCACCGTTGTGCTCACGTGGCGCACACGTAAGTGCAGCGGTGGCAAGATCCTAGCCATTGGATCAACTGATAAGTTGAAGGGGCGCAAGCGCCTATAAATAGGGTCCTCAGTAAATAGTTACCTATTTTCAAGAACTTGAGTTTTCAGAGCCTTGCTCTTGTTTTTAAGAACTTTAGAGCCTTGCTCTCGTTTCTTTTCAAGAACTTCAGAGTTCAAATTTTAAATCATCTTAGGTAAAATTTAACTTAAATTAAATTAAATTAATTTTAATTAACAGAGCCTTGCTCTCATAGATCTTTGATTTAAAGAAAACCCCTTTGGGGTTTCATCAACAGAGCCTTGCTCTCAAGAATCCATAGATCTACAGAGATCTTGTTTCATGCGTTTTAATCCATGAACAGAGCTTTGCTTATGGATCAAATGTAGATCTTTTTGATTTGAAAATGAAGAACTCCTAAAAGTTTTCATGGATCTTTAAGATCCCAAATTTTTTAATTCTTTCAAGAGTTAAATGTTTCTTTTGATGGATCTTTCCATCATTATTACAGAGCTAGACTCTTTTTAGGAAATTTTATTCCCTTGAGACCAGAGTTTGACAAATGTCACTCTGTGACAGAGCTTTGCTCTGAAAGAGGAGATTTTCTCCTTGTCTCTAGGGATTTCCCATTAATGAGAATATTCTTTTGGGGATCTCTTCATTAATTGACAGTCTTATCCAATGATGGGGCTGTCTTATTAACTGATGCACTGTCATCCAGATTTTGTGGGTCCCCCTTTGGTCCCCTACCCACTGCATTGCAATGTGGTATAAATTTTAAAACGCCAAGCGTTGGAATTACAGCACTGACGGCTAATTTTTGTCCCTCCACAGGAAACATGCCTGCTGACCTATCATTCCCGTTTGTTCGCTCGGAGGGAGGATTTCTTTAGGCACCAGTGGACCGAGAGGTGCTCACTCTCATCAAGGATCATGACCCCGAGCACAAGTACCTTCATCTGTGGGGTAGGTGGTATAACGAGATCATCCAGGGTCGCCGAAGCTTCGGTTCCGCTATGCCGTCTGAGCCCATATTTTCGATCCCCTATGCGGATGAACCCCCGGTGAAGTATGCCGTGGAGGTCAAAAATTGGAATTCGGATGACCTCCTCCAGCCTGCAATTGGTGCTATTCCCGTGCAGCCGCCGCTGGCAATAGACATTTTGGGGAGGCGAATCTGTCAGGGTGAAGCACGCCCTTGGGGACAGGGCTATAACATTGGATTGATCCTGCGACTACCCGCCAGATATTTGCAGTGGGCCCGGTACATCTTATCGGCGAAGAGGACTCATCTGATGAAGATTGGTTTGTATTCGGCAATCTACGTCTCGCTCTTTGAGTATCCCTCTCCTCCAACATGGTGGATTAAGGCCTTTATCGAACAATGGAATATCCCCACCCACACCTTCCTGATGATGGACAGGAAAGTCTCTATCTCCTTGGAAGAGTTCGCTGAAATCTCGGGTCTGCCGATGAGGGGGGAGCATTACGAGGAGCTGCTTCCTCCTGACGAATACGTCTTTGCTACCAAGCCGCTGGTGTTTGATCTGACGCCGGAGAACTCTATTTAGCACTAGTTTCCGGGCTTGGTGAAGGTGCTGGACATATATGAAGGGCTCTATTTGGAATCAGACGTCCGGGGAGTCAGTTTCGCAGATTTTATCGCCCGCTTCATTCGACCGGAGTTTCTATCGGAGCGGAGCGAGAAGTTCGCCCAGCTTGATGACCCTTTTGGCTTCGGCTTGGACCGTCGACCCACATCGGAGGATGATCAAAAGGACTTTTATCTCCCCGGCGCCGCCGTCATGCCCTTGTCAGAAATTGCCGTCCCGGGCATGGATGAGGAGACCTTTTTTGTAGGGTTCCTGGGATTGTGGCAGTGCAGCTTTGCGCTCCCCATGCACCCGCGCCACATGCGGTCGTCCGTTTTCTACCCAGCGCATCGGATGGTGGCTGTCCTGCAGTTGACAATAGGAATCGCCGGGTTGGCTCACCTATATAATGGACTTAGCATGGCGGCGGACGCTAATGAACCTGGGGTGCAGCCGGCTAATTTCCCGATGCACTACTTCACCTCATGGATAGAAATGCATATGCATGGGGTGTTCGGCGTCCATAAGATCCCTCCGTTTTTTGAGAAGTGTAGACTCCCAAGAGTCATGCGGCTGGTCGGCGCCTCGATCGTGGTTGCGCCTCCGCGGGAGGCTAGGGGGCTGCTCCTTCGTCCACACCTGGTCGGAGCGAAGGTTTCTTTTTTGGATAAAGTCATAACCATAGGCTCAGAAACCACCAAGTCGGTGGTGCCGCTGCGCGATGATTTTAAGGACGGGGCCTCCATATTGAAAGCCCGGGAGATCCTTCACCTCTACTCCATTCGGCCGGGCTACCTGGTATTCAGGCAGAATGAGACGGTGCTTTTCATGAGGTGTAACCCTCACTGGTTCGCCCAACAATCCGGCTATTACCAGGGGATCCCGCTGGAAGCCTTTTTGGAAGAGCCTGTGGCCAGCCGGGAGGGGATAAGGAGTGCGATGCACCATTTTATGCGGCTTAACACGGGCTCCTACTTCTTCATCAGCGAGCCAAGCTGCGTTCCTAAGGTCCTCAATGCATACGTGGCCTGGTACGCGCACGCAATGGGTTCGGTTATCCATATGGAGAAGCGCATGCTGGTTGACCGCAAGGGTGCGCCTCCCGGCGGCGATCGCAAGGCTCCCTTGAAGCCAAGGACTCCGGTTATTCCTCTGCTGAAAGAAGCCGAAGTTGGGCCACCGCGCGTGCTGAGCCCTCCGTGCGGATTGCCGCTCCGTGATACTGTGGATGCGCCACCAGCGCCCCGTGCTCCAGTGGAGACGGTAAATGTGGTTTCGCCGGAGTCCGGCGTGGGCGCGGATATCGGGACCCGCCGCCCTATGGTGCCTGCAAAGCGCAAGTCGATCTCGGGTGCACCCAGGGTTGGTGGGCAGAAGAGGAAGAAGAAGTCACTCCTCTCTCTCAATGCTATCCTCGGTTTAAAGCCTGAGGCCCCTCTTACCGAAGGTATAAGCGAGTACGGCAGCAATAAGGGCCTCTCGGTAGATCCAGCAGACACCGATCTGGCGGCCGCCATTGCGGCTTCTGAGCGATCAGCCAGACTCGAAGCATGGTTGGATAAACTCGCTCGAGCAGGTAATCATTAGCTGCACTCTTTGTCAGTTTATCGCATTCTTATCATTATCTTCGACTAATGCTTTCCCCCCTTTTTTAACAGGTGTCACTACTGAAGAAGCCATCGCTGCCTCTTTAAAAACCTTCTAGGAGGAGGAAAAGAAGCGCGCTTTAATGGGTGTTGGTACGTCTCGCCTTATTAAGTTTTTGTCCTCTTTTCTGATGGCCAACCTAACCTTCTTTCTTTGTCTCTTTGCAGGGGCTGCGCCAGCTGATGCAGGGACTCTCCCCGGGCCCGCTACTGAAGTCCTGGTCTCTTTGGGGCTGCCATAAGAGCCTCAACTCGACAGGTCGATGAGGGATGCCTTGACAGATTTGGAGGCATCTCTGTTCACGGACGATGAAGCCTCGATGAAAGAAGCTTCGAAGAGGTCCGTCCTGACGGCTCGGGAGGAGAGAAAGCGGTTAAGGCGCGAGGCGAAGGCACGCAGGGCTGCTTTGGCTGTGGGAGTGGGCCCGAGCACCGTCCCCTCGTGCAGATACTCCCTCGGAAGAGCCCCCGGTCGCTTTGTCTACCGCTCACAGACGGGCGGTGCGTGCAGCTCGTGGGGCTAATGATCAGTCCACCTCGGTAACGTGTCTTTCGAGATTTCGTTGTAAGAATTGTAAACCTGTCGGTTCTTATATATCTTGTCCTGCAGGGCCAAGTCCAACCGAAGGGGAGGCGGAAACCGTCGAACCTAAAGGGACAGAGGAGGAGGCACCGGCTGAACCCGAGCCGACGGTGGGCGACGTCGCCGGGGTTGCTGGACCTGAGCTGGGGGCTGAAGAAACTGCGCCAGAGAAGGTCGTCGATGCCGAGCCTGAGGTAGCGGCAAATGAGACGATTGCTATAACTGAGCCTGGGGCAGCGGCGGATGGAGCACCTGAGACTGGTGACCCCATGGTAACGGCGGACGAGAGAACGGCGACCGCCGAGCTTGAAGGAGTAGCGGGTGAGATGGGCATGACTCCCGGGGAAAAGCCAGCTGCTCTTTCTCAAGAGTCTGGCAATGCTCCAATTATTGCTTTCCCCGTCTACGGTCCTCCGCCGTCTCCTGGCCACGCGAGCACGACGACAGCCCCCGTAGAGTCCGATGATGAGGCCACGAGAGGTGGACTCATATCGATAGAGGAGGGAGATGCCTCCGTTTCGGCTGGCGGCTCATCAGGTAAATTTCTGGTTACCGTCCCCCCTTTTTATCTTGCAATCCTTTCTGACAAATTTATCTTTGTTTTTTAACGCAGGTGCGGCCAGTGCCGATGCTCTATTGCTCGAGGGAGCGGCATCAGCTACTGCTTTGGCGGCGGTCACCTCTCAGCCTTCCCTTGTACCATCACAGATGTTGGAAGGTATGGATTTGCAACCCATTAGTTTTATCTTTCAGCCACATAATTTATATACTAATGTCGTACTATTGCATCTGTTCAGGAGTGGTTTTTGATCATCTCTACCAGGTATTGCACCCGCACTTCTCCTTCCTATCTGAACTCGCTTCTTCCTCCAGTGGCGCTGGTAAGTATCGTTTCCAATTGATGCCTTTCTTTTTTCAATAATGGAATTATTTCTGACTATACCTTATTCTGATTGCAGTGCTACAAATCGAAGGAGGAGATGAGAGATCGGTCGCGCCACCGATCCTCCCGGCCTTTCCGCCTGCCCTAGCTGGTATAGTAAACTATTGCATCGATGACTTTTTCGTATTTCTTGAACCGTCATCTAATCGTATCTTGTTTTTTTTAGCTGTCGTTCCGATCCCGGCGCCCTTTGAGTCCCGCGTTATAATGCCGGCAGGCCCCTTCCTGAGACGTCCGTCTTCAAAGGGTGTCGTAATGAGCTTGGGCATGTTGAGCGGATACGTCGAAGAGCTTGACGCAGACGCTCCCCCATCTGCTGCGGATTTTGCTGCGGAGGTTAACCCGATGTTGGCGGCGCTTGTGAATTTTCACGATGGAGGCGTCGTCGAGCTTTGGGTTAATCATTGCAGGGAAATCGAGGTCCGCCTGCATCAATCGGAGTTTATGCGCCCTGCTTCCGAGACCTTAGCCGCAAGCAATCTAAGTGCAGCATGGATCGAGCAAAGCGCTTCTTACTTCCGTCACTTAGAACAAGAAGCGGCTTTAAGGCTGAGGGAATGCCAAGAGACCTCAAACGAGACGGCTCATCTGCGTGCTGAGGTTGGGGCGAACGCTGCCCAGGTGAAGGCTATCTTCGAGGGCCTTCTGGAACGTATCTCAAATGGGCCAAATCTGAAGCAGAAGCTCGATGCCGCCGAGCGTGATGCCCAAGGTCGCGAAGCAGCTCAGCAGGCAGTTGGGGAGCAGCTTTCATCCTTCTTGAAGCAGCAGGCTCAAGTGGAAGCAGAACTGGCGGTGGCGGCCGATCAGGAGAAGGCATGGAAGGAAGTGCGCGAACAACTGATAGGGCTATTTAAGACGCTTCCTTCCCAGTAGCTGCCCTTGTATCAATATACTTGTAAAAATTTTCTTTTTCGAACAAGATGTATACATTCTTTATTCTTTTGTACGATTCGCCATGTACTTGATTGAATTAATAAATAAAGATACACATTTTTTCTTTGCAATGTCTTGTATCATTTCTTTGCTTTCTCCCTTCTCTTATTATCAGCATGCTGTCTTGATAAACATGGTTGACAGATAATAGAGTAAGCATCTTGGTTTCTTCGAGAGATAGCGATGGCTTAGGCCGCAGGTTCAGATCTGCTGCCTAAGACTTTTCAACTCTATGAGCCGTGATGGTATCAGAGAGACTTTTCTCCCTACGGATCGAGAGGATCTCATAGGTGGATTTTCTCCTTAGGAATCGCGAGGATTCCTAAGTGTGTTTTCTCTTATAATTCGTAAGGATCTTATAAGAGAATTTTCCCTCTTACGAGTCGAGAGGACCCGAAAGCGGTTGTTCCCTTCTTGTCGAGATCTGACTTTGGAGAGTGAGGCCCATGGATAGTATGCAAGAGACCGTTTTAGACCGACTTGCACGGTCCCAGTGCTTAGGAAACAAGTTTTTTAATCCCTGCTGCCTAAGGCTTTATCTTGCAAGTCGAGACGAAACGGGAAGTCCTCGCGAAGACACTAATTTCCTCACGAGTCGAGACGAATCGAGCAGCTCCCATCAAGGACACTAATTTCCCTGAGTCGAAGTATTTTGCCGAGGACGCTGGTTTCCTCGATGTTGAAACGAATTGGAGTATTCCTGCGGAGACACTGGTTTCTCTGTGGGCCGACGCGAATCAAGAGGCTCTCATCAAGGACGCTAGTTTCCCTGAATTGAGGTATTTGCCAAGGACACTGATTTCCCTGGGGTTGAAACGAATCGATGTATTCCTGCGAAGATGCTAGTTTCCCTGCGGGTCGACGCGAATCAAGATGTTCTCGTCAAGGACACTGGTTTCCCCAAGTCAAAGTATTTTGCCGAGGACACTGGTTTCCTCGGGGTTGAAACGAATCGGAGTATTCCTGCAAAGACGCTAGTTTCTCTGCGGGCCATCGCGGATCAGGAAGCTCTCATCGAGGACGCTAGTTTCCCTGAATTGAGGTATTTTCCAAGGACACTGGTTTCCCTGGGGTTGAAACGAATCGATGTATTCCTGCAAAGACGCTAGTTTCTCTGCGGGTCGACGCGAATCAAGATGTTCTCGTCAAGGACACTGGTTTCACTGAGTCGAAGTGTTTTGCCGAGGACAGTGGTTTCCTCGAGGTTGAAACGAATCGGAGTATTCCTGCGGAGACACTGGTTTCTCTGCGGGCCGACGCGGATTAGGAGGCTCTCATCAAGGATGTTAGTTTCCCTGAATTGAGGTATTTGCCAAGGACACTGGTTTTCCTGGGGTTGAAACGAATCGATGTATTCCTGCAAAGACGCTAGTTTCTCTGCGGGTCGATGCGAATCAAGATGTTCTCGTCAAGGACACTGGTTTCCCTGAGTCGAAGTGTTTTGCCGAGGACACTGGTTTCCTCGAAGTTGAAACGAATCGGAGTATTCCTGCGGAGACACTGGTTTCTCTGCGGGCCGACGCGAATCAGGAGGCTTTCATCAAGGACGCTAGTTTCCCTGAATTGAGGTATTTGCCAAGGACACTGGTTTCCCTGGGGTTGAAACGAATCGATGTATTCCTGCAAAGACGCTAGTTTCTCTGCGGGTCGACGCGAATCAATATGTTCTCGTCAAGGACACTGGTTTCCCTGAGTCGAGGATGATGCCAAGGACGCTGATTTCCCTGGGGTTTGAAATGATCTCTGATGGTCTTTCAGGTTTTATATGAGTCACCGTCAAAACCGTGAAGCTAGGAATTTGATCTTCGCTTCGTTTACTGGCACTGCGTCTACTCTATCGAGACGAATGTCACGGTTGTCTCTAGGTTGTTGGTGAACAGTCGAGATTTGGCTTCGCTTTCTGGCGGAGCCTGTTGGGAAGGTATGGTGCCCTCTTTGTTTGTGCCCTTGGATTGTATACAGGGATCGATGTGATCTCACCTGTAGGGCAAAACTTTCATCATATTTTTTTATTATTGTTTTATTTCCGCGAAGCTCTATCATTTCAGCTTTTATATCGCGAAGGTCGCGACTGCCCAATGTTAGTGTATATGCCCTAGATACCATTACTGTATCATACTAGTTTGTATATTACTTGATGGAAGCTTGGGATATTCACAGTTGTATAGACAATCTTGCTCAAAATGGTAGTATGCTACTTGGTTTGTTTCTACTTCAATATGTGCATATGTTTCTTTTAGCATATCGCTTATACATATTAGTAGAGTCCTTAGGATATTTGCTTGATTACCAGCGTTGTGATGGCAGTCACACTTGTGGGGGCTGGGTAATCTATAAGCACATCCTTATACAGGTCCCTAGTCGTAGGACTATCGAGACAGGGCATCGATACTCCGGAGTAGACTAGCGTATACGCTTCTCATCCCAGCACGAGAGACGGTCTGTCCCACAGCCGTTAGTACGTCGTACTTGAGATAGTATGCGGGTGCTCGTTAGGTTACGAGTACACTGGACAAGACTCGTCGGGAACTGATGGTTGGTATTATACTTATCGTCAGTTATCAGTTCCCAGGTGACATGAGTACAGCTTAGTCCGCTGACTTGATACTGTCACTTCGCCTCGAGTGTGTTCCCACTATACTTAGATTACTACCCTACCACGGCTCAAAGGTGTTATGCAAACAGGTAGTAGTTGGGTGCAGTCTCGAAGCACTTGGAGGCAGTGACGGTTAGACATGATTCGTCTCTCCCGGTATTGGGGGTTGATATCGCGCTGTGTTTAAAGGAGCCATTATATATGTAGTCCCTAGCCAGGGCAAGCGAGATATACTGATAGGTTTCCAGTGTTATCTCAGGGTGTTTTAGGCTACACTCCGACACGACTTGTACCGCTATTAGAGGACTGACGTTTACCACCCCTCTAGGCCCGCCATGCGATATTCTCAGACGAACGGACCGGACTGTACGGAGATTGTCACATACAGGCTCAGTAGGAGTTCGGATGGGTTTACTTCATCGGCCTTCTTATCGACATCTACCTGGGGACTGTTACGTACAGCTAGTGCCGCTTGCGGTCTGTGGTTAAACCCACTGTCAGCATAGTGTCGAGTCTTTAGAGTCCCACACAGAGAGTTTCCCTGCACTGAGCGAAACGTGTAGAGACTGTATGGTTTTACGGCAGGGCCACGATCACTTACGTGCACTTGTGTGCGTATGCTGTTCGGGCAGGCAATAGTAGTGGGCTTTGGTTTAAGCCGGATCCTAGTATTGCGCGGATGGATTTGTTTTGTCTTCTGTGCATTCGCATTCTACGGAATGCGGATGCGGTTTTTTATGCACAGTTTTGAGGAGCGAAGAAGAAGGAGGTGCCTCATTAGGGTTTTGACAATTGATTCGGTCAAAACCATTTTGAGGCGGACTCATTAGGGTTTTGGCAGTTGGTTCGGTCAAAACCATAATGAGCCGGGGACATTATTTACTAATCTTTTTAGTGATTATTGTGTGATGGTTAATTGCTTTGACCATTTGACCATACTTGACTTTGTTGACCGTTTGACCAAAGTTGACTTGGACCTTCATGAGAGGTCTAGAGTTTTCTTTGGATTTCTTTTTATTTTTGGATTATGAAAATGGTCAATTCAATTAGTAGCCATCAACTTTATCATGAAAGGATTGGTAACGATGATGTTTATGTATTATTGCAACCATGGTTCATTTTCTTTACTTGATAATTTCATTTCTCTTTTTCTCCTTCTCTCTCTTGTGAGAAGAAAAGAAAAGAGCTCCATGGTTGCTAGTTCTTCTTCCTCCTCTTGAAAAAACCTTTGATCTCATGTGTTGAGAGAAAAAGGTTCCAAATAGACAAACACTTCCATCTACCTCTTCTACACATCCTAGGACATCAAGACTAGCGATCTTGTTGTCCTGGTTGCCTCGGCTCGAGGTGGAGCTCGGAGCACATCTCTCGAGTGGATCGTCTTCGACTCAAGAAGGCCGCAGAGGTGATCAAGATCCGGATCGATCCTCGGAGCTTGGATGGACGAGCAGGACAGCGGAGAGAAGACCCGAAGGACCGGTATCGTGAGGTATAATCTCTATGGCATAGTAGATAGCACCTCTTGTAGTTTGCTAGTTTGTAGTTTAGCAAAGATCCTTCTTTTAGTCCATGTTGCCTTTGCGCCAAAAATTGTTTTTCGCCGTTTCCGCCTCCCCGTAAGAACCGGGGTGAGCAACGTGGACTTACACCCAATCATTTCGGCTATTTTTCGCAGTGCCCAATCATTTCGGTTGTTTATTTTATTTTTACTCGCTGCTTTTTATTGCGAGTTGCCCAATCATTTCGGCTATTTTGTATGCATACGTTTTTACTTGCTGCTTTTTATTGCAAGTTGCCCTATCATTTCGGCTATTTCGTATGCATGTGCGGCCTACTGACTTTTCGCCGTAAACCTGAAATTAGACACCGATTTCGGCATCAGCACCGCTACAACTGAGATATTGCCAGGAGCGAATCATCATTTGCCTTTGTCGATGTCGAACAAAGGTTGTTTAGCGAACAGGGTTAAGGTCCTGTCGACTAAGGCTTTTGACTTCATTAGCTGTAAGGGTCTTACAAAGGTATTTCTCCCTACAAGTCGTGAGGATCTTGTAGGTGTGTTTTCTCCCTAGGAATCGTGAGGATTCCTAAGTGTATGTTCCTCTGCAAGTCGTAAGGATCCTACAAGAGGGTTTTCTCCTTGTAAGTCGAGAGGACTTACAAGGGTTATTCACCATGCGAACATATCCCCAGTCACGGATGGGACTTGGTTAGGGAAATGTTTATTTGCGCCCGTGGATTGTATACAAGGGTCAGTAACCACTTGTAGGGCAATATCGAAGGTTGTGGGAGTTGCTTAAGAACGGGTTAAGATTTCTGTAACTTAAGACTTTCAAATCTTATGAGCCGTGAGGGTCCCATAAGAGAGTTCTCCTTACGAGTCGTGAGGATCTCGCAAGTGTATTTTCTCCTTAGGAATCGTGGGGATCCCTAAGTGTGTTGCTCCCTTGTGAGTCGTAAGGATCTCACGCGGGTGGTTTCTCCTTACAAGGTCGAGAGGACCCTGTAAGTGTCCTTTAACGAGGTTGCGCCCTTTCGGCTTTTCACAAACACTCGCCGGTAGCCCTGCTGTTTTTACTCACGGAGCCCTTTCGGGTTTTCATCCGTGCCCATTTTTCTTATAAACATACCGTTTTTTTATTCTTTTTATTCTTTTTTCTAACGAGGTCGCGCCCTTTCAGGTTTTCACGAACACTCGCCGGTAGCCCTGCTGTTTTTACTCACGGAGCCCTTTCGGGTATTCATCCGTTCCCATTTCGCTTATGGACATGCCGTCTTTATTATTATTTTATTTATTTATTTATTTATTTTATCTTGTCAGCCTGAGGATGCTGCGGTAGTAGTTTAAAGACATTTCGGTCGTCAGCTAGTTTCAGGACGTAGTGGTCCGTCATTAGTTTAAGGACGTTTCGGTCCATTGGACAGCTACTACTTATAGAGTTTTGGGCTTAGGAAGATAGAGAGCGGACATAGTCGTCGTCATCTATCATTGACCTAGGCCGTAACTCATTAGGCGTAGTATTTCTTCAGGAAGCGACCGTTTATGGGCCTGAAAGGTCTTTCACCGGGCATATCCATGAGTAGATAGGCTCCACCCTGGTAGACCTTGTCTATGATGTACGGGCCTTCATAGTTCGGCTCGAATTTTCCCCGCTTGGCGCGATTGGGAATCATAGGTCTTTTGACCACTAGCACGAGTTCGCCTAGGCGGAATGTCCTCGGCCTGGTCAATCTTTCATATGAGCGCGTTATCTTTGCTTTATAAGCCTCCAGATTTTGTTGTGATATGAGCCGGGTTTCATCAAGGGAATCAAGCTCCTCAAGCCGAAGGTGAGCATTTTTTTCGTCCGTCAGCTCGTAGTGGACTGCTACTCGTAGAGAAGGTAATTCTATTTCGAGGGGGAGTACTGCTTCTGTACCGAAGACTAACGCGTACGGCGTTGTGTTCGTGGCCGTCTTGAACGTAGTTCGATACGCCCAGAGAGCTTCTTACAGTCTCTCGTGCCAGTCCTTCTTATTTCGGGACACCGTCTTCTTTACGATCTTCGTTAAGGTCTTGTTGAAAGCCTCAGCTAGGCCATTAGCTCGGGGATTATAAACCGAGGAATATCTCCAGTCTATGTTGTGTTGTTGCGCGAAGCGGCTGATCTTGTGGCTTTTGTAGGCTAGCCCGTTATCGGAGATGATCCGTCGCGGAGTTCCAAACCGATAAATGACGTGCGTCTTGAAGAAATGGAGGATATTCTCCGTCTTCACTTCCCTCAGCGGTACTGCTTCTGCCTATTTGGAGAAGTAGTCAGTCGTCACCAAGATGAATCGATGTCCCCTGGACGATACTAGTTCGATGGGGCCGATTACATCAGTCCCCCACATTTCGAACGGCCAGCTAGCCACCGTTGGATGGAGTGGATTTGGATGCTGATGGATAAAGTCCCCATGGATCAGGCATGAGTGGCATTGCTTCGCATACTCGAGGCAGTCTTAGATCATCGTGGGCCAATAATAACCCATCCGCTTGATTTTCAGCTTCATCTTCGGCCCGGTTTGGTGAGAACCGCAGAGTCCGTCGTGAACTTCTTGGACGACTCTTTTTGCTTCTTCAGGTCCCATGCATCTCAACCACAGAGAATCAAACGACCTCTTGTACAGAGTATCATTGACGAAGGTGAAAAACAGAGCTCGTTTCATAAGCTGATGTCTTGAGGATGCATCTTCAGGCGTTCGACTGGATTTGAAGTAGTCTACAAAGACTTCTCTCCAATCCTCAGCCTTTTCCTGGTCTTTTATTTGCATAGCCATTTGCTCAGTCGCTCCCTTCTCTTCGGATGATTCCGGAGATATTTCCGCCGGGGAGAGCACCCGACGGCTTTGTACCACGATTCTGACGTCATCGAGGTTCTCATCAGCCAGTTCCTTAGCGAGCTTGGGTAACGCGTCCGCCTTGCTATTCTCTGCATGCGGTATGTTTTCCAAGGTGTAGGAAGGAATTTGGGTCAACAGTTGTTGCACCTTTTCGCCGTACTTCACCAGTTTGGCTTGCACGTCTGGTAGTCGCCGTTCACTTGACTAACGACCAGTTGAGAATCTCTATATATGAGGAGGTTTTCAATTCCCATGTCGATGGCGATCTCGAGGCCTGCTATTAAAGCTTCGTATTCGGCTTCATTGTTTGTCCTCGGCTCTGTTAAGGAGAAAGCAAAGCGCATTATCCCTCCTTGTGGAGTTACGAAGATGAGGCCCACCCCCGATTTGATTATAGGGATACTTTGTTTGCGCTTCTTCATGGAAGATGCTCCGTCGAAATAGAGTTCCCATCGGGTATCACTACCGTCGATCGCATCAAACGCATGTTCGTCTGGCAGCTCGCAATTCAAAGGAGAATTGGCAGGTATCGGGTGCTCAGCGAGGAAGTCGGTGATGGCCTGGCCTTTTACTGCCTTGAGAAGCTGGTAGGTTATTGAAAACTCCATTAAGAGCAAGGCCCATTTAGCGAGTCTCCCTGTCAATATGGCCTTTGACATTAAATATTTAAGGGGGTCCACCTTCGAAATGAGACGGACTTCATGCACCAACGCGTAGTGCCTGAGCTTTGTTATCGCGAAGATCAACGCTAGGCAGTGTTTTTCGGTGGGGGAGTAGTTGCTTTCTGCCCCTAGGAGAACTCGACTTAAGTAATAAAGAGCACTTTCTTTCCCTTGGTCGTTCTCTTGTGCCCATAATGCGCCTAAGGAACCTTCGAGGGCGGTTGTATAAATAATAAGAGGCTTTCCCTTGACCGGAGCGACCAGCACTGGCGGGTTCTGCAGATACTGCTTGATTTCGTCTAGCGCGCTTTGGCATTTGTGATCCCAGACGAACGGGGTTCCCTTCTTCATCAGGTGACTATAAGGACGGCACTTGCCTGAAAGGTTGGCTATAAATCGCCGGATGTACGCGAGCTTCCCTTGGAGAGACCGCAATTGCTTGAGAGTCCTTGGCGGAGGCATTTTCATGATCGCCTTGATCTTTGACGGATCTATCTCGATACCTCGGTGTCGGACGATGAATCCCAGGAATTTGCCCGAGGAAATTCCGAATGCGCACTTGAGAGGGTTCATCTTCAAGTTGTATTGTTGAAGACGTTGAAATACGGTCTTCAGATGCTCTAAATGCTCCTCATATGATTTGCTTTTAACCACGAGGTCGTCGATATAGCATTCGACGATTTCATGTATAAGGTCATCGAAGATCTTCGTTATGGCCCTCTGATAGGTGGCACCGGTGTTCTTTAGACTGAAGGGCATCACTTTGTAGCAAAATATACCCAGCGGGGTCCGGAAAGCGGTGTGCTTCTGGTCTTCAGGGTGCATCTTTATCTGATTATATCCTGATGAGCCGTCCATGAAAGAGAAAACCTCGTGAGTGGACGTGTTATCTATCATCAGCTCGGTGACCGGTACTGGGAAATCGTCCTTCGGGCAGGCTTTATTGAGATCCCGGAAGTCCACGCATATGCGCACTGTCCCATTTTTCTTCATCACCTGGGACGATGTTAGCGATCCATTCAGGATATTGAACCTCCTGGATAAAGCCAGAGTCGATTAGCTTCTTGACCTCGGCATTGATACTCATCTCAAGCTTGAGCCGCATTCTTCTTGGCGCCTGTTTGACTGGCTTGACGTCCGGAGATATCGCCAATCTGTGCACAGCAATTTCTGGATCTAGTCCCGGCATTTCGGAATAGTTCCATGCGAAGCAATCTCTATGCTGTACAAGCACGTCTTTTAAAGCAACCACCCTTTCTTCAGATAGCATCTCGCTGACGAATGTCGGTCGCGGGTCGTTCACCATCCCCAGCTCAATTTTCTTGAGATTATCTGCAGTAGTATGTATTCCATCCTCCAGCTCTTTCGGTGCTGGTGGAAATTCTGAGATCACCTCATCGTTGCTGTTTTTGAAGTACCAGGGAAGGTCATCCATATTCTCGGGCTCTTCTTTTGATATTTTTATCATGTGACAGGTACGAGCTCGCTTCGAAGACCGATGCGGGTCTGGTTCTGCTTTCGTGGCTTTGGGTTCGTGCTTCCGTGGCGGGGTTACCCTCCAACCGTCAGATAGAGCGAACTTGCCGAGCTGATACTGATCTTCAACCAAGTTCTTGAAGGTGAAGCAGTCTTCGAGAGGGTTCCCTATTACTCGGTGATAACAGCATTAGTTTGGGTGTGAGACTTCACCTGCTTCTTCGGGGTGTTTAGACTCCGGCAGTGTAAGCATCTGGTATTTTATAGCTCGGTCTAGTATCTTCTTCGTCTTGTCCCGAGGAAAAGAGTATGCTCGACTCATCTTCTTTACAAGGGACAGATCTAGACCGCTCGATCCCCGCTTGCATGGCTTTTTAGTCCCGCTTTGTTGCTGTCGAGCGCCTTTTTCGCTTTTCGACCTGTTTCTGCCTCGGCGTCGAGCCTTTTTTATAACAGGTTGACAAGGAGCGGCACTTTCATCTTTCACGGCCTGTTGGAGGAGGCGTTGCATTTTGGCTTTCTCATAGATGGCAATTTCGCGGTTTTGGTCGTCTCGGACTTTTTGACCAGCTTCCCTTATAAGCCTGTTCATTTGTTCTTCGAACGACGGACTGGGCACTTTTGCATCAGGAACTTTTACTGGTTCAGGATTAGCGTCCTCCCATTGAGCATTCGCTTCTTCATTGAAGTCATGCACGACGTAGCAATCATGGAGTAGCTCTCGTTTCTTGGACCGAATGTAACCAAGCCCGATTGTTTCCATTCTCCCATTAGGCACCTTATGCTGAGTCCCGGGAACGTTCCAGACCCTGTCATAGAATTTGGCTTTTCGAGCGGTCTGTTTGAAGGATATCCCCTGGCGCTTCAGCAACCTCTTCAAGCCTTCTGTATAATATCTGGGCAGACGGATGGGCTGAAGCTTGTCAAGCGTAGGATCCATACCGTGCCAGATTTCTTTCTCCACTTTGGTTTCTTCAGAACGGTAGAATAGAATTGCCGTTTCGCCTGGGAGGGACATAGAACGTCCGCAGCTCCTCTACACTGTAGGTATCGAGCGCATCCAGTTCTTTATGATGTTTAAGTGGAACCATGGCGACTTGTAGACTTTGCTCTTCGTCAGCGGACATTTGTATTGAAGGCCGAGCAGAGAATACAACATGGACCTCATCTTCTAAGTCACTACCAAAGATCAACGTAGGAGCGGATGGTCCCGGCTTATTGTATTAGGGTAGACCCGAATAAACTATCTCCTCTTCCTCCTCGGTATCACTCCCGAAGACAGGGATGGTGGCGTTAGCTTTGTTCTTCGGCTTGTGACACCTCTCCGTGTCTTCGAAATCTGGTAAGAAGTATTTGGTATCTTCATATTTGCGGACTTCGTTCATAGAGAACGGGTTCAGTTCTCCCGTCACGGTATACTCGAGACCATCCTTAAAATATTTCATACACTGATGCTGTGTAGAAGGAATGATATTATACTCGAGTAACCATGGTCGGCCGAGCAGAGCATTGTAGCATGTCTTGGCGTCTATGACGTGAAATTTAATATCTGTGACGAGCAGCCCAAAGCGTAGCGTCAGTATCACAGATCCAAGAGTTCGTGATGATTGAGAATCGAATCCGAAGATGGTGATCTTATCCCGAGCAAGGTGCTGGACGCTCATGCAGATTTCCTTTAACACCCGCACGTTAAGGAGATTAACAGAGGATCCATTGTCAACCAAGATTTTCCTATCTTTATATCATGGCAATACCCTGAGACATAGAGGGGGCGATTGTGTTCGCACGTCCCTAGGAGAAGATCTTCATCACTGAAAGTGATATCGGCCGTGTGCACTTCTTTCAATTCATCCTTCATCTTTTCTTCGGCGAGAAAAGCTTGGAATTGCTCCGGCTCCTGTAGTGCCTTGATTAATGACTCCCTTGCCTCTTTTAATAGTAAAAGGGCATCAAGAATGCTGAGCTGCGAGGGTAGCTTCCTCAGATGCGCTAGAACGTTATAATCCACCTTATTTTTCTTCGGCGGGTCCTTGGCGGCTGGCTATTCCATGACTTGGTCATTTAGGGCGATATCCTCAGAGACCTTTTCTTTCCCTTTATCTTTCTTGTTTGAGGGTCCGAGATTCTTTTCGGGTAGCGTCCGATTACGCAGCCGGATATTTTCGCAGACCTTCGGCTCTTCTTCTTTCCCCGAGGTGGACTCTTTAAAGAGGGGGCTAAGAGCCAGCTCCTTGTCAGAATCGCTCCCGAATGTGAGCACTTGCGATCCCCCGGCGTTAACCATGCGACAATTGCCAGCAGTTCTGTTAAGCCCCTCGGTCGTATTTTTCCGCTTCCGACAAGTTTTGCGCTTCTCCCGTTTGAAATGTTGCTGGTGAGCAACATATCCCTGCCACCATTTATTGAAAGCTTTGCACTCTACGGTGGGGTGCGAAATCTTCCGATGATACAAGCAGTAGGAGGGGTGCATTTCCGCTTTGCCGGCAATGTTTCCTTCAAAGGGTGGCAGCTTCATCCCCATCGACATGGCTTTAGCAAACCTCTTCCTCGTCTTGAATTTGATTTTGTCCGCAATAGATGTACTTTGATTTGATGGGAGTGTCTCGACCTTTTCGTCTAATCGCCGGCGCTTGGCCTTTTCAAATAAGAGCGTCTCGCGTTCACGATCAGCCTTACTTTTCAACAGAGCTTCATTGAGGAATGCATCAATGGTTTCATCTGATGGCCCCAGAAGTTTCGGTTCAGGATCTGCCCCCAGCTTCTCAGTATAAGGAGTTTTCTCATCGTCCGTAAACGAGTGAGAGATCGCATGGCAGCTCGCCACGTATTCCTCGGATTCATCCGACGAGCTCTCTCCCTCATCTTCCTCTTGAAAGACGTGGTTGAGGAACTCTTGGAGTGTGATGGGAGTCCGTGCTTTCTGGTTGTACTTGTCCAGTGCGTTAATCTGCTTTTGTAAGTCCGTGCGCTTGTCGCGAGGCTTCACGGGCTTCTTGGATTTCTTCTTCTTCTTCTTTGAAGATTTTGACGGCTGGTTATGAGTGCTTGGGCCACCACCATCGATCTTTGGAGTTGGGCGCGGCTTCAACATCCCTTCAATGATCTGAGATTCCAACGGGTTCTTCTACCTGATTGCTGGGCATGTTTGAAGATCGTTCAGCATCTTCTTTGTTTTGGATGATAGCACAACCTCCCATGGAGCTTCTTCAACGAGAGAACACGTTGCCCCTGGCGTATTCACCCTTTTAGGGGTGTGAGGCTGCGGCGGATTCACCTTCCATCTGTCGGACAACGCGAAATTGCTCTGTTGGTACTGGTCTTCAATCCAATTTTTGAAGACGTAGCAATCCTCGATCGGATGACCCAGTACTCGATGATAGGGACTATAATTGGGATCATTAACGTCATTTGGCTGCGACGGACGTCTTGGATCCGGCAGATTTATGAGTCGGTTGCGCCATGCCAGCTCAAACAGTCTTCTCGTTTTATCTCGAGGAAACGAGTAAGGACGTCCTAGCCATTCCTCAAGGGGTACGCGCGGACGCATATTATTTTGACGGACCACCGGCTTCAAGTTGCTCGGCTGTTGTTGAGCATTGGTGACAACGATCACTTTTCCCTTCCCCTTTTTGTTTTGAGAGTCCGGCTTTGGAGGGGGCGGTCTATGGCCCATCTGGTCCATTTGAGCTAGCTTGTCGATCAGGGCCTGGAAGGTAGTCGGCTTGAAGAACATCATGAATTGGGATATGGTTGCCTGCGGATCGAGGGTTCCCACAAACATCCCTACTGCCGGCACTTCTTCAATGCGTTGCTCGCATTTGGACCATAAGTTCCGCCACCGTATCGCATACTGAACCCATGTTTCGCCTGGCTTCACCCTGGCATTAATCAATGCCGTTATCGGGATGCATTCGCTGGCGCTTGCGAAACGCTGGGAAAACATCAGTTCCATCTCCATGAATGTCTTGATAGAGTTGTTTGGGAGCTCGGAGTACCACTCGAATGCTGTATCCGATAAGCTACCAACGAACTGGCGAAGCAACAATTTATCATCACCGCCGGTGTTGCCGCAAAGCGCCTTGAACTGGGTAACATGCTGGTGGGGATTGCCCGTCCCCTTATAGACATGAAATTTTGGTATTGTATACCCCGGCGGGTACTTGATCTGATCGTACCAACTCGGATATGGTCGTCCCGTTTTTACGACCTGACCGGCTGCCTCAGTCGCCTGATGAACCCGTATCTGTTGGGTTATATATTCGTCCAAGTCAGCTTTGGAGATTGTCTCCTCCTTGGCTGTTGACAGAGCCGGTGGAGGATTTGACGTTTCTCCCTTATCGTCTTCAAGGACGATCGGAGGATCTTCAGCAGGAGGATCTTGTTGGATCATCATTCCCACCATGTCTTGGAACAGGAAGGCCATTCTCTTTATATTGGCTGCTTGTTCCCCAGTCTTTTTGTCCTTTTTCTCCAATATCCTGCGAAGGAATTCAGCGTCAGTTTCTTGCTCCTGGCGTTGATCCGAGGACGCTTCGGGGCTTTCTTTTGGCCCAGTGAGTGCGGTGATTGTTAGGATACGAGCGTGTTCAAGTTCTAGTTTAAAATACCGCAATCAAGACGGTTTCGCACGTAGCTAGCCGGTTGAGTACGGGTCGTCCGCAGGGAGATGGGAATCTTTTTCTATGTGTTTTTCGACGAGTTAAGTCCGGTTGTTCAGATTTTGTTTGTAGTTATCTAAGTGTTGAGTTGATATTTAAAGAGAGCTTGTTAGGGTTAGGATTAGGTTAGTTTGAGTTAGGAGTCTCCACATCTTTCGTTGCCCCACTTAATATCGGTGTTACGGTAATCGGCAACAACGGGGATTAGCACGACTAGGAAGGAACTTGCGAGTATAAGCTAGGCTTTCCAACGCATAGTCCTTCCTTTTGGTGCTTGTCCGTCCGTTCTTGGCTCTTATCCATAACCTCCGGGTAATTCAACCACAACCGGTCTCACTACGGAATCACCGCTATCATGTAGGATAGGGTGCCGTAAGGAGCGGATTGTGGTTGGGTTAACGGGAGTTGATTTAAGTTGTTGGGCAAGGAAAGAGTGAGAGAGATTTCCTTCTCTCAAACTTCCCTTATCCTACCCTAACAAGTATAGAACTACTCACACTTCATAATACGGAAAAATAAAACAACACAAAAGAGGAAGATAGAAAGAAAGAGAAGAATACGACTAACTGTTTGCGACCTCACCTTGGCGAGGATAAAGCGTAAGTATCATTGTCGTATGAAAGGATAAAGAAAAAGAGAGAAGAAACAAACAACAAGGAAATAACAACAACTACTTAACAATTAAAATTACAACAATTATAACAAGTAAAGAAAGAGACAAGCATGATAATAAAAATGGTCTTCTTTATTCATCACTCTTCACTCAAAAGCTCACTTACAAGTTTAATGGAGAAGAGGTGAGAAGAGGAAGAAGAACATGCACTAAAACCTAGCAAAGAAAAATACAAGATTATGGACCCTTTCCTTCACAGAATTCTGGGGTATTTATAGGCTGTAAAATGAGAAACTAGGGCAAAAATACTGGCCCATATAAAATTACAAAACACCCCCTGAAAACCCTAATTTTCTGGCGCCAGAACGGCCGCGGAAGCGCGGCCAATACCCCCCTTTTGCCGCCCTTCCGCGGCCGTATAGAGGAATTGGGTCTAGGGTTTTTTTGTGTGACCCTGGTTTGCTGTGAGCTTCAATCTGATATATGTGTTTTCCCATAATTTCTTCACGAATTTTCCAGAATTTCTGTTGAGGGAAAGGTGGACTTTTTGTCAAGATTTTGTCATGATTGCCTCGAGCTCCGCGTAGATCTCTTGGATCTTGTGCCACCATTGAGCCTTGTGCATAGATTTGACATTTTGTCTTCCTACTGGTATCTGGTAACAACGGATGAGGGACGGAGACCGTGTTTTATCTGTGGTCGGCAAGAACCCGGATTTTTTCGTCTTTTCCATGAATTTCTCCGTTTGAGAACCGGGAACCTGTATCCTGCAATTGACTAGCAAACACGGCTCAAGAGTATCTACCGACATGCAATGTGATAAAAATTGGGCGGTATGAAAATGCAAAAATCTGATATGAACAAATACCCCCAAACTTATCATTTGCTCGTCCCGAGCAAAGTCCATTTATTCACAAAAAATTTCCTACCCTCACTTTCGCAGGGAACGCGATTGCACTGAGCATGTGCAACAAGCCGTTAAACCTCTAGGTGTCCCTAGTAGGAGGAGTGTTGTCTCCTGAGGGTTTTCAGCGGATACTACCCACAAAATCCGGTCAAGTTGGTTTGTAAAAATGACTAAGTTTCAAACCCTAAAGTTTTGTTTTAGAAAATAACAATTCTATAATCCTTAGTCTAGACTATCGAACCTTTATTTTTCACACCTCACATCTTATTTAACTACAGATTTTATATGTCTTTACGTGCAGTGCGGATAGTGTCGTTAAGTTCCAGAAGGATCGATTAGAGTCATCATGTCGCACAATAAAGCCCAGATAACAATTTTAAAAGGATCACATAAGTTTTATAATGAGTTAAGCATTTTTCAAGTTTCGTTTTGCAGTAAGGTTTCAACTTTAGAATTTCTATCTTCCTTAACAGGAAACTAAGTCGTATTTTTCACTCCACCTTTTTCTTGTTTTCATTTCATACACACCACTGTGAACGTGCAATAGTCTTTATCAAAGAGTAAAACCTTCATATCTCCGTTAAAATTTTTTTTAAAAGCCTGTCTTTTATCAAGATTATTCTCACACAAAGAACCGTTAGGAATTTTAACTCGGAGAGAACACTTGCTTGACTTTGTTTTAAACTGGACTTTCTAGGCTTCTTAGCGAGCTTTGGGCCAATGCACCCAAACCAGTTGGTTTTAGGGCATTAGGTGTAGAAACACCCCAGCGGACTTAATTACTCAAGTTACCTAGGTCCAAAAACAAAAGACAGTTTGGCGTGAAAATCAGATGATTTAATACGAACGGAGATATAACCGGCAGTTCAAATATTTTTTTGGATAAAAGACGTGTCTAGTGGGTTTGGTGTGTAATCATTCCAATCAAGTTTTAGATGGGTTATTTTTCAGACTTAGCTCCTATTACGGCATCAATAACATTCCTTCATATTCGATTTACTTCATAAACTATTCTTGTCATTACTTATTTCAGAACAAACCTATTTGATTCTCAGAAAATCATTTATCTGTTTAAAAGTTTGAACATGAAAGACTTGTCATCTAATTCCCAAAACTCACGACACGTGTAGTGTAATGTAAAGACGTATATCAGCTATAGTTAACTTCAAAGGAGAGTTATCTTTCAGGTTTTCAAAATCCAAACATAAGATCTAGTTATTCCTATTTTATCAAACAAAAACCGTCGAATGTTGAATCAGAGTTCTTCCACAAGCTAACTTGACAAAAAAGTTTTTATATTTTTGGAAAATTTTCAAATTTTTATGGATTTTATGGATTTTAATATGCAGATGCAAAATATACATATGAATGCGAAGGTAAGAAATGCGTACCGAGCGTACCCCCAAACTTAAACTGGACAGTGTCCTCACTGTCATTGCATGAAGAGAGTAGTTTGAAGGTTACGAAATTGTTGGTTAGCGATACACAATTTTTATTTGTTTTTGTTTTGAAAGAAAAGAAAAAGAATATACACAAATATAAACAAAATGGTTTGTACATACCCCCAAACTTATTTGGAACAGTGTCCACTGTTCTTGGCTGGATAACCGAAGTTTGGAGGTAGGCAGAGGAAGATCAAGCAAGGTAAACCGGCTCCTGTAAGAACAGGAGCTCCTCTGTTGGTTCGGCGCTAAGGTACGGTTTGCATCGGTGTCCGTTCACTTTGAAGAGTGAACCGTCCTTTGGATTTTCCAAATCCACAGCGCCCTGCGGATACACAGTCCGCACAAAATACGGCCCTTTCCAGCGAGATCGGAGCTTTCCAGGATGGAAGTGAAGTCGGGTGTCGTAAAGAAGTACCTGCTGACCAGGTACGAAGATTTTGCGCACAAGGTGTTTATCATGAAACACCTTCGTTCGATTCTTAACGACAACCGCGTTGTCGTAAGCCTCATCCCTAAGCTCGCTCAGTTCGTTCAGCTGCAGCTTCCGATGGCTGCCCGCGTCCTCCAGAGACAGATTCAGCTCCTTTATCGCCCAAAACGCGCGATGCTCGATTTCGACAGGAAGGTGGCAGGCTTTTCCGTACACAAGCCGATAGGGAGACATGCCAAGGTCGGTCTTATAAGCGGTTCTAAATGCCCAAAGGGCATCAGTGAGTTTCAAAGACCAATCCTTACGGTTCTTGGAAACCGTATTCTCCAGTATCTGCTTGATTTGCCGATTTGAAACTTCGGCCTGCCCGCAGGTTTGGGGGTGGTAGGGCGTAGAAAGCTTATGATTAATGGAGTATTTCCGCATCAAGGCCTCGAAAGTCCTATTGCAGAAATGACTTCCATTGTCGCTAATGATCGCTCGGGGGTGCCCAAACCGTGAGAAAATGTTTTCTTTAAGGAACCTAACGACAACCTTGTTGTCGTTAGTTCGGCTGGGCACAGCCTCGACCCATTTAGAGACGTAATCAACAGCTAGAAGGATGTACAAGTTCCCAAAAGAGCTGGGAAACGGCCCCATGAAGTCTATCCCCCAAACATCGAAAATCTCCACAACCAAGATTGGTTGGAGCGGCATCTCATTCCTCCGGGATATCCGGCCCATGTGTTGGCACCGGGAGCAAGTCTTGCAATAATCGTGAGCGTCTTTGAAAAGTTGTGGCCAGTAGAAACCACATTGCAAGATCTTCTCAGCTGTCTTTCTGGGCCCAAAATGCCCGCCACATGCTTGGTCGTGGCAAAATGACAGCACACTCTTGAATTCCTCATCTGGGACACACCGACGAATAATCTGGTCGGGACAGTACTTGAACAAGTAGGGTTCGTCCCAGTAAAAGTGTTTTACTTGGGATAAGAAGCGAAGTCTGTCCTGACGTGACCATTCGGTCGGTAGCAATCCCGTGGCCAAATAGTTCACAATATCTGCGAACCAAGGTTCGCAAGATACTGTCAAGAGTTGTTCATCCGGGAAAACGTCGTTTATCGGAATTGGAAGCGAAGGCGAAGAAGGAAGTCGCGAGAGATGGTCGGCAACCACGTTTTCACATCCCCGTTTGTCCTTAATGACAAGGTCAAACTCTTGAAGCAAGAGGATCCAACGGATTAACCGAGATTTGGCATCTTTCTTCGCAAAAAGATGGCGCAGAGCTGAGTGGTCAGTGTAGACAATGACTGGAGAGCCGATGAGGTAGGGCCTGAACTTTTCTAAGGCAAATACAACAGCTAAGAATTCCTTCTCAGTTGTTGTATAGTTAAGTTGGGCGTCGTTCAGGGTTCGGCTCGCGTAATAGATTACGTGCGGCATCTTGTTGATGTGCTGTCCAAGGACAGCACCGATGGCAAAGTCGGATGCATCGCACATGATCTCGAATGGGTGCATCCAGTCAGGAGAAGAAAGAATGGGAGCAGAAGTGAGTGAGCGTTTTAGTGACTCGAATGCAGTCACACAGCTCGAGTTGAAGTCAAAAGGCGTGTCCTTGGCCAGCAAAAGCGTCAAGGGCCTAGCAATCTTGCTAAAGTCCTTGATAAACCGTCTATAGAAACCGGCATGGCCAAGGAAGGCTCGGATATCTCTGACGCATCGGGGAGGAGGCAGATTGGAAATGACCTCAATCTTTGCTTTGTCAACCTCTATGCCATTTTGCGAGATGATATGTCCTAAGACAATACCTTCGCGCACCATGAAGTGGCATTTCTCCCAGTTCAAAGTGAGATTCTTGTCCTTACATCTGGTAAGGACAGCGTCGAGATGTAGCAGACACTCGTCAAAAGAATCGCCAAAGATGGAGAAGTCGTCCATGAAGATCTCCAGAAATTTCTCCACCATGTCTGAGAAAATTCCCATCATACACCGCTGGAAGGTAGCGGGCGCATTGCATAACCCAAAGGGCATGCGTCGATATGCAAACGTGCCGAAAGGACAAGTGAAAGTGGTCTTGTCCTGGTCTTTTTCGGCGATGGGAATTTGATTATAACCAGAGTAGCCATCAAGAAAACAATAGTACTCATGTCCGGCCAATCGTTCCAGCATCTGGTCAATGAAAGGTAGCGGAAAGTGGTCTTTCCGCGTTGCAGCGTTGAGTTTTCTGTAATCAATGCAAACTCGCCACCCAGTTTGGGTGCGAGTAGGGATTAACTCATTCGCCTCGTTGGTTATGACCGTGATGCCCGACTTCTTGGGGACAACGTGAATGGGGCTAACCCACTGGCTATCAGAGATAGGGTAAATGATACCACTATCTAGACATTTGACGATCTCCTTCTTCACAGCCTCCTTCATGACTGGATTAAGACGTCTTTGTGGATCCCGGGCTGGTTTTGCATCATCCATCAGATGAATGTGATGCTCAACGATGAGGGGACTAATCCCCTTGATGTCCGCCATGGACCAGCCAAAAGCTTGCCTGTTGCCGTGCAAGACCGTGAGAAGGGCTTTCTCTTGCTCGGGAGCTAGAGAAGCCGAGATGATGACAGGGAGGGTCTCGTTCTCACCTAAGTAAGCATACTTAAGGTGAGACGGCAACGGCTTGAGTTCGAGCGTTGGAGGTGAAATGATGGAAGGCAAGACTGGTGCAAAGGTCTCGAACTCAAAGGACTCCAGCAAAGGTTCAAAACGAGTGTAGGCAACCGAGTCGGATGGTTCAGGTAACTCATCCGAAAAGTCGAAAGATTCAAACTCGGGTTGTGCGCGGCTAAGATCGTTCGTGAACGTGAAACACTCGTAGTCGTTATCGGGCGCAGAAACAGCAGCAGGTTCGAAGAGACACGCACTAGTGGCGTCAAGATTATCGTATTTAAACAAAAACTCCTCGAATTCACACTCTTCGGGGGTGATCTCCTGGATCGAGCAAACATCCAGTATATGAGCATTAGGTTCGGCGGGCTGATTCCCCAACCTAAAAATGTTGAGTTCAATTGTCATATTTCCAAAAGAGAGGTTCATTGAACCATTGCGACAATTGATCACAGCATTTGAGGTTGCGAGAAATGGGCGACCGAGTATCACCGGAATTTGATTCCGGGGGTTAGCTACAGGCTGTGTATCTAAGACAATGAAGTCGACGGGGAATATGAAGTCCCCGACTTTGATTAACACATCCTCTAGCTCACCCCTAGGATGGGTGATCGATCGGTCGGCCATCTGGAGAGTGCAGTGTGTGGGTTTCAGCTCTCCGACGCCTAATTGCTCGTATACTGAATACGGAAGCAAGTTAACACTGGCACCAAGATCTAATAGTGCGCGGTTGATGTTCTTATCCCCAATAGTAATTGAAATCGTAGGACAGCCAGGGTCCTTCCGTTTTTGTGGTAAAGATTGGGTAAGGGCATCACTCACAGCACTAGCCAAGAAAACTTTCTTGGGTACCTGAGACTTCCTCTTTTTCGTGCACAAGTCCTTTAAGATTTTCGCGTAAGAAGGGACTTGTTGGACAGCATCTAAAAGAGGAATGTTAATGTTAACTTGCTTGAATAATTCCAAAATCTTCTCCATTTGTGGATTTTGTTTGTTAGACCTCAACCGGTTTGGAAATGGAACATTTTGAAAATTGGTTGAGTCTAATGCTGGAGGAGGAGATTTTGGAGTTGGAACGGATCCCAGAATAGGTGTTTTCGTGGAGTGAGAAGCGGGTCCGTTTAGAGAAGAAGAGGAAGGAGAGCCTTGTGAAGAACGGAGAATAGGCTCGGAAGACGAAGAAGAAGAAGCAGGAGAAGAAGAAGAAGAAGAAGCGGCCGGGGTGTCATCGTTGATTTGCTTGCCAATGTTGTTTTGCAGCACCCTCCCTGATCTCAGTGTGGTCACGGCACTCACATTATGGTTTTGTTGTTCAAGAGCAACATGTGCATTATGTGGGTGGCCGGGATTTGGAAGTGGCTGGGACGGGAGCTTTCCCTTCTCTCGCTCGCTCAAGACCGCGTTCAGCTGTGCAATCTGGGCCTCGATGGTCTTGATGCTCTGCCCGTGTGCGGCGGTGTGTTGTACTAAAGATTGGATCGAAGACTGGATGTTGGCGGTGGATTGAGTCGATTGTTTAACAAACGCATCCAGACTTCGCTCGAGCGAGGAAACCTTATCGTTGTTCGACGGAACAAAGTTGTTTGGTGGAAAGGAATTGTTCGGTGCAAAGTTGTTCGTCTGGTTTTGGTAAGGCTGGGGTTGGAAGGGCTGCTGATACTGAGTTTGTTGTTGCGCTTGTTGTTGCGGTGGAGGGGCCCTTTGGAAATTGTTGCCCTGGAATTGATTCTGATTCTGATTCCAGGCGAAATTGGGGTGGTTCCTCCAACCGGGATTGAAGGTGGAAGAGTATGGATCATTCCTCGGTCTTTGCTGGAATGCATTAACCTGATCCTGTCCTTGCGAGGGTGGATTGTAAGGACACTCTTCAGTCAAGTGGGACGGATCGGAACAACAAGCGCAGATGGTACGAAGGGGGAGAACAGGGGCAGGAGTAGGAGAAGAAAATTTGCTCTCTATTGCTTCAAGCTTTTTTGTTATTGCAGCCATTTCAGCTCTCATCGCAATAGAGACATCAAGCTGGTGAATTCCTACCCTAGACTGACCGGTAGAAGTGGAGGTAGAAGAAGAAGAAGGAGTCGGTCTGGTGCTCTCCCACTGTAGCGTTTGCTCCGCAAGATCGTCAAAGAACTGCCACGCTTCCTCGTCAGATTTGGATAGGAAGTGGCCCTGACAGATGGTTTCCAGCAACTGCTTCGTTGCTGGGTTCAGTCCCTCGTATAAGGTTTGGCAGAGTTGCTATTTCTCTATACCGTGGTGAGGACACTGAACAAGAAGGTCTTTGTATCGGTCAAAGCACTTCCAAAAGGGTTCAGAAGGAAGCTGGGAGAATTGGTTGATCTCATTTCGAATTCTTGCGGTCTTATGATTTGGGTAGAATTTTTTCAGAAACGCTTTAACAAACCCGTCCCAGCTGGTGATTGAGTGGGAAGCGGTGCTATACAGCCATTTTTCTGCGAGATCGCATAAAGTGAACGGAATGACCCGTAGACGTATAGCATCGTCCGACAGCTGGGTTGTTTTCATCATGGCACAGACGTTTTGAAATTTGTTAATGAAGATATAGGCATCTTCAGATTCAAGCCCATGAAAACGTGGAAGCATGTTGATGAAATGGGGCTTAATTTCAAAGTTGTCCCCATTGGCCGGAGGAAGAGAAAGGCAGGTTGGAAGTGCAGAACGGGTAGGGTAGAAACGATCCTGGAGCGCAATTCGCTGCGGCGCTACAACAGGCGGAGGTGGTGGGAGATTGGTCTCCATAGGAGGTGGAGCCAATCCCGGGGTGGTCAACGAGATGTTCGGATTAAATCCCGACATCGCGGAAGAAGAGGTTGGTGAAGGTGAAGGTGAAGGTGAAGATGTATGAACAGAATTCCGGTCAACGTCGGAGTTGGCCGGCAAAGGAAGGGGTGAAAGAGGAGTGGACGGAGTATCGACTTCGGAGTCGATCGCGTAGTCGGTCGCGACTAACGTAACGCGGACTAGTCGGGCGCTAGTGTCCCGAGTCCAAGCGGACATACACTAAACGAGTTTAGTATAGTCAAAGCGGAGAAGGTGAGGGTAAGAAAACGTCAATGAAGAAAGGCGATGGGTGTTGGGTAAAAATGGATTTGGCGTCAAAAGGGCAAGTTTTTATAAAAGTTTTTGATTTTTTCTTTTTTATTTTGTTTTTAGAAAGAGATTTACAGAAGTATGTACGGAAATACGGCTTAAGCAATCACAAACAAGATATGCACAATCACACCTAGATCTAGGGTAACCTAGGTCTACTAGACCTGCTCCTGAACTTGATTGTCGAAGTTAAACAGTGTCGAGAAACAGGCTTAAAAATACACTGATCACGAGGCCAGGTAAGTGCAGAGATAAGGGGAGGTTGTCCAACGCTTTCGCGAAGTTCCTTAATTAAATAACCCTTTCTCTTTCGGCGGTTGCGCCTTTAACACTTTCCTAGACACCCCGTAAACAATATACGGTTAAGCAAGGTTCTAAACAAGGTTTATCTTCTCCTAATGAGCGCGAAGTCCTTAGGGCTGAAGTCTAGTATTTTTTTAATTACAATGGACAATACATATGCTTTAGTGATTTCCGGGGTCCTGGGAAGGGTGATGAAATCCCCACCCAATCTGGATTGGTTTCAAGCCCCTTAAGTCCGTATTAAAGAATGCAAAACAGTAACAATATCAACAGCAAACAATTTTTATTTGCGGCGCAAAGAATCCTGCACAAGAACAGTTTATTGGAAGGGGGAGAAGAATTTGCGCAAAGAAGGCTGCAGAAAACACAATTCAGTGGAGCTCAGAGGAGTGGAGAGAGGCAGAGGAGCTTACAGAGAGAATTTGGGACCCTTAAGACACTAAATGGCCGCGGAAGGGCGGCCAAACAGGTACTAAGGCCGCGGTTCCGCGGCTATATGGTGGGCTTGGGCTTTGGAATTTTGTGGAGATGCTGTTCTTTGTCCCCTCTGGTTGTCTGGATGTTTGGAATTTTTACTTGCTCACTGTTTTTGCTCCAGATTTGTACAGTAGACCGGATGCTTCGTTTTTGTCCGTCGCGGTGTAGCCGCGAAATGTGGGTCTATCTTCCCACGTCTTTGGCACTGTACTTGAACTCCGTATTTCCAACCTCTTAGGCGTCGATCTTGAGCTTCGTATTTCCTGCACACTTGCACAAAAACTAATCAAGAATAACAAGATGATTTTTACAAAGTATATATATTTTTTTTTTGGTTTTTGGTTGTTGTTATATTCACAAATTAACCCGAAATTTCACTTAGAAATAGACTACCGTCTCCCCGGCAACGGCGCCATTTGATTGTTAGGATACGAGCGTGTTCAAGTTCTAGTTTAAAATACCGCAATCAAGACGGTTTCGCACGTAGCTAGCCGGTTGAGTACGGGTCGTCCGCAGGGAGATGGGAATCTTTTTCTATGTGTTTTTCGACGAGTTAAGTCCGGTTGTTCAGATTTTGTTTGTAGTTATCTAAGTGTTGAGTTGATATTTAAAGAGAGCTTGTTAGGGTTAGGATTATGTTAGTTTGAGTTAGGAGTCTCCACATCTTTCGTTGCCCCACTTAATATCGGTGTTACGGTAATCGGCAACAACGGGGATTAGCACGACTAGGAAGGAACTTGCGAGTATAAGCTAGGCTTTCCAACGCATAGTCCTTCCTTTTGGTGCTTGTCTGTCCGTTCTTGGCTCTTATCCATAACCTCCGGGTAATTCAACCACAACCGGTCTCACTACGGAATCACCGCTATCATGTAGGATAGGGTGCCGTAAGGAGCGGATTGTGGTTGGGTTAACGGGAGTTGATTTAAGTTGTTGGGCAAGGAAAGAGTGAGAGAGATTTCCTTCTCTCAAACTTCCCTTATCCTACCCTAACAAGTATAGAACTACTCACACTTCATAATACGGAAAAATAAAACAACACAAAAGAGGAAGATAGAAAGAAAGAGAAGAATACGACTAACTGTTTGCGACCTCACCTTGGCGAGGATAAAGCGTAAGTATCATTGTCGTATGAAAGGATAAAGAAAAAGAGAGAAGAAACAAACAACAAGGAAATAACAACAACTACTTAACAATTAAAATTACAACAATTATAACAAGTAAAGAAAGAGACAAGCATGATAATAAAAATGGTCTTCTTTATTCATCACTCTTCACTCAAAAGCTCACTTACAAGTTTAATGGAGAAGAGGTGAGAAGAGGAAGAAGAACATGCACTAAAACCTAGCAAAGAAAAATACAAGATTATGGACCCTTTCCTTCACAGAATTCTGGGGTATTTATAGGCTGTAAAATGAGAAACTAGGGCAAAAATACTGGCCCATATAAAATTACAAAACACCCCCTGAAAACCCTAATTTTCTGGCGCCAGAACGGCCGCGGAAGCGCGGCCAATACCCCCCTTTTGCCGCCCTTCCGCGGCCGTATAGAGGAATTGGGTCTAGGGTTTTTTTGTGTGACCCTGGTTTGCTGTGAGCTTCAATCTGATATATGTGTTTTCCCATAATTTCTTCACGAATTTTCCAGAATTTCTGTTGAGGGAAATGTGGACTTTTTGTCAAGATTTTGTCATGATTGCCTCGAGCTCCGCGTAGATCTCTTGGATCTTGTGCCACCATTGAGCCTTGTGCATAGATTTGACATTTTATCTTCCTACTGGTATCTGGTAACAACGGATGAGGGACGGAGACCGTGTTTTATCTGTGGTCGGCAAGAACCCGGATGTTTTCGTCTTTTCCATGAATTTCTCCGTTTGAGAACCGGGAACCTGTAACCTGCAATTGACTAGCAAACACGGCTCAAGAGTATCTACCGACATGCAATGTGATAAAAATTGGGCGGTATGAAAATGCAAAAATCTGATATGAACATGCGGCCATCGCGTTCATCATTTCTTGGAGCTTCTGCTGTTGCTCCTGAGCTTTGGTCACTGACCGTGTAAGCGGTCTATGACTTGTAGATGCACGGCTGTCCTCTTTACCAGACGCCATGTAGACGGTATAGACTACAATGCCCCCGGACTTAGGGCGTTTGGGCTCGCCGCCTTTGGCATTTGCCGCAGGCGTAGGGACCTTCTCCGGCCTTCTTCTCTTGTGGGCCATCGAAGTTGAGGGGGCCGTTGCAGCGGGCACCCTGGCGGTTGTCGTCCTTTGCTGTTTGACAGGATGGTTTTTTTTTTCTTGAACCTTCGCCCTCTTCTGCCGGCGAGAGTGATCTTAGTCTATTACTGAGTCTTGAAACCTCCGCCAGACCTTATAAATTTTGGAGGACAGCCGTTGAGGGAGCTGCTCCAAGTTTGTTTCTGTAACCCTCTCCGCAGGTGGAGGAGATCTATTTAGCGTAACAGTCGGAGAGTTCTTGCGTACCCTCCTTAGTGGTTCAAAGATGTTCCCAGTTGGAGCAACAGCATTAACTTCCACCACTGGAGCGGGTGGAGTTAGCCCTGAGGGGGAGTTTCCCCCGGCCTTCCTTACTCGGCGCCAGTGGCGACGTCGAGCTTGACGAGCCATTGGGACTGGCTCGGCGATAGGGACAGCTTCATCTCGCCCTCTGTCCGAATGAGGCGCTGCTGGTGCCAGCCTCTTAAAGACTGATGTTGTCTTTTGAGTGGCGATGTTGAGTCTGTCAAAGACAGACTCTCGAGCAGGAGCAGGAGCCGGAATGGTCAGCCTTGAAAAGACCGACTCTTTAACAGGAGAAGCCGCCTTGACGACTTCAGGAGCAGAGGTGGCTGTCTTCTTCGGGACGGCCATTTCAGGGTTCATGGGCTTCTTGGTGGGCCCATCAGAGTTCTGGTTCAGCCTGGTAAAGACAGAGGCTGCCGGTTTTATATTGGACGACCCGTTGAAAGGGGCCGTTGTAGCAGTGAGCCGATCGAAGACCGACTTCTTGTGCGCTTCTGGTGCGGGCACTGGAATAGTGAAGCTTGCAGGCGGGAGCATGGTCCCGAAAAACAGACCGATGGTGGCCTGGGTCACTTGTTCCACCGGCATGGCAAGGATGGAGGCCGCTTGAGGCCCATAAACTACACCTCCAGGTGAGGTGGAGCATCGGTTGCACTTGCATTTCGAGCAGCTCGAGCAGTTGGAGGCCATTGATGCTTGATTTCTGCGCCAGGCAAAAGACCAAATCTTAGTAACTTGAAACCCAAAGGCAACCATTAACAAACCGCGATTCGTTCGTGAAGACGACACACGAAGTGTGGAGTGGAAAGAGGAAAAGGTCCCACCGGGCGTGCTAGAATCTGTTCCCCTCCGAATGACGCGGCAGAGACGCGATAAACGTCTTGCCTGAGATTCGGGGCAGATGCTATTTGGTTTTATCCGTCCACCTCTCCGAAGATGCCAAGTTGATTTATGGCACCGTGTATCAAAGGTTTAGACGGATGCAGCCGATGTAGCAGACTTCGTCAGATTCCCCCTCGTTCGAGGGGTTTTTGATTGTGGGGACGCTCTTCCCTGCAGGCGCAAGCCCCTGCAGTTAATTACGCTACCGCATCGCGGTAACAACTTTCTCCTTCTCCAGATATTCACTTCGTGTCGTGGGTGTTTGTTTTGTTTGTGGTTGCCCATGGATTGTATACGGAGACTAATTTATGTCGTCGTCCGTAGGACGTGGATTAGTCCAAATCCGTATTTTCTTAGATTTAAGTTTGGGGTTTTGGTTTAAGGATACGTTAGCCATATTTGAGGCTAAGATCAACTTAAACGTTTGTTAAGGATACGTTAGTCCAATTTGAGACTAAGATCAACTTAACGGGATCGTTTAGATCCGACAAAAGAGCATTTGGGGGTTCTATTGTTCTAGTTTAGGGACATAGTGGTCCATTGCCAGTTTAGGGACATGGTGGTCCACCATTCCCATTTTGGGGACGAATATTGGTTTAAGGACGCATAAGTCCATGAGTTTAAGGACCCCACAGTCCGTATTACCAATTTAGGGACATGGTGGTCCAACATTCCCATTTTGGGGACGAATGTTGGTTTAAGGACGCATAAGTCCATGAGTTTAAGGACCCCACAGTCCGTATTACCAGTTTAGGGACATGGTGGTCCAACATTCCCATTTTAGGGACGAATGTTGGTTTAAGGACGCATTAGCCCATGAGTTTAAGGACCCCACAGTCCGTATTACTAGTTTAGGGACATGGTGGTCCATTGCCAGTTTAGGGACATGGTGGTCCATGTTCCAGTTTTGGGAATGGATATTAGTTTAAGGACGCATAAGTCCATGGGTTTAAGGACCCCACAGTCCGTATTAATGTGTGGTTGTCGGGACACGTCACCTCTCTGACGTCATTGAAGGATTACAATGATAGGTGTCAGAGGAGTTCGGAGATGTACCCTTGAACCGGATGTAAATTGATTTAAGGGAGCAGCCGTGCTCAGTCAATTTAATTTGAGGACTTACGGCCATGATTGGGCTAAGTCCAGTTGAGAATATTCAACGTTTTTATTTTTGGCTTATTAGGCCTGTGCTAGGGATTTGCCCCTGTTTAATAATGCACTGCATTTTCTTTTGGCCTGCTATGCCTTTTGATTTGGGCTCTATCCTTTTTAAATGATGCACAACATCTGTTTTTGTTTGGGCTCTGCCCTTTTTAAAGTAATGCATTGCATTTTATTCGGCATGTTAGGCCTTTTTTTAATTGGGCTTGGCCCTTCTGTAAATAATGCAGTGCATTAATCAAACTGACAGTGGCCATGTGGCCTGTCAGGCGCTTTGCGCCAATTATTGAGCGCAAGCGCATGTGGAGGTGACACGTGTCACACTCGGGTGAGCGCAAGCGCAGTGCGGTGCGCCAGTGCGCTGCGCTGTTGCGCTGCTGACACGTGGCACGCTCTGATGAGTTGCGCCAATTTCAGAAAGCAATGCTCTATCTTAAAAGCGCATAGCGCAAGTGGTTTTTGGAGTTGACACGTGGCGCTCTCTGGTGGCTTGCGCCAACCCAAGAGCGCAACAGTGCAGATTTTCAAGTGCAAGGCACTGTTTTAATATCTTGATCCAATTTTGGATTCAAGAAAAGAATCTTTAAGATTCCAGAACCAATGGTTCATAAAAAAAAGGCAATGCCTTTGATATTATTTATTATTTTTTTTATTGAAGATCCTTGATCTTGTTCTTAGATCAATAATATATTCAGAAGAAATTCTTCTTTTTTATTCAAAGGTTTTACCTTCTGTTTTTTTCTTCTTGAGTTCTTCTCAAAATTCTTTTGAGTTATCTCTCTGTTTCTGTCTCTTTTTTCTCTCTCTGTGTTGTGTCTTGAAATTGGGGTCTAGGGGCCTTTATATAGTGCCCATTAATTTGTTAAAGAGATCATTCTCTGAGTGATTTGGGGATTTTCCCCATCGTTGGATTTTTGATCCAAGGGCTTCTGTTTTACAGAAGACAATCTTCTTATTTTAACAAGAACAGAAAGATCTTACTGGAATTTTAATTCTGTTTGGCGCAAACGCATCTGCGCTTGACACGTGTCGCGCAGCGCAGAGCGTAGCGCAACTGTACTGACACGTGTCACGCAGCGAAGAGCGCAGCGCATCTGAAGCGTTGCTTCTTTTAATTTTGTTTTTAAATAGAGCCTTGCTCTGATTGGGCGCGCTGCCTTGGGCACTGCGCTGACGTATCAGTTTTTGACACGTGGCGCGTTGCGCGCGCGCAAGGAATTTGAAGCGTTGCTTCAATTTTTGAATTTTTGAAATTCAAACAGAGCTTTGCTCTGATTGGGGGAAACAGCCATCCACCCGACTTCCCCCGTAGATATACATCTACTCACCTGGTCCTCGCTTGTCGAAATCGATATCGCCATCCTCCTCTTCATCGTCCAAAGTCCATGTGAGGGGTACCTACACGTAAACATATATAATATCGTAAACCGAAATCACGGACAAAACCAAAACGGCGCACGAAACGCGCATAGGTTAAAACCTATGACCCGCTCATGCAAAAGAACCAAATAACTCTCGACATCGGCGTACAAACGCCAATTGATCGAGATAAAACCAAAACGTACAAATCGTGGTTTCAAAACTCACTAATTATATATGAAATAAGGTTTAAATCATCAGAACTTTAGAATAATTCAAATCGATTTATTTCTGAAAACCTAGAAAGCATCAAATAACCATTTTATTTCGAAACTTGATATTTAAACAAATCTAGTGGCCACAATATTTACTAAATATCATAACTAGGTAATATAAACCATTTCTATAATTTAATCTCATCAATTTTCATTAAACCCAAAATTCTAGTTTGCAAAATTATCAACTTTAACAATTTCAAAGTAATAATGCACAAAACAACAACTAAACTAGGTTTTGCATGATCTAAGGTGTTAAACTACAAATTATAGTGTTAATAATGTGATGAAAACCTTATCTAAATTTTAATCTCACTTATTTATATTATTTCTAAAACCTAGTTTGCAAATAGCTTAACTAGAACAATTTAAATGTAACAAATTAGTAATTTGACAACTATATTTTATTTTGCATACTCTAAGATATTATACTACACTTTGTAACTATGATTACATGATAAAAACTCTAATTTGCAATTCAAAACCCTTTCTTGAAATTTTAATTTAGCAATTAGAACTATAATTAAACACCGAAATTTATTAAATTGAGGTAATTAAACATCAAGTAACAATTGGTTTAAGATTATACCTCCAAACCATGAGATAAAACATGTAACTTGATCTCCAAAATACTAACTTTGCTCCAAGATCCAAGCTAGATAGGCCAAAGAATAATGGGTAGGATTTAAATTAGGAATTTGTGGTGTTTTATTTTGGATTTTTCATGAATTTTTTGAAGAGTTTTTAAGAAGAATTGAAGTGGGAAAAATTTTGGGCATCAAGGAGGAGGGCTCGGCCAGTTTAGAAGAGGGAGAGAGAGAGGTGTGGGTGTGTGTGATTTTGTGTAGAAACTTCCCAAATAATTATCTCTTTTAAGTCTTTTCAATAATTTCTTTATTTAATAAATTTTCTTTTCTAAACAATCCTAGAAAAGTCTAGAACCATGGAAAATTTTGAGAAAGAATTTTGCATGTTACACACTTGATTCCAATATGTTATAGTTCACTTTTGTAAGATTAACCCACTCTCATTTGTAATTTACACTAATTTAATGTATATTTAAAGCTTATATTAATATTTAAATTTAATTAATTTAGGAAAAATATTTAATTAAACTAACAATTTATAAGTCACTAAATAAATACCAAATACTAGCAATTATATAGTTAAAATAGGTCTTTTTACATCTATGATGAAAAATAATTATAGTTTAGTTTTACGGAAAATACGGTTTATTTTACCGATTATCAGAAAATTCACCTAGAGGATTTATTTATTTATTTATTTATAAAACGTTAAAAGAGTCCTACACAGAGGTTTCACTGGCTCAGGCAAAACGAAGTAGGAGCACATATGTGATATGTGCGGGACCGAGATTAATACGAGTATATGATACCATATTCTATTCTTGCGATATAAGGTATCGATCGGTTATATATGATATAGCCGGGTTATCGAATCAAGTGTTGATTCAATAAGTCGATACAGTATCAGTCGGTTATATGAGATATAGCCGGTTTATCGAATCAAGTATTGTTTCGATAAGTTGATACAAACAATATTAGTCGGTCATATGAGATATAACCGGATGGTTAAATCAAGTGTTGATTTAATGATTTAATGTATAATTATATATTTGATATATTAATTTACATTAACTAATATTAGCTCAATTAAATGTTTCTTTTCTCACTTGTGTGTATAAGTATATATGTGATATATATTAATATATATTTTTTAGTGTCATGCTTGATGATACACACTACATGGGTGTATAAGACTTACACCATACTGGTGATAATTGTGAGGTTTAAATATTTGAAGTAAATCTAAATTTGTTGGAAATTAGTCACATGCATGAAACTTGTAGAAGCTTGTGGATGCATTGACTTAGTGCACTAATTTTGTTTTACTTAAGATATTTATTAACCTAACCATTATCAATTAGCCATGGTTATGTCTCTACATGAGTTAGTATATAATACAAACTCACCCGTGGTTGCCATTCACTCTCAAAACATTATCTTTCTTCATCTTCTTCTTCAAGCTCAAGAGCTCTTTAGTTTTTGTGCAAGTGAGAAATAATAGTGAGAAAAAGAATTCTAAAGTAAGCAAAATTCCTACTTCATCATCCTCTGCTAGATTAGCACTTTAGTATAGGGAGTTTGCTTCACTAATCCCATATTAGTAAAGAGGTAGCTTGGGTTAGTGACTCCTCGACGTAGATCATCTTCGGCCTCGAAGACTTCGTGCAAGCTCGTTGCTTTCTCCTTGTGGAACCATTCAAGAGTCCGGGATTTCAATGATCGCAGCGATGGAACCACTACAAGGAGCTATTGAAGTGAAGGACCGAACTACAAAGGTTGTAATCCCTACCCACTTAGATGCAAAGTAGTTTACACATTGTATCGTCTAAATGTTTAGTTAAGATTCTAGAGTTAGGATTGTTTTGTACGACAAAATTTTGAAAATGGTATGGACGATACCTCCCGAAACTTTACTGTCATGCCGAACATTCCTACACTATCCACCAGCTGGTCTATCCGAGGCAGGGGATAGTTGTCTTTCGGGCAGGCCTTTTTCAGGTCTGTGAAGTCGACGCACATGCGCCACTTCCCGCTCGCCTTCTTAACCATGACTACATTCGCCAGCCAGTCTGAGTAGTCGAGGTTTCGAATGAAGTTGGCTGCGAGCAATCTATCGACCTTGTTCTTGATAGCTTTTTGCTTGATCGGCGCGAAACTACACTTCTTTTGTCTGACAGGTCGGGCCTTAGGGTCAATCCGGGCTTGTGCGAGATTACTTTGGGGTCGATCCCGGGCATGTCAGCTGGCGTCCAGGCGAACACGTCCGAGTTTCCTCGGAGAAAGTGGATCATGTTTTCGTGCCATGTTCCTGTCAAATAGGATCCGATCTGGACGGTTCGTCCCTCATTCCCCTCGATGAGGGGAATTTCTGTTACCGCCTCCACCCAGGCTCCTCGGATTTCTTTCTATTCATTGCGGGTGTCGAAGGACCCTTGGAAAACATTTGCGTCTTCAAGGTCGTCGCTATATTCCCCGGAGGTTGATGTCGCGGTGAAGCAAATCATGGCAATTCGCTGGTTCCCGTAGACCCAGCCTATCCCTTCTTGATCTAATGGAAATTTGATCGCGAGGTGGTAGGTCAAGATCTTAGCTCGAAGGGCGTTTAATTTCGGACGTCTCAGGAGGATATTGTAGGACGAGGGGATTCTAGTGACGATGAATTCCACCGGTATGGTCCTTGTTAGTTATGTATATGCCCTAGAGGCCATTGTTGTACATATGATGTATATTATAATGGATGCTTGGATATATATAGAGAGGACTTTCTTGCTCGTCATGATAGTATGCTATTTGGTTTTCCTTTATCTTAACATGTTGACTTATATTAGTTTACTGTCTTACTCTCACATGTTGATAAAGCCCTTAGGATCTGTACTCAACTTCTGGGACTATGATAAGATCATACTAGTAGGGCCATGGTAGTCGATGAGTACATCCTATAACTGTTCCTAGTCGAAGGTATATCGAGACAGGGCATCGATACACCAAAGTAGACTAGCGTATACGCATCTTGACCCATATGATGGGCGATGGATGATCCCATATCCATCGGTGTTTTGACATCAAGGATGGTGTACGGGTGCTCAGTGGAGACTGGGTACACTGGACGGACTCGCCGAGAACTCCCAGATGGTGATATACCACACGTCAGATGGCAGTTCTCCGGTGACACTGCTGCAGGGTAGTCTGTAGACCCGAGATCGTCATAGAGTCTTGTGTGATTCCCACTGTGCTTTGATTTCCACCTTACCACGTCTAAGAGGGCGTGCAAAACGGTGGCTTTTGGGTGCAGTCCCGAATCACACGGAGGCAATGAGCGATAGGAGGGGATTCGTCTCTCCTGGTATAGGGAGTTGATGTTGTGCTGTGTTCGATTGGCTATAACTGGAAGTCCCTGGCCAGGGCTGATATAGAGATTTACTGGTAAATGTTACCAGTAGTTTCTCGACCCGTTATGAGCCTCATATCGACACGACTTATCGGTTACTGGGGTCTGACGTATACCACCCCTAGACTAGATATGCAACATATCAGACGAAGAGACCGGACTGTACGGGAGTGTTACTGATTGGATTCACAGGAGAATGTACAGGCTAGCTTGTTGATCTTCTGATCGCTCAATACCTGGGTGGCTGTTACGTTTAGCTGACCGCTTGCAGCTTATGGGTGTTTTATATGATCATCACCTGCTACCGGCTTATTGACGATTCTTTAGAGTCCTACACAGAGGTTTCTTGACTCAGGCAAAACGGAGTAGGGGCACATATGCGATATGAGATACCGTATTATATTCTCGCGATATTTAGATATAAGCCGAGTCATCGAATCAAGTGTTGATTCGATGAATCGGTACATGATATATTAGTCGGTTATATTCGATATGGCCGGATTGTCGGATCAAGTGTTGATTTGATAATTTAATGTATAATAATATATATGATATATTGCATTACATTATCTAATATTGGCTCGCTTTATTATTTCATTTTCTCACCGGGTAATACATTGATATATATGCGATATATGTTAATTGTATTATTTTCTTTTGTTACAAATATATAATATATATGTGATATATATTATTGTAACATGATATGATTACTAATGCAACATGTTTAGTGGAGATTAAACAAGGTTAGGGTTTGATTTGGGTTAGTTCATTCATGAACATTCTAGAAGCTTTTCTTTTGTCATGAGAAAGATATTATGGTTGATATTTTCTTATAACTCATTGTTTAACTCAACCCAAAGCTTAGCCCTAGTTAATTCTCTACATGAGTTATCCTTGTCATCCTTGACCATGGTTGCATTATTAATGATATATCATTTCATTATTCATCACAAAAGGATTATGCATTATTTTTCTTCTTCAACCTTGAGCTTTGAGAAAGCTTACTAGGTTTTCATTTTGTGATGTTTAAGAGTGAGAATTTGATATAAAAGGACGGCATAAATACTACTCCATCATCCTCATCTAATCTAGCCAATTAGATTAGGGTGTTCACCTCATTAGAGTGAGAGAGCTTGAGTTATAGAAACTTCGAGGTAGATCATCGGAGAAAAGGAAGACTACAAGCTAGTATGGATCGTTCGAGTTGTGGAGCCTCTCTTGAGTCCGGGAGATCGTGGATCGCGGCGAAGGGACTTCTACTCGGAGTTTATGAAGCGAAGGAGTGGACTACAAAGGTTGTAATCCCTCACACTTAGTTGTAAAGATGTTTACTTGAATGTTAAACCCTAATAATCTAGCAAAGATCCCGGCTTTGGGTTGTTCGGAACGTTTAAATTTTTATTCGGGCATAGTTGATGCCTTATGAACCCTTGTAAGAGTGCCTATGAACCCTACAGTCATCTTATGGCCCGCTTCCCCAACGTTGAGGAGGAGAGTTGTTGGGGTCAAAAATTACACCCCGGTTGACCAAGTCAAAGTCAAAGTCAACCCCAAGTAAATGGGCCTAAGCCCAGATCAAGTGGGCCCATGCCCAAATCGAGCCCCACGGACGGCCTCTCCCATGCCAAAATGAAATCATATAATAAATAATTTTGATGTAATTTTTTTATGCATGAATGTAAGAAAAATGGGCATAAAGCCAATTTTTTGTAAATCCCATGGCTCATGTGCAAAAGAAATGAGCATATGAGGCATGTGATGGGCAAAGTGCCATTTGTAAAGCCTATATGTAAATTTGTAAGTCTATATAAGGCAACTTTATAATGAAAAAAGAACAATTCATTCTCTAAAATTCCAAGGTTTGTGCCTCTTTCCCCTTCCTCAAGGTTCTAAAACCTTCTTCCTCTTTTTTGAATTAAATCAAGAGTTTAACTCTTCCTATTTCTAAAAATAAATAGTTTTTCACCATAAAACCCTTGAAGGGGAGCTCGGATCTGCCATCAAATCCCTAAAAGGGGAGATTTTAAGTCTCACCTCCCTTTTTCCCCCCAAGATCCAGCCAACGGAGAGCAAGAAGAAAGATACCCATCTCGAAAAATCCCATTCCAGGAGGATCCGAGGCTCAAAGGAAGATCCAAAGATTTCTAGGAGTTTAACTCTATTCAAGATCTATTGGAGTTTAACTCCATAAATCAACCCCCTTTTAGGAGTTTAACTTCAAATCTATACATAATCCATGTTAGGAGTTCAACTCCAAAACCCCCTTGGGAGTTCAACTCCTAACCTAGAGATTAAGCCCCTTTTCCCGCTGGTGTTTCCAGCGGTCGCGTACCGCGCACGTAACCCAGGGGCGTCCAGCGGTCGCGTGCAGGGCACGTGACCCACGGACGCTTAGCGCCCACGTTCGCCTCATGCGACTCGTGGGGGCTCAGCGCCCTGTGGTCGCGTGCGGCTCACGTGACCCGCTGGCGCCCAGCGGTCACGTGCTGCGCATGTGATTCGTTGGCGTCCCGCGGGCGCCCAGCGCTCACGTGCCTGGCACGTGTCTTTAAGACGCTCCTCACCCCTCATTTTTTGTGCACTCCAGACTAGAAACACGTCCTCCGTTTGGAAAATTTTTCTAGCGGGGTTTTGCCCCACTCCCCGTAAGGAGGCTGCTAGCCCCTTGACCCCCTACTCGCTATCCGGGTAGCGGAACCCCCGTAAAACTCTGCAGGGCCCCCGATATATCCAAAACCCTTTCAAAACATACGTACACTGCACATCGAGTTCACATGACCAGTTTGGCTCGTCAATCGGAGGTTCCCTCGCTCCAAATATGAGGGGTAATTAACGGCAGCTTAGTCCGCAGCTGCTGGAGATTCGGATCCCCACAATCAATAAACCCCCGTCTACCCTAGGCAGGGGGAATCTGTAATACGCCTAATAAGCGCGCGCGTATTCCCATCTCAATGGGGTGACGAAAAGCACTCTACAGATTCTGGCACGCCTAGTGGGACTGATCTCTCCTCCCATATTTCGGGTTAAACATTCATGCGAACTCAATCAACATATACATTGATTTCCTGTACTGAAATCATGCTTCTTTGTGCAGGTTAAAAATTTCCGATTGCAATCCTCATACGTAACAAAATGTCTCCAAGGACAATCTCAGCCCTCAGCACAACTCTAATCTCCTACACGATGAAGATGGCCGCCAGGAAGGTCCTCCCGGCCAGTCTCGGGCGACAATGGGAGGAGCCACCGCTACCATTTGGCTCTATTCTGTTCGTTCCAGCTAGCGCCATCCCAGCTTCTCAAGCTCAAGTAACAAACAAACCGCCTTCGAAAGGCTGGAGGCCAAATGTGGTGATCTCGAAGGCACCACTACCCAAACGCAAGTCGGTGTTTGAACGACTTTCCTTGGCCCCGGCTGGGGGCAAGGCCATCAACACTAACAAAGCAACAAGGTGTCTCGAGAAAGCTCCGACGGTGCCCCTGATAACTGCTCGATCGGGTGCCTTCTCTAAGCTCCCCGCCAATCGACCCACAATGGCTTCCTGGATAACGGATGCCCGCCAAGCCCTCAAAATCGAGAAGCTAAGACAGAAAAGGCTCAGATATAGAGCCAACAAAAGGGCTAGGGCTCATGCTAGGCTGAACTTTATGAGGTTCCAAGAACAGGGTTACCCCGCCAAAAATAAAGAGATGGTTGGATGTGTGGTCCACACTGTTTACATGGTGGGCACGCGCAGCAAGAGCAAGGACGGGGATACTACATCTCAAATCCAATCTGGCATGAATGTGGCTGACACTTTCCAAGACCAGCTTCCTCTGGAAGGTAATGAAAACCCTTCCAGTGAGGCTGATGAGCAGAAAGATCCTTCGGTTCATGAGGAGCGGGCTCCGAAAGCGAAGATGAACCAATCATCCATCCCAAGAACGCCGAGCAGCAACTTCTCCAAGAGCTCCGAAAACAGCTCAGAAGTAAAGACAAGGAGATGGTCAAACTTTGCTCCAAAATTGACGACTTGACGAATGCCGTGATACAGCTCATGGCCCAAGTTGCCTCCAAGCCACCCAATCAAGCGCAGGGTTCTGCTCATGAACTGGGAATCGGTGTCCCGAGACAGCCGACGCCTATTCCCTCAAATCCAAAGATGGGCAGACCGCATGAAAGTTAGTCGCATCCTATCTCGGGAAATATCTTACCTACCGATCATAGTAGCCCGCTAACTCAAGATCAAATTATGGATTTGGTTGCCAACAAAGTCAAAACATTGGTAGCTGAAACTAAAGCGCAAAAAGATGTTAGCAGTAGTGGAAGACCATATCCTGCTCAGTATGATCTGGTAGAATTTCCTATCGGCTATATCATCCCCAAATTCGGAAGATTTGATGGGATGAGAAATGCGAATTAGCACATCACCCATTCTAAAGCCTCATGCCGGAATACTGGGGGCAATGATGCGCTTCTCCTCCGCCAGTTCGTTAATAGCTTAACCGATGTCGCTTTCGACTGGTACGCGAGCATACCGGATGGCTCCGTTACCACTTTCATCCAAATGGAATCTCTGTTCCGACAAAGGTTCATGAGTGTCAGCGATAAGATCACCATTGCCGACCTCGTAAGGATGAAGCCAAAGAAAAACGAAAACAGCAAGGATTTTATAACCCGCTGGTGCAATCTCTCCGTCAAATGCGAACCGCCGATAGAGCAGGACCAATCTGTCAGTCTCCTCGTCGGAAATCTCAATAATTGGATGGCCCCATTTCTATGCACCGCGGGTCTCAAAACATTCCAAGAGCTGACCAGGAAAGTCCAGATGTTGGAGTGCTCAAAGCAAGAGTCCCCCTCTGATTCCCAAAATAACAATAGGTCCTGGAGAAACCGAAAGGACGATAATCGCAAAGGCGGAAATTCCGACGATGCTGGATCTTTTAACACTTCGGCTAACCGAAATAAGCGAGGGATGAGCGGGCCTAATGCCAACCAGCCTCGGAAGCCAGTATTTGGAGAGGGAGGAGAATCTCCACTGAAAGAGAACCTGGATAAGGTCTTTTCCTTTAGAAGGGATAAAGTCTATAAAATATTCAAAGACGCCCTGAGAAACGATCTACAATTGCCAGAATCAAAGAGATCGCAAGAAGCGAATATGACCGACGAACTCAAATATTGCCCCTAACACAGAGTGATAAGTCATGCCATTGAGGACTGTTTCCCCCAATCAGAGCAAAGCTCTGTTCAGAATTTGAAATTTAAACTGAGGCAGCGCCTCAAGTGCAAAGCACGAGAGCGCTCGCGCCAGCGCTAAGAGTCAAAGACTCTGAGGCAGCGCAACACGTCCAAAGAACGAGAGTGCTCGCACCAGGAGCGCCAGCACTAAGAGTCAAAGACTCTGAGGTAGCGCCTCACGTGCAAAGCACGAAAGCGCTAGCTCCAGGAGCGCCAGCGCTAAGAGTCAAAGACTCTGAGGCAGCGCCTCACGTGCAAAGCACGAGAGCGCCCGCGCTGAGAGTCAAAGACTCTGAGGTAGCGCATCACGTGCAAAGCACGAGAGCGCCAGCGCCAGGATCGCCAATGCTAAGAGTCAAAAACTCTGAGACAGCGCCTCACGTGCAAAGCACGAGAGCGCCAGCGCCAGGAGTGCTAGCACTAAGAGTCAAAGACTCTGAGGAAGCGCCTAACATGCAAATCACGGGAGCGCCAAACGCTAGAACTAAATGTTCTCCACCATTGGATCAAAGATCCAACTGAGATGCATAAATCATCAAATTACAGAATAAAATTCTGTTGAGAAAATACTTCTCAAATCTTTCCAAACAAGAAAGATTGTGCTCTGTAAATCAGAGCACCGTTGGATCAAAGATCCAATGGTGATTAAAAATCACCAAGATACAGAATAAGTTATGTATGGGAAAATATTTTCCCAATCTTGTTAAAAGGAAGAAGATCGTCTTCTGTAAAACAGAAGCTCTTGGATCAAAGATCCAACGGTGGGAAATATTCTCCAAATCAATCAGAAATCTCTCAATGAGAGATTTCCCTATCTGATTCAACAAATCAGCCTCCCCTATATAAAGGACCCAAGACTTCAAGTCTTAAAAAGAGGAACCCCCCATAAACTTCAAGTTCTCAGAAAAGAAAAAAGAAGAGCAAGCTCTAAGAAGAAGAAATTTTCTTCAAGGTAAATGATAATAAGGGAGATCATAACATCTCTTCGACATTTGAGAGTATAACTCTCGCATCATAAGAACTCAGTTCTTTTTCTAGATCACAGATCTATAAGACAAAGTCTTTCACAAAAACGGAAGAGATTATAGCATCTCTTCATAAAAAGAAGAACTTAGTTCTTAAATCCATGAAACAAAGTCTCTTATAAACGAGAATTTAATTCTCAGGGTACAGAACTGACCAAAACTGCCAAAAAAGCGTTTTAGCGCTCTAAGTCTAGCGCTCAGCGTCAAGCGCACCACGTGCTCCTCAGTGTGCGCTATTTCATAAGAAACGCTTCAGCGCTTCAAGTCCGGCGTTCAGCGCCAAGCGCACCACGTGCTCCCCAGGTGTGCGCTATTTCATAAGAAGCACCTTAGCGCTCCAGGTCTGGCGCTCAGCGCCAAGCGCACCACGTTCTCCCCACGTGTGCGCTATTTCACAAGAAGCGCCTTAGTGCTCTAGGTCTGGCGTTCAGCGCCAAGCGCACCACGTGCTCCTCACGTGTGCGCTGAGGGAACACAAAGTGTTCTTTAAATAAATCCTAGCGCCATAAAAAGTTTTCAACACTCAGTAAAAGACAAAAGAAAGAGAGGTGTCAGAACTTAAATTAATGCTCAGCATTATTGAACCAAAAGGGACTGAGCCCAAACAAATGTTCAACATTTTATTCAATCTGAGTAGACTGAGCCCAAGTTGGCCATAAGTCCTCAATTCAGATTAACTGAGCCTATGTGCACACAATCTCTTTAATTGGGCTTAGTCCCAAACCTTGGCTACAAATCTCTCAACCAACATCGATTCAAGGGTACATATCTGTAAGTCTACAGTAGCGTTCCGGCCGTCTGTCCGAGGCCAAAATGCGGAAACGAAAACTTTTTCTTAACTAGAAACTGGCGCTATCGTATGCTTAAAACCCGGATCGAACCATTAACCTACGACTAGTTACCTAGAGAAGGGATAGAAAGCTATACCGATCGATCCGTGTCCTTCGGTCTTTGGCCACCATCCCAAGCTCCTCGCGGCATCTCCGGTCTCGATCTCCTCGTCGGAAAGGGCACCACATCATCGATTCCTTTTACGGGCTCCCGCTTCATCCGAAGCAACTCGGGCACGAAGTATGCTAGCCGACGTGTCCAAGGTGATGTAGAGAATGTTTGTGATCACTTTGTATCTTGCATCCATTGATTTGGATGGAGGTTAGAGGTATTGCCATTGATGGAGATAATGAGCAAGAGGAAGAACAAGAAGAGGAGTCATTTTCTTTCCCTTTTGTTATGCTATCAAAAAATGAGAGTGTCATGAAAAATACAAGACCCAACTCTATACCATGGCTTCCCTTCTCTCTCTTCCTCTCATTTCAACTTACAAATCCATCACAAAAGGTGACATTTGCATAAGAAATGATACCATGAGTCATGTATGAAGTACATGTATCATTTAATGCACAAAATGATGGTTTAAGCTCATAATTTCCATTAGTAAACAATAAGACAAATGTTTACAACAATAAAAAGATACGGCAACATCTAAAGTAAACTCGTGATAGATCACAAGGATACCCCTCACCTGTATATACATACCTGCATCCGCATTTTGACTGAATGCGAATACGATGAGACTAAAGTAATCCAACAAATCTAATACTAGGATCCGGCTTAAACCAAAGCCCACTAGTATGATCCGTCCGATCATGATTCGTGCACTACCGCACGTATATGATCGAACCCTTCCATATATCATACGGCCTCCACAACGTTTCGCCCGAAACTTGAGAAACTGTCTGTGGGGGACTCTAAAGACTCGTCAATACTTTGGCTGTGGATTTAACCACTAGCACGTAGAGGTACTAGCCGTACGTAACGGGTTACCAGGTATTGACCAAAAGGGAGGTTGATGAGCAAACTCATCCTGATACCCTACTGAGCCTGTCAGTGAAAATATCCGTACAGTCCGGTCCGTTCGTCTATGAGCATTGCATGTCGGGCCTAGGGAGTTGGTAAAAGTCAGACCCCCAAAAGCGGTACAAGTCGTGTCGAAGTGTAGCCTAGAACACCCTGAGATACTACTGGAATACCTACCAGTAAATCTCCTGCCTTGGCCAAGGACTTCGTGTAATGGTTCTCCTAGACACAGCGCGACCTCGCCCCCAATACCGGGAGAGACGAACCCCTGCCGATCCGCTCACTGCCTCTATGTGGCTCGGAACTGTGCCCAACTAAAACCTGTTTGCACGACTCCTTTGAGCCATGGTAGGGTAGTAATCAAAGCACAGTGGAAACTCACACGAGACAAATGACGATCTCAGGTCGATGAACTAACCTATACATATGTCACCAGGGAACTGCTATCTGACGTCAGGTATAATACCAACTAGCATGTTCCCGGCGAGTCATGTTCGGTGTACTCATAACCCAATGAGCACCTGTATACATCTTAGGTGAACCAACTGACACCAATAGCTTGTGAGACCGGCCACCGCCCCTCGTCGGGGTCTCGACTGTATACACTAGTCTACTCTGGAGTATCGATGCCCTGTCTCGAAAACTCCCACGACTAAGGACCACTTTAAGGATGTGCTTATAGACCCCAGCTCCCACGTATATGATCGCCATCATACTGCTGGCCGTCAAGCAAGAATCCTAAAGGCTCTATCAACGTGCAATAGTGACCTGTAAGGTCACCTGAAGCAGTACACGATGATAAAGACAAACCATGGTAGCATACTATTCTCTATCAACGTGTAATAGTGAACTACAATGTCACCTAAAGCATGTACACGATGATAAAGACAAACCGGATAGTATACAAACCTCTCGAGTAAGACTGTCCTACCGGTATAGGTCCTCTCTCAATCATTGCAATCACGTGCCTGCGATCCAATAATTGACTCTGAGGGCACTATATCCAACAATCTCCCACTTGCACTCAAGGCTAATTATTGCGATGTCGCATACTCATAGGCCGTGAGATACCGAACACCCAACTCCTCTACTAATCAGTCTCACAAAGCTCGTTTGCGAAACTATTGCGTTCGAGAAATAGCCTCAGCTAGTGGATCCGCTCTGATGTTTCTTTCTATGTCTCTCTTTATCTCAAGTTCGCGGAGAAAGTCATCTCCCGAAATGAGCAATACCTGTCTTAGAATATGTCTGGATATCTGATGGGACCTAGTTCATAAATGAACTCCAAATCCAAACTTCTTAGACTGTATCGTCAACTGAAACCAATCAGTATCCTTCGCCATGCCTCCCTCAGTATCCGCTTGGACCACCTGTCTAAAATACTGCCCCTCGTCAGAGGGAAAAACTATAACTCTGACAGCCACTCTGTCATCCGGGTCACCTTGGAAGCCTGGAATGATAACTGTCTCCCGAAAGAGGCTGCCGTTATCATTTCCCTTAAACATCCACTTATGTTCTAAAACTGCTTCCGAACGTTTCTCCAGGAGAGGATTAATATCAACTTATTGCATCTAGTGCAAAAAACAACGTCTGGTGTGGTACTTGACATCACATGATCAACTCAGTTGCCTAAGCAAGTGATCTGCCAATCATGCGCATCCTCTCCCCTTTAGTCTGTAAGACACCTTTAGAGAGGGTGACTCCATCACCTGCAGGTACACTACCGTGCCAGGAGTCGTCCATTCTAAAACATCTTTAGAATGCTGTCTAAGTACCCAGATTGGGAAACTACCCAAATCTAGATCTAAAACCAAAGATCTAGTAACCAGAATGTCCGATATTATATCTATATCCTATGTGGAGAAACCACTGTGTGACAACCAAAGTATAACCGATCGTAGTATAGGAATTTCATTTCCCACTATGTGTATGTAATCCAAATACCAGGACATCACACCCTACTACCTTCTTAACAGATCCATCTCCTATTCTGATGAAATCAAACCTATGACTGTCATATCAGAAATAGATGATCTATCTCCGCTATATCTGCTTTAGTCCATAAATAGACATAAGCTACTTGTCCACTATGCTTCCGCTGCTCCCACTGACTACGACAACCCTCTTGCAGAGTCATATACTCGTGCACTTCTAAAGCTAGTTTAGAACAACGCTAAACTCATACTCCTGCCCGGTCTCATAGCCTGGAACAACAATAGTGTCAAATCTGGGCAAACAAGAACCTCCTTTTCACCGTACTTAAGGCTACCGGAGTACCTCTGCGGAGTGGCCAATGGAATTGTGATTGCTATCACGACGCTATACTCATCCTCCTGCCGGGTCTTATAGCCTGGAACAACAGTAGTGTCAAATCTGGGCAAACAAGGTGTCTTACAGACTAAAGGGGAGAGGGATGTGCATGATTGGCAGATCACTTGCTTAGGCAATTGAGTCAATCATGAGATGTCAAGTACCACACCAGATGTTGTTTTTGCAGTAGATGCAGTAAGTTGATATTAATCCTATCTTGGAGAGACATTCGGAAGCAGTTTTAGAACATAAGTTGATGTTCTGGGGATATGATAGCAGCAGCCTCCTTCGGGAGACAGTTATCATTCCAGGCTTCCAAGGTGACATGGATGACAGAGTGGCTGTCAAAGTTATAGTTTTCCCTCTGACGAGGGGCGGTATTTTTGGACAGGTGGTCCAAGCGGATACTGAGGGAGGCATGGCGCAGGATACTGATTAAGTTCAGTTGACGATACAGTCTAAGAAGTTTGGATTTGGAGTTCATTTATGAGCTAGGTCCCATCAGATATCCAGACATATTCTAAGACAGGTATTGCTCATTTCGGGAGATGGCTTTCTCCGCGAACTTGAGATAAAGAAAGACATAAAAAGAAACATCAGAGCGGATCCACTCACTGAGGCTGTTCCTCGAACGCAATAGTTTCGCAAACGGGTTTTGTGAAACTGATTAGTAGAGGAGTTGGGTGATCGGTATCACACGGGCTGTGAGTATCCGACATCGCAATAATTAGCCTTGAGTGCAAGTGGGAGATTGTTGGATATAGTGCCCTCAGAGTCAATTATTGGATCACAGGCACGTGATTGCAATGATTGAGGGAGGACCTATGCCGGTAGGATAGTCTTACTCGAGATAATAGTATGCTATCTGGTTTGTCTTTATCATCGTGTACAGATTTAGGTGACCTTACAGGTCACTATTGCACGTTGATAGAGCCTTTAGGATTCTTGCTTGACGGCCAGCAGTATGATGGCGATCATATACGTGGGAGCTGGGGTCTATAAGTACATCATTAAAGTGGTCCCTAGTCGTGGGAGTTTTCGAGACAGGGCATCGATACTCCAGAGTAGACTAGTGTATACAGTCGAGACCCCGACGAGGGGCGGTGGTCGGTCTCACAAGCCATTGGTGTCAGATGGATCACCTAAGATGTATACAGGTGCTCATTGGGTTATTAGTACACCGGACATGACTCGCCGGGAACATGCTAGTTGGTATTATACCTGACGTCAGATAGCAGTTCCCTGGTGACATATATACAGGTTAGTTCATCGACCTGAGATCGTCATTTGTCTTGTGTGAGTTCCCACTGTGCTTTGATTACTACCCTACCACAGCTCAAAGGAGTCGTGCAAACAGGTTTTAGTTGGGTACAGCCCCGAGCCACATGGAGGCAAGTGAACGGATCGGCAGGGGATTCGTCTCTCCCGGTATTGGGGGTGAGGTCGCGCTGTGTCTAGGAGAGCCATTACACAAAGCCCTCGGCCGAGACAGGAGATTTACTGGTAGGTATTCCAGTAGTATCTCAGGGTGTTCTGGGCTACACTCCGACACGACTTGTACCGTTTTTGGGGGTCTGACTTTTACCAACCCCCTAGGCCCGCCATGCGATACTCATAGACGAACGGACCGGACTGTACGGATATTGTCACTGACAGGCTCAGTAGGGTGTCAGGATGAGTTCGCTCATCGACCTCCCTTTTGGTCAATACCTGATAGCCTGTTACGTACGGCTAGTACCTCTGACGTGCTAGTGGTTAAATCCACAGCCAAAGTATTGACGAGTCTTTAGAGTCCCCCATAGACAGTTTCTCAAGTTTTGGGCGAAACGTTGTAGAGGCCGTATGATATATGGCAGGGTTCGATCTTATACGTGCGGTAGTGCACGGATCTTGATCGGACGGATCATACTAGTGGGCTTTGGTTTAAGCCGGATTCTAGTATTAGATTTTTTGGATTACGTTAGTCTCATCGCATTCGCATTCAGTCGGAATGCAAGTGCAGGTATGTATATACAGGTGAGGGGTATCCTTGTGATCCGTCACGAGTTTACTTTAGATGTTGCCGTATCTTTTTATTGTTGCAAACATTTGGATTAATGTTTGCATATGGAAATAATGAGCTAGAAATCATCATTTTGTGCATTTAATGTGGCATGTGCAAGGTTAGTGACTCATGGTCTCTTTTATTGTGCATAAGTCACATTATATGATGATTTTGTGAGTTGATTTGATGAGAGGAGAGAGAGGGGAAGCCAAGGGCAAGGTTGGCTCTTGTATTATTCTCTTCTCTCTTTCATTTTATCATAAGAAACACACAAATGAAAATAGCTTCTTCTTCTTCTTCTTCCTCTAACTCATTATCTCCATCAATGGCAACACCTCTAACCTCCATCCAAATCCATGGATGCAAGAGACAAAGTGATCACAAACATTCTTTACAATACCTTGGACACGTCGGCTAGCACATTTCATGCCCGAGTTGCTTCGGATGAAGCGGGAGCCCGTAAAAAGACTCGTAGATGTGGTGCCCTTTCCGATGAGGAGATCGAGACCGGAGTTGCCGGGAGGAGCTTGGGATGGTGGCCAAAGACCGAAGGACACGGATCGATCGGTATAGCTTTCCAACCCTCTCTCTAGATAGCTAGTTGTAGGTTAATGGTTCGATCCGGGTTTTAAGTATACGATAGCGCTACGTATATGATCGCCATCATACTGCTTATAGACCCCAGCTCTCACGTATATGATCGCCATCATACTGCTGGCAGTCAAGCAAGAATCCTAAGGGCTCTATCAACGTGTAATAGCGACCTGTAAGGTCACCTAAAGCAGTACACAATGATAAAGATAAACCATGGTAGCATACTATTCTCTGTCAACGTGTAATAGTGAACTACAATGTCACCTAAAGCATGTACACGATGATAAAAACAAACCGGATAGTATACAAAGCTCTCGAGTAAGACTGTCCTACCGGTATAGGTCCTCCCTCAATCATTGCAATCACGTGCCTGCGATCCAATAATTGACTCTGAGGGCACTATATCCAACAATATCTTCACACCTTTGATATGTGTCGTTGTAATTCTTCAATGTCTTTAGTGAGGTGGCGGGTCCCGACAACCAGAAACTTTACAGACTATGATGTCTTTAAACCCCACAAACTATGATGTCTTTAAACTAGACTATGATGTCTTTAAACACAAACTATGATGTCTTTAAACTCCATGGACTACGATGTCCTTAAACCCAATGGACCATAATGTCCCTAAACTAAAACGATAGAGTCCAATTACTCTTTCGTGGATCTAAATGATCCCAAAATCCTGTTGAGTAGATCTTAGTCTAAAATTAGACAAACGTATCCTCAACAAGCATTTAAGTTGATCTTAATCTAAAACAAGATTAACGATCCTTAAACCAAGCCAAACCCAAATCTAAGAAAATACGGATTTGGACTAATCCACGCCCTACGGGCGACAACACAAATTAGTCTCCGTATAGAATCCACGGGCAACCAAAAACAAAACAAACACACACGACACGAAGTGACCTTCTGGAGCAGGAGAAAGTGGTTATCGCTACGCGGTAACATAATTAACTGCAGGGGCTTGCACCTGCAGGGAAAAGCGTCCCCACAATCAAAAACCCTTCACAACGCGGGGGAGTCTGACGAAGTCTGCTACAACGGCCGCATCCGTCTAAACGTCCGATACATGGTGCCATAAATCAACTTGGCATCTTCGGAGAGGTGGACGGATAAAACCAAATAGCATCCGCCCGCCAAAATTCTTGCTAGACGTCTCAACGTCCCGGTCGCGTCTTTCGGCGGCGAACAGATTATGGCACGCCCAGCGGGACCACTCCACACATCGTATGTCGTGTTCGCAAACGAATCGCGGTTTAATGCGGTTGCCTCTAGATTCGAGGTACTAAGATTTGGTGTCTTGCACCCATGCCGAGAAAATGGTTTCCAACTGCACTAGCTGTAACAACAACTCCCACTCCGTCCTCATCGGAGGAGTGTCTTATGGGCCCCAAGCGGCCTCCATCTTCGCCAGTCCAGTGGAACAGGTGACTCAGGCCACCACTGGACTGTTCTTCAGGACCATGCTCCCACTAATGAGCTTCAACGCCCCAGTACCATTGTAAGAAGCTCCAAAGAAGTCGGTCTTTGATTGACTTGCAATTACCACGGCCCCTCTCAACGGGTCGCCCAAATCTAACGCCTCGGCCTTTAACAGACTGGGCCAAAGCTCCAATGGGCCCATGAAGAAGCCCGCATTACCTGAAGGGGCTATCCCGAAATGGATAGCCATCCCTGCTCCAGTAAATGAAGTCATCAGAGATACTTCTCCTACTAAGGGGTCGGTCTTCACAAGGCTGGCCGTTCCAACTCCCGCTCCAGGCGAAGTCACCGGGCTGCTACCTTTGCTCGAAAGTCTGCCTTCGATAGGTTGGCCATCCCCTCTCTACGGACGTCAGTCTTCGATGGGCTAACACCAACAGCGGTTTCTCATCAAAGCATGAAGCATGATGCAGCTACCCCGACAACGGAGGTGATCCCATCTGCAAGACGCGCTCGACGTCGCCACTGGCACCGAGTGAGGAAATCTGGGGGCAGTTCCCCTTCTGGATTGACTCCACTAGCTCCGATGGTAGAAATTGACGCTGCCGTTCCAACTGGGAACAACTTTGAACCACTCAGGAGGGTGCGCAAGAACTCTCCGACCGTCGTGCTTAAAATATCTCCTCCGTCTGTGGAGAATGTTACTGAAACAAAGCCAGAGCAGCCCCTTCAGCGACTGTATTCCAAAATCCACAAGGTCTGGCGAAGAGTCCAAGACTCTATGATCGACCAAGACTACTCCCGCCGACAGAAGAGAATGAAGATCCGGCAAGAAGAGAATCTCACTGCCACCGTACCACGGAAAGCATCGGTCGCAACAACTCCCTCAACTTCTACCGCCCATAAAAGGAGAAGGCCGGAGAAGATCCCTGTGTTTGCGACAAATCTCAAGGGTGCTGAATCCAAACGCCTCAAGTCTAGGGACATGGTAGTGCACACCATCTACATGGCTTCCGGGAAGGAGGATAGCCGTATCTCTACGGGTCATCGACCGCTCACCCGATCTATGACAAAAGCCCATGAGCAGCAAAAGCTCCAGGAAATACGAATATGGCCGCGCTCACTGGGCCAAAAGAAAGCCTGGAGACGTCGTCACAGCAGCGCCAGGAACAGGAAACCGATACCGAGTTCTTCCGAAGAATGCTCGAGAAGAAAGACAAAGAGGCCGCGGAACAAGCGGCCAACATAAAACAAATTGTGCTATTGTTCCAAGATATGGAGGGCATGATGATCCAGCCAGACCACCCAGCCGAAGATCCTCCAGTAATAACTGAAGACGATAGAGGGGAGACATCAAACCCTCTTCCGGCTTTATCAGCAGCCAGGGAAAAGACCATCTCCAAAGCCACCCTTGACGACTATATAGCTCAACAGATACGAGCTCATCAGGCGAGCAAAGTATCCGGCCAAATTGTCAAAAGTGGGCGACCATACCCAAGCTGGTATGATCAGATTAAGTACCTGCCAAGATACACGATTCCTAAGTTCCACGTATACAAGGGGACAGGCAATCCCCATCAACATGTTACTCAGTTCAGGGCTCTGTCCGGTAATACAGGGGGTGACGACAAACTGCTGCTTCGCCAGTTTGTTGGCAGCTTGTCGGAGACAGCATTCGAATAGTACTTCGAGCTCCCGAATGACTCTGTCAAGACTTTTGCGGAAATGGAGCTACTGTTTACACAAAGGTTCTCAAGCGTCAGCGAACGTACTCCAATTACGGCGTTGATCAATACCAGAGTGAAGCTAAGGCAACAAGCCAGAAGCCCAACGAGCAACATTGCCGATGAAGAAGCAATAGACGGGTACACAACCCATACGGTCTACATGATGGAGCTCAGAGAAACAAGTCCTCCTACGCTGTCGCGCCCCGCTTCCCGGTGTACGGCAAAGGTGACGCGACTGGACGCTACGTACTTAATCTGAAGTAAATACGCTAAGCGTATCTAAGCAATATAAATAAAAAAATACAAGAGACAAATGTAAAGAACAACAACTTTATTTATTAACATTCTTTTGTACACTGCATGGAAAAGTAAATACATCTGAATGAAAGCAATGCCTAAATAGTGGCATAACAGAAATAGAAAGTACTGAATTGAAATATGTACAATGAGTCTAGAACTTTGGGTCGTAGGCTAGCTGATCCAAGTCCTCGCTGGTGGGATCGATCTCCTGAAGATCCGAATCGCCTGACAACATTCCAAAGAAGAAAGAGAAGAAATGTCGTCAGCGAACAATCGCTCGATAAGTCCCATAAATAAGGGAGAAGTAGAATATACAGAGAGTAAGAGAGAGAGTGTGTAGGTTTTAAAGTTGTATTTAGTGTTAATGCTGTTGTTTGTAACTTGATACAGAAGAATGCCAGTGTATACGAGAGGAGTCTCACTAGACCAGAGACTGCGGTATATAGAGTACAAGGCTCCGTTAGAATGCCCGGAACAGCGGCGATTGAATTCAGATTAAGTGTCTTTATGATTGCAGTCTCGTGCCACTTCTAACACCTTCCGTACTAATTTACCCCTTAAACCCCGCGATGTCTTATTTGTATTGTTTATATTGTATTGTAAATAATGGGTTGCCTTGTATAGATTGTATAGATGGATGACTTACCGAATGATATCAGTAAAAGGATGTAACTGGAGAATCATGTAAATGGAAGTATATCCATGGTTCGGTTCAGTCAATACAGATTGAATATATGGATTCATGGATTCATATTGAATTGTAGTTTGTACTTGAATGATATTCAAGTCAGATTATTTATAATGAGACTCAGTCTGAGTCAGACAATTAAAAAAAGAAATTGAATCCTGAATTAAGTTTTGATATTATCGGTAACCGCTGCACATGGGCGACAGGATTTGTGTCTTTTTCAAAGACGATTACCGTGTTGATAACACCGTTTGTTAAGTTGTCTACCTTAAATAGGCAAGCACCCACTTCTCCGGCTCTCTGAGGCTCAAGAGATTGGTCCTGCTTAAACCTATGTTTACTAGGGTCCTTAGGGTAATTTATAGAACTTGAGGGGATTTTATATAAAAAATAATTCTTGTATAGTTTTCAAAATACACCCCAAATATTTAATTATCGTCTTTAGACTTGTCATAGATGTAGATTTTATATATGTGACATTTCTAGTGAATAAAACCTAATTTCATAATATATGGTATTTATCTGTAATATTGAACCTGTATGGAATTGCATGGTATTTTCATGTAAAGTGATTCTTTTGACTTAGAAAAGTTGGAATTATATCAAAAATTAGATATTTTGATGATACATGCATATATATATATATAAAGTAATTTTAATTTATTATTTTTCTAGAAATCTTATTTTCTTAAGATATTTGTATTTTTAAATCTTTCGAGACCAAATGCTCCTTGCGCAGGTCTGCATCTCGCACTACTAAGTCCGAGGATGTGCGATAACCCGCACCATCCCGAACGGGTTCCCCAAATAGGTTATAGTGGCGCTTTGCAAAAACTTGTTTAAAATACATAATCTTGTGAAAATGTTTTTTTTATAAGTTAAAGCTAGTTTTGTGTAAAACAGTATTTTCCCGAATCTATATTTCCCAAAAGGTATTGTGCTATATTGCATATGAGTGTTTTGAGGAGATAGGTCATTATCTCGTGTTCTACTTAAAGGTATAGAAAGAAATATGATGTTTAATGTCAAAACTGAACTATATGGTATTTTACTGAAAAAAGTAGGATAAAAATTACGATATGAAATATTTTGCTATGAAACTTATTCATGATACTTTGTTAATATTTAATAGTCAAGATGTGAGACTTTGGAATGGTTGTGTTTAATGAAAATTGCACTTTTTAAAGAAAACCGAATCGGAAGTCGGATTTAACTCCGCATCCTTCGGGTTTTAGAAATACAAGATTTAAGAATAGAACAGAGAAGAGGGAGGAGGGACTTACTTGCTTTTGGTTTAGAGGAGAGGAAGAGAGAGTGGAAGTAGGTTCCGGTGCGTTGTTTCGTCGCCGGGAGCTCCTAAGGTCGTCGTCGGAATTTCGCCGGAGCTTCGCCCTTCGCTAAGTCCACTTGTACACAAAATTTCTAGAGAGTTTTCTTGAGAGTTTGGACAGAATTTCTGAGTGAGGGGTGTGTGTTTAGGGATGGTATTTATAGGAAAAGATTAGGGTTAGGGTAGAAGAAAAGATATATTGAAAATTGTATTAAAAATTTGTATTAAAAATAGGTTAATGGGGTTTTTAATGTCTCTGTTACTGTGCAGAGAAATTAAACTATACAGGAGTAATGGGGAGTCAAAACGACACAGAAGCCAAGATGGACCTACTCGGATTTGGCCGAGTTTGGTCGGCGGCGTCGGCCGAGTCAGCCACGCCGCCGGCCCGATCCGGTCGAGTCAGGCCGGGTCAGAGGTACACGTGTCTCTTGGTGATTTTTCTGCCACCCTGGGCTAGTTTGTTTTATATGTGACTTTTGGTTTTACGGGTTTTGCACTTGTAGACTCTTGGAATTTAAAAGAAAACAATATAAAAAAATAATATGGCTGATGGGATTTGAACTCTGGTGCTTTGGTTTAGCAGTGCAAGATCTTACCAATGAGTTACAAGCTCTTTCTTGCTATTAAAAAGAAAAACAAATTTATAACTTGTGCTCAGGCAAAAGTACTCATTTCTGTATTTTTGAAAAAATTGTACAGAAATTTGTACAGAAAGTTTAGGGTTGTTACATACGCCTTATAGCCAAGACGATGATGCGGTTGTTGCCATCCAACACCGGCTTGGTCTAGAAGACAAAGAGCACGCTTATGTGATTAAGCCAAGGGAGCCCGTGGTTCCTGCAAAATCGAGCCCAAACTCCAACATTTGACCACCACGTCGTTAAACTGGGAACAATCAACCTCTGAGTCGTTAAACTGAGGATGGAAAAAAAGTGTAAATAAACAAAAAAAAAGAGCCGAAATGATGGTGAATCTCGCAATAAAAATCAGCCAGTAAAATAAAAATAAACAGCCGAAATAATGCGGCAACTGCAAATAAATAGCCGAAATGATAGGGCAATTGCGATCTTCGCGATAAAAAAAGCTGAAATGATAGAGTAATCGCGGTAAAAAAAACTCCAAAAGTGTATGATAAGTCACTCCTGGTACCATATTCCAGTGCAGCGATGTAGATGCCAACAAAAATCTAAATTCCTAGATGGCGAATGATGAGTCTCTCCTGGTACCATATTCCAGTGCAGCGATGCAGACGCTAATCAAAATCCAAATCCCCAGACGGCGAATGATGAGTCGCTCCTGGTGCCATATTCCAGTGCAGCGATGCAGATGCCAACCAAATTCCAAATCCCATATCCCAACGGCGAATGATGAGTCGCTCCTCATACCATATCCCAGCACAGCGATGCAGACACCAAGAAAGTCTAAAAATTCTCCCGGCCCTACGGTCTGGATCATACATCATGCAAAACAGTATGCAATCCACAGGCATAAAACGATCCCAGTCTCTCCCAAGTCCTACCGGCGAGACTACATTTAAAGTCCCACCAGCGAAGAAGATTCACAAAAAAAAAGGTATGTCAACAAGCAAAACGGGCACGGATGAAAACTCGAAAGGGCTCCGTGAGTAAAAACAGCAGGACTGCCGGCGAGTTTGTGAAAACCCGAAAGGGCGCAAACTCATGAAAAAGTGACGGAATACACTCGCAAAGTCCTCTCGACTTTGTGAGGAGAAAATTCCCGCGTGAGATCGTTACGACTCACAAAGGAGCAACACACTTAGGAGTCCCCACGTCTCCTAAGGAGAAAATACACCTACGAGATCCTTTCGACTCGTAGGGAAAAAATGCTTTTATGGGGCCCTTACGGCTTATAAAATTGAAAAGCCTTAGGTGATAGGGACCTTAACCTATTTCCTAAGCTATCGCTCCCCAATAGGAAAAGGCAAATGATGAATTGCTCCTGGCACTTGTGCTTCAGTGTTAGCAACGCTGATACTGACCCCTACCACAAAATTCCAAACTTCCGATCCAATAAACCCCTAAGTCTTTAAACTGGGAACAGATGACCTCTAAGTCGTTAAACTGGGAACAGATGACTGTTCCCCGCCGAAAGACATGACCGGGACGTTGGGACGTCAGGCCTGAAATTCGAGGGCAGATGCTAATTGGTGCTATCCGTCCACCTCTCCGAAGATGCCAAGTTGATTTATGATACCGTGTATCGAAGGTTTAAACGGATGCGGCCGATGTAGCAGACTTCGTCAGATTCCCCCTCGTTTGAGGGTTTTTTTTTTATTGTGGGGACGCTCTTCCCTGCAGGCGCAAGCCCCTGCATTTAATTACGCTACCGCATCGCGGTAACAACTTTCTCCTTCTCCAGATGGTTACTTCGTGTCGTGTGTGTTTGTTTTGTTTGTGGTTGCCCGTGGATTGTATACGGAGACTAATTTATGTTGTCGCCCGTAGGGCGTGGATTAGTCCAAATCCGTATCTTCTTAGATTTGGGTTTGGGTGTTGGGTTTAAGGATGCGTTAGTCTCATTTGAGACTAAGATCAACTTAAACGTTTGTTATGGATACGCTAGTCTAATTTTTAGACTAAGATCAACTTAACGGGATCGTTTAGATCCAACAAAAGAGCATTCGAGCTTTATTGTTTAGTTTAGGGACATTGCGGTCGATTAGTTTAAAGACATTACGGTCCAATGTTAGTTTAAGAACATCTCGGTTCAGTGTTAGTTTAAGGACATCTTGGTCCAGGTTAAGGACATCATAGTCCATGAGTTTAAGGACCTCACAGTCTAGGTTAAGGACATCATAGTCCATGAGCTTAACAACCTCACAGTCAAGGTTAAGGACATCGTAGTCCATGAGTTTAAGGACCCCACAGTCCGTAGTTTAAAGACGTCATAGTTTGTAAAGTTTAAGGACATCGTAGTCCATGAGTTTAAGGATCCCACAGTCCGTGAAATGTGTGGTTGTCGGGACCCGTCACCTCTCTGAAGACATTGAAGGATTACAACGACAGATATCAGAGAAGTAAAGAGATGTACCCTCGAACCGGTATGAGTTGGTTGAAAGATCTTTAGTCCAATTTGGGACTAGGATCTGTTAAATATTTATGAGCAGACGGGCTCAATTAAATATAAGTTGAGGACTTATGGCCAATATTGGGCTAAGTCCAATGAATGTTTAACATTTTATTGTTCTGGCTATTGAGCCTTTATTTGGGCTTGGCCCTTTTAATAATGCTGAGCATTAGATCTTGACACCTTTTTTTTGTCTTTGTATTGAATGCAGAGCATTCAGCAGAACAATTTATGTTCTGCCAGCGCAACACGTGGCGCACCAGGCACTTTGCGCCAGTTAAAGAGCGCAGTGCGCTTCTGTCAAGTAGCGCACACGGGAAGGATACGTGTCGCGCTTGGCGCTAAACGCCAGATGGTGGGCGCATTGTGCCAGTTTATGAGCGCTAAGCGCTAGTCCGTAAGCGCATTGCTCTATCAATTTAGTGGTGCACACGTGAGTGACATGTGGCGCGCTTGGCGCAGTGCGCTATTTCAGAAGCGCAAAGCGCAAGTTGCATACGTGATTGACACGTGGCGCATTTGGCGCAGAGCGCCGATCCAGAGAGCAAAGCGCAGTTCAAGAGTGCAAGTCACATTTCAATAGCGCAAAGCGCATGTTGATCAATTTTATGATCTGGGAACAAATTTATGTTCATTTTAGAAGAGACTTTGTCTCAAAATTCAAGAACAACAGTTCTTATTTTTGAAAGGGCTTTGCCTTTATAAATCAATGATCTGTGAATGAAGTAAGTACTTCTTTTTTTTATGATGAGATCTTTTGATCTTTTTATAAAAGACCTTGGTCTTTGTAGATCTATGATCTTTTAAGAAGATGATTCTTATTTTTATGAGATGATTTCATCTCTGTGTTCATCGTTCATGATCTTTACCTTGAAGAAATAATCTTCTTTTGCTGAGAGCTTGCTCTTCTTTTTTTGAATTTCTCAAAATTTATAGGGGGGTTTCTCTATATCAGACTTGAAGTCTTGGGGCCTTTATATGGGGTAAGTTGATTTGTTAAATCAATTAAAGAGATCTTTCTCTGATTAATTTGGGGATATTTCCTACCGTTGGACCTTTGATCTTAGGGCTTCTGTTTTACAGAAAGCAATCTTCTTGTTTTTAACAAGATTGAAAAAAAATCTTTCCATAACAGAATTTTAATTCTGATTAATGATTTATCATTATTTATTAGATCTTTTGATCTAAGGGTGGGGAATTTTATAATTCCAGCGCCGGCGCACTCGTGCTTTGCACGTGGTGCACTGCTCAGAGCGCAGCGCACTTTGTGCTAGCGCACCTACGTTTGACACACGGTGCGCTGCCCAGAGCGCAGTGCAACCTGTGCTAGCGCACCCGTGTTTGACACGTGGGTGCAGCGCGCCTAGCTCTAGCGCACACATGGTGCACTGCCTAGGGCGCAGTGCACCTGGCGCTAGCGCATCCGTGTTTGACACGTGATGCGCAGCGTGCCTAGCGCTGGATCTAAAGCGTTGCTTCAATTTTTGAATTTTGAATTTCAAAATTGAGTTTTCTTCTGATTGGGGGAAACAAATGTCCCCCACCGTTGCGCTCACATGGCGCACACGTGAGTGCAGCGGTGGCAGCATCTGCGCCCTTGGATCAACTCAGAAGTTGAAGAGGTGTTTCAATGCCTATAAATAGGACCTTTGGTCCCTTAGATGATTTTCATCTTCTTCTTGAGAATTATCTCTTCTGAGAATTTCATTCTCCCACAGAGCATAGCTCTCTTATTTAAGAACCTTTTAAGAGTCAAAACTCTGTTAAAATTTTAGGTAAAATTTAAAACTTTTAATAAACTAGGGATTTACCTATTAACAGAGCCTTGCACTTCATAGATCTTAAATCTAAAGAAAACCCATTTAAGGTTTCATTGACAGAGCTTTGCTCTTCTGAACCCATAAATCTAAAGAGATCTTTTCTTGGGGTTTCTTAGCCCATGAACACAGCTTTGCTCTTTTGAATCATGTTGAATTTTAACCTTTGATGAAGAACTCTTAAGAGTTTGTTCATGGATCTTGAATATCCCAGAATTTTTTAATTTGTGAAAATTAATTTTAATTAATTCTTTTCTGATGGATTTTTCCATCATCATTACAGAGCCAGGCTCTCGAGGAATTTTATTTTTTCATGATCAGAGTTTGACAAGTGTCCCTCTGTCATAGAGCTTTGCTCTCAAAGAGAGATTTTCTCCTTTTCCCAAGAGATCTCTCATTTAATGAGAATTTTTCCTGAGGATTTCCTCATTTAAATGACAGTCTCATCAAATGATGAGACTGTTTTATTAATTGATGCATTATCATCTATATTTTGTGGGTCCCCCTTTGATCCCCTTTCCACTGCATTGCAGTGTGGTACAAATTTTAAAGTACCGAGTGTCAAAATTTAAAATTGAATTATATCACTGACAGTTGACTTTCGTCCCTTTTTGCGCAGGCGACATGTCTTTCGACACCTCCTTTCCGTTCATCCGATCAGAAGGCGGGTTTCCTGAGGCGCCTGTGGACCGGGAGGTTCTCGCGCTCATCAAAGACCATGACCCGGAACACAACAATCTTCACTTGTGGGATAGATGGTACGACCAGATTATCAGTGGTCGTCGAAACTTCTCTTGTGCGACGCCTTCAGAGCCTATCTCGGCGATCCTGTACACAGATGCACCCCCGGTGTACTATACCGTGAAGGTGGTTAATTGGACTTCGGAGGGTCTCCTTCAACCTTCGATCACCGCCGTACCCATGCAGCCGCCGGCGGCTTTGGACACCTTAGGGCGGCGCATATGCCATGGCGAGTCGCGCCCTTGGGGACAACCCTACAACATCGGGCTAACTCCCCATCATCCGGCCGGGTACTTGCAGTGGGCCCGGTATATCTTGTCGATGAAGAAATCGCATCTGCTAAAGCTCGGCCTATACCCTGCGGTCTACGCTTCGTTGTTCCAGTATTCTGCACCTCCCACATAGTGGATTAAGGCATTTTTGGAGCAGTGGAACATCCCGACCCATACCTTCCTTCTATTGGATAGAGAGGTCTCCATTTCCTTGGAAGAATTCGCCGAGGTTTCTGGTCTACCGGTCAGAGGGGAGCACTATGAGGAACTGCTTCCTCCGGACGAATATGTTTTTGCCACCAAGCCAGTGGTGATGGGCCTCACGCCAGAGAACGCCATTCAACACCAGTTCCCCAGTCTGATAAAGGTGTTGAACATGTACGAGAGCCTCTTCCTTGAATCCGGAGGCTGGGGGGTCAGTTTTGCAGACTTCATTGCCCGTTTTCTTCGCCCGAAGATTTTGTTGCGACAAGGTGAAAAGTTTGCTAAACTTGATGATCCCTTCGGTTTTGGCTTGGACCGTCGGCCGGTACTGGAAGCTGATCAGAAGGGTTTCTTTCTTCCTGACGTCGCGATTGTCCCTCTGTCAGAAATCGCCGCCCCGGGTATTGATGATGAGGCATTCTTTCTTGGGTTTCTGGGGCTATGATTGAGCTGGTTCGCGCTCCCTATGCATCCTCGTTACATGAGGCCTTCCGTCTTCTACCCCGCACATCGTATGGTCGCCGGAATACAAGTGGACATCAGGATCGCCGGGTTATCCCACTTATACCATGATCTTAGCATAGTGGCGGATACCACTGAACCGGGGGTGCATCCTGCCAACTTCCCGATGCATTACTTTACTTCATGGATGGAGCTACACGTGCTCGGGGTCTTTGGCATTCACAAGAGACCTTTATTTTACGAGAGATGCAAGTTCCCTCGGATTATGCGGCTGGTTGACGCCTCCATCGTGAGTCCGTCACAGCAGGAAGCTAGAGGCTTTCTCCTTCGTCCGCGCACGGTCGGAGATGGTATGTCTTTCACAGAAAAAGTCTTGACCATCGGCCAGGAAACTTCAAAGGCGGTGTTGTCACTGCAAGACATTTTTAAGGACGGGGCATCCGTGTTGAAAGCCCGGGAGATTCTTCATTTATACTCTATCAGGCCGGGCTTTCTTGTATTCAGGCAAAATGATGCGGCGCTATTCATGAGATACAACCCCCATCGTTTTGCCCAGCAGCTGAGTTACAATCAGGGAGTCCCGCTGGAGGCTTTCTTGGTAGAACCCGCAGCCATCGAAGAGGGAATGCGGGGCGCGCTGCATCATTTCATGCGCTTGAATACGGGATCTCACTTCTTTATCAGCGAACCGAGTTTTGTCCCGAGGGCCCTTAATGTACACGTGGCCTGGAATCAACATGCAACGGGTGCTGTTATCAGGGAGGAGAAGCGACTGCTACTCGACCGCAAGGGGCACCCCCTGCTGGTGATCGAAACGTCCCCTTGAAGCGAGGGACCATTGTCCTCCCTCCGCTCAGAGAAGCTGCCGTGATTGAAGTCCCCGACGACAGGCCTGAGCTACCGGTGCCCCGTACTCCCGTAGAGACGGCGGATGTACTACCAGTGCCCCGTGCTCCCATGGAGACGGTAAATGTGTCTTCCCCCGAATCTGGCGTGGGCTCAGATATCGGGACTTATCGCCCCAAAGTGCCCACCAAGCGTAAGCTTGTGCTGGCTGCGACTGGAGCTCGCTCGCAGAAGAGGAAGAAGAAGTCGGTCCTCTCTCTAGACGTTGTACTCGGCCTGGAGCCTCATGCTCCTTATAACGAGGGCCTGAGCGAATATGGGACCAACAAAGGTCTAGTCATAGCGCCGGAAGATATCGATCTCGAGGCAACCATTGCAGCTTCTGTGCAATCCGCAAGCCACAAAACGGAAATGGCCATCCTCTCACAATCAAGTGAGTATAAGCCGTAAATTCTGTTATTGCATTATATTTTTATTTTTATTATTATGTCTTGACTGACATTTTTCCTTCTGTAACAGGCTTTACCGCTGAAGAGGCTCTGGCGGCTTCCCTTAGGACTTTTCAGGAGGAGGAGAGGAATCGTGCTTTGTTGGGCATTGGTATGTTTCGGCTCATTGCGTCTTCATTCTCCTTTCTTATGGATAATCTAACCCTTTCTTTATCTTGTCGCAGGGACTACAATGTCAATCCCGCGAGGTGATGCGGAGATTCTTCCCGGGCCAACCATCGAAGTCCCGGCCTCCTCAGGGCTGCCGAAAGAAGCTTCACTTAAGCAAATGATGACGAATGCCTTGACGGCTCCAGAGGTAACCCTTGGCACGGACGATGACGTCCTGTTGATGGAGGCTTCTAGAAGATCCGCTCTAACGGCCCGAGCGGAAAGGAAGCGCAGAATGCGCGCGGCAAGGGAACGTAGTGTTGCCTTGACTGCAGGTGCAGGTTCTAGCACTGCTACCCCTGCCCCTACTCCTTCAGAAGATACTCCGTTTGCCTTGTCTACCGCCTACAGATGGGCAGCACGTGCGGCTCGGGAAGCAATCGGAAGACCAACTCAAGGTAATGTGACATTGGGTTCTGTTGTCAAAGTTTTAACTTTCAGTTCTCATATATCCTATCTTTCAGGGCCGATTCTTACCGAAGAAGGGGCGGCGACCACTGAGCCTGGGGTAGTGGTAGAGGAGGTAGCCACGAGCGCTGAACCTGAGGTAGCGGTAGGCGAGACGGCTATAATTGCCGAGCTCGAGGTAGCAGTGGGTGAGACAATCATGATCGCCAAGCCCGAGAGGCGGTAGGTGAGATGGCTACCATCGTCGAGCTTGAGGTAGCGACGGGTGAGATGGCTACAGCCGCCGATCCCGAGGTAGTCACTCTTTCGCAAGAGTCGGGCACTGCCCCGATCGTCGCTCTTTCCCCTTGCGGCTCCCTGCCGCTGCTGGGCGCTACAAGTATCACGACGATTCTCGTAGAGTCGGGGGATGAAGCCACGGGCAGCGAAACCATCCCGATGGAGGAGGGTGAAGCAGTTGCTGTATCAAGTGACGCCCTCGTCGCGGTTCCGACCGGCGACTCACTAGGTAGATTTTGGGTCATCGCTTTTCTTTTTATTCTGCAATCCTTTTCAATCTTTCCTGATAGTATTTATCTCGTTTCTAATGCAGGCGTAGCGAGCGTTGATGTTGCGCTACCCGAGGCAGCGCCATCAGCTACCGCTTTGACGATAACCACTCCTCTACCATCTCTCATACCATGTCAGATGTTGGAGGGTGCGGATTTGTGACCCACCAGTTTCATTTCTTGACTGTATAATTTATATACTGACATTGCATTACTGCATCCTTGCAGGAGTCCTTTTTGATCATCTGTATCAGGTGCTGCACACACACTTCTCTTTCCAGTCAGAGATTAGTCCATCCGGTGGTGTCGGAGAGTATCTTTTCTAACTGACGACCTTTCTTTAATGGGTAGTCACATTATCGCTAATTTTTCTTTGCATTGCTTGTAGCCTTACAAATTGAAGGAGGGGACGAGGCTATTATTGCGCCACCAGTACTCCCAGCTCTGCCCCCTGTTGCAGCCAGTATAGTAGACTCTATTGTTCGTGTATTTTCTTTGTTTCTTGAGACGACATTAATTTGTTTTGTAGCGGTCACATCGACTCCAGCTCCATTCGAGTCTCGCACCATAATGCCAGCCGGCCCTTTTTCTCGACGTGCATCCTCGAAAGGCGCCGCGAATAGTCTGCGCATGTTGAGCGACTATATTGAGGAGCTTGACGTGGAGACTCCCACCTCTGCTGCGGATTTTGCCGCGGAGGTTAAGCCTATGCTAGCGACGCTTGTGAACTTTCATAGTGAGGACGTCGTTGAGTCTTGGGTTAATCACTGCAGGAAGATTGAGGCTTGCTTCATGAGCTCGAGGTTGGACGTCCTGCTCCAGAAGTCTTGGCTGTGAACACCCAGCGGGCTGCGTGGGTTGAGCAGAGCACTCCCTACTTCCATCATCTTGAACAAGAGGCGGTCTTAAAACGTAAGGAGTGCGGAGAGACTTCAAGCGAATCTGCTCGACTGCATGCTCAGGTTGATGCGAATGCTGCCCAGTTGAAAGTTATCTTTGAAGGCCTTCTGCGATGCATCTCTGACGGGTTAACACTGAGGCAAAATCTCGACGTCGTCGAGTAGGGTGCACAAAATCGTGAGGTAGCTCAACGGGCCGTCGAGGAACAACTTTCGTTTTACTTGCAGCAACGAGCCCAAGTCGAAGCAGAGTTGACTGCGGTAGCTGATCAAGAAAAGGGGCTGAGGGAAGTGCGCGAGCGGCTGATCGGACTATTGAAAGCGCTTCCCTCTCAAAAATTGTTTTTTGTACCATTTGTAATTTTGAATAAAATGTATTCATTCTTTTATTCTTTCATATGATGTGTTTTGTACCCAATTGAATTCATGAATAAAAGATACATTTCTTTCGCAATGTGTTGTGTCATCTCCTGCTTTCTTCTTTCTTTTGTTATCAGCATGTCACCTTAGCAAGCATAGCCGGCAGATGATAGAGTGAGCATCTTGTTTTGGTTTCTTCGAGGGGTAGTGATGGCTTAGGAAGCAGGTTCAGATCTGCTGCCTAAGACTTTTCAACTTTATGTGTCGTGAGGGTCTCATAAAGACTTTTCTCCCTACGAGTCGTGAGGATCTCGTAGGTGTCTTTTCTCCTTAGGAGTCGTGAGAATTCCTAAGTGCGTTCTCCCTTATAAGTCGTAAGGATCTTATAAGAGAGTTTTCTTCCTTACGAATCGAGAGGACCCGTAAGTGTTTAATGAGATTGACGTTATCCGCATTTCACGGCGTCAGAAGTTACTTCGGGCGTTTCCCACGGGATCAAGGTTAACTTTGGCCATGTTCCACGGAGTCGTTGGGTGACGTATTTCTGCACAGGGTCATGTGGATGACGTGTTTCCGCGACGGGGTCGTGTGGATGACGTATTTCCGAAACGGGGTCATGTGGATGGCGTGTTTCCGAGACGGGGTCATGTGGATGACGTATTTCCGAGACGGGGTCATGTAGATGACGTATTTCCGAAATAGGGTCATGTGGATGACGTATTTCCGAGACGGGGTCATTTGGATGATATATTTCCGAGACAGGGTCATGTGGATGACGTATTTCCGAGACGGGGTTGTTGGGGTAAAAATTTGCACACCGGTTGACCGAGTCAAAATCAAGGTCAACCCCCAAGCCAGGTGGGCCCAAGCCCAGGTCAAGCGGGCCCATGCCCAAGTCGAGCCCGCGACCAGCCTCCTCCATTCCAAAATATAGATCATATAATAAATAATTTTTTATGTAAGTTTTTTATGCATGAATGTATAAGAAATGGGCATAAAGCCAAATTTTTGTAAGCCCATGGCTTATGTGCAAAAAGAAATGGCACATGAGCTATGGGATGGCTAAAATGCCATTTTTGTAAAGCCCAAGGGGCTATATGTAAAGTGTATAGCCTATAAAGGCAAGGATAATGAAATATCTCAACAACTTTTTCTCTCTCCTAAGAAAAATCTAGATCTGTGATCTTCTCCTTCCTCAAGGTTCTAAACCTTCCTCTCTTTTTTAATTAAATCAAGAGTTTTACTCTTCCTTTTCCAAAACTAAATAGTTTTTCACCACAAAACCCACAAAGGGGAACTCAGATCTGCCATTAGATCTCAGAAAGGAGAGATTTTTAGAATCTCATACATCTTGATCTTCAAGATCCGGCCAACAAAGGAACAAGAAGGAGACACATCTCCAGAAACCCCACTTTGGGGAAGAACTAGGGCTCAAGGGGAGAAGCCCTTCATCAGCTTCCAAACATCTTAGGAGTTTAACTCCTCATATATATATATATATATATATATATATATATATATATATATATATATATATACAGAATAATAAGTGCTCCTTTCTGCGAGTACAACTCCCATTGCAGGGACCAAGTCCCTTTTGCTGCTCGAGCACCCACGTGCTGACACGTGGTGCGCTAGCGCTTTTGCGCTCAGAGCTCTAGCACTCAAGCACCCACGTGCTGACACGTGGCGCGCTAGCGCTCATAGCGCTAACGTGCTTACGCTCAGAGCGCTAGCGCCCAAAGCGCTAGTGCTCGAGCGCCCACGTGTTGACACGTGGCGCGCTAGCGCTCAGAGCGCTAGTGCCTAAAGCGCTAGCGCCCGAGCGCCCACGTGCTGACACGTGGCGCGCTAGCGCTCTTGCGCTCAGAGCGCTAGTGCCCAAAGCGCTAGCGCCCGAGCGCCCACGTGCTGACACGTGGCATGCTAGCGCTCAGTGCGCTAGTGCTCTTGCGCTCAGAGCGCTAGCGTCCGAGCGCCCACGTGCTGACACGTAGTGCGCTAGCGCTCTTGCCCTCAAAGCGCTGGCGCTGGCTCCACGCATCCTTTGGATGCCTTTTTCCCCTTTATATATATATACATATATATACATATGTATACATACACACACACACATACTCCACGACAGTGTCCCTGTTAGAAAAAAAATTCTAACGGGGCGCTGCCCCGCACCCCGCAAGGGGGCTGCTAGCCCCCTTGACCCCTAACCCGCTATCCGGGTAGCGGGACCCCCGTAAAAACTCTGCGAGGCCCCCGATATATCCAAAACCCTTGCAAAACACAACACTGCACATTAAGTTCGCATGACCAGTTTAACCCATCAATCGGAGATTCCCTCGCTCCAAAGGCGAGGGGTAATTAACGGCAGCTTAGTCTGTGGCTGCCGGAGATTCGGATCACCACAATCAATAAACTCCCGCCTACCCTAGGCAGAGGGAATCTGTAGTGCGCCTGACAAGCACGCGCGTATTCCCGTCTCAATGGGGTGACGAAAAACACCCTACAGGGGTCATTTGGATGACGTATTTCCGAGACGGGGTCATGTGGATGACGTATTTCCAAGACGGGGTCATGTGGATGATGTATTTCCCAGACGGGGTCACGTGGATGACGTATTTCCGCGACGGGGTCATGTGGATGATGTATTTCCGAGACGGGGTCATGTGGATGACGTGTTTCCGAGACGGGGTCATGTGGATGACGTGTTTCCGCAACGGGGTCATTTGGATGACGTATTTCCGAGACGGGGTCATGTGGATGTCGTATTTCCGTGACGGGGTCATGTGGATGACGTATTTCCGCGACGGGGTCATATGGATGACGTATTTTCGAGACGGGGTCATTTGGATGACGTATTTCCGAGACGGGGTCATGTGGATGACATATTTCTGCGACGGGGTCATGTGGATGATGTATTTCCTCGACGGGGTCATGTGGATGACGTATTTCCGTGACGGGGTCATGTGGATGACGTATTTCCGCGACGGGGTCATGTGGATGACGTATTTCCGAGACGGGGTCATGTGGATGACGTATTTCCGAGACCGGGTCATTTGGATGACGTATTTCCGCGACGGGGTCATGTAGATGATGTGTTTCCGAGACGGGGTCATGTAGATGACGTGCTTCCGCGGCGGGGTCATTTGGATGACGTATTTCCAAGACGGGGTCATATGGATGACGTATTTTCGCGACGGGGTCATGTGGATGATGTATTTCCGCGACGGGGTCATGTGGATGACGTATTTCCATGACGGGGTCATATGGATGACGTATTTCCGAGACGGGGTCATTTGGATGACGTATTTCCGAGACGGGATCATGTGGATGATGTATTTCCGTGACGGGGTCATGTGGATGCCGTATTTCCGCGACAGGGTCATGTGGATGACGTATTTCCGAGACGGGGTCATGTGGATGACGTATTTCCGAGACGGGGTCACGTGGATGACGTATTTCCGCAACGGGGTCATGTGGATGACATAGCGTTTGTTGTAATGAGACGAATATCGAAGCGGTCTCTAGGTTATCTGTGAACCGTTGAGATTTGGCTTCTTCTGGGGAGGGAAAGTGTGATTCCCCCTTTGTTTGCGCCTCTGGATTGTATACAGTGATTGACATGATTTCACCTATAGGGCAGAAAATTTCATTTTATATATATTTTTCTTTCCGCGATGCCCTATCATTTCAGCTTTTATATCGCGAAAGTTGCGATTGCCCAATCATTTCGGCTATTTTTCGCGGTGCCCAATCATTTCGGCTGTTTGTTTTATTTTTACTCGCTGCTTTTTATTGCGAGTTGCCCAATCATTTCGGCTATTTTGCATGCATATATTTTTTTACTTGCTGTTCTTTATTTGCAAGTTGCCCCATCATTTCGGCTATTTCGTATGCATGTGTGCTTGCTGGCTTTTCGCTGTAAGCTTGGAATTAGACACCGATTTCGGCATCAACACCGCTACAACTGGGATATTGCCAGGAGCGAATCATCATTTGCCTCTGTCGAACAAAGGTGACTTAGCGAACAGGGTTAGGATCCTGTCGACTAAGGCTTTTGACTTCATGAGCCGTAAGGGTCTCATAAAGGTATTTCTCCCTGCGAGTCGTGAGGATCTCGTAGGTGCGTTTTCTCCTTAGGAATTGTGAGGACTCCTAAGTGTATGGCTTCTCATAAGTCGTAAGGATCTTACAAGAGTATTTTCTCCTTTTAAGTCGAGAGGACTTACAAGGGCTGTTCACTGTGCAAACATATCCCTAGTCACGGATGGGACTTTGTTAGGGAAATGTTTATCCGCGCCCGTGGATTGTATATAAGGGTCGGCATTGAGCCGCTTGTAGGGCAAAATTAGAGATTGTGATAGCTGCTTAAGAACAGGTTCAGATCCCTGTAGCTTAAGACTTTTGAGCCTTATGAGCCGTAAGGGTCTCATAAGAGGGTTCTCCTTACGAGTCGTGAGGATCTCGTAAATGTAATTTCTCCTTAGGAATCGTGGGGATCCCTAAGTGTGTTTCTCCCTTATGAGTCGTAAGGATCTCACGCAGGTGGTTTCTCCTCACAAGGTCGATAGGACCTTACAAGTGTCTTTTAACGAGATTGCGCCCTTTCGGGTTTTCATAAAACTCGTCGGTAGCCCTGCTGTTTTTACTCACGGAGCCCTTTCGAGTTTTCATCCGTGCCCTTTTCGCTTATGGACATACTGTTTTTTTTCTCTTTTTTTAATTTTTTATTCTTTTATTCTTCTTTTTTTTGTATCAGCTTTGGGATGTTGCAATCCACAGTAGTTTATCGACGTCTCGGTCAACGGCTAGTTTTAGGACATAGTGGTCCATCGTTAGTTTAAGAACGTTTCAGTCCGTTGTTAGTTTTAGGACATTTCGGTCCGTTGTTAGTTTTAGGACATTTCGGTCCGTTGTTAGTTTAAGAACGTTTCGGTCCGCTGTTCCGGCTACTACTCATAGAGTTTGGGCTTAGGAAGATAGCGAGCGGACATAGGCGTCGTCATCGTTAACCTAGGCCGTGACTCGTCAGGCGTAGTATTTCTTCAGGAAGCGACCATTTATTGGCCTGAAAGGCCTTTCGCCATGCATGTCCATGAGTAGATGGCCCCACCCTGGTAGACCTTGTCTATGATATACGGGCCTTCATAGTTCGGCTCGAGTTTCCCCCGCTTGGCGCGATTAGGGATCATAGGTCTTTTGACCACTAGCACGAGTTCGCCTTGGCGGAATATTCTCGGCCTAGTCAATCTTTCATCTAAGCGCATCATCTTTGCTTTGTAAGCCTCCAGATTTTGTTGCGCTATGAGACGGGTTTCATCAAGGGCATCGAGCTCCTCAAGCCGAAGGTGAGCATTCTCTTTGTCCGTTAGCTCGTAATGAACTGCCACTTATAGAGATGGTAACTCTATCTCGTGGGGGAGTACCGCTTCTGTACCGAATACCAATGCGTACGGCGTTATGTTCGTGGCCGTTTTGAACGTAGTTCGATACGCCCAGAGAGCTTCATGCAGTCTCTCGTGCCAGTCCTTCTTATTTCGGGACACCGTCTTTTTCACGATCTTTGTCAAGGTCTTGTTAAAAACTTCAGCTAAACCATTAGCTCGGGGATTATAGACTGAGGAATATCTCCAGTCTATGTTATGCTGTTGTGTGAAGTGGCTGATCTTGTGGCTTCTGTAGGCTGGCCCGTTATCGGAGATAATCCGTCGTGGAGTTCCAAACCGATAAATGACGTGCGTCTTGAAGAAATGGAGGATATTCTCCGTTTTCACTTCCCTCAGCAGTATTGCTTCTGCCCATTTGGAGAAGTAATCAGTTGTCGCCAAAATGAATCGATGTCCTCTGGACGATGCTGGTTCGATGGGGCCGATTATGTCAGTCCCCCACATTTCAAATGGCCAGCTAGCCACTGTTGGATGTAGTGGATTTGGATGCTGATGGATAAAGTCCCCGTGAATCTGAAAAGAATGGCACTGCTTCGTGTATTCAAGACAGTCTTGGATCATCGTGGGCCAATAATAACCCATCCGTTTGATCTTCAGCTTCATCTTTGGCCCGGCGTGGTGAGAACTGCAGAGTCCGTCGTGAGTTTCTTGGACGACTCTCTTTGCCTCTTCAGGCCCCAGATATCTTAGACACAGAGAGTCAAATAACTTTTTATACAGAGTATCATTGATGAAAGCAAAAGACAGAGCTCGTTTCATAAGCCGATGTCTTGAGGATGCATCTTCAGGTGTTCGATGGGATTTGAAGTATTCTATAAAGACTTCCCTCCAATCCTTAACCTTTTCCTGGTCTTTTATTTGTAGAGTCATTTGCTCGGTTGCTCCCTTTTCTTCGGACGACTCCGGAGATGTTTCTGCCGGTGCGAGAACCCGACGGCTTTGCACAACGATCCTCACGTCATCGAGGTTTTCGTCAGCCAGTTCTTTAGCGAGCTTGGCTAATGCATCTGCTTTGCTATTTTCCGCATGCGGTATGCTTTCCAAGGTGTAGGATGGGATTTGAGTCAGCAACTGTTGTACTCTCTCACCGTACTTTACCAGCTCCGCTTTGCACGTTTGATAGTCGCCGTTTACTTGACTAACGACCAGTTGGGAGTCTCCATATATGAGGAGGTTTTCAATTCCCATGTCGATGGCGATCTCGAGACATGCTATCAAAGCTTCGTAGTCGTCTTCATTATTCGTCCTCGGCTCTGTTAAGGAGAAAGCAAAGCGCATTATTCGGCGATGGCCTGGCCTTTCACTGCCTTGAGAGAACGATAAGTTATTGAGAACTCCATCAATAGCAGGGCCCATTTAGCGAGTCGTCCTGTTAGTATGGCCTTAGACATCAAATATTTGAGGTTATCCGCCTTTGATATGAGATGGACCTCATGCACCAGTGCGTAGTGTCTGAGCTTCGTTATTGCGATGATCAACGCCAGGCAGTGTTTTTCAATGGGAGAGTAATTTCTTTCTGCCCCCAGGAGAAATCGACTCAAATAGTAGAGGGCTCTCTCCTTCCCTTGGTCGTTCTCTTGTGCCCATAATGCGCCTAAGGAACCTTCAAGGGCGGTTGAATACAAAATAAGAGGCTTTCCTTTGACGGGAGCGGCCAGCACTGACGGATTCTGCAGGTATTGCTTGATTTCGTCCAGTGCGCTTTGGCATTTGTGATCCCAAACAAATGCGGTTCCCTTCTTCATCAGGTGACTGTAGGGCGACACTTGCCGGAAAGATTAGCTATAAATCGCCAGATATACGCGAGCTTCCCTTGGAGAGACCGCAGTTGCTTAAGAGTTCTTGGCGGAGGCATTTCCATGATCGCCTTGATCTTCAACGGATCTATCTCGATACCTCGGTGTCGAACGATGAATCCCAAGAATTTTCCTGAGGAGACTCCGAACGTGCATTTGAGAGGGTTCATCTTCAAGTTGTATTGTTGGAGGCGCTGAAATACGATCTTCAGATGCTCTAAATGTTTCTCGTATGATTTGCTTTTCACCACAAGGTTGTCGATATAGCATTCGACGATTTCATATATGAGGTCATCGAAGATCTTCATCATGGCCCTCTGATAGGTGGCACCGGCGTTCTTTAGACCGAAGGGCACCACCTTGTAGCAGAATATGCCCAAAGGGGTCCGGAAAGCAGTATGTTTCTGGTCTTCGGGATGCATCTTTATCTGATTATATCCTGATGAGCCGTCCATGAAGGAGAAAACTTCATGAGTGGACGTGTTATCTATCATCGGCTCAGTGACTGGTACTGGGAAGTCGTCTTTCGGGCAGGCTTTATTGAGATCCCGAAAGTCCACACATATGCGCACCGTCCCATTTTTCATCATCACTGGGACGATATTGGCGATCCAGTCAGGGTACTGAACCTCTTGGATGAAGCCAGAGTCGATTAGCTTCTTGACCTCGGCGTTGATGCTCATCTCAAGCTCGAGCCGCATTCTTCTCGGTGCTTGTTTGATCGGCTTGACGTCCGGGATATCGCCAATTTATGCACAGCAATCTCTGGATTTAATCCTGGCATCTCGGAATAGTTCTATGCGAAGCAATCTTTATGCTGCATGAGCACGTCCTTTAGCGTAGCCACCCTTTCTTCAGACAACAGCTCACTGACGAACGTCGGCCGCGGGTCACTTGCCGTCCCCAAATAAATTTTCTTGAGGTTATCTGCAGTGGTATGTATTCTATCTTCCAGCTCTTTTGGCGCCGGTGGAAACTCTGAGATGACCTCGCCATCATCATTTTCGAAGCACCAGGAAAGGTCATCCACATTCTCAGGCTCTTCTTCTGCCAGCATTATCACGTAGCAGGTACGAGATCGCTTCCAAGACCGATGTTGATATGGTTCTGCTCTCGCGGCTTTGGGTTCATGCTTCTGCGGCGGGGTTACCCTCCAACTGCTGGATAGAGCGAACCTGCCTTGCTGATACTGGTCTTCTATATGAAGCAGTTTTCGAGAGGATGTCCTATTGCCCTGTGATAGGAGCAATAGTCCGGGTGAAAGACTTCGCCTGCTTGCTCGGGGTGCTTGGACTCCGGGAGCGTCATCATCTGATATTTGATGGCAAGATCGAATATCTTCTTTGTCTTGTTTTGGGGAAAAGAATATGCTCGACCCATCTTTTTTATAAGAGACGAATCCGGACTGCTCGATTGCTGATCGTGTGGCTTCTTGGACCCGCTTTGTCGTTGTCGAACGCCTTTCCCGTTCTTTGGTTTGTTTCTGCCTCTGTGTCGGGCCTTTTGTACAACGGGTTGACAAGGAGGAGCATTTTCATTTTTCACAGCCTGTTGAAGGAGGCGGTGCGTCCTGGTTTTCTCGTAGATGGCCATTTCGCGATTATGATCGTCTCGAACCTTTTGACCTTCTTCCCTTATAAGCTTGTCCATTTGTTCTTCGAACGACGGACTGGGCATTTTCATAGCGGGAACTCTTTTTGGTTCAGGGTTAGCATCTTCCCACAAGCATCTCCCTCTTCATCAAAGTCGTGTATGACGTAGCAGTCGCAGAGTAGCTCCCGTTTCTTGGATTGAACATACCCAAGCCCGGTCGTTTCCATTCTCCCGTTGGGCAACTTTTGTTGGGTTCCGGGAACGTTCTAGATCCTGTTATAGAACCGTGTTTGTCGCGCAGTTTGCTTAAGGGGTACACCTTGGCGTCTCAAGAGTCTCTTTTGTCCGTCTGTGTAATATCTGGGCAAACGGATGGGCTGGAGCCTGTCAAGTGTAGAATCCGCACCATGCCAGATTTCTTTCTCCACTTTGGTTTCTCCGGATCGGTAGAATAGGATTGCCTTTTCACCTTTTCGCGTGGGAGGGACGTAGAATGTCTGCAGTTCTTCCACACTGTAGGTATCAAGCGCGTCTAGCTCTTTATGATGCTTGGGCGGAACCATGGCAACTTGCAAACTTTGATCTTCATCAGCGAAGGTTTGTATTGATGGCCGAGTAGAGAATACGGCATTGACCTCATCTTCCAAGTCGCTACCGAAGATCAACATAGGAGTGGACGGTCCCGGCTTGTTGTACTGGGGTGGACCTGAGTAAACTATCTCTTTATCCTCCTCGGTATCACTCCTGAAGAGCAGAATAGTAGTGATATCTTTATTCTTCGGTTTGTGACATCTTTCCGTGTCCTCAAAATCCAGTAAGAAGTATTTTGCATCTTCGTACTTTTGGACTTCGTTCACGGAGAATGGGTTCAGCTCTCCTATTACGGTATACTCGAGACCATCTTTGAAATACTTCATACACTGATGTTGTGTAGATGGGATGATATTGTATTCGTGTAACCAAGGCCGGCCGAGCAAAGCGTTGTAGCATGTTTTGGCGTCAATGACGTGAAACTTAATGTCCGTGACAAGCAGCCCAAAGCGTAGTGTCAATATCACAGACCCAAGCGTCCATGATGACTGGGAGTCAAATCCGGAGATGGTGATTTTATCGCGAGCGAGGCATTGAACGCTCATGCAGATTTCCTTTAACACCCTTACGTTGAGGAGGTTGACGGAGGACCCATTGTCGACAAGGATTTTACCTATCTTGATATCATGACAGTATCCGGAGACATATAGGGGACAGCTGTGCTCGCATGTCCTAAAAAGGAGATCTTCATCGCCGAAGGTGATATCGGCTGTGTGTACTTCTTCCAGCTCGTCCTTCATCTTTTCTTCGGCGAGGAAAGCTTGGAATTGCTCGGGCGCTTGTAATGCTTTGATCAAAGAATCTATTGCTTCTTTGGATAACAGAAGGGTGTCAAGAATGCTTAACTGTGAAGGTAGCTTTCTCAAGTGTGCCAGAACGTTGAAGTCCACCTTACTTTTCTTTGGTGGGTCCTTGGCTGTCAGCTTTTCGACGGCTCGGTCATCAAGGATGATATCCTCAGGGACTTTTTCTTTTTCTTTATATTTTCTATTCGACCCACTGTTCGAGGGCCCAAGATTCTTTTCGGGCAACGTACGATTGCGCAGCTGAATATTTTCACAGGTTTTCGGTTCTTCCTCTTTTCCCAAGGTGGACTCTTTAAAGAGAGGGCCAAGAGTCATTTCTTCATCAGAATCGCTCCCGAATGTGAGAACATGCGATCCCCCAGTGCCAACCATGTGACAGTTGCCGGTAGTTCTTTTATGCTCCTCGGTCGTATTTCTTTGCTCCCGACGAGCTTTGCGTTTCATCCGCTTGAAATGTTGTCGGTGGGCAACATATCCCTGCCACCATCTTTTAAAAGCGTTGCACTCTTCAGTGGGGTGCGCAATCTTTCGATGATATAAGCAGTAGTTAGGATGTGTTTCTGCTTCACCAAGAGCATTCACTTCGGAGGGTGGCGGCTTCATTCCCATCGATATGGCTTTAGCGAACCTTTTCCTCGTCTTGAATTTGTCTTTATTTGCGATGGATGTACTTTGTTCTGGCGGAAGTGTTTCAACCCCTTCGTCCAGTCGCCGGCGTTTAGATTTTTCAAATATGGCCATTTCACGCTCTCGAACAGTTTTGCTTTTAAGAAGAGCTTCGTTCAGGAATGCATCAATTATTTCGTCAGACGACTCTAGAAGTTCTGGTTTAGGATTTGCCCCCAGTTTCTCGGTGCAAGGAGCATCTTCATCGTCTATCGAAGAGTGAGAGATCACATGGCAACTTGCTACGTAATCTTCAGATTCATCCGACGAGTCTTCCCCATCATTTCCGTCCTCAAGGACGTGGCTGAGAAACTCTTGGAGTGTGACTGGAGTCCGCGCCTTCTGGTTATATTTTTCCAGCGCGTCAATCTGCTTTTGCAGGTCCGTGCGCTTGTCACCAGGCTTCACAGGCTTCTTGGATTTTTTCGTCTTCTTCGAAGATTTCGACGGCTGGGTGTGAGTGCTTTGGCCATCACCACCGATCTTTGGAGTTGGACGCGGTTTTAACATTCCTTTGATGACCTCGGGTTCGAGTGGATTTCTCTACCTGATCGCCGGGCATTCTTGGAGATCCTTCAGCATTCTTTTCGTCTTGACTGAAAGAGCGACCTCCCATGGAGCTTCTTCTATGAAAGAGCATGATGCTCCCGGTGTATCCGTCTTCTTGGGAGTGTGTGGCTGAGGCGGGTTCACCTTCCAATTCTCGGATAATATGAACTTGCCCTGCTGGTACTGATCTTCTATCCAGCTTTTGAAGTTGTAACAATCTTCGATCGGATGGCCCAACATTCGGTGATAAGGGCAATAGTTTGGATTGCTGATGTCGCCTGGTTGCGCTGGGCGTCTTGGCTACGGCAGAGTGATGAGCCTGTTGCGTAGTGCTAACTCGAATAACCTCTTCGTCTTGTCTCGAGGGAACGAGTAAGGGCGTCTCATTTTATCTTCGAGAGATTGAGTTCTATTATTTTGGCGATCAACTAGTCTTAGACCACTGGGCTGCTGTTGAGCATTAGCGACGACGGTCGCTTTCCTCTTTCCCTTCTCGTTCCGCGGCTCCGGCTTTGGAGGAGACGGTCTATGACCCATCTGGTCCATTTGGGCCAGTTTGTCGATCAAGGCTTGGAACGTGGTCGGCTTGAAGAACATCATGAATTAGGAAATGGTTGCATGAGGGTCCAGAGTGCCCACGAACATGCCCACCGCCGGCGCTTCTTTGATGCGCTGTTCGCATTTCGACCACAGATTCCGCCATCGTATTGCGTATTGAACCCATGTCTCGCCTGGCTTTACCCAGGCGTTAATCAATGCTGTGATTGGGGTGCGCTCGCTAGCGCTTGCAAATCTTTGCGTGAATAATAGCTCCATTTCTGCGAAAGTCTTGACGGAGTCATTTGGAAGTTCAGAATACCATTCAAACGCTGTCTCCGATAAGCTGCCAACGAACTGACAGAGCAAAAGTTTATCATCACCCCCGGTATTGCCACAAAGAGCCCTGAACTGAGCGACATGTTGGTGGGGATTGCCTGTCCCCTTGTATACATGGAATTTGGGGATCGTGTATCCTGGCGGGTACTTTATTTGGTCATACCAGCCTGGATACGGTCGGCCAGTTTTAACAACTTGGCCGGCCGCTTCATTCGCCTGGTGAGCTCGTATTTGCTGAGCAATATAGTCATCCAGATTGGACTTGGAAATGGTTTCCTCTTTGGCTGCTGAAAAAGCCGGAGGAGGGTTCAATGTCTCCTCTCTGTCGTCTTCAATAATGATTAGAGGGTCTTCAGCTGGAGGATCCGGCTATAACATCATCCCGACCATGTCTTGGAAGAGAAGTGCCATTCGTTTTATATTAGCCGCTTGTTCTGCTGCTTCTCTGTCCTTCTTTTCGAGGACTCTGCGGAGGAAGTCAGCATCGGTTTCTTGTTCATGACGTTGCTCTGATGACGCCTCCGGGCTTTCTTTTGGCCGGGTGAGTGCTGCCATTTGCGTTAGCATTTCCTGAAGCTTCTGTTGCTGCTCCTGGGCTTTTGTCATGGATCGAGTGAGCGGTCGGTGACCCGTTGAAGCGCGGATTTCCTCTTTTCCGGAAGCTATGTAATGAGTATGCACCATTATGCCCCCAGACTTGGGGTGTTTGGGATCAGCGTCTTTGTGGTCTGCCGTAGTCACAGGGGCTTTCTCTGGCCTCCTTCTCTTTTGAGCAGTTGACGTTGAGGGGGCCGTTGCAGCGGGCGTCCAGGTAGTTGTCGTCCTTTGTGGCTTGACAGAACGGTTCTCTTCCTGTTGAACCTTCACCTTTTTCTGTCGGCGAGGGTAATCTTGATCAATCACCGACTCCTGGACCTATCGCCAGACTTTGTAGATTTTGGAGGATAGCCGCTGAGGGGGCTGTTTCGGCTTCGCCTTTGGTGCATTCCTCACGGGTGGAGGAGATCTTTTCAATACGGCGGTAGGAGAGTTCCTGCGCACCTTGTTCAGCAATTTAAAGCTCTTCCCGGTCGGAACAGCAGCATTGACTTCCACCGTTGGGGCTGGTGGAGTTAGCCCAGAGGGGGAGTTGCCCCCAGCTGTCCTTACCCGGCGCCAGTGGTGATGTCGAGCGTGTCAAGCCGCTGGGATTGTTTCATCTTGAGGGGTGACTTCGTCATGCCCCCTGTTCTGGTGATGCGCTGCTGGTACCAGCCTCTTGAAGACCGACGTCCGTCGAGCAGCAGTGTCTAACCTATCAAAGACAGACCTCTGGGCGGGGGAAGTAGCTTTGAGGACTTTGACTGGAGCGGGAGCCGGAGCCGGAGCAGCCAGTCTTGTGAAGACCGACCCTTTGGCAGGAGAAGCTTTCTTGACGACTTCGGGAGCAGGGATGGCTATCCTCTTCGGAATAACCTTTTCTGGAATTGCAGGCTTCATCATGGGCCCATATGAACTTTGGCCTAATCTGGCGAAGACTGAGGCGTCGGAGCTGGACGACCCGTTGAGAGGGGTCGCAGTAGTGGTAAGTCGATCGAAGATCGACTTTTTTGGGGCTTCTTGCAGCAACATTGGGGCATTAAAGCTTATGGGTGGGATCATAGTCCCAAAGAACAGCCCAGTGGTGGCCTGAGTTACTTGGTCCACCGGTATCGTGAACAGGGAGGCCGCTTGAGGTCCGTAAGCTATGCCTCCAGATGAGGCGGAACGCGAGTTGCAGTTGTAGCTGGAACACTTCGCGCAAGTAGACGCCATTGATGTTTCGTTTTCTGCGCCAAGCAAAAAACCAAATCTTAGTACCTCGAACCCAAGGGCAACCATATCAAACCGCGATTCGTTCGCGAACACGACACACGAAGTGTGGAGTGGAAAGAGGAAAATATCCCACCGGGCGTGCCAGAATCTGTTCCTCGCCGAAAGACGGGACCGGGATGTCGTGAACAGGGTGGGACGTCAGGCCTGAAATTCGAGGGCAGATGCTAATTGGTGTTATCCGTCCACCTCTCCGAAGATGCCAAGTTGATTTATGGCACCGTGTATCGAAGGTTTAAACGGATGCGGCCGATACAGCAGACTTCGTCAGATTCCCCCTCGTTTGAGGGTTTTTTTTGATTGTGGGGACGCTCATCCCTGCAGGCACAAGCCCCTACAGTTAATTACGCTACCGCATCGCGGTAACAACTTTCTCCTTTTCCAGATGGTCATTTCGTGTCGTGTGTGTTTGTTTTGTTTGTGGTTGCCCGTGGATTGTATACGGAGACTAATTTATGTTGTCGCCCGTAGGGCGTGGATTAGTCCAAATCCGTATCTTCTTAGATTTGGATTTGAGGGTTGGGTTTAAGGATACGTTAGTCTCATTTGAGACTAAGATCAACTTAAACGTTTGTTAAGAATACGCTAGTCTAATTTTTAGACTAAGATCAATTTAACGGGATCGTTTAGATCCAACAATAGAGCATTCGAGCTTTATTGTTTAATTTAGGGACATTACGGTCGATTAGTTTAAAGACATTACGGTCCAATGTTAGTTTAAGGACATCTCGGTCCAGTGTTAGTTTAAGGACATCTCGGTCCAGGTTAAGGACACCATCGTCCATGAGTTTAAGGACCTCACAGTCCAGGTTAAGGACATCGTAGTCCATGAGCTTAACGACCTTACAGTCAAGGTTAAGGACATCGTAGTCCATGAGTTTAAGGACCCCACAGTCCGTAGTTTAAAGACGTCATAGTCTGTAAAGTTAAAGGACATCGTAGTCCATGAGTTTAAGGACCCCACAGTCTGTGAAATGTGTGGTTGTCGGGGCCCGTCACCTCTCTAAAGACGTTGAAGGATTACAACGACGGATATCAGAGGAGTAAAGAGATGTACCCTCGAACCGGTGTGAGTTGGTTGAAAGATCTGTAGTCCAATTTGGGACTAGGATTTGTTAAATATTTATGAGCAGATGGGCTCAATTAAATATAAGTTGAGAACTTATGGCCAATATTAGGCTAAGTTCAATGAATGTTTAACATTTTATTATTCTGGCTATTGAGCCTTTATTTGGGCTTGGCCTTTTTAATAATGTCGAGCATTAGATCTTGACACCTTTTTTTGTCTTTGTATTGAATGCAGAGTATTCACCAGAACAATTTATGTTCTGCCAGCGCAACACGTGGCGCACCAGGCGCTTTGCGCCAGTTAAAGAGTGCAGTACGCTTCTGTCAAGTAGCGCACACGAGAAGGACACGTGTCGCGCTTGGCGCTAAGCGCCAGATAGTGGGCGCACTGCGCCAGTTTATGAGCGCATTGCGCTAGTCTATGAGCACATTGCGCTATCAATTTAGTGGCGCACACGTGAGTGACACGTGGCGCGCTTGGCGCAGTGCGCTATTTCAGAAGCACAAAGCGCAAGTTGCATACGTGATTGACACGTGGCGCATTTTGGCGCAGAGCACCGGTCCAGAGAGCGCAAAAGCGCAGTTCAAGAGTGCAAGGCACATTTCAATAGCGCAAAGCGCATGTTGATCAATTTTATGATCTGGGAAAAAATTTATGTTCTTTTTAGAAGAGACTTTGTCTCAAAATTCAAGAACAACAGTTCTTATTTTTGAAAGGGCTTTGCCTTTATAGATCAATGATCTGTGAATGAAGTAAGTACTTCTTTTTTTTATGATGAGATCTTTTGATCTTTTTATAAAAGAGCTTGGTCTTTGTACATCTATGATCTTTTAAGAAGATGATTCTTTTTTTTATGAGATGATTTCATCTCTGTGTTCATCGTTCATGATCTTTACCTCGAAGAAATAATCTTCTTTTGCTGAGAGCTTACTCTTCTTTTTTTGAATTTCTCAAAGTTTATAGGGGGGTTTCTCTATATCAGACTTGAAGTCTTGGGGCCTTTATATGGGGCAAGTTGATTTGTTAAATCAGTTAAAGAGATCTTCTTCTGATTGATTTGGGGATATTTCCCACCGCTGGATCTTTGATCCTAGGGATTCTTTTTTACAGAAGGCAATCTTCTTGTTTTTAACAAGATTGAAAGAAAACCTTTCCATAACAGAATTTTAATTCTGATTAATGATTTATCATTATTTATTAGATCTTTTGATCTAAGGGTGGGGAATTTTATAATTCCTGCGCTGACGCACCCGTGCTTTGCACGTGGTGTGCTGCTCAGAGCGCAGCGCACGTTGCGCTAGCGCACCTACGTTTGACATGTAGTGTGCTGCCCAAAGCGCAGCGCAGCCTGCGCTAGCGCACCCATGTCTGACACTAGGCGCGCAGCGCGCCTAGCGCTAGCGCACACATGGTGCACTGCCTAGGGCGCAGCGCACCTGGCGCTAGCGCATCCGTATTTGACACGTGGCGCGCAGCGCGCCTAGCGCTGGATCTGAAGCGTTATTTCAATATTTGAATTTTGAATTTCAAAATAGAGCTTTGCTCTGATTAGGGGAAACAATAACCCCTAAGTCGTTAAATTGGGAATGAGGGAAATCCCCTCACGGTAAACGATGAGTTGCTCCTGGTATTATTCCAGTGCAGCAATGTTGATGCCGACCCAAAAACCAAATCCTGAGTCCTTCCGCGGCAAATGATGAGTTGCTCCTGGCATTATTCCAGTGCAGCAATACTGATGTCAACCCAAATCAAATCAAACCAACAACCCCTGCGGCGGAATCATGCTTCATCTCAGAATGTACCCCGTGTCGAAATTAAGCTTCGCCTCGGAGTATCTACATTCCCCGTCGGAATTGTTGGATATATATGCCCTAGAGGCCAGTATTTTATATGTATACATATGGATGCTAGGGATATGTATGTACAGGACAATCTTGCTCAGTTTTATAGTATATTATTTGACTTGTCTTTGTCAGGATATGTGTATTTATTTCTATTGTTGTTATATCTAGCTTGCACATATTGATAAAGACTCGATACGGTAGTATACTATTATGGTTTATCTTTATCTTAACATGGCATATGTCATACTCGTTATTACATATTGCAGTTACATGTTGATAAAGCCCGTAGGATTTTGCTTGACTACCTGCATTGTGATGGCGATCATACTTGTAGGAGCAGGGTAGTCCATAAGCACATCCTTAAATGGTCCCTAGTCACGGGAGTGTCGAGACTGGGCATTGATACTCCAGAGTAGATTAGTGTATGCGTTTCTAACCCCGTCAGGGGATGGTTGGTCCCGCAGCCATTGGTCTGATGCACCTAAGATCGTATACAGGTGCTCACTGGGGTGAGTACACTGGACGGACTCGCCGAGAACTTCCAGATGGTACTATACCTGTCGTCAGATGGATGTTCTCAAGTGACATATGTACAGGTTAGTCTTTGGACCCGAGATCGGCATTTGTCTCATGTGAGTTCCCACTGAGCTTTGATCACTACCCTACCATGGCTCTACTGAGTCATGCAAACAGGTTTTGGTTGGGTACAGTCCCAAGCCACATGGAGGCAGTGAGCGATTGTTGGGGATTTTTCTCTCCCGGTATTGGGAGTTGATATCTCGCAGTGATCGATTGGTCAGGACCATAAGACCTTGGCCAAGGCAGTTGGGATTTACTGATAGGTTGATCAGTAGTTTCCCGGATTGGTCCTGAGCCACATCGGCACGGCTTATCAGGTTATTAGGGTCTCACATTCACCACCCCCTAGACCCGGTATGCGATAGTCTTTGACGAAGAGATCAGACTGTATGGATATTTTCATAGATAGGCTCAATAGGAGTTCGGACGAGTTTTGCTCGTCGGCCTTCCTTTCGACAGGTACCTGGGTAGCCGTTACGTATAGCTAGTGCCGCTGACGTTCTTGTGGTTAAACCCACTGCCAGAGTACCGTCGAGTCTTTAGAGTCCCATACAGAGGGTTTTCCAACTTCGGGCGAAACGAGTAGAGGTCCTATGGTTTTACGACAGGGTTTGTTCACATACGCGCACTTATGCGTGTTTGGTGTTCGGGCAGTTGATACTAGCGGGTTTTGGTTTAAGCTGGATCCTAGTATTTGATTTTGGATTGGTTCAGTCTCATTGTATTCGTGTTCCTCGGAACACGGATGCGGGTATGTATATACAGTTGACAGAGGCAGAGAAGGAGACACCTCATTAGGGTTTTGACTATTGACTTGATTAAAACCATAATGAGATGGAGGAAATTGTTTGCTAATTTTATTAGTGTTAATTGTGTCATGGTTAATTGGTTTGACCATTTGACTTGTTGACCATAGTTGACTTAGATATTTTTGTTGAGCATGAGATATTTTGCTTAGCATTAATTGTGACATGATAATGGTCAAATCAAATGAACCATCACAATTATCCTAATTAAAATTATTATTCTTTTTCCCTCATATGAGAGCTCATTCTTAATTTTATCAAGGAGACACTCTCTCTCATAGCTCTCTCTCCTTCTTCCTCTCTCAAGCCCTAGTGTTTCATGAGTTGAAAATCAAGGGCCATTGAGACCAAGCCACCAAAACCACTCTCTACTCACTCTAGATAACTTAGTCTAGCAACCCAAGTGTTCTAGTTGTCTCATCTTAGAGGTTAAGCTCTAGGTTGGATCTCTCGAGGTGAATCATCGTTGACACAAGGAGGCCAAAGTTCAAGCACGATCCATAAATCTATCGAGGAGCTTAAGGAGAGGATCGAAGACCCGAAGGACTTGTTTTCGTTAGGTATATTTTCTATCAAAGTAGATAGAACCCTTTTTGCTAACTAGGTGTATGGTAAAGATCCGATTTAGTGTTATCCTAGCGCCAAAGTTTATGATCGTCATAAAATTTTTTTTCCGCATTTGGCCACGGAAGTTGGCCGGGGCGCTAGTGTAGCCCTTCAGGAATTATGCTTCGCCTGGGAATCATTCTCTACATCAAAACCAGTGACACTCTGTGCCGGGGAAACGTCAACCACAGACACTCCGTGCTGGGGACAAGTCAACCAGTGACCTTCCTGTCGGAATTATGCTATGACTCGGAATCAAGCCAATAAGTGACCTCCCTGTCGGAATTATGCTCCGACTCGGAATCAAGTCAACAAGCGACTCCCTGTCGGAATTATGTTTCGACTCGGAATCAAGTCAACCAGCGACCTCCCTGTCGAAATTATGCTTTGTCTCGGAATGAAATCAACCAACGACTTCCTCGTCGGAATTAAGCTCCGCCTTGGAATCACGTCAACCAACACGCTCTGCGATGAAATCATGCTTCGTCTCAGAATGTACCCCGTGTCGAAATCATGCTTCGCCTCGGAGTATCTGCCTTCCCTGTCAGAATTATGTTTCGCCTGGGAATCAACCTCTGCATCGAAATTATGCTTCGGTCAGAATGTCTGCTGCTCTTCGGAATTATGCTCCGACCCCTGGAATCATGCTCCAGTCTTCGGAATGATGCTCCGATCCTCGGAATTATGCTCCCGGAATTATGCTCCGCCCCTGGAATGATGTTCCTCTTCGAAGTCCAACTCCAAGATCCATCAATTTCATGCACACAACTCATATATGCGGTGTGCATTTATTGATGGGAGACACTTTGTTGGGGTCAAAAATTACATCCCGGTTGACCAAATCAAAGTCAAAATCAATCCCAACTAATTGGGCCTAAGCCCAGATCAAGTGGGCCCATGCCCAAGTCGAGCCCCGCGGCCGGCCTCTCCAATGCCAAGATGAAATCATGTAATAAATAATTTTGATGTAATTTTTTATGCATGAATCTAAAAAAAATGGGCATAAAGCCAAACTTTTTTAAAGCCCGTGGCTCATGGGCAAAAGAAATGAGCACATAAGGCATGGGATGTGCAAAGTGCCATTTTGTAAAGCCTAATGGGCTATATGTAAATTTGTAAGCCTATATAAGGCAACATGATAATGAAAAAAAGAACAATTCAATCTCTAAAATTCTAGGGTTTGTGTCTCCTTCCCCTTCCTTAAGGTTCTAAAACCTTCTCCCTCTTTTTTGAATTAAATCAAGAGTTTAACTCTTCCTTTTTTCAAAAATAAATAGTTTTTCACCATTAAACCCTTGAAGGGGAGCTTAGATCTACTATCAAATCCCTAAAAGGGGAGATTTTAAGTCTCACCTTCGCTTTTCCCCCCAAGATCCAGCCAACGGAGAAGAAGAAGAAAGATACCCATCTCTAAAAATCTCATTCCAAGAGGATCCGAGACTCAAAAGAAGATCCAAAGATTTCTAAGAGTTTAACTCCATTCAAGATCTGTTGGAGTTTAACTCCATAAATCAACCCCCTTTTTAGGAGTTTAACTCCAAATCTATACATAATCCATGTTAGGAGTTCAACTCCAAAGCCCCCTTGTCACGCCCCGCTTCCCAAAATATGGAATACGAGGGGTGACAGGGCCAGCCATGCTCCTACGGTCAAGGAAATATCCTGCCGTAGTCACACTTCGGTTTCTAGCACTACGTGGTAATCAGTAATCATAGCACATGTAAAGAGAAATGCAGCCTCTAATTCTATCAGAACAGATAAAAGATATACCAGATGGAGATCAAAGGAAAGACAAAGCTGGCGTGGCTGATCTAGATGTCCGCGATATCCTCAAGGTACGACCAATCCTGATCCGAGCTAAGTCCACTTCTTACTTTGAGCATGCATACTCAGGTCGTTAGAGCGACACAATAGCAATATATATATATATATATATATATATAAACATATGTAAACACGTGGAATAATGACGAACATGAAGCAGTAAATATAGAACGATGACGCGCATAAAATAATCGGTACAGGTAAACAGTAAAGCAGGAATATCGAATCAGTAATCAATGCATGTCTATGTCACTAAATCTATCCGTCTCTAAGTCTCACTGTCTAGGTCGCTATAGCTATCGTCAGTCCAAATGTGAGCGTCAACCACCGCAGGAGTATCCCCAACCCAAGGGTAGGCCCAGGGGCAAGGGAACACGGGCCCGAATCACTATCGCTAATAATCAATAATATCACCCATATGACTCCCAAAATCGCTGTATATGCCGGCAGTGGGACTCCCGAGATTCTGTTGATCGAACTCACATTCAAACTACCCCACACCCACTGTCTACATCAAATACCGACCATAAACCCAAATACTAGTCGGTCCATGACAAGTCTACGCGAGAACTGGAGACAGGATCTCCATCAAGCATGTCTCGACTAGTATTCAAGATAAATGGACAATATTTGACGTCTTACCTATGACACTAATATAAGTGCTTCCATAACCGTCCCATGCCAATTATAGTTACACTTACATATGCCCCATAGGCGTCGACAATGCAATAATTAACCGGTTCCGTTGATTGTGTACAAGTACGTATCAATTTCACTATTCAATCACGCTTTTACACTAACGTACTTGCCACAATCCAATCACTGGGTAATGTAAGACCTTCACTAGGTTATCAATGTATATGACCACTATTCAAATGAGGGTATAACCGCTGCATGATATGATGAGAATGCAAGTAATTATAATACGAATAAAATATAGCAGCCAGTGTCATACCACTTGCATAATTTACTATAAATCACACGCGCGGAATTTAGCAAAACAATGTAAAAGGGGTAAGCAATATGTTTAATTATCTATCCATAAAAATTGGTTTCGTGTGGGTTTCAGGTTCGCTAGTTATGGTCATTTCCTTTTAAGTGTTCACTGCTGGAAATCCAGTTTCTGAACTGGAGGTCCGTTTCATAACACGTTTTACTCCTAGTTGGGGGCATAATAAGGCGATGCTACAGTTAGATAATATTTAGGTTTAACAGTTAGCTTTCTAACGCATTAGACGGATTAATAATATCCACTGTGTGCTGGGATTTATGCAAGGTTTAATATCGAGACATGTGTTCTGTCCCTGCTTTGGACAGCAATACGTACCGATGGTTTAAAATGTGATTAAATTAGAAAACGATAATAAAAACGAATGAAACCACTTTAAATATTTATCTAACAGATTTATCTTCGCCATGGTATAGGGTTCCGCATAATATCATTTTCATACAGAGCTATAACAACATTTTAATTCAGGTGTCAACAAATAGTACTGCTCTGGACTGCAATCCAGAGTCAAATCTTGCTTCAGTTTGCATTATCGTAACAAAAAAATATTCAGTAACCATCTATAGAGGGTTAAGGGTCATTTAGTTGGCTTCGATATATGTCTTGGAATGTTTCATTACGAGTTATATTCAATTAACTATGAATTTTACAATGCAAGGTGTATTGCAGTTTTCAGATTTTACGACGTATCTTGGAACGTCCCTTTATGTATGAAACATCAATAATATCCATTCAAATTTCTACGCGACGTTTAATAACAGCAAAGGAATGTATTGATTATAAATTCCAGCATTTTCAATTGGGTTTTAAATATGATAATCACGGCTATCTTCTAGAACACAAACTTATTTAAATCAAGATTAACATTTATCAAATCGATTAACATAATTATATATATAGGTATAGCATGATTTAGCAAGTGAGAAAGTTCACTTGCCTCGGTCGCTGATATAGAAGCGATACCGCTTGCGGATTTCGTCTCGACACACGAGACGATGCGATGCGGGACACGGCGCGTGGCACGAGCGCGATGCATGAAGACCCGGTACTGGGCACGGTGACGATGCGAGTGTGACACGGTAGTGGGCGTGGTGATGACGCGGGCGCGATATGGTACTGGGCACCGTCTTGACTCGGTACATAGTCCGGGAGCGGCACGGCACGTGCATGAGGACTGGGTACGATGTGGCACGAGGAGTGGGCACGGTGCGTGACACATCTGGGTACGCGGTGGCATGGAGGCGGGCATGGTGTGTTACGATGCTGGACCCTGGAGTGGTAACGGGCACGGGATGATGCGGTCCGAGCATGATGGTGGGCACGATGCAGCAGCAAAAGGGGTGGTCCAGGGTTCTTCAGTGATGGCGACTGAGCTCGGAGCTCGATAGTGAGGTGGTGAATGGTGGTGATAGTTGCCGCGGTTCGTGAAGATTGAGGGCTTGGGCTTTGGCTTTGAAGATGGAGCAGTGGCGACATGAGGCAGCGATGGTGATGATGGTAGTGGTGTTGTGTCGGTGACGAGAAGGAAGAAGAGGAGGACGTGAAGGCAGTGCTGGCGGTGGTCGGTGAACGATGGAGGCGGTGTCAAGGCTGTGGGTTTGAGTGTGCAAGGATCGGCGTTCTGGGGTGTCGGGTGATGGCGGTCATGGTGTTGGGAGGAGGAGGAGAGAGGTGATTCGAGGAGGAGATGGGTGAGGGGAGACCGACGAGGCCGACGGTAATGATGACGATGAGGCGACGAGGACGAGGGATGGGTGTCGGGGTCGTAGGGTTTCTCGGTGCAGGGGTTCGTCGTCGGGGATGGGAGGCGAGATGAGGTAATGGATGTGAGGACGAGGGGTCGGCGGTGGCGGCGACGGTGACGCAGACATGAGTTGGGGTTTCGAGAGGAGGAAGGCAAGAAAAGAACGAAGAAGAAGAAGCAGAGAAGGAAGACATGGGGTGAGGCAGGGGTGCAGTACTGGGAAGCAGAAGTGGGGTAGTGAGAGAGAGAGGAGTTGCTCAAAAGATCGAGGTTGGGATCTCGAAGGGCAGTGGTGTGGCCGAGCGGTTTCGAGAAGAGAGGGAGGCATTGGCTGGGTCGTGGGTGAGCGCGAGGAGAGGGGAAATTGCGAGGATCTCGTGGGAGCGGTTGAAGAGGGGAGGCGAGGAAGTGGTCGTTGGGGTGGAGCGGGTCGCGGGGGAGATCGTGGCTAGAAGGGCGGGAACAGAAGGCAAGGGAGAAGAAGAAGAAAGGAGTGTGGGGGTGAGTGTTCGGGTCGGGTTTGGGGGAAAGGATTTGGGCTTAGCTCTAGGAGTTGGGCCGATGGTAGAAAGATTTAGGGAAAAATTAAATAAAAGGGGTCAGGGTGTGGGTCATAGGCTGGAATAGATTAGGAAAATAATTTAAAAGAAATAGAAAGAGTAAGGGTCTGGATAGATTAGGAAAATAATATGGGAGAAATAGAAAGATTTAATTTAATAAAAGTTAGTAAATTAATATTAGAAAGTGTAGGAAATTATTTATAGGAATTCTCTAATAGAAAAATTTTGGGGAAACTTTTATTTATAAATACGGAAAATATGTTCAAAGAAAACTGGGTATTATACCCCTTGGGAGTTCAACTCCTAACCCAGAGGCTAAGCCCCTTTTACCACTGGTGTTTTCAGCGGTCGCGTGCCGTGCACGTGACCCGCGGGCGCCCAGCGGTCGCGTGCAGGGAACGTGACCCGCGGGCGCCCAGCGGTCGCGTGCTGCACACGTGACCCGCCGGGGCCCAGCGGTCGCGTGCTGCTCACGTGACCCGCGGGCGCCCAGTGCCTACACGCCTGGCACGCATCTTTAAGACGCTCCTCACCCCTCATTTTTCGTACACTTCACACCAGAAACACGTCCCCCATCAGGATAAATTTTCTAACGGGGCGCTGCCCCGCGCCCCGCATAGGGGCTGCTAGCCCCTTGACCCCCAGCCCGCTATTCGGGTAGCGGGACCCTTGTAAAACTCTTCGGGGCCCCCGATATATCCAAAACCCTTTCAAAACATACGTACACTGCACATCAAGTTCGTATGACCAGTTTGACCCGTCAATCGGAGGTTCCCTCGCTCCAAAGGTGGGGGGTAATTAACGACAGCTTAGTCCGCGGGGGCCGGAGATTCGGATACCCACAATCAATAAACCCTCCGTCTACCCTAGGCAGGGGGAATCTGTAGTATGCCTGACAAGCACGCGCGTATTCCCATTTCAATGGTATGAAGAAAAACACCCTACAAGGGTGACCACTCTCTCGGCCGGAATGGAGTGGTTAGTAAACCCCTATAGGACGTGGGAGCTTGGCTGTAGGTTAGACGGCCCCAGCCCCATACACTGGAAGCAGTCATAGAAGAGGATATCCGCCGAGCTCCCGGAATCTACCAGTATCCTCTGGACCTCATAACGGTGGACCCGTGCCGTAATCACCAGAGAGTCGTTGTGAGGCATGGATATACCATGGAGGTCCTCATCAGTGAAGATGATGGGTTCGGTGGTCCTGCACTTCTTCTGGGGCGGGTCGCTTGTTCCCTCGACGGGTAGGAGGCAGTGAGTCTCGCCGGTTCCATGAGCAGACCCCGAGAAAACGACCATGATTTGGCCGATCGTTAATTCGCTGGGAGGGGGCTGGTTCTCGTGCTCCCTGTCTGCCTGTCGCTTGTCTCGCAGGTATTTCGCCAAGTGGCCAGAGCGGATCAGCTCCTCAATGTAATCACGGAGTTGTTTACAGTTCTCGGTCGGGTGGCTCTGCGACCTATGGAAGGCGCAGTACGGGCCACGGATACGTTTAGCCGCTCTATGGGTGACTGGCGGGAGCTCGAAGAATCGCTCGCCCTTTTCCTCCTCTGACAGCTCAGTCTGGGAGATGTTGAGAGTGGTATACTCCTGAAACTTTGGGGAGTATGGTTTTGGCCGGTCGACCTTCTTCTTCTCTTCTCCACCCCTCTTCTTTTGGTCGGCTTGGTTGTCCCGGGATAGGTTGGCGTTCACCTCAGACTTGAGTTGGATCTCTCGCCGGTCCAAGCTTTTACATCGGCCATGGTCTTAGGTTGTGCTAATGCAAAAGAGCAGAGCCACTCTATGTGCCTAAGACCCGATCTTAGAGCGGTGATGATAGTTTCGTCCCCGTGCTCGGGGACCTCGAGAGGAGCATTGTAGAAGCGAGTGACGTATCCTTTAAAGGATTCCTTGTCCCCGCTCTTTATGGTGAAGAGGTAATCGACAGTCCGCTTCTGTCGTCTGTTTCCGACGAAGTGGCCGAGGAACTGAGCGCCCAGCTCATCAAAGGTAGAGATGGAGCATGACGTGAGTCCTCGGAACCTGTCCCGTTCGGCGCGGATGAGGGTTGTAACGTTTTGAAAATCGTTTCGGTGAAATTTCGAAAAATCGGTAAAATAAGGGAGTTTTCTGTAAAAAGTCAAAATACAAATATCTTATTATAAAAATTAAATATACATATTCTAGCTATGTAATTGCTATTATTTGGTGTTTATTGAGCCGCTGGTGAAATTTCAAATTTTCTGAAAAAAATATTATTTTTTTATTATTTTAAGCCGTCACTAATACATTTAATTAGGGAAAATTACAAATTGGAATGAGTTGAAACAAATTTTGTGCATCATAAAACATTAAATAAAATTTTATCATATGGTTTTTGGAACGAAATCATTTGCCAAAACGGTTTAGAAATTATTGAAGAAAAAAGGCTTTTTTTAGCGTAAATGGATATTTGGGGTATTGTATTTATCATTTTTCATCACCCCACACCCGTACCCACACCCACACACCCCCACTTACTCCTCCCCATGGCTGAATTCAGCACCCACCATAATTTTTCACCACTTGATTTCAAAGGAAAAGAAATGAAAGAAAGGAAAAGAAATGAAAGAAAAGAAAAGAAAATGGGTGAATTAGGTGGACCTTGACTTTTCTTTGACCTTGACTTTGCCCCACTTTCTTTACCTCCCTCTCTCTCCTCCCCCACTCCCAATTCCAGCCGAAATTTCCCTCCCCTACTGCAGCAACAGCCCCCCCCCCTCAATTTCCCTTCTCTTTTCTCTTCAAACTTCATCAAAAATTGCCCCAAAATCCTTCAAAAAAATCCCAAAACCCAAATCCGACTCCTACCCATTTTAGCTTAGCCCGTATAGCATGGATCCTTGTGAAAAGAGAGCATTTTGGGAGGCCATGGATGCTTGTGGACCTTCATATATTTTTGGGTATAATTCTAAAACTTTTTGCTTAAATTGTTACTTGTTTCTTAAAGCTAATTTAAATTAAGTGTTAACTTGGATATGTGAGTTTAATTGCAAGTTTTGGATTTCAAGTTAGGGTTTGTTGTGGAAATGAGTTGTGTTTGATTGTGCATGGTTTAGTGAAGTGGTTTAACATAATTAGTTTTGTAGAAAACTAATCTAGTTGTTAATTACAAGTTGTTACTTGAAAAATTGTGTTAATTTGCTAATTGCTTACTAGGTTTTTGAAATTTGTTAAATTCTTGGGATTAAAAATGTGATTAGGGTTTTCTTGGCTTCATTAACTTTATTAAGTGTGGTTTAATGTTTTGGATCATGCAAATCTAAGCTAGATTGTAGTTTGTGCATTTTTGCTTTGAAATTGTTAAAAAAGGGTATTTTTGTAAACTAGAATATTAGGATTTTTGGAATTTAATGAGATTAAATTCCGGAAATTGTTTATACGACTTATTTAAGATATTTAATAAATATATTGGCCGCTACATTCATTTAAACATCGTGTTTTGTACAAAAACGGCGAATTGTGCTTGTTAGATTTTCGGAAAAATGACTTTTTAAGTGAAATTGGCGTTTTTGTGAGTTTTAACCTAGTTTATATTAAAATTAGTGTTCGTGAATGTGCAAATGAGTGTGATTGGATTTTTCTCGATGGTTTGACATTTGTACATCGACATCGAGGGTTGGTTTTACTATTCTTGCATGCGTAGGCGATAGGTTTGGACCTATGCGTGATACGCGTGCCGATTTGATTTTCGTATGCCGTTTCGATCTCGAATTTAGTTTTAATGCGATATGGTGCGTTATGATATGTAGGTACCCCCACGTGGACTTCGAGACGACAAGCAAGCGCGTGGCGACGTCGGCACCGGCGAGCGAGGACCAGGTGAGTAGATTTATATCTACGGGGAGAAGTCGGGTGGATGGCGTATAGCACCCCCGCAGTTCGTGGTGATGTATACGAATACGTATACACACATATATATATATTTTGACTATAATTTGTTTGATATTATCGATGATATAGATATTTGGTGTTCTTGGATGGTTTAGTGTCGCGAAACCCTAGAGTAGTGGTCGCACCACACATGCACACACACACCCATACTTGCATACTTTCTTCTTTCATTTGCGCTTATACGGGATTATATAGTTATTTGTTCACATGGGTATGGGACTATGTGTTCACATACGGATTGAGGATGATAGTACTTGGGATTTATGATGAGTCGATGAGATTTGATTTGAGGCCGTGAGATCGGTGATATAGCAGGGTTCGTATCTTAGATACGACATGACGTTGTAGCGGGTCCTTGACGTAGTGTTTCACACACGTCCATGCATACGTAGGCGGTATCAGTATGGTACTAGACGTAGATCAGTACCCCGATCATGATATTTGATAAAGAGGATACCCGGTGAATAGTATGATGAATGTGATATTGACCCGTACCCAGATTGGGATGCCGTACGACGGATTTACGTACGAGCTATATTGATGATTGATCCGCACTCTTGACTTGGGATGCCTGATTATAGATATGGTATCGGATATGATATTATTGAGGCGAGATCACCGACTATACATATACAGGTATGTATATGTATCGACTCAGATAATAGGCGGTTTCCTTACCTGTAGTTCAGCTTGTAGTTCAGCCGTATAGTTTAGTGTAGTTGTTAGATTAGATTAGACTTCTTACCTATTTCAAAAACTAACGAATCGTGGGCATTTTTAAAGACAGCTCAAGGGAATCTACGGATATTTCAAAAACGACGTATCTTTTCATAAAAAACACCGTAGCCCCTATTTTCAAAACCCCATGATTCGTGTTATTTCAAAAGGCACCATTTGTAGGACTTATATTAGATTATTGCAGATTAGTTATCGTTGTGTCTAGTATTCAGCTCCCGCACATTATTGCTGTTCGCTCTGCCTCGCATATTTATTTTGCTGCATATTCCATTATTGATATCATGCTGTTAGGACACCAGCACCATTACCGATGATGCGTATGTACCACGTACACCTACTTGCCGGCTCACACACATCTTCATCGGTAATTGCCATGTCACGTACACTTTAGAGAATATAATTGCTTGACTTAGATTGTTAGCTAGTAGTGTTGACATGATATTAGTGTGCTTCCCTTATATGCCATATTAGACATTGTAGTTATTACCTACCACTTCATGCATACTGTTATTCAGTTGTTCATGCCTAGTTCATTATCATTGACATATGCACTTGTGATGATTTCTTGAGATTTATGATATTTCTGGATTTCGGGGAAAGCCGCAAAATTTACAACTTATGATCTTTTAAAATATAAAATGTTGCGGTTTTCTAGTGATGTAAAGTGTCGTCCACCATGAGTTTGCTGTGGTTTTGGAGATCCGTGTCGAGGAGTGGAGGAACCGTCACGGGTACATGGTGGGCCCGGTATGGTACCCCGGGGCAAGAGGAATGTGGTGTTGACGTTGAGCCTGGCTGGGGAGCACTACCTACCGGTGATATTACCCGACGCGTCGGATATTCGGAGGATACCGTCGTGGTCTTGAGATGGATGGTAGGGGCCGGTCTGGACTGACGGCGCCCTAGATATTGAGATTGAGACATTGATATTTCGAGACAGTGAGATTTATGTTTTGTGTCGATGCTAGACACTGTTGATACTGATTTTAATTATGATACCTCAGTTTAAAATACGAAGGAAATCTCACTAATTTATGAAAACAGTTTCTTCATTTACATGTATTCTGTTTTCATGCATTCATACCTCATTCATATGATATATTGCTACCTGAGGCACTGACACGGGCACATAAGTTTACACTCGGGTTAGATATTTACCCTAGCCATTGTTATAGGCTGCATGTTATATATATTTGAGGATATATTATGATCATTGACCTAGGATTGCGTTATTTATGCGATTTCTGTGCGTAGATGTTTTTCTATTCACGAGTTGGCAACTCACCCCCGTTGTGCCCCAGTTTCTTGCAGGTTGCCGTACAGGTTCATTACGGCTTTGCGGGCATAGTTTCATTCGGGTGATTTGCTAGTAGGTGGGTTTACTTGTATCATACCCCCATTATTTATCTTGTATATCATTATTCTGTTGTATCTAGAATTCCATCAACCAAACATGCATTTATTGAGATAGAGACCAGTGTTGTTTATTCTTTCGACCTTAGAGTCGCTCGTTATATTTCTGGTGGTTTTGAGTTTCCTTTTGAGTTTTGATCCTCGCCGTTGGCGTTGTATATTATATTGCTTGTGTGGTTGTGACCGTCGATTGACGAAGAGGTAGCTCCCGCTTGGGGATGTCTTTTTATTGTTTTCGTATACTATTCATGTTGTATCCCGTTTGGGGGCCAGTTTTTACAAAGGAGACTCTGCCGAAATTTTCAGTAAATTTTTGATGTTTTAAAAACCGCATAATTCGGCTTATGCTATTGAAATTACTTGCTTTAAGTTGTTTTTCCTGCACTCTACTATTTTCTTGGTTTGGATTTCTGGGTTTTCGGTTTACTTAGATTACGTACGCCTCGAGACGTTCGTAGTTTAAGTACCGGTCATGTTCCGTACTTTCGGGTCGTGACAAGTTGGTATCAGAGCGTTAGGTTTTACCTTCGGAGCGTAGGATGACCCTTGGTTGATGGAATAGGTGACTAAAGTAGAGTGACGTACCGTTGGTATGTTCCGCGGCATATTTACGACACGCCACTCCACTTAAGAAGCCTTAGGATGTACATTTCCTTGTTCAGTATTATATTCCTTCCTGATCTAGCCTCGTCGGTACCAGTTTGGTTTTGCTGCCACGATTACGGGCAGGGAGAGCTACGGCTAGAGTTGCGGTCAGCACGAGCTCGGCACGAACGAGGACTGACCAGGGCATGATTCTGGCGACACCCGATTGTGGAGAGGTGTCTTTTGACTGTGTTTCCGCGCCACGAGCGTTTGGCGGATCGCCTTTATGAGGTTACTCGGATGTGCTGATCGATATTAGAGGATTGAGCCAGTGATAGAGGCCAGCCAGATCTTGATGACCGTTGGTGTGTTGCTTATTCATGATGATCGAGGCACTGTTCAGCGTGCAGACGAGCGAGCCAGTTATTGCTGCGAACGACGAGGTATTGCCCCAGATGTTGGAGTTAGTGCAGAACGAGTTGTACTAAGAGATGATAGAAGGTCGCTAGTCATCGTGGATGAATGACTAGGACATGTGGATCGTTCGCCTAACCCGATGCGAGGTCATCAGATAGATTGATTCCAGCTAGAGACGACTTCACGCGGAGACGTTGGGAGTCGACAGAGACGATCGAATGTCAGAAACCTATTATTCCAAGTTTAAAGTAGTCGGAAAGACATGCAGGCAATTCTATGGTCCCTCTAGAAGAATGAAACCCTAACTCGACTTAATGACCGTGTGAAAGCCATTGAACCTTCGGGTTTGCGGCAGTTCTACGGCGCCATTAGTGAGGCTTGGGTTTGCCCTTCTACGGCTGGACCACCGATGCTGTGGTATGTACTCGATACTATTAAACTGTGCCCAAGAGGTTGAGCTCTTGGGGGATTATGAGGTTTTGACGACTCGATCGGGTGGCTCGACTTAATTCGGATGCTAGGTGGTGAGATGCATTCTTGGGAGACTCCAGATACGAGGATAGCCGTTGGAGCTCAGTCCATGCAGCCGCGACGAGACGAGTCCAAAGCAGACGACATTAGAGAAAAGTGGAGTAAGAGGTTCGCACCAGATCTAGATGAGATGACGTTCCACTCCGCCGACATCAGAGAGGCGATGCGCATGCCGAGGCATGGTACTTGGACTTACCTTCCAGAAGGAGTCGCGATGAGTATGCAGTCGTTCCAGAGCAAGATGCAGATATAGGAAAGGACAATGACTTCCGGACAGTTGGCAGAGACGAGACATGGAAGAGACCGTGAGCAGGATTCCTTCCAGGACACTGCTGCAATGATACTTGCACCCAGGATCAGATGTGTCACGTACATTCAGAGAGCCAGAGGCCGACGCCAGTGATATGTTGTCTTACGAGTGGTCGCGATGATTGACCAAGAGATGACCAGAGAAGTGCCAGAACAGAATCGTCCCCGTTAGCACACCTGACAGGGGCGATGAGCCGATGGACCGAAAGATTGGTAATTCACAGTGAAGACCTTGACCCAGGAGTGGTCATGGTTACGCACACCAGCAGGACAGAGTTCATGATCATCGACGAGACGTCCCACTAGTGACCACGACAGTTGGCCGAGATTCTTAGAGGATGCACTTGAGCGGTACTATTCCGCCATTATTGATTACGATGTTTTGGGTGATTTATTCGTATGATTTGATTTTGATGATTGAGGATTTACGACCTTTGCACAGTGTTGCACTTGATATCGTTTTCGTGCTTTAGTTTCACATGTTTGTGATATTACGGTTTTAAATAGTTGAGTTGGTTTTGTGCGTATGCATGCACACGATTTCGTTCCTGCACTCGGTATAGTTTATATATGCTTGCAGTGCAGTGATACGCCTTATGTGCACTTAGATGCACTGGACTTCGATTTCGATTATGATACTCGATATTTGTTTTGTGCACCTTGTGCACCTGATTGATTTTGCGCACGTTCGGCGCTTGATATTGGATTTCATGATTTCGTGCGCGATGGATGCACCTGATTTTGGATTTTCACGCATGTTGAGCGCATGTCTTGAGATGCGATTTTGGTGCACACCAGATGCACTAAATTGAGATTTTTCGTGCATGTCAGATGCACCTGATTTTGCTGTCAGGCACACATGTTGCCTACGACAGATGTTTCGTGCACACCCGATGCACTTAGATGTTGTTTCTGTGCGCATGTATGGCACATTCATGGATTTTGATTTCCGTGCGCACCAGACGCACGTAGCATTCATGTGCATATTTTGGGGATTGATTTCGTATAGAGCAGTACGTTTTTATGATATTGCTATGTGTTTTCGTACTGAGCAGGACTAGTCAGAGGACAGTACCTGAATATATTTTGCGTGCATTGATAGTTATTGAAGGGATTTCCAAAAAAAAAAAAAAGCGAGCTATAGCCTCAGTATTTACCTACGTGTCTGATATGACACGAAATGTTTAAAACAAGGAGACCCTTCTAAATTGTTTCCAAAACGGCGGAACGTACATTTCAAACAAAGGTATATATGTATATAGTTATTTCCTTATGTTAGACGTCCGCCACTGTGCAGTGTTATACGCGTGCACAGCGACATAAAGAGATTTGGCATGCATTTCCTTCAGATACTTACATATATAGATTCGATATTTACATGTATAGTTTCGAGTTATGTCATATTGGTTTTGATTTGGATTTGGCATTGATGTCTTCTCCATGACTCCGATGATTGCGGGATGCTTGACGGAGTTTTGATTTGAGTTATATGCTCATTTTTCAAGCGCATGCGCTGCGCTACGATTTGTCTTATGTATTTACAATTTCGGAGCCCCGACGACTTGATGGTTTTTCTTAAATGTTTTAGTATTTGGAGGAGTTTGAATTTAAATTCGGGGACCGAATTTCTTTAAGGGGGGAAGATTGTAACGTTTTGAAAATCGTTTCGGTGAAATATCGAAAGATCGGTAAAATAAGGGAGTTTTCTGTAAAAAGTCAAAATACAAATATCTTATTATAAAAATTAAATATACATATTCTAGCTATGTAATTGCTATTATTTGGTGTTTATTGAGCCGCTGGTGAAATTTCAAATTTTCTGAAAAAAAACATTATTTTATTATTATTTTAAGCCGTCACTAATACATTTAATTAGGGAAAATTACAAATTGGAATGAGTTGAAACAAATTTTGTGCATCATAAAACATTAAATAAAATTTTATCATGTGGTTTTTGGAACGAAATCATTTGCCAAAACGGTTTAGAAATTATTGAAGAAAAAAGGCTTTTTTTAGCGTAAATGGATATTTGGGGTATTGTATTTATCATTTTTCATCACCCCACACCCGTACCCACACCCACACACCCCCACTTACTCCTCCCCATGGCTGAATTCAGCACCCACCATAATTTTTCCCCACTTGATTTCAAAGGAAAAGAAATGAAAGAAAAGAAAAGAAAATGGGTGAATTAGGTGGACCTTGACTTTTCTTTGACCTTGACTTTGCCCCACTTTCTTTACCTCCCTCTCTCTCCTCCCCCACTCCCAATTCCAGCCGAAATTTCCCTCCCCTACTGCAGCAACAGCCCCCCCCTCAATTTCCCTTCTCTTTTCTCTTCAAACTTCATCAAAAATTGCCCCAAAATCCTTCAAAAAAATCCCAAAACCCAAATCCGACTCCTACCCATTTTAGCTTAGCCCGTATAGCATGGATCCTTGTGAAAAGAGAGCATTTTGAAAGGCCATGGATGCTTGTGGACCTTCATATATTTTTGGGTATAATTCTAAAACTTTTTGCTTAAATTGTTACTTGTTTCTTAAAGCTAATTTAAATTAAGTGTTAACTTGGATATGTGAGTTTAATTGCAAGTTTTGGATTTCAAGTTAGGGTTTGTTGTGGAAATGAGTTGTGTTTGATTGTGCATGGTTTAGTGAAGTGGTTTAACATAATTAGTTTTGTAGAAAACTAATCTAGTTGTTAATTACAAGTTGTTACTTGAAAAATTGTGTTAATTTGCTAATTGCTTACTAGGTTTTTGAAATTTGTTAAATTCTTGGGATTAAAAATGTGATTAGGGTTTTCTTGGCTTCATTAACTTTATTAAGTGTGGTTTAATGCTTTGGATCATGCAAATCTAAGCTAGATTGTAGTTTGTGTATTTTTGCTTTGAAATTGTTAAAAAAGGGTATTTTTGTAAACTAGAATATTAGGATTTTTGGAATTTAATGAGATTAAATTCCGGAAATTGTTTATACGACTTATTTAAGATATTTAATAAATATATTGGCCGCTACATTCATTTAAACATCGTGTTTTGTACAAAAACGGCGAATTGTGCTTGCTAGATTTTCGGAAAAATGACTTTTTAAGTGAAATTGGCGTTTTTGTGAGTTTTAACCTAGTTTATATTAAAATTAGTGTTCGTGAATGTGCAAATGAGTGTGATTGGATTTTTCTCGATGGTTTGACGTTTGTACATCGACATCGAGGGTTGGTTTTACTATTCTTGCATGCGTAGGCGATAGGTTTGGACCTATGCGTGATACGCGTGCCGATTTGATTTTCGTATGCCGTTTCGATCTCGAATTTAGTTTTAATGCGATATGGTGCGTTATGATATGTAGGTACCCCCACGTGGATTTCGAGACGACAAGGAAGCGCGTGGCGACGTCGGCACCGGCGAGCGAGGACCAGGTGAGTAGATTTATATCTACGGGGAGAAGTCGGGTGGATGGCGTATAGCACCCCCGCAGTTCGTGGTGATGTATACGAATACGTATACACACATATATATATATTTTGACTATAATTTGTTTGATATTATCGATGATATAGATATTTGGTGTTCTTGGATGATTTAGTGTCGCGAAACCCTAGAGTAGTGGTCGCACCACACATGCACACACACCCCCATACTTGCATACTTTCTTCTTTCATTTGCGCTTATACGGGATTATATAGTTATGTGTTCACATGGGTATGGGACTATGTGTTCACATACGGATTGAGGATGATAGTACTTGGGATTTATGATGAGTCGATGAGATTTGATTTGAGGCCGTGAGATCGGTGATATAGCAGGGTTCGTATCTTAGATACGACATGACGTTGTAGCGGGTCCTTGACGTAGTGTTTCACACACGTCCATGCATACGTAGGCGGTATCAGTATGGTACTAGACGTAGATCAGTACCCCGATCATGATATTTGATAAAGAGGATACCCGGTGAATAGTATGATGAATGTGATATTGACCCGTACCCAGATTGGGATGCCGTACGACGGATTTACGTACGAGCTATATTGATGATTGATCCGCACTCTTGACTTGGGATGCCTGATTATAGATATGGTATCGGATATGATATTATTGAGGCGAGATCACCGACTATACATATACAGGTATGTATATGTATCGACTCAGATGATAGGCGGTTTCCTTACCTGTAGTTCAGCTTGTAGTTCAGCCGTATAGTTTAGTGTAGTTGTTAGATTAGATTAGACTTCTTACCTATTTCAAAAACTAACGAATCGTGGGCATTTTTAAAGACAGCTCAAGGGAATCTACGGATATTTCAAAAACGACGTATCTTTTCATAAAAAACACCGTAGCCCCTATTTTCAAAACCCCATGATTCGTGTTATTTCAAAAGGCACCATTTGTAGGACTTATATTAGATTATTGCAGATTAGTTATCGTTGTGTCTAGTATTCAGCTCCCGCACATTATTGCTGTTCGCTCTGCCTCGCATATTTATTTTGCTGCATATTCCATTATTGATATCATGCTGTTAGGACACCAGCACCATTACCGATGATGCGTATGTACCACGTACACCTACTTGCCGGCTCACACACATCTTCATCGGTAATTGCCATGTCACGTACACTTTAGAGAATATAATTGCTTGACTTAGATTGTTAGCTAGTAGTGTTGACATGATATTAGTGTGCTTCCCTTATATGCCATATTAGACATTGTAGTTATTACCTACCACTTCATGCATACTGTTATTCAGTTGTTCATGCCTAGTTCATTATCATTGACATATGCACTTGTGATGATTTCTTGAGATTTATGATATTTCTGGATTTCGGGGAAAGCCGCAAAATTTACAACTTATGATCTTTTAAAATATAAAATGTTGCGGTTTTCTAGTGATGTAAAGTGTCGTCCACCATGAGTTTGCTGTGGTTTTGGAGATCCGTGTCGAGGAGTGGAGGAACCGTCACGGGTACATGGTGGGCCCGGTATGGTACCCCGGGGCAAGAGGAATGTGGTGTTGACGTTGAGCCTGGCTGGGGAGCACTACCTACCGGTGATATTACCCGACGCGTCGGATATCCGGAGGATACCGTCGTGGTCTTGAGATGTATGGTAGGGGCCGGTCTGGACTGACGGCGCCCTAGATATTGAGATTGAGACATTGATATTTCGAGACAGTGAGATTTATGTTTTGTGTCGATGCTAGACACTGTTGATACTGATTTTAATTATGATACCTCAGTTTAAAATACGAAGGAAATCTCACTAATTTATGAAAACAGTTTCTTCATTTACATGTATTCTGTTTTCATGCATTCATACCTCATTCATATGATATATTGCTACCTGAGGCACTGACACGGGCACATAAGTTTACACTCGGGTTAGATATTTACCCTAGCCATTGTTATAGGCTGCATGTTATATATATTTGAGGATATATTATGATCATTGACCTAGGATTGCGTTATTTATGCGATTTCTGTGCGTAGATGTTTTTCTATTCACGAGTTGGCAACTCACCCCCGTTGTGCCCCAGTTTCTTGCAGGTTGCCGTACAGGTTCATTACGGCTTTGCGGGCATAGTTTCATTCGGGTGATTTGCTAGTAGGTGGGTTTACTTGTATCATACCCCCATTATTTATCTTGTATATCATTATTCTGTTGTATCTAGAATTCCATCAACCAAACATGCATTTATTGAGATAGAGACCAGTGTTGTTTATTCTTTCGACCTTAGAGTCGCTCGTTATATTTCTGGTGGTTTTGAGTTTCCTTTTGAGTTTTGATCCTCGCCGTTGGCGTTGTATATTATATTGCTTGTGTGGTTGTGACCGTCGATTGACGAAGAGCTAGCTCCCGCTTGGGGATGCCTTTTTATTGTTTTCGTATACTATTCATGTTGTATCCCGTTTGGGGGCCAGTTTTTACAAAGGAGACTCTGCCGAAATTTTCAGTAAATTTTTGATGTTTTAAAAACCGCATAATTCGGCTTATGCTATTGAAATTACTTGCTTTAAGTTGTTTTTCCTGCACTCTACTATTTTCTTGGTTTGGATTTCTGGGTTTTCGGTTTACTTAGATTACGTACGCCTCGAGACGTTCGTAGTTTAAGTACCGGTCATGTTCCGTACTTTCGGGTCGTGACAAGTTGGTATCAGAGCGTTAGGTTTTACCTTCGGAGCGTAGGATGACCCTTGGTTGATGGAATAGGTGACTAAAGTAGAGTGACGTACCGTTGGTATGTTCCGCGGCATATTTACGACACGCCACTCCACTTAAGAAGCCTTAGGATGTACATTTCCTTGTTCAGTATTATATTCCTTCCTGATCTAGCCTCGTCGGTACCAGTTTGGTTTTGCTGCCACGATTACGGGCAGGGAGAGCTACGGCTAGAGTTGCGGTCAGCACGAGCTCGGCACGAACGAGGACTGACCAGGGCATGATTCTGGCGACACCCGATTGTGGAGAGGTGTCTTTTGACTGTGTTTCCGCGCCACGAGCGTTTGGCGGATCGCCTTTATGAGGTTACTCGGATGTGCTGATCGATATTAGAGGATTGAGCCAGTGATAGAGGCCAGCCAGATCTTGATGACCGTTGGTGTGTTGCTTATTCATGATGATCGAGGCACTGTTCAGCGTGCAGACGAGCGAGCCAGTTATTGCTGCGAACGACGAGGTATTGCCCCAGATGTTGGAGTTAGTGCAGAACGAGTTGTACTAAGAGATGATAGAAGGTCGCTAGTCATCGTGGATGAATGACTAGGACATGTGGATCGTTCGCCTAACCCGATGCGAGGTCATCAGATAGATTGATTCCAGCTAGAGACGACTTCACGCGGAGACGTTGGGAGTCGACAGAGACGATCGAATGTCAGAAACCTATTATTCCAAGTTTAAAGTAGTCGGAAAGACATGCAGGCAATTCTATGGTCCCTCTAGAAGAATGAAACCCTAACTCGACTTAATGACCGTGTGAAAGCCATTGAACCTTCGGGTTTGCGGCAGTTCTACGGCGCCATTAGTGAGGCTTGGGTTTGCCCTTCTACGGCTGGACCACCGATGCTGTGGTATGTACTCGATACTATTAAACTGTGCCCAAGAGGTTGAGCTCTTGGGGGATTATGAGGTTTTGACGACTCGATCGGGTGGCTCGACTTAATTCGGATGCTAGGTGGTGAGATGCATTCTTGGGAGACTCCAGATACGAGGATAGCCGTTGGAGCTCAGTCCATGCAGCCACGACGAGACGAGTCCAAAGCAGACGACATTAGAGAAAAGTGGAGTAAGAGGTTCGCACCAGATCTAGATGAGATGACGTTCCACTCCGCCGACATCAGAGAGGCGATGCGCATGCCGAGGCATGGTACTTGGACTTACCTTCCAGAAGGAGTCGCGATGAGTATGCAGTCGTTCCAGAGCAAGATGCAGATATAGGAAAGGACAATGACTTCCGGACAGTTGGCAGAGACGAGACATGGAAGAGACCGTGAGCAGGATTCCTTCCAGGACACTGCTGCAATGATACTTGCACCCAGGATCAGATGTGTCACGTACATTCAGAGAGCCAGAGGCCGACGCCAGTGATATGTTGTCTTACGAGTGGTCGCGATGATTGACCAAGAGATGACCAGAGAAGTGCCAGAACGGAATCGTCCCCGTTAGCACGCCTGACAGGGGCGATGAGCCGATGGACCGAAAGATTGGTAATTCACAGTGAAGACCTTGACCCAGGAGTGGTCATGGTTACGCACACCAGCAGGACAGAGTTCATGATCATCGACGAGACGTCCCACTAGTGACCACGACAGTTGGCCGAGATTCTTAGAGGATGCACTTGAGCGGTACTATTCCGCCATTATTGATTACGATGTTTTGGGTGATTTATTCGTATGATTTGATTTTGATGATTGAGGATTTACGACCTTTGCACAGTGTTGCACTTGATATCGTTTTCGTGCTTTAGTTTCACATGTTTGTGATATTACGGTTTTAAATAGTTGAGTTGGTTTTGTGCGTATGCATGCACACGATTTCGTTCCTGCACTCGGTATAGTTTATATATGCTTGCAGTGCAGTGATACGCCTTATGTGCACTTAGATGCACTGGACTTCGATTTCGATTATGATACTCGATATTTATTTTGTGCACCTTGTGCACCTGATTGATTTTGCGCACGTTCGGCGCTTGATATTGGATTTCATGATTTCGTGCGCGATGGATGCACCTGATTTTGGATTTTCGCGCATGTTGAGCGCATGTCTTGAGATGCGATTTTGGTGCACACCAGATGCACTAAATTGAGATTTTTCGTGCATGTCAGATGCACCTGATTTTGCTGTCAGGCACACATGTTGCCTACGACAGATGTTTCGTGCACACCCGATGCACTTAGATGTTGTTTCTGTGCGCATGTATGGCACATTCATGGATTTTGATTTCCGTGCGCACCAGACGCACGTAGCATTCATGTGCATATTTTGGGGATTGATTTCGTATAGAGCAGTACGTTTTTATGATATTGCTATGTGTTTTCGTACTGAGCAGGACTAGTCAGAGGACAGTACCTGAATATATTTTGCGTGCATTGATAGTTATTGAAGGGATTTCCAAAAAAAAAAAAAGCGAGCTATAGCCTCAGTATTTACCTACGTGTCTGATATGACACGAAATGTTTAAAACAAGGAGACCCTTCTAAATTGTTTCCAAAACGGCGGAACGTACATTTCAAACAAAGGTATATATGTATATAGTTATTTCCTTATGTTAGACGTCCGCCACTGTGCAGTGTTATACGCGTGCACAGCGACATAAAGAGATTTGGCATGCATTTCCTTCAGATACTTACATATATAGATTCGATATTTACATGTATAGTTTCGAGTTATGTCATATTGGTTTTGATTTGGATTTGGCATTGATGTCTTCTCCATGACTCCGATGATTGCGGGATGCTTGACGGAGTTTTGATTTGAGTTATATGCTCATTTTTCAAGCGCATGCGCTGCGCTACGATTTGTCTTATGTATTTACAATTTCGGAGCCCCGACGACTTGATGGTTTTTCTTAAATGTTTTAGTATTTGGAGGAGTTTGAATTTAAATTCGGGGACCGAATTTCTTTAAGGGGGGAAGATTGTAACGTTTTGAAAATCGTTTCGGTGAAATATCGAAAGATCGGTAAAATAAGGGAGTTTTCTGTAAAAAGTCAAAATACAAATATCTTATTATAAAAATTAAATATACATATTCTAGCTATGTAATTGCTATTATTTGGTGTTTATTGAGCCGCTGGTGAAATTTCAAATTTTCTGAAAAAAAACATTATTTTATTATTATTTTAAGCCGTCACTAATACATTTAATTAGGGAAAATTACAAATTGGAATGAGTTGAAACAAATTTTGTGCATCATAAAACATTAAATAAAATTTTATCATGTGGTTTTTGGAACGAAATCATTTGCCAAAACGGTTTAGAAATTATTGAAGAAAAAAGGCTTTTTTTAGCGTAAATGGATATTTGGGGTATTGTATTTATCATTTTTCATCACCCCACACCCGTACCCACACCCACACACCCCCACTTACTCCTCCCCATGGCTGAATTCAGCACCCACCATAATTTTTCCCCACTTGATTTCAAAGGAAAAGAAATGAAAGAAAAGAAAAGAAAATGGGTGAATTAGGTGGACCTTGACTTTTCTTTGACCTTGACTTTGCCCCACTTTCTTTACCTCCCTCTCTCTCCTCCCCCACTCCCAATTCCAGCCGAAATTTCCCTCCCCTACTGCAGCAACAGCCCCCCCTCAATTTCCCTTCTCTTTTCTCTTCAAACTTCATCAAAAATTGCCCCAAAATCCTTCAAAAAAATCCCAAAACCCAAATCCGACTCCTACCCATTTTAGCTTAGCCCGTATAGCATGGATCCTTGTGAAAAGAGAGCATTTTGAAAGGCCATGGATGCTTGTGGACCTTCATATATTTTTGGGTATAATTCTAAAACTTTTTGCTTAAATTGTTACTTGTTTCTTAAAGCTAATTTAAATTAAGTGTTAACTTGGATATGTGAGTTTAATTGCAAGTTTTGGATTTCAAGTTAGGGTTTGTTGTGGAAATGAGTTGTGTTTGATTGTGCATGGTTTAGTGAAGTGGTTTAACATAATTAGTTTTGTAGAAAACTAATCTAGTTGTTAATTACAAGTTGTTACTTGAAAAATTGTGTTAATTTGCTAATTGCTTACTAGGTTTTTGAAATTTGTTAAATTCTTGGGATTAAAAATGTGATTAGGGTTTTCTTGGCTTCATTAACTTTATTAAGTGTGGTTTAATGCTTTGGATCATGCAAATCTAAGCTAGATTGTAGTTTGTGTATTTTTGCTTTGAAATTGTTAAAAAAGGGTATTTTTGTAAACTAGAATATTAGGATTTTTGGAATTTAATGAGATTAAATTCCGGAAATTGTTTATACGACTTATTTAAGATATTTAATAAATATATTGGCCGCTACATTCATTTAAACATCGTGTTTTGTACAAAAACGGCGAATTGTGCTTGCTAGATTTTCGGAAAAATGACTTTTTAAGTGAAATTGGCGTTTTTGTGAGTTTTAACCTAGTTTATATTAAAATTAGTGTTCGTGAATGTGCAAATGAGTGTGATTGGATTTTTCTCGATGGTTTGACGTTTGTACATCGACATCGAGGGTTGGTTTTACTATTCTTGCATGCGTAGGCGATAGGTTTGGACCTATGCGTGATACGCGTGCCGATTTGATTTTCGTATGCCGTTTCGATCTCGAATTTAGTTTTAATGCGATATGGTGCGTTATGATATGTAGGTACCCCCACGTGGATTTCGAGACGACAAGGAAGCGCGTGGCGACGTCGGCACCGGCGAGCGAGGACCAGGTGAGTAGATTTATATCTACGGGGAGAAGTCGGGTGGATGGCGTATAGCACCCCCGCAGTTCGTGGTGATGTATACGAATACGTATACACACATATATATATATTTTGACTATAATTTGTTTGATATTATCGATGATATAGATATTTGGTGTTCTTGGATGATTTAGTGTCGCGAAACCCTAGAGTAGTGGTCGCACCACACATGCACACACACCCCCATACTTGCATACTTTCTTCTTTCATTTGCGCTTATACGGGATTATATAGTTATGTGTTCATATGGGTATGGGACTATGTGTTCACATACGGATTGAGGATGATAGTACTTGGGATTTATGATGAGTCGATGAGATTTGATTTGAGGCCGTGAGATCAGTGATATAGCAGGGTTCGTATCTTAGATACGACATGACGTTGTAGCGGGTCCTTGACGTAGTGTTTCACACACGTCCATGCATACGTAGGCGGTATCAGTATGGTACTAGACGTAGATCAGTACCCCGATCATGATATTTGATAAAGAGGATACCCGGTGAATAGTATGATGAATATGATATTGACCCGTACCCAGATTGGGATGCCGTACGACGGATTTACGTACGAGCTATATTGATGATTGATCCGCACTCTTGACTTGGGATGCCTGATTATAGATATGGTATCGGATATGATATTATTGAGACGAGATCACCGACTATACATATACAGGTATGTATATGTATCGACTCAGATGATAGGCGGTTTCCTTACCTGTAGTTCAGCTTGTAGTTCAGCCGTATAGTTTAGTGTAGTTGTTAGATTAGATTAGACTTCTTACCTATTTCAAAAACTAACGAATCGTGGGCATTTTTAAAGACAGCTCAAGGGAATCTACGGATATTTCAAAAACGACGTATCTTTTCATAAAAAACACCGTAGCCCCTATTTTCAAAACCCCATGATTCGTGTTATTTCAAAAGGCACCATTTGTAGGACTTATATTAGATTATTGCAGATTAGTTATCGTTGTGTCTAGTATTCAGCTCCCGCACATTATTGCTGTTCGCTCTGCCTCGCATATTTATTTTGCTGCATATTCCATTATTGATATCATGCTGTTAGGACACCAGCACCATTACCGATGATGCGTATGTACCACATACACCTACTTGCCGGCTCACACACATCTTCATCGGTAATTGCCATGTCACGTACACTTTAGAGAATATAATTGCTTGACTTAGATTGTTAGCTAGTAGTGTTGACATGATATTAGTGTGCTTCCCTTATATGCCATATTAGACATTGTAGTTATTACCTACCACTTCATGCATACTGTTATTCAGTTGTTCATGCCTAGTTCATTATCATTGACATATGCACTTGTGATGATTTCTTGAGATTTATGATATTTCTGGATTTCGGGGAAAGCCGCAAAATTTACAACTTATGATCTTTTAAAATATAAAATGTTGCGGTTTTCTAGTGATGTAAAGTGTCGTCCACCATGAGTTTGCTGTGGTTTTGGAGATCCGTGTCGAGGAGTGGAGGAACCGTCACGGGTACATGGTGGGCCCGGTATGGTACCCCGGGGCAAGAGGAATGTGGTGTTGACGTTGAGCCTGGCTGGGGAGCACTACCTACCGGTGATATTACCCGACGCGTCGGATATCCGGAGGATACCGTCGTGGTCTTGAGATGGATGGTAGGGGCCGGTCTGGACTGACGGTGCCCTAGATATTGAGATTGAGACATTGATATTTCGAGACAGTGAGATTTATGTTTTGTGTCGATGCTAGACACTGTTGATACTGATTTTAATTATGATACCTCAGTTTAAAATACGAAGGAAATCTCAATAATTTATGAAAACAGTTTCTTCATTTACATGTATTCTGTTTTCATGCATTCATACCTCATTCATATGATATATTGCTACCTGAGGCACTGACACGGGCACATAAGTTTACACTCGGGTTAGATATTTACCCTAGCCATTGTTATAGGCTGCATGTTATATATATTTGAGGATATATTATGATCATTGACCTAGGATTGCGTTATTTATGCGATTTCTGTGCGTAGATGTTTTTCTATTCACGAGTTGGCAACTCACCCCCGTTGTGCCCCAGTTTCTTGCAGGTTGCCGTACAGGTTCATTACGGCTTTGCGGGCATAGTTTCATTCGGGTGATTTGCTAGTAGGTGGGTTTACTTGTATCATACCCCCATTATTTATCTTGTATATCATTATTCTGTTGTATCTAGAATTCCATCAACCAAACATGCATTTATTGAGATAGAGACCAGTGTTGTTTATTCTTTCGACCTTAGAGTCGCTCGTTATATTTCTGGTGGTTTTGAGTTTCCTTTTGAGTTTTGATCCTCGCTGTTGGCGTTGTATATTATATTGCTTGTGTGGTTGTGACCGTCGATTGACGAAGAGCTAGCTCCCGCTTGGGGATGCCTTTTTATTGTTTTCGTATACTATTCATGTTGTATCCCGTTTGGGGGCCAGTTTTTACAAAGGAGACTCTGCCGAAATTTTCAGTAAATTTTTGATGTTTTAAAAACCGCATAATTCGGCTTATGCTATTGAAATTACTTGCTTTAAGTTGTTTTTCCTGCACTCTACTATTTTCTTGGTTTGGATTTCTGGGTTTTCGGTTTACTTAGATTACGTACGCCTCGAGACGTTCGTAGTTTAAGTGCCGGTCATGTTCCATACTTTCGGGTCGTGACAAGGGTGGTGGGAAATGCTCGGCATTGAGCAGCGTCGGAGTTATCCTGGAAGCTCATGCCCGCCGTAAATGCATCCAGATGGTCCTTTGGGTCGGATTTCCCATCGAAGAGGGCCATCTTGGGGGTTTGTTCCTGGACGAGACGTCTATGGCGAGCAACTCTTCGGTGAAGGGTTTCGTAAGTGAGTCGGCGGCGTATCTGGCTCCTTCACCGGATGGATGACCTTCCCGATGTATACCCTCGATTTTCATTTCGAGGGCGTCGAGGCGGTCGTGATACTTCGAGGATTCAGCGTAGTCAGAGTGGTGGCCCTTCCTGCTTATGGTCTGCGCCAGGATGCGAGTCTGATTCCATTCTATCAAATTCCTTAGGTCCTCCGGCGAGGTCCTTCTTAAGTCTTTACGGCGAGTGTCGTTCGTGCAATCACATCGAGGAAGAGGGTGCCGGTCATGCCTAGGAGCAAGCGAGCTGACCAATACCTCCTTGGGAGGGATGGGAACACGGCGGGCCTCGGGACAATTGGCTCTTTCATGAGACAGTGGCGTGGTGCCGTGTGGCGCCTAGCGGGCCATAGAATCGGTTGCCGCGGGGGAGCCGCGGTCGCCGGAGTGAGCACAGCGTTGTTCGGTGGCGCCAGCATGGGCAGTGTCATCCCCCCATTTACGGAGGTCGTGATCCCTAAGAGGGGGAAGGGCGACCTGGGAGGCTGGACCCGCTGTTTGGATACGGACAAGGGCGTCGACTATGAACGCGAGCATGTCGATCCGTGTCGAAAGGGCGTGGATGGCGTTCAGCGGGGGAGTAGATCCATCCGCGCCTCCGTTGTAGGGAGGGCGGTGGCTTGTGCTGGGATCGTCACTGTTCTACGCCGAAAGACGCAACCGAGACGTTGCGACGTCTGGCCTAAATTTTGGGGGTAGATGCTATTTGGATTTATCCGTCCACCTCTCCACAGATACCAAGTTGATTTATGGCACCGTGTATCAGAGGTATAGACGGATGCGGCCGCTGTAGTAGACTTCGTCAGATTCCCCCTCGTTTGAGGGGTTTTTGATTGTGGGGACGCTCTTCCCTGCAAGCACAAGCCCCTGTATTTAATTACGCTACCGTATCGCGGTAACAACTTTCTCCTTCTCCAGATGGTCACTACGTGTCGTATGTGTTTGTTTTGTTTTTGGTTTTAGTTGCCCGTGGATTATATATGGAGACTAATTTATATTGTCGCTCGTAGGGCGTGGATTAGTCCAAATCCGCATTTTCTTATATTTGGGTTTTTGGTTTGGGTTTAAGGATACGTTAATCTCATTTGAGACTAAGATCAACTTAAACGTTTGTAAGGATACGTTAGTCTAATTTTATACTAAGATCGACTTAACATGATCATTTAGATCCAACAAAAAAGCATTTGGACTCTATTGTTTTAGTTTAGGGACTTTGCGGTCCAGTTTAAAAACGTCATAGTCTGTAAAGTTGAACGACACCATAGTCCATGAGTTTAAGGACCCCACAGTCCATAGTAGTTTAGAGACATCATAGTCTGTAAAGTTTAAGAACATCATAGTCCATGAGTTTAAGAACCCTACAGTCCATGAAATGTCTGGTTGTCGGGACCCGTCACCTCTCTGAAGACGCTGAAGGATTACAACGACAAATAGGAGTGAAGAGATGTACCTTTGAACCAATATTGGTTGGGAGATCTGTAGTCCAGTTTGGGACTAAGATCAAAGATTTATGAGCATATGGGCTCAACTAATCTGAGGTAGGGTTCTGTGGCCACTTTGGCCTCGGCCCACTTAATTAAAATGTTGAGCATTGGTTCTGACAATTGTTTTTGTCCTTTATTGAGTGCTGAGCACTCATTATAGCTCTAGGGCCTTTATTTATAAAACAATTTATGTTCTCTTAGCGCACACGTGAGGAGCATGTGGCGTGCTTGGTGCTGTGCACCAGACAATGAGCGCATTGCGCTTCTGGTGAAGTAGCGCACATGTGAGGAGCACGTCGCGCGCTTGGCGCTGAGCGCCAGACAATGAGCGCATTGCGCTTTTGGTGAAGTAGCGCACACGTGAGGAGCACGTGGCGCGCTTGGCGCTAAGCGCTAAACAATGAGCGCATTGCGCTTCTGGTGAAGTTTGGAGTGCTAAGGCTCTGCAACGTTATGCGTTAATTTTGGAGCGCTGAAGCGCTTGTTTTGATTGGAACGCTATAGCTCTGCAGCGCTGTGCGTCAGATTTGGAGCGCAGAGTGCTAGATTTAATTAGAGCGCTAAGGCTCTTTTTAGGCGGCTTTGCGCTCTGAGAATTAAGTTCTCTCTTACAAGAGACTTTGTCTCATGGATTTAAGAACAAAGTTCTTATTACTTATTTTATAGGAGATATTTCAATCTCTTATATTTTTTGATGAAAGGCTTTGCCTTTTTGGATCTGTGATCCTAAGAGAATTGAATTATTCTCCCCCCTTTTATAATGAGATATTATAATCACTGAAAGACAATTTGTCTTATAGATTTATGATCTGAAGAAGATTAAGTTTTTTCCCCTTATTTTTTTATGGTGAGATACTTTGATCTCTGTTGTGAAAAGACCTTGGTCTTATAGATCTATGATCTTAGAAAAACAAATAAATTCTTCTTTTATATGAGATGATTTCATCTCTCTGTTCTTTTTTTACCTTGAAGAAAATCATCTTCTTCTGAGAGCTTGCTCTTTGTCTTTGAAATTTCTCTAAGTTTATGGAGGGGTTCCTCTATATGAGACTTGAAGTCTTAGGGCCTTTATATATGGCAAACGGATTTGTTGAATCAGTTGAAGAAATCTTTTCTCTAATTGATTTAGGGATTTCCCCAGCATTGGATCTTTGATCCTAGGGCTTCTGATTTACAGAAGGCAATTTTCTTGTTTTTAACAAGATTAGGAAATCTTTCCTCACACAGAATTTATTCTATATTTTAGTGATTTTTTAATCACCATTGGATCATTAATCTGACGGTGCTCTGATTTACAGAGCAAAATCTTTTTGTTTGGAAAGATTCTGAAGAATGTTTTCTTAACAGAATTTTATTCTGATAAATTGATGATTTTTACTCATGTTCGTTGGATCTTTGATCCAACGTTTGGGAACATTTAGTTACAGCGCTAGCGCTCTCGTGCTTTACACGTGGTGCACTGCTTAGAGTGCAGCGCACTTAGCGCTAGCGCTTACGCACTTTGCAAGTGGTGCGCTGCTTAGAGTGCAACACTATTAGCGCTAGCGCTCATGTGGTTTGCACGTGAGCGCCATTTCAGAGTCTTTGACTCTCTCAGCGCTGGCGCTGCTATGAAGCACTGCTTTATTTCGAAATTGAAATTTGAACAGAGGTTTGCTCTGATTGGGGGAAACAAATGATCCCCCACCGTTGCGCTCACGTGGCCCACACGTGAGTGCAGCGGTGGTAGCATCTCTGCCATTGGATCAACTCGGAAGTTTAAATGGCTCTCTAGGCCTATAAATAGGACCCTTGGCCCTTTGAGATGATCTCTGTTGATCTTCTTACTTTTTTCTGAGAATTATTTCTCCTTCAGAGCATAGCTCTTCGTCTTAAAAATTTTCTTAGGGACAAAACACTGTCAAAAATTTATGTAAAGATTAAATCTTTCTAGGGTTTCACCCATTAACAGAGCTTTGCTCTTTTCAAATCATATAGATTTTTTAGGGTTTCTTAATAGAGTTTTGCTCTTCATATATCTAAAGAGATCTTTCTTAGGGTTTCTTAACCCATTAACAGAACTTTGCTCTTTTCAAATCATATAGATTTGTTAATCTTTCATGAAAACTCTTAGAGTTTGTTCATAGATCTTGAAAATCTCGGAATTTTGATTCATTAAAAAGCTTTGCTTTAAATTTTCTGATGGGTTATTCCATCATTTTATAGAGCATGGCTCCTCAAGATTTTTGAGGAATTTTATTTTTTTCATCATCAGATTTGACAGATGTCACTCTGTTATAGAGTGTTGCTCTCAATGGGAGATTTACTCCTTGGCCCGAGGGATCCTCATTAAATGAGAATCTTTTGAGGATTTCCTCGTTTAATGATAGTCTCATCAAATGATCAGACTGTTTTATTAATGATGAGTTATCATCTAGATTGTGTGGGTCCCCTTTGGCCCCCTTTTTACTGCATTGCAGTGTGGTACAGATTTAAAGTACCAAGTACTGAACTTGACTTGTAGCATTGACGGCTAACTTTGTTCTTTTCTACGCAGGTACTATGTCTTTCGATACTTCGTTTCCCTTTGTCCGTTCAGAAAACGGGTTCCCTGCAGCGCCAGTAGACCGAGAAGTTTTCGCACTTATAAAAGATCACGACCCGGAGCACAAGAATCTTCATCTATGGGGAACATGGTACAATCAAATTATCAGGGGCCGACGGAGCTTTTCTTGCGAGACACCCTCGGAGCCCATTTCAGCGATCCCTTACGCCGACCCACCCCTGGTGAACTACACTGTGGAGGAGGTCAATTGGACTTCAGATGGTCTCCTTCAGCCTTCTTTCACTACGATACCCGTACAGCCTCCAATGGTATTGGATATCTTGGGGCGACGTATATGTCAAGGTGAGTCACGCCCTTGGGGACAGCCTTATAACATAGGATTAACTCCCCGTCACCCAACCGGATATTTGCAGTAGGCCCGGTACATTTTGTCCGCCAAGAGGTTGCAGTTGCTGAGGCTCGGGTTGTATCCCGCGATTTACGTTTCTCTTTTTCAGTACTCCACGCCTCCTACATGGTGGGTAAAAGCATTTTTGGAACAATGGAACGTTCCAACTCACACCTTCCTTTTGTTGGATCGGGAAGTCTCAATCTCTCTAGAGAAGTTCGCGGAGATATTTGTCTTTCCCGTTAGAGGGGAGCATTATGAGGAACTACTTCCTCATGATGAGTACATCTTTGCTGCCAGGTCGGTGATGATGGGCCTTACTCCGAAAAATTCCATTCAATATCAATCCCCAAGTTTGATTAAAGTGTTGAATATCTACGAGGGCTTATTTCTTGAATCTGGGAGCCGTGGAGTTAATTTCACAGATTTCATCACTCGTTTTCTCTGCCCGGAAGTCCTATCGAAGGAAGCCACGAAATTCGCCAAACTCGACGATCCTTTTGGCTTAGGCTTGGGCAACCTGCTGACGGCGGAGACGGATCAGAAGAGTTTCTTTCTCCCTAACACCCCGGTCGTCTCTTTTGCAGAGCTTGCAGCTCCTAGGATTGATGAAGAAGCATTCTTTTTGGGGTTTCTCGGGCTATGGCTAAGCTGGTTTGCGCTTTCGCTGCACTCTCGCCGTATGAGGCCGTCCGTTTTCTACCCAGCTCACCGAATGGTTATTGGGGTGAAAGTGGCCGTCGGGGTCGTTGGGTTAGCCCATTTATATCACGGCATCAGCCTGGCGGCAAATACTACCCAACTGGGGGTGCAGCCCATAAATTTCTCGATGCGTTATTTCACCTCGTGGCTCAAGTTGTATGTGCTTGGCGCCTTTGGAGTTCACAAAAGGCCCCCCTTTTATGAAAGATATAACTTTCCTCGCTTGCTGCGGCTATTTGACGCTTCCTTTTTGGAACCGACTCCGCGAGAGGCTCGGGGCTTAATCCTTCGCCCGCGCACCGTCGGGGATGGCATGACCTTCGTTGATAAGGTCTTAAATATCGGTAACGAATCTGCAAAGACGATGCAGCCGCTGCGGGACGTCTTTAAAGACGGTGCCTCTACTTTGAAAGCTCGGGAGATTCTTCATCTATATTCAATCAGGCCGGGCTTTCTGGTGTTTAGGCAAAATGATGCGGCGTTGTTTATGAGATATAACCCACACCGTTTCGCCCAATAATCTGGCTATTATCAGGGTGTTCCGCTCGAGACCTTTCTAGCTGAGCCGATTGCTATAGAAGAAGGCATCTGCAACGCCCTACACCATTTCACGAGGCTCAACACCGGGTCTAACTTCTTTATCAGTGAGCCAGGCTGCATCCCGAAGGTGTTGAACGTGTACGTGGCATGCTACCAGCACGCGATGGGTGTCGTCATCAGGGAGGAAAAGAAGTTGTTTCTTGATCGTGAGGGTGCAGCCCCTGCTGGTAATCCAGCTATTCCTTAGAAGCAACGGACCATCGTTCGTCCTCCTTTGAAAGAGGTTGCTGTGGTTGTGGTACCACGTAAGATGCCCGAGCAGCCGCTACCCCGTACTCCCGTCGAAGTGGCAGTTGTGGCATCTCCTGAGTCCGGCGTGGGTACGGAAATTGGGACTCGTCGCCCAAAGTTGCCCACCAAGCGCAAGCTTGTGTTATCGGCTACCGGCGCTCGTCAGAAGAAAAAAAAGTCTATACTTTCTGCAGATGTTGTATTTGGCCAAGATCCCCATGCTCCTTACAGCGAGAGCTTGAGCGAATACGGGACCAATGAAGGCTTATTCATGGCGCCGGACAATACCGACCTTGAGGCTGCTATTGCAGCTTCCGAGCGATTAGCTAGCTACAAAGCAGGACTGGTCACCCTCGTACAATCAGGTAGACTTCAGTTGAATCTTTTCGTTGTTACGTTTTTATTATCATGCTTTGACTGATACTCCTTCTTCAACAGGCATCTCTATTGAAGAAGCTCTCGCGGCTTCTCTCAAGACTTTTGAAGAGGAGGAAAGGCTTTGTGCTTCCTTGGGCATTGGTATATTTCGGCTCATTGTGCCTCCATTACCGTTTTTATGGGTAAACTAACTCTTCTTTTCCATCTTATTGCAGGTACTACTTCGACTCAGGCTATCCCAAGTGCAGTGCTGATTGCGAGTGGTAACGCGGTGACTCTCCCAAGGCCGGCCGCCAAAGTCCCAGCTCCCCCAGTACTGCCGAAAGAAGTCTCGCTCAAACAGCCGATGACGGACGCCGTAGAGGCTCCAGAGGCAGAACTTGGTTCGGATGATGATATCTCCTTGACGGAGGCTCTGAGGAGGTCACTTCTCTCTGCCAAGGCCGACGAGAAGCGTAGAAAGCGCACAACTAACGAACATGATGCTGCTTTGGCTATAGGTGCAGGCTCAAGCGCTATTACATCCGTCATTATTTCTTCTGAAGATGCTCCAGCTGCCTTGTCTACCGTTCGTAGACAGGTTTTGCGTGTGGCTCAGGAGGCAGTCGAAAAGCCGTCTCTAAGTAACGTAACACTGGGTCCTTTTATTAGAGTTTGATCTTCAGATTCTCATATATCATATCCTGCACGGCTAAATCTTGGCGATGAGGCAGCAGGCGGAATAACGGCAACCGCTGAGCCTGAAATGGCTACTCACTCCCAAGAGTCTGGGACTGCTCCAATTGCCGCTCTTTCCCCTTACGGTTCCCTGCCATCGCCCGGCATTGCAAGTGTCACGACGGCTCTCGTAGAATCGAGGGATGAAGCCATTGGTGCCGAAACTGTCCCCCCAAATGAGACTGAAGAAGTCATGATGCTTGGCGATGCTTCCGTCATCGTTTTGGCTGATGAACTGTCTGGTAGGTCTTGGGTCGCTGCATTCTTTTCATTTTGCAATCCCTTCTGATGACATTTTGTTCCTTTCAAATATAGGTGTGGTGAACGCTGAGGTTGTGACAGTTGAAGAAGCACCACCAGCTGATGTTTTGACGGTCGCTGCCCCTTCGTCTCCTCTTATATCCTCTCAAATGCTGGAAGGTATGGGTTTGCGATTAATTTAAATCAGGGACAGAATCTTTCGGGTACTGACTGTGTATCATCGTAACTTTGCAGGAGTTCTCCTCGAAGTGTTGAACCCGCACTTCTCCTTCCAGTCGGAAGTTAGTCTGCCTGCTGGTGCCGGTGGATATCTTCTCTAACCGACGTCTTTTCTTTTTTTTAATGCGTGACCTTGCCGTTGTTAACTTTAAGTTGATTACAACACTACAAATTGAAAGAAGGGACAAGAGTATTGTCGCGCCACCAGTACTCCCATCTCTGCCACCTGCCATACCGGTATAGTAGTCTTCATTGCTCTTGTATTTTCTTTGTCTCTTAATCCAATATCTGACTATGATTTGTTTTGAAGCAGTCACGCCGACTCCAACTCCTTTCGAATCTCGTATAATAATGCCGGCAGGGCCCTTTTCTAGACGTCCATCTTCCAAGGGCGCCGTAACCAGCCTGCGCATGTTAAGTGAGTGCATCGAGGAGCTTGACGCGGAGGCCCCTGCATTTGCTACAGATTTTGCTGCCGAGGTTAATCCCATGCTGGCGATGCTCGTGAACTTCCATAGCGAAGGCGTCGTTAAGTCTTGGGTTAATCACTGCAGGAAGATTGAGGCCTGCCTGTATGGGCTTGAGCTTAGGCGTCCTGTTTCGGAGGTGTTGGCTTTGGACTCCCAGCGAGCTGCATGGGTTTAGCAGAGCATTCCGTTCCTTCGCCATTTCGAATGAGAGGCAACCCTTAAGTGAAAGGAACGTGAGGCGACTTCCGCTGAATTTGTTCAACTACACACTGAGGTCGTAGCAAATGATGCCCAGCTGAACTCCATCTTTGAAAACCTTCAATGATGTATCTCTAACGGGCTGGTGCTGAGGAAGAAGCTTAATCTTAGCGAGCAGGTTGCACAGAGTCAGGAGGCTGCTCAGCAGAAAATTGATCAGAAACGTTCATCCTGTCTGCAGCAACGGGCCCAAATTGAAGAAGAACTGGCCGCAGCGGCTAATCGTGAGAAGGAGTTGAGAGGAGTGCGCGAGCAGCTAGCTGATTTATTGAAGACGCCTCCCTCTCAGTAACTGTTTTTGTATAGATTGAACACTTGTAATCTTTGAATAACATGTATCTATTTTTATTCTTTTATATGATTCGTCTTGTACTCAATTGAATTCATGAATAAAAGATATACATTTTTTTGTTCAACTGTTGCTTTCTTCTCTTTGCTGTGTTGTTGCCATATGATTTTAGCAAGTGTAGCCTGTAGATAGTATGTAGCTATCCATCTTGGACTCTTTACAGGTTGGTGATGGTTTAGGAAACAGGGTTAGGATCTGTCGTTTAAGACTTTACAATTTTATGAGCCATGAGGGTCTCATAAAGATTTTTCTCCCTATGAGTCGTGAGGATCTTGTAGGTGTATTTTCTCCTTAGAAATCGTGAGGATTCCTAAGTGTGTTTTTTCTTGAGAGTCATAAGGATCTCACAAGAGAATTTTCTTCCTTACAAGTCGAGAGGACTCATAAGTGATTGTTTCCCTTCTTGCCGATGTTCGACTTCGGAGAATATGGCCCGTAGATAGTCTATCTTGACCTCCCTGCAGGGCAATGCTGGCTTAGGAGACAGGGTTAGGATCTGCCACCTAAGACTTTTCAAATTTATAAGCCGTGAGGGTCTCATAAAGATTTTTCTCCCTGCGAGTCGAGAGGATCTCATAGGTGTATTTTCTCCTTAGGAATCGTGAGGGTTCCTAATTGTGCTTTTCTCTTGAAAGTCGTAAGGATCTCACAAGAGAATTTTCTTCCTTACAAGTCGAGAGGACTCGTAAGTGATTGATGAGTTGACCTGCTCCCGAATCAAAGTGTTGCTTTGACGGGGAGGTCGAGAGTTGACTTTGGTCGTTTTCCATGGGGTCAGGATTGACTTTAGCCGTGTTCCGCGGGGTCAGGGGGTTGACTTTAGCCATACGGGGTCAGGATTGACTTTGGCCGTAAGGGGTCAAGGGTTGACTTTAGTTATACGGGGTCAAGATTGACTTTGTCCGTACGGGGTCAGGGGTTAACTTTAGCCATACGGGATCAGGATTGACTTTGGTCATACGGGGTCAGGGGTTGACTCTCGGTTGTCTGTGCACCGCCGAGTCCTGGAACTGGGAACTTTACCGCGGCTCTGCTTTGCTGACGTTGCGCCTGTTGTAACGAGACGAATGTCGAGGTAGTCTCTAGGTTATCTGTGAACCGTTGGGATCTGGAACTAAGGGACTTTGCCATGGCTCCGTTGGTTGATGTCGCGTCTGCATCCTACTGGAATGAGGAGGAACGCTGTTGTGGGTCTCCAGGCCGTAGATGTGGCCGTCGAGACTTGGAACTAGGGACTCTGCCGTAGCTCCGTTTCATTGACGTCGTATATTCCTGCAGAGACACTGATTTCTCTGTGGGTCGGCACGAATCAAGATGTTCTCGTCAAGGACACTGATTTCCCTGAATCGAGGTATTTGCCAAGGACACTGATTTCCTTGGGGTTGAGACGAATTGATGTATTCCTGCAAAGACATTGATTTCCTTACGGGTCGACGCGAATCGAGATGCTCTCATCAAGGACGCTGATTTCCCTGAGTCGAGGTATTTCCCAAGGACACTGATTTCCTCGGAGTTGAGACGAATCGAGGTATTCCTGCAAAGACACTGATTTCCTTGCAGGTCGACCCGAATCGAGATGCTCTCGTCAAGGACGCTGATTTCCATGAATCGAGGTATTTGCCAAGGACACCGATTTCTTCGGGGTTGAGACGAATCGAGGTATTTCTACAAAGACACTGATTTCCTTGCGGGTCGACACGAATCGAGATGCTCTCGTTAAGGACGCGGATTTTCCTGAATCGAGGTATTTTGCCAAGGACACTGATTTCCTCGGAGTTGAGACGAATCGAGGTATTCCTGCAAAGACACTGATTTCCTTGCGGGTCGACGCGAATCAAGATGCTATCATCAAGGATGCTGATTTTCCTGAATTGAGGTATTTTCTAAGGACACTGATTTCCTCGGAGTTGAGACGAATCGAGGTATTCCTGCAAAGACACTGATTTCCTTGTGGGTCGACGCGAATCGAGATGCTCTCGTCAAGGACGCTGATTTCCCTGAATCGAGGTATTCCTGCAAAGACACTGATTTCCTTGCGGGTCGACGCGAATCGAGATGCTATCGTCAAGGACGCTGATTTCCATGAATCGAGGTATTTGCCAAGGACACTGATTTCCTCGGAGTTGAGACGAATCGAGATATTTCTACAAAGACATTGATTTCCTTGCGGGTCGATGCGAATCGAGATGCTCTCGTCAAGAACGCTGATTTCCCTGAATCGAGGTATTTGCCAAGGACACTGATTTCCTCGGAGTTGAGACGAATCGAGATATTCCTGCAAAGACACTGATTTCCTTGCGGGTCAACGCGAATCGAGATGCTATCGTCAACGCTGATTTCCCTGAATCGAAGTATTTGCCAAGGACACTGATTTCCTCGGAGTTGATTGACTTGTTTCCAAGATAAAGCGTTGATCCGGCGGGGAGGTCATTGGTTGACTTGTTTCTGAGACGGAGCGTTGATCCGGCGGGGAGGTCATTGGTTGACTCTAGGTTGTCTGTGGACCGTAGAGTCTTGGAACTAGGGACTTTGATGTGGCTCCATTTGGTGATGTTGCGTCCGAATCCTGTTGGAATATCGAGGATCACCATTGCTGATTTTTAGGATGTAGATGTTGCCGTTAAGATTTGGAACTAGGGGCTTTGCCATAGCTCTTTTTCGTTGTGTCGCTTTCGTGCCCTACTGGCATAAGAAAGAACGCCGTTGTTGATCTTCTGGGATGCAGATGTTACTGTTGAGATCTTACTTTCCCTTTTGATAGGATCTGGTGGGGGTTATGTGGTTCCCTTTTCGTTTACGCCCATGGATTGTATACAGGGATCGATGTGATATCATCTGTAGGGTAAAAAGTTTCATTTAATTTCAATTTTTTTTCTTTCTGCGATGCTCTATCATTTCAGCTTTTTATATCGCGAAAGTCGCGATTGCCCAATCATTTCGGCTATTTTCGCGGTGCCCAATCATTTCGGCTATTTTTTTCTTTTTATTCGCTGTTTTTTATTGTGAGTTGCCCAACCATTTCGGCTATTTTGTAAACATATGTTTTACTTGCTGATTTTGTTGCAAGTTGTGCCATCATTTCGGCTATTTCATATGCATTTTTGGCTCGCTGATTTTTTATCGCGAGTATGGAACTTGGAATCTGATGCCAGTCTTAGCATCAGGATCGCTGCGACTGGTATATTGCCAGGAGCGAATCATCATTTGCCGTGAAAGGACATAGAATTTGATTCCGATTCAGGCATCAACATCGCTACCACGGGGACATTACCAGGAGCGAATCATCATTTGTCGTGAAAGGACTTGGGATTTGATACCGATTTAGGCATCAATATCGCTGCAACTGGGACATTGTCAGGAGCGAATCATCATTTGCCTTCGTCGGTTCGAGCAAAGGTGGCTTAGCAAACAGGGTTAGGATCCTGTCGACTAAGGCTTTTGACTTTATGAGCCGTATGGGTCTCATAATGGTGTTTCTCCCTAAGAGTCGTGAGGATCCCGTAGGTGCGTTTTCTCCTTAAAAATCGTGAGGATTCTTAAGTGTATGATCTCTTATAAGTCGTAAGGACCTTACAAGAGTGTTTTCTCCTCATAAGTCGAGAGGACTTACAAGGGTTTGTTCACCGTGCTAGCATATCCCTAGTCGCTGGTGGGGCTCTGTTAGGGAAATGTTTATTCGTGCCCGTGGATTGTATACAAGGGTCAATATTGAAATACTTGTAGGACAGTCTGTGGGTTGTGATGGCTTAAGAACAGGTTCAGATCCCTGTAGCTTAAGGCTTTTGAATCCTATGAGCCATGAGGGTCTCAAAGGGTAATTCTCCTTACGAGTCGTGAGGATCTCGTAAGTGTGTTTTCTCCTTAGGAATCATGGGGATTTTTAAGTGTGTTGCTCCTTTGTGAGTCGTAAGGATCTCACGCAGGTATTTTCTCCTTACAGGGTCGAGAAGACCTTGCAAGTGTCTTTTAACGAGATTGCGCCTTTCCGGGTTTTCATAAACTCGCCGGTAGCCCTACTGTTTTTACTCACGGAGCCCTTTCGGGTTTTCATCCGTGCCCATCTCGCTTATGGACGTACCGTTTTTTTTATGTCAGCCTTGGGATGCTGCGGTCCGTAGTAGTTTATAGACGTCTCGGTCAGTTGCAAGTTTTAGGACATTGCGGTCTATCGTTAGTTTAGGGACATTTCGGTCCGCTGTTAGTTTAGGGACATTTCGGTCAGTTGTTAGTTTAGGGACATTTCGGTCCGTTGTTTATCCTGTATGCATGTGCATTTGTCACGTGACAGGATACATGGCGCTGATGTGGAATACACCCATTTAAGGTGTTATTTGATATGGTTGGAGTGTTTTGTGACCCATCCCTATCACGGCTTCTCCAACTTGACGCCGACGCCTAGCCCCTTCGAATAGGGCCATTTGGCATTCTCGATCAGCTTTGCTCTTCTAACGGGCTTCGTGTGGTAGCATGTTGATCATCTCGTCTGACGGTTCCAAGGATTTTCGACATTGATCCTGCCCCCAGCTCCTTTACATTATCTTCTGATGCCGAGTGAGCTTCTTTGTTATTTAGCGACGAATGAGAGATCATGTGGCAACTTACCATATAATCTTCCGGTTCCTGTGACGAGTTGTCTCCTTCATCATCGTCGCTATCTCCGCCCTCCAGGATATGATTGAGAAATTCTTGGAGTGTGACCGGGGTTCGCGCCTTCTGGTTGTATTTCTCTAGCGCGTCAATATGCTTTTGCAAGTCCGTGCACTTGTCATCAGGCTTCACGGGCTTCTTCTTCTTCTTTGAAGATTTTGACGGCTGGGCCGGAGTGTTTTGACCATCGCTGGCAATTCTCGGCGTCGGGCGCGGTTTTAGCATTCCCTCAATGATCTCAGGCTCTAGCGGGTTGTTCCACCTGATTGCCGGGCATGTGTGAAGATCTTTCAGCATTCTTTTCGTCTTGGCTGAAAGAGCGACTTCCCATGGAGCTTCCTCAATAAATGAGCATGATGCCCCCGGCGTGTCCACCCTTTTAGAGGTGTGTGTTCCCCTCCGAACGGCGGCCAAGACATGGACGTCTTGCCTGAAATTCGGGGCAGATGCTATTTGGTTTTATCCGTCCACCTCTCCGAAGATGCCAAGTTGATTTATGGCACCGTGTATCGGAGGTTTGGACGGATGCGGCCGATGTAGCAGACTTCGTCAGATTCTCCCTCGCTTGAGGGGTTTTTGATTGTGGGGACGCTCTTCCCTGCAGACGCAAGCCCCTGCAGTTAATTACGCTACCGCATCGCGGTAACAATTTTCTCCTTCTCCAGAATTTCACTTCGTGTCGTGTGTGTTTGTTTTGTTTGTGGTTGCCCCTGGATTGTATACGGAGACTAAGTGATGCCGTCGCCCGTAGGACGTGGATTAGTCCAAATCCGTATTTACTTAGATTTGGGTTTGGTGTTTTAGTTTAAGAATACGTTAGCCATATTGAGGCTAAGATCGACTTAAACTTTTGTTAAGGATACGTTAGCCTAATCTCCAGACTAAGATCAACTTAATGGGATCGTTTAGATCCAACAAAAGAGCTATTGGCTCTATTGTTTAGTTTAATGACGTTGCGGTCGATTTCCAGTTTAGAGACATGGTGGTCCATCATTCCCATTTGGGGACGAACATTAGTTTAAGGACATTTCGGTCCAACATTCCCATTTCGGGACGAATATTAGATTAAGGACGTTTCGGTCCACGAGTTTAAGGACCCCGCAGTCCGTATAGATGTGTGGTTATTGGGACCCGTCACCTCTCTGACGTCGTTGAAGGATTATAACGATAGAGGTCAGAGGAGTTCAGAGATGTACCCTTGAACCGGACGTAAATTGATTTAGGAGAGCAGTCTTGCTTAGTCAATTTAATTTGAGGACTTATGGCCATGATTGGGCTAAGTCCAGTTGAAAAAAAATGTTCAACGCTTTTATTTGTTTTTGGCCTAATAGGCCTGTGCTAGGGCTTTGCCCCTTTTTAAATAATGCATTGCATTTTTTATTTTGTTTGGGCTCTGCCCATTTATAAATGAGGCAGAACATCAATTCTGTCTGGGCTCTGCATTTTATTTTGTTTGGGCTCTGCCCTTTTATAAATGATGCAGAGTATCAATTTTATTTGGGCTCTGCCTTTTTATTGCATTGCAATTTATTTTGGCCTACTAGGCCTTTTTGATTTGGGCCTGGCCCATTAGTAAACAATGCTTTGCATTTGTCAGGCGCTTTGCGCCAATCACTGAGCGCAAGCGCTTGTGGTGATGACACATGTCACGCAAGCGCAGTGCGCTGCGCTTGCACTGCTGACACGTGGCGCGCTCTGATGAGTTGCGCCAATTTTAGAGAGCAAGGCTCTATCTTAAAAGCGCATAGCGCAAGTGGTTCAGGTGCTGACACGTGGCGCTCTCTGGTGGCTTGCGCCAACCCAAGAGCGCAACAGTGTAAATTTTATAAGTGCAGGGCACTGTTTAATTTCTTGATCCAATTTAGGTCAGAGAAAACAAGTTTTTCTTATTTTTTCTTATTTTCAGAGAACCGGTGGTTCATAAAAAGTGCAAGGCACTTATTATTATTTGAAGATCATTGATCTTGTTCTTAGATGAATGATCTATTAGAAAAAATTCTTCTATTTTATGAAAGTTTTTACCTTTTTCTTGAACTTTCTTCAGAGTTCTCTCTGTTTTGATGTTCTTAATCTCTCACAATTTTGATGATCCTTTGAGTTGGGTTCTAGGGGTCTTTATATAGTGCCCATAGGTTTGTTAAGTTTGTTAAAGAGATCATTCTCTGAGTGATTTGGGGAATTTTCCCCACCGTTGGATATTTGATCCAAGGGGTTCTGTTTTACAGAAGACAATCTTCTTGTTTTAAAAAGAACAGAAAGATCTTTCTGGAATTTTAATTCTGTTTGGCGCAAACGCATCTGTACTTGCCACGTGTCGCGCAGCGCAGAGCGCAGCACAACTGCGCTGCCACGTGTCGCGCAGCGCAACTGCGCTTGCGCAACTGAGCTAGCGCAACTGCGCTGCCACGTGTCGCGCAGCGCAACTGCGCCGCCACGTGTCGCGCAGCGCAGAGCGCAAGTTAGCTGAAGCGTTGCTTCTTTATTTTAAGATTTGATTTTTTATTATCTTTTAAAACAGAGCTTTGCTCTGATTGGGGGAAAAAGAAACATTACTTCATTTCCCGCCTTGGGATTTGAACAGAGCTTTGCTCTGAAAGGGAGGTTTTCTCCTTTATTATTTATTTATTTATTTATTTATTTATTTATATTTTATTGGAACAGGTTTTGAGCCAAAATTTTGGTGGGAACAAATGCCCCCCACTACTTTGCCCACGTAAGTATGTACGTGGGTGAAGTAGTGCAAAGTTAGGAGTAGCCATGAAATCGAGGGCTTAGGAGACAAGTTTAGGATCCTTGTAGCCTAAGATTTTTCAACTTTATGAGCCGTGAGGGTCTCACAAAGACTTTTCTCCCTACGGATCGTGAGGATCTCGTAGGTGTATTTTCTCCTTAGGGGTCGTGAGGACTCCTAAATATGTTTTCTCTTATAAGTCGTAAGGATCTTATAAGTGAATTTTCTCCCTTACAAGTCGAGAGGACTCGTAAGTGGTTGGTGAGTTGACTTGTTTCCGAGTCGAAGTATTGCTCCGACGGGGAGGTCGTTGGCTGACTTGTTTCTGGGTCGGAGCGTTGTTCCGACGAGGAGGTCATTGGCTAATTTGTTTCCGCGACGGAGGTCATTGGCTGAGTTTTTTCCGCGACGGAGGTCATTGGCTGACTTGTTTCCGAGACGGAGGTCGTTGGCTGACTTGTTTCCGAGACGGAGGTCGTTGGCTGACTTGTTTCCGCGATGGAGGTCATTTGCTGAGTTGTTTCCGAGACGAAGGTCATTTGCTGACTTGTTTCCGAGACGGAGGTCGTTGGCCAACTTGTTTCCAAGACGGAGGTCATTGGCTGACTTGTTTTCGAGACGGAGGTCGTTGGTTGACTTGTTTCCGCGACGAAGGTCATTTGCTGACTTGTTTTCGAGACGGAGGTCGTTGGCTGACTTGTTTCCGAGACGGAGGTCGTTGGCTGACTTGTTTCCGCGACGGAGGTCATTTGCTGACTAGTTTCCGAGACGGAGGTCATTTGCGGACTTGTTTCCGAGACGGAGGTCATTTGCTGATTGTTTCCGAGACGGAGGTCGTTGGCCGACTTGTTTCCGAAACGGAGGTCGTTGGTCGACTTGTTTCCAAGACGGAGGTCGTTGGCTGACTTGTTTCCGCGGCGGAGGTCATTTGCTGACTTGTTTCCGAGACGGAGGTCATTTGCTGACTTATTTCCGAGACGGAGGTCATTGGCTGACTTGTTTCCACGACGGAGGTCGTTGGCTGACTTGTTTCGGAGACGGAGGTCGTTGGCTGACTTATTTCCGAGACGGAGGTCATTTGCTGACTTGTTTTCGAGACGGAGGTCATTTGGTGACTTGTTTCCGAGACAGAGGTCGTTGGCCGACTTGTTTCCGAGATGGAGGTCGTTGGTTGACTTATTTCCGCGACGGAGGTCATTTGCTGACTTGTTTCCGAGACGGAGGTCATTTGCTGACTTGTTTCCGAGACGGAGGTCATTTGCTGACTTGTTTCCGAGACGGAGGTCATTGGCTGACTTGTTTCCGAAACGGAGGTCGTTGGCTGACTTGTTTCCGCCACGGAGGACATTTGCTGACTTGTTTCCGACACGAAGGTCGTTGGTTGACTCTAGGTTGTCTGTGAACCATAGAGTCTTGGAACTGGGGACTTTGCCGTGGCTCCGATTGGTGATGTCACGTCCGTGTCCTGCTGGAATGAAGAGGAACATCGCTGTTGGTCTCCAGGCTGTAGATGTGGTCGTCGAGATCTGACTTCCCTTTGACGCAGCCTGGTGGGGAAATGTAGTCCCCTTTCCCCTTTTTTTGTTTACGCCCATGGATTGTATAAAGGGGTCACTATGGACTTACCTGCAGGGCAAAAGTTTCATTCTTTCATTTTTTTATTTCTTTCTGCGATGCTCTATCATTTCAGCGTTTTACATCGCGAAAGTCGCGATTGCCCAATCATTTAGGCTATTTTTTGCGGTGCCCAATCATTTCGGCTGTTTATTTTTATATTTACTCGCTGCTTTTTATTGCGAGTTGCCCAATCATTTCGGCTATTTTGTGCGCATACGTTTTTACTTGCTGCTCTTTTTTTTAATTATTGCAAGTTGCCCCATCATTTCGGCTATTTCGTATGCATGCGCGGCCTACTGGTTTTTCGCCGTAAACCTGAAATTAGACACCGATTTCGGCATCAGCACCGCTACAACTGGGATGTTGCCAGGAGCGAATCATCATTTGCCTCTGTCGATGTCGAACAAAGGTGGCTTAGCGAAATAGGGTTAAGGTCCTGTCGACTAAGGCTTTTGACTTCATGAGCCGTAAGGGTCCCACAAAGGTACTTCTCCCTACAAGTCGTGAGGATCTTGTAGGTGTATTTTCTTCTTAGGAATCGTGAGGATTCCTAAATGTATGTTCCTCTATAAGTCGTAAGGATCCTACAAGAGGGTTTTCTCCTTGTAAATCGAGAGGACCTACAAGGGTTGTTCATCATACGTATATATCCCCAGTCACGGATGGGACTTGGTTAGGGAAATGTTTATTCGCGCCCGTGGATTGTATACAAGGGTCAGCATTGAGCCGCTTGTAGGGCAATATCGAAGGTTGTGGGAGTTGCTTAAGCACAGGTTTAGGTCTCTGTAACTTAAGACTTTCAAATCTTATGAGCCGTGAGGGTCCCATAAGAGAGTTCTCCTTATGAGTCGTGAGGATCTCGTAAGTGTATTTTCTCCTTAGGAATCATAAGGATCCCTAAGTGTGTTGCTCCCTTGTGAGTCGTAAGGATCTCACGCGGGTGGTTTCTCCTTACAAGGTCAAGAGGACCCTGTAAGTGTCCTTTAACAAGGTTGCGCCCTTTCAGGTTTTCACAAACACTCGCCGGTAGTCCTGCTGTTTTTACTCACGGAGCCCTTTCGGGTTTTCATCCGTGCCCATTTTGCTTATGGACAAACCGTTTTTTATTCTTTTTATTTCCTTTTTTTTACGAGGTCGAGCCCTTTCGGGTTTTCATGAACACTCGCCGGTAGCCCTGCTGTTTTTACTCACAGAGTCCTTTCGGGTTTTCATCCGTGCCCATTTTGCTTATGGACATACCGTTTATTATTTTTTTATTATTATTATTTTTTTATTTTCCTTTTTTTTATTCATCTCGTCAACCTAAGGATGCTGCGGTAGTAGTTTAAGGATATTTCGGTCCGTCATTATTCGGTCCGTCGTTAGTTTAAGGACGTTTCGGTCCGTTATCCAGTTTTAGGATGTAGTGGTCCGCCATTAGTTTAAGGACGTTTCGGTCCGTTATCCAGTTTTAAGACGTAGTGGTCTGCCATTAGTTTAAGGACGTTTCGGTCCGTGGGGCTTTCTTTATGAATGAGCATGATGCCCCCGGCATATCCATCTTTTTCGTAGCATGTGGTTGTGGTGGGCTCACCTTCCAATTTTCGGACAGCGCGAGTTCGCCTTGTTGGTACTGGTCTTCAATCCAGTTTTTGAAGACGAAGCAATTTTCGAGCGGATGACTTACTGCTCGATGGTAGGGGCAGTAATTAGGATCGTTGACATCTCCTGGCTGTAGCGGACGTTTCGAATTCGGCAGATTGACGAATCTGTTGCGCACTGTCAGTTCAAATAGTTTCCTCGTTTTATCTTGGGGAAACGAGTAAGGACGTCCCAGTCTTTCCTCGAGTGATGGGCGTGGGCGCATGTTGTTTTGGCGAACAATCGATTTTGAGTTGCTCGGCTGTTGTTAAATGTTGGCGACGAAGGTCATTCTTCCTTTTCCTTTATCCTTTTTGTTCGCTCAGTCGTTTGCGGGTACGAGATTCTTTCCGGGTAGTATGCCCTTGCACGGATGAATGTTCTCATGATTCTTCAATTCTTCAGAGATGGATTCCTTGAAGAAAGGGTTGAAGGCTGTTTCTTCATCGGGGTCGTTCCTGTGGCAATTGCCGGCGACTCTTTTATGCTCGTCTGTCGTATTTTCCCGCCGTCTACGAGCTTCCCGCTTTGTTCTGTTGACGTAATGTTTGTGAGTGACATACCCTTGCCACCAACACTTAAAGGAGTCGCAGTCTTCAGTAGCGTGTGCGATCTTCTGATGATATAGGCAATAATTAGGACACATCTCTATTACACCGAGAGTGTTTTCTTCCGAGGGTGGTAGCTTCATTCCCATTGATATGGCTTTAGCAAACCTTTTCCTCGTCTTGAATTTGTTTTCATCGGCAGCGGATGTCTTTTGATTTGATGGGAATACCTCGACTCTTTCGTCCAGTCGGCGGTGTTTGGCTCCTTCCAGTATAGCCATCTCACGTTCTTAATTGGCTTTAACTTTCAGACGAATCTCATTCAGGAAGGCATCGATCATCTCATCTGACGGCCGCAGAATTTCTGGTTCAGGGTCCGTTCCCAGCTTCTCAGCTCAAGGAATTTCCTCATCGTCTGTAAACGAATGGGAAATCATATGACAGCTCGCCACGTATTCTTCAGATTCATCCGACGAGCTGTCTCCCTCATCTTCCTCTTGAAAGGCGTGGTTGAGGAACTCTTGGAGTGTAATGGGAGTCCGTGCTTTCTGGTTGTATTCCTCCAGCGCGTAAATTTGTTTTTGTAAGTCCGTGCGCTTGTCGCTAGGCTTCACGGGCTTCTTGGATTTCTTCTTCTTCTTCTTTGAAGATTTTGAAGGCTGGTTGTGAGTGCTTGGGCCACCACCATCAGTCTTTGGAGTTGGACGCGGCTTCAACATCCCTTCAATGATCTGAGGTTCCAGCGGGTTCTTCCACTTGATCGCTGGGCATGTTTGAAGATCGTTCAGCATCCTCTTTGTTTTGGCTGATAGCACAACCTCCCATGGGGCTTCTTCGACGAGAGAGCACGTTGCCCCCTGTAGGGTGTTTTTCGTCACCCCATTGAGATGGGAATACGCGCACGCTTGTCAGGCGTACTACAGATTTCCCCTGCCTAGGGTAGGTTGGGGTTTAATGATTGTGGGGATCCGAATCTCCGGCAGCCGCGAACTAAGCTGCCGTTAATTACCCCTCGCCTTTGGGGCGAGGGAACCTCCGATTAACGGGTTAAACTGGTCATGCGAACTCAAGGTGCGGTGTGCGTGTGTTTTATTTTAAAAGGGGGTTTTGGATGTATCGGGAGCCACGCAGAGTTTTTACGGGGGTCCCGCTACCCGGATAGCGGGCTGGGGGTCAAGGGGGCTAGCAGCCCCCTTGCGGGGTTCGGGGCAGCGCCCCGGCCCAAAAATGTTTTTGAGGGGGAGAGTGTGGCGGAGTATGTGTATGTGTATATTTGTATACATATGTATATATATATACATGTATATATAAATAAAGGGGAAAAAGACATCCAGAGGATGCGTGGGGCAGCGCCTAGGCGCTTGAGCGCAAGCGCGCCACGTGTCGGCACGTGGGCGCTTTGCGCTCGAGCGCAGAGTGCTAGAGCGCAACGCGCCACGTGTCGGCACGTGGGCGCTTTGCGCTCGGGCGCTGAGCGCAAGCGCGCCACGTGTCGGCACGGGGGCGACTTGCGCTGGAGCGCAAGCGCGCCACGTGTCGGGACGTGGGCGCTCTGCGCTCGAGCGCAAGGCAAGAAAAAGAGGCTTTTAGCCTAAAAAAATTTCTCAAAAGAGAAATCGGAGAGGAGTTGGACTCCTGAGTGTGTTTTTCTTCTTTTTTGGGGGTTTAGTGAAAGATGTTCTTCTTCTTCCTCCTGTTGTTTGGCCGGATCTTGAAGATCAAGGGATGTGAGATATCAAAATCTTTCCTTTTTGAGATCTGATGGCAGATCTGAGTTCCCCTTTGTGGGTTATGTGGTGAAAAACTATTTTGTTTTATAAAAAGATTAGTAAAACTCTTGATTTAATTCAAGAGAAAGAAGAAGGTTTTGGAACCTTGAAGATGGAAGAAAGAGCTCAGCTCTGAGACTTTTTTTTTTTTAGAGAGAAAAAGTTGTTAGGATATTTCATTATCCTTGCCTTTATAGGCTATACACTTTACACATAGCCCCTTGGGCTTCACAAAATGGCATTTTGCCTATCCCATGGCTCATGTGCCATTTCTTTTTGTACATAAGCCATGGGCTTTACAAAAATTTGGCTTTATGCCTATTTTCCTTACATTTATCCATAAAATAAAATAAAGGAAATGCAACAAAATTATTTATTACAAAATTTTTATCTTGGCATGGGGGGAGGCCGGCCGCTTCATGTTCGGGCTCGACCCGGGCATGGGCCCACTGGATCTGGGCTTGGGCCCACTTGGCTTGGGGTTGACTTTGATTTTGACTTGGTCAACCGGGGTGTAAATTTTTACCCCAACAAATTGCCCCCCATCAATAAATACACACCACATATGTGGGTCGTGTGCATGAAATTGATGGATCTTCTTTCACTTGGAGGCGACCTGATTTGGTTCCCGCTTTTTGGGAAGCTGGCACTGCCCTTTTTACGACATGGACGGTCGTTGCTTGACATGTCTCCGAGACGGAGTGTCCGTGATAAACGTTTTTCCTGGCCCAGAGTGATCTGGTTCCCGCTTTGTAGGAATCCTGTGCTGCCCTTTTTACGACATGGACGGTCGGTGCTGCCACTTTAGCGACGTAGACGGTCGTTGCTGCCACTTTAGAGACGTGGATGGTCGGTGCTGCCCTTTTTTGCGACGTGGACGGTCGATGCTGCCATTTTTGTGACTAGGACGGTCGTTGCTGCCCTTTTAGCGACGTGGACGGTCGATGCTGCCATTTTAACGACTTGGACGGTCGGTTCTGCCATTTTTGCGACTTGGACGGTCGGTTCTGCCCTTTTAGCGACGTGGACGGTCGGTGCTGCCCTTTTAGCGACTTGGACGGTCGGTTCTGCCCTTTTTGCGACTTGGACGGTCGGTGCTACCCTTTTAGCGACTTGGACGGTCGGTTCTGCCATTTTAGCGACTTGGACGGTCGGTGCTGCCCTTTTAGTGACTTGGACGGTCGGTTCTGCCCTTTTTGCGACTTGGACGGTCGGTGCTGCCCTTTTAGCGACTTGGACGGTCGGTTCTGCCATTTTAGCGACTTGGACGGTCGGTTCTGCCATTTTTGCGACTTGGACGGTCGGTGCTGCCCTTTTAGCGACTTGGACGGTCGGTGCTGCCCTTTTATCGACTTGGACGGTCGGTGCTGCCATTTTAGCGACTTGGACGGTCGGTGCTGCCCTTTTAGCGACTTGGACGGTCGGTGCTGCCCTTTTAGCGACTTGGACGGTCGGTGCTGCCATTTTAGCGACTTGGACGGTCGGTGCTGCCCTTTTAGCGACTTGGCCGGTCGGTGCTGCCCTTTTAGCGACTTGGACGGTCGGTTCTGCCATTTTAGCGACTTGGACGGTCGGTGCTGCCCTTTTAGCGACTTGGACGGTCGGTGCTTTTCTTTTAGCGACTTGGACGGTCGGTTCTGCCCTTTTTGCGACTTGGACGGTCGGTGCTTGATTTGACTTGCTCTGCTTCTTGCAGTGTCAGGGGTAGACTTGACTTGCTCCGCTTCTTGCGGTGTCGAGATTGGATTCTGACTTGCTCCGCTTTCTGCGGTGTCGGAGTGGAAGTTGACTTTTTGATTTTGATTTGGGTTGACATCAGTATCGCTACGCTGGAATATGGTACCAGGAGCGAATCATCATTTGTCATAACAGGGTTTGGGAATTGGTTTTTGTTTGGCATCTGCATTGCTGCACTGGAATAATGCCAGGAGCAACTCATCATTTGCCCCGAGAAGATTTGGGAATTGATGGCTTATGAGGCAGGTTTAGATCCCTATCACCTAAGACTTTTCAATTTTATGGGCCGTGAGGGTCCCATAAAAGCATTTTCTCCCTACGAGTCGAAAGGATCTCGTAGGTGTATTTTCTCCTTAAGAGTCGTGGGGACTCCTAAGTGTGTTGCTCCCTTGTGAGTCGTAGGGATCTCACGCGGGAATTTTCTCCTCACAAAGTCGAGAGGACTTTTGCGAGTGCATTTCATTTCTTTTTTTTTTACGATTTTGCGCCCTTTCGGGTTTTCACAAACTCGCCGGCAGTCCTGCTGTTTTTACTCACGGAGCCCTTTCGGGTTTTCATCCGTGCCCATTTTGCTTGTGGACACCGTTTTTTTTGTTTTTTTTTGTTTTTTCTTTTTTTTCCTTCTTCTTTTTTTCTCTTTCCCCTTTTTTTTTGGAGAGATCGGGATTGTTTTACGCCCGTGGATTGTATACGGTTTTGCAGGATGTATGATCCAGACCGTAGGGCCGTAAAAATTTCAGGGCTTTGTTGGCGTCTGCATCGCTGCACTGGAATGTGGTACCAGGAGCGACTCATCATTCGCCGTTGGGGTATGGGATTTGGAATTTGGTTGGCGTCTGCATCGCTACACTGGAATATGATACCAGGAGCAACTCATCATTCGCCGTTTGGGGACTTAGAATTTGGATCTTGTTTGGCATCAGCATTGCTGCACTGGAATAATGCCAGGAGCAACTCATCATTTGCCTTGGGAGGACTTGGGATTTGGGTTTTTGGTCGGCATCAGCACCGCTAAAACTGAAGCGAAATGCCAGGAGCGACTCATCATTTGCCATTGCCCGTTGGGGAGCGATGGCTTAGGAGACAGGTTTGGGTCCCTATCACCTAAGGCTTTTCAATTTTATGGGCCGTGAGGGTCCCATAAAAGCATTTTCTCCTTAGGAATCGTGAGGATTCCTAAGTGTGTTGCTCCTTTGTGAGTCGTAAGGATCTCACGCAGGGTTTTTCTCCTCACAAAGTCGAGAGGACTTTGCGAGTGTATTTCATCTCTTTTCACGAGTTTGCGCCCTTTCGGGTTTTCACAGACTCGCCGGTAGTCCTGCTATTTTTACTCACGGAGCCCTTTCGGGTTTTCATCCGTGCCCGTTTTGCTTGTGGACATACCGTTTATTATTATTATTTTTTATTTCTCTTTTTTTTCTTGCCGCTGGTGAGACTTTGAAAGTAGTCTCACCGGCAGGATTTGGGAGAGATAGGGGTCATTTACGCCCGTGGATTATATACGGTTTTGCAGGATGTATGATCCAGACCGTAGGGCTGATGTGCTCAATTCGCCTACGACGTGGAGCACTCACGTATAGTATTTCTTAAGATATCGGCCATTGATGGGTGGCATGGGCCTTTCTCCCTCGGCACTTATCAGTTGGTAGGATCCTCCGTCGAACACTTTCTCGATGACGTATGGTCCTTCCCAGTTTGGCTCGAATTTTCCCTTGGCATGTCGATTGGGGATGATCGGTCTTTTGAGGACCAACACCAATTCACCTTTCTTAAAAGCGCGGAGACGGGTTATCTTATCATAGGCCCGTGACATTTGGGCTCGGTATAGCTCCAGATTTTGCTGCACCGCGAGCCTCTTTTCTTCGAGGGCATCGAGTTCTTCAAGTCGAAGGAGCACGTTTTCCTCCTCCGTCAACTCATGCTGAACGGCCATTCTTAAGCTTGGAACTTCGACTTCGAGGGGGAGGACCGCCTCCACTCCGAAGAGCAATGAGTATGGAGTGGACTGAGTTGGAGTACGGTGCGTGGTACGATATGCCCACAATGCCTCGTGAAGCTTGAGATTCCAGTCTCTCTTGTTGGCTGAAGCATTTTTCCTCAGGAGCTTGCATAGAGTCTTATTGAAAGCTTCGGCTAGCCCATTGGCTCTTGGATTATAGATGGAGGAATACCTCCAGTCTATCTTGTGCTGAGTAGCGAACCTTGAGACATTGAAGCTCTTGAAAGAAGGCCCGTTGTCAGAAATGATTCTTCTTGGTGTACCGAAGCGGTATAGAATATTATGCTGGAAGAATGTCAGAATATCTTTTGTCTTGACTTCTTTTAGCGGGACAGCTTCAGCCCATCTAGAGAAGTAGTCTGTCGCGGCCAGTATGAACTGGTGGCCTTTGGATGACGGAGGATCAATTGGGCCAACAATGTCGGTGCCCCAGACTTCGAAAGGCCACGACGCCACCGTAGGATGCAATGGATTAGGATGCTTGTGAATAAAATCACCGTGAATTTGGCAGATATAACATTTCTTTGCATGCTCTCCGCAATCCCGTATCATAGTGGGCCAGTAATACCCAAGCCGTTTGATTTGAAGTCGCATCTTGGGGCCAGATTGGTGAGCACCGCAAACGCCCGAGTGAACATCTTTCATGACCTTTTGGGCTTCGGCCAATGACAGACACCTGAGCCAGAGTTGGTCATATGACCTGCGGTATAGCGTGTCATTTACAAACACGTATCGGAGAGCTCTTTTCTTCTGCTGAATCCTCGCAGATTTTTCTTCGGGCAGCTTGTCGTATCGGAGGTACTCTATGAAGGGTTCTCTCCAATCGGGCTCGTCTTGGATGATCGAAGCTTCTTCGGCAGGACTGCTCTTCTGTTCCGCGCTTTCCTCTTCTCGTAGAGAGACTGGGGGTAGAATTTATCGGCTCCTGACTGTGATCAGAATTTCGTCCATGTCAGGATCAGCCAGCTCCTTGGCTAGGCGAGCGAGTATGTCGGCTTTTCCGTTCAACGCTCTAGGGACTCTCGTCAGTTCAATATGAGTGAACCATTTCATGAGTTCCACGACTCGGCCTCTGTACCGAGCTAATTCGGGTTTGTATATCTTATAATCGCCGCTTACTTGGTTGACGACAAGCTGGGAGTCACCGTAAACTCATAGCCGACGGATTTCCATTTCTATGGCGAGCTCTAAACCAGCTATCAGAGCTTCATACTCAGCTTCATTGTTTGTCCGAGGCTCGGTGAGAGCAAAAGAACGCCGTAGGGTTCCCATTGATGGTGTGATGAACACCAATCCTATCCCTGCTTTTATCTCCGGGACGCTTGATTTACTGGAGGTCCTTATTGACGAGGCTCCATCGAAGTAGAGCTCCCAACATGGCTCATCTTCCTCGAGGTGCAGCACTTGTTCATCGGGTAACTCACAATTTAGCGGCGACCCTTCTGGTATGGGATGAGCAGCAAGAAAGTCTGCAAGAGCTTGCCCTTTTACTGCTTTCTGAGGAGTGTAAACTATGTCAAACTCAAGTAGCATAACAGCCCATCTTGCCATTCTGCCGGCTAGGCTCGCTCTGGTCATCAAGTGTTTGAGCGGGTCGACCTTGGAGATCAGCATAACCCGATGAGCGAGCAGATAGTGCCTCAGCTTCTTCACAGCAAATATCAGAGCCAGGCATTGCTTTTCAATTGGGGAGTAGTTGTGTTCCGTCCCGACTAGAGTTCGACTGAGGTAGTAGAGGGCATTTTCTTTTCCCTCCTCGTTATTCTGGGCAAGGAGCGCACCGAGTGACTCGTCCAGCGCGGCAGTGTAGAGAATCAGTGGTTTATTTGGAATGGGAGCGGCCAGCACTGGAGGGTGCAACAAGTATTTTTTGATGCTTTCGAACGCTGCTTGACATTCGGCATCCCAGATAAAAGGAGCTCCTTTCTTCATGAGCTTTGAGAAGGGCCTACATCTCCCCGATAAATTTGAGATAAACCTCCGTATATAAGCAAGCTTGCCTTGAAAAGATCTTAGCTGCGTCAGACTCTTCAGAGGGGGCATCTCCATGATGGCCTTTATCTTTGATGGGTCAACTTCGATCCCTCGATGTCGGACTATGAAGCCCAGGAATTTTCCCGATGACACGCCAAAAGCGCACTTCAGAGGATTCATCTTCAGATCGTATTCCCTCAGTCTGGTGAGAACGGTCTTGAGATCTTGGATATGATCGGCCTTGGCTTTAGTCTTGACGACCAGATCATCAACATAGCATTCGACGACTTTATGGATTAGGTCATCAAAGATATTAGTCATTGCCCTTTGATATGTAGCACCTGCGTTCTTCAGTCCGAATGGCATTACCTTGTAGCAATATATTCCGATCGGGGTTCGAAATGCCGTGTGCTTCTCATCCTCAGACGACATCTTGATCTGATTATATCCAGACGAGCCATCCATAAAGGTGAACAGTTCATAATTTGAGGTGTCATCGACCATCATTTCCATGACCGGTAGCGGGAAGTCGTCTTTAGGACATGCCTTGTTGAGGTCCCTGAAATCGACACAAACTCGGATCTGCCCATTTTTCTTCTTCACTAAGACTATGCATGCGATCCAGTCTGCATATTTCTCTTCCCTGATGAAGCCGGCATCGATGAGTTTCTTAGTTTCCTCGATGACCTTTTCTTCTAGTTCCCTTCTCATTCTTCGAGGAGCTTGTTTGACTGGCTTAGCATCAGGAGATATAGCCAACTTATGTACGGCCACTTCAGGGGAAAGGCCAGGCATTTCTTTGTATGTCCACGCGAAGCAGTCGACGAACTCAAGCAGCAGGGCAATTATATGCGCTTTCATTTCCTCTGACAAGAGCGAGCTGATGTAGGTCGGCTTTGGATTATCGGGCGTTCCTAAGTCAATCTCGATTAGCTCGTCAAAGGTTGCTTGTCCGCCATCTTCGAGCTCTTGAGGAGCTTCTTCTGGCTCAGCTATCTCGTCGTCATCATTTGATCTTTCGCTGGCCTCACCAACATGGATCATGTAGCATGCTTTGGAATCAGGTTGAATGTAACCTATGCCCCGTCTATCTGGAATTCGTCCATCGATGAGTGCTCTGATCTGGGGCGGATACCATAGCCCTTCGTAAAACTTTGCTTCGGACTCCGTTTGATATAACCGGCATCCGCACTTCTTAAAGTATTCCCGCATCTCGGGCGCATAGTATCTGGGATTGAGGACGGCTCTTAAGCCTCTCTCATAGGGAAGGCACGCGACAGAAAGATCGTCCGGGTGCACAACGGGGTTTGACCTGTAAAACAGGATGCCCTTCTGTCCATTTTTCCTCCCGGGCACGTAGAAAGTTTTCAGCTGGTCCACGGTAGAGACTGACAATGCGTCGAGCTCTTTGCACATCCGTTCCAGCACCCTTGTGATGGCCAGGGACCCTTCTGCAACTTCGAAGGTCTCTCATAGTTTCGCTTGCTGCATGGGGGGCCGATCCGCACAGCTGTTGCACGGCATGTCCTCTTCTTCTGACTCTTCAGTGTCACTGCCAAGATGAGGGCGGACTTTGCTGCTAGATGGGCCTTCAGTAACAGATTCGTCCGTATCGCTGCCGAAATGAGGGCGAGTTTGGCGGAAGGACGGGCTTCCAGCGTCGGACTCGTCAGTGTCGCTGCCGAAATGCGGGCGCACTTGGGTATTTTTGCTTTTGAAAGTGATAGCCGGCGCAGATTTGCTTTTGAGTCTTGGGGCCGGTCTATCCTCAGTCAGTTGTGGCTTATCATTTTGGTGGTTCATAAAGTACCGAGAATCTTCATATCGGACTTCATGCACACCGAACGGCTGGATGTCTCCGTCAATGCGTCTTTCTTCGCCATTTTTAGTATACTTCATGCATTGATGGAGAGTTGACGGAATGATGCCATAATCGTGGAGCAATGGCCGCCCCAAAAGAATCTTATAAGACGTGTCAGCGTCGATCACGTATATCTTAGCTTCAGTTTGCAGATCCCCAAATTTGATTGGCAAAGCTATAGACCCCAGAACTTGCTGGCAATTTTGGTTGAAGCCTTGAATGACAATCCTTTCCCTTGATAGGTGTCGGACGTCCATTGACAAACTCTTCAGAGTTCGCAAGTTCATGATGTTCACTGAGGACCCCGGATCAATCAATATGCGATTAATTCTATCTCCGTCGCTGTAGCCGGTCACGTAAAGCGGCCGATTATGCTCAGCCGTTCCCAGTAGCAAGTCTTCATCCTTAAATGTGACTGCGGCGGCATGCAAAGCGTGCTGGGATTCTTTCATATTAATTTCCGCAAAGTGAGCCTGATACCGCTCGGGGTTTTGTAGAGCGTGGATGAGAACATCTCTAAGCTCCTTAGATAGGACCAAGGCGTCGTAGATGCTCAGGAGAGACGGAAGCTTCCGGAGATGTGCCAAGACATTATAGTCCACCGAGGAAGGACTTATGTTTTCATCAGCCGGTTCTCTGCCATCTTCTTCATTAGCGACTTATTTTTCTTTCCCTTTTGGGGCGTTGCCCTGATTTTGCGGTAGAGCCCTGCCGCTTCTGAGCTGGATTTGATTGGCCTTTATGGTGAGCTCCTCGTCCTCTTCGGGAAAACAGAGATCATCCTCGGAGTCGCTGCCAAGATGGATGGCGTAGCAGGTCACTACTGGGATCTCTTCATTGGAGTCTTCTTCTAACTCGTCCAGAATTTCAGCCGCTTGTGCAGGGAAGAACTCCTTCAATTGAATCAATGTTCTTTCCTTTTGTTCATATTCTTCGAGGGAATCGATATATTTTTGAATGGTCGATCTCCCTGCAGACTCTTTTTCGCGCCGAGCTGCACTTTTCTTCTTCTTGAGCTTCTTGGATTTTGAGCCTGATGGAGCCGCATTGGCAGCTGGACTGGTAGGCTTCCTCTGCCCTTCCCGTTCCGTCCTGGGTTCCTTCCGAAGTAGCTTTATCATCTTCTTCGTCTTATTAGATATGTTCGTACTCCACGAAGGCCGTGATGAGTCAGTTTCGTTTGTCAGGGAAGCAGGTTCAGCTGTCTGCTCTCAGAAGGCTTCAACTTCTGTCTGTATAAAGTTGGCGGTTGCAACTTGATTGTTCACCAACACGCTTTTGGACAGCTCGATCTCTCCAGCCTTGTACTGCTTCTCGACCCAGTCTTTGAAGATATAGCAATCCTCGATCGCATGGCTCACTACTCGATGGTACGGGCAATACAGAGGATTGTCGGTCATTTTTGCTTCTTGGGGTCTTTTCGACTCCGGCAATTGTAGGCCGTTGTTCAAGGCATCTTTAAATATCTTACGGACCTTGTCCCTTCTGAAAGAGTAAACCTTGTTCTTTTTCTCCTCTAGGGAAGGCCCATCTCCTCCCAGCAATGGCTTTCGAGACCGGTTAGTTTTGGATTCGGCCGCCCTTCGCTTTTCTTCATTGTCGGACGCATTGAAGACATTGGTATTGCTGGAACTCCCACTTCTACGGTTGTCGTCCCGCTTGCTTTTCCAAGTTTTCTCTCTCTGAGAATCCGGCGGGGACTCTTGCTTCGAGCGTTCCAGCATTTGGACTTTCTTGGTTAGCTCCTGAAATTTCTTGAGGCCCGCTGTACACAAGAATGGGACCATCCAATTGCTGAGGTTCCCAATGAGAAGGCTGACGGACTGGTCCTGCTCCAGCGGCGGTTCGCACTTGACTGTGAGATTACGCCATCGGGCGATAAAGTCGGTGTTGCTTTCATTTTTCCCCGGCTTAGTCCTCACAAGGTCGGCAATGGAGATTTTATCACTGACACTCATGAACCTTTGCCGAAACAGGGACTCCATTTGGGCAAAAGTAATGACGGACCCGTCCGGTATACTCGCATACCAGTCGAAGGCGACGCCGGTCAGGCTGTTGACAAACTGACGAAGAAGGAGCGCGTCATTGCCCCCTGTATTTCCGCACGATGCTTTGAAGTGGGCGACGTGCTGGTTTGCATTCCCCGTTCCATCAAATCTTCCGAACTTAGGAATGACGTAGCCGCTTGGGAACTCAATTAGATCGTACTGCGCGGGATATGGCCGCCCACTACTGCCGATTTCTTTCTGAGCTTCGGCTTCGGCCACCAATGTTTTAACCTTGCTGGTGACCAAATCCATTATCCGATCCTGTGTTAGCGGGATAGTGCTATCTGGGGCCAAGGCGTCCCCAGAAGCGGAATGTAGCTGGCTTTCATTTGGCTTGACCAGTCTTGGTCCCAAAGGAACAGGCATTGGCTGCCTCGGATTGTCATCACCCGGCTGATTAGTAGCGGCTTGTGCTTGATTAGGAGGCGCTCGAGCAATTTGAGCCGTAAGCTGCATCACCACGTTTGTTAAGTCGTCAATCTTCGAATAGAGCTTGGCCATCTCTTTATCTTTGCTCCTGAGCTGTTTTCGAAGCTCTTGAAGCAGCTCCTGCTCCGCAGTCCTGGGGCGGAAAGTCGGCTCTTCCTCGCTGTCCGAGCTTGACTCTGCATGGACCAAGGGGTCTATCTGCCTATCGTCCTCATCGAGAGGGTTTTCTTCATCCAGCAGGGGCGGCTGTTCTTGGGCTGCGGCAACCACATTCAGGCTAGATTGGGCTTGGGATGTGGTGGCTCCGTCCTTGCTTTTGCTGCGAAGGTTGTCGCTGGGGCGCCCGCCCGCCATATAGACCGTATGGACGATATATCCGGCCGTCTTTCTATCATTGGCAGCTGATTTCACGGATCGCTGTCTTGACCCCCTTGTTTCGGTAGCTAGTAGTCGATTGAAGGCGGCTGGCCTAACCAGGTTCTTGAATGGTGCTGGCGCTTCTTTTCTGGGTTTGCCCCGCTGCTTTCGTGCGGCACAGAGTGCTTGATAGACTCTTGAAGAGACAGTGTCATACTTTTTCTGTTGGGGCCGGGACACGTCTCTTTGTTGCACTGTTCGGACCGCTGTCTTCTTGATTCTGGCGGTCATAGCGTTTTTCTGAACCCACTTCAGAGGCTCGAAGGAATTGCTGATTCTTACGTCCGACTCAGCCGTCGTCGCGGGGCAACCCTGAACTTGGAACTTCACACGATTCCATTTGGCCGAAGCCTTGGACCTCTTGTTGGCTCGATACCTGAGCCGCTTCTGCCTTAACTTTTCTGTTCTAAGCACCTAGCAGACTTCGGCTCTTTGGGGAGAAGCCGCAGACCGTTTGATGGAGGGCCTTGGAGATACGCCCGATTGTGCATTTGTTGGAGTCATCGCCTGAGCTCGTCCGCAACACTTGATGTTGCCCTTTGTACCGAAGTTCTTGCCCCCCGCTGGAGCACCAGAGAATTGTTCAGATAGCGTCTTGAGTTTCGGTTGTGGTGCCTTGGCGATCACGACATTCGGCGTCTTGCCCCTTGAGACCGGCTTGGCCACCTGTTCCACCGGGATCTCCGCCAGATGAGCGCTTCCGGCAGGGTAGATGATGACGGAGCCGAACTGGCGGGGCGGTTCCTCCCACTGTCGACTGAGGCTTGCGGGGAGAACCACACGAGCATTGATCTTGACCACGTACGGAATCGGGGTCACGTTGGAAGCTATATTCGTCTGGGGAGACATTGTCGTCGAAGGTTGATTGCTTGAAAATCTGCATTAAAAAGCATTATTTTTAGTATAAATACAGGTATGTATATTGATTGAGTTCGCATGAACGTTTAACCCGAAATATGGGAGGAGAGATTGGTCCCACCGGGCGTGCCAGAATCTGTAGGATGTTTTTCGTCACCCCAGTGAGATGGGAATACGCGCACGCTTGTCAGGCGTACTACAGATTCCCCCTGCCTAGGGTAGGTTAGGGTTTAATGATTATGGGGATCCGAATCTCCGGCAGCCGCGGACTAAGCTGCCGTTAATTACCCCTCGCCTTTGGGGCGAGAGAACCTCCGATTAACGGGTTAAACTGGTCATGCGAACTCAAGGTGCGGTGTGCGTGTGTTTTATTTTAAAAGGGTTTTTTGGATGTATCGGGAGCCACGCAGAGTTTTTACAGGGGTCCTCTTGCGAGGTTCGGGGCAGCGCCCTTGCGGGGTTCAGGGCAGCGCCCTTGCTAGCAGCTCCCTTGCGGGGTTCGGGGCAGCGCCCCGGCCCAAAAAATTTTTTGAGGGGGAGAGTGTGGCGGAGTATGTGTATGTGTACATTTGTATACATATGTATATATATATACATGTATATATAAATAAAGGGGAAAAAGACATCCAAAGGATGCGTGGGGCAGCGCCTAGGCGCTTGAGCGCAAGCGCGCCACGTGTCGGCACGTGGGCGCTTTGCGCTCGAGCGCAGAGTGCTGGAGCGCAACGCGCCACGTGTCGGCACGTGGGCGCTTTGCGCTCGGGCGCTGAGCGCTTGGGCGCAAGCGCGCCACGTGTCGGCACGGGGGCGACTTGCGCTCGAGCGCTTGCGCTGGAGCGCAAGCGCGCCACGTGTCGGCACGGAGGCGCAAGCGCGCCACGTGTCGGCACGGGGGCGACTTGCGCTCGAGCGCTTGCGCTGGAGCGCAAGAGCACCACGTGTCGGCACGGGTGCGACTTGCGCTCGAGCGCTTGCGCTCGAGCGCTTGCGCTGGAGCGCAAGCGCGCCACGTGTCGGCACGTGGGCGCTCTGCGCTTGAGCGCCGGCAAGAAAAAGAGGCTTTTAGCCTAAAAAAATTTCTCAAAAGAGAAATCGGAGAGGAGTTGGACTCCTGAGTGTGTTTTTCTTCTTTTTTGGGGGTTTAGTGAAAGATGTTCTTCTTCTTCCTCCTGTTGTTTGACCGGATCTTGAAGATCAAGGGATGTGAGATATCAAAATCTTTCCTTTTTGAGATCTGATGGCAGATCTGAGTTCCCCTTTGTGGGTTATGTGGTGAAAAACTATTTTGTTTTATAAAAAGATTAGTAAAACTCTTGATTTAATTCAAGAGAAAGAAGAAGGTTTTGGAACCTTGAAGATGGAAGAAAGAGCTCAGCTCTGAGACTTTTTTTTTTTTTGAGAGAGAAAAAGTTGTTGGGATATTTCATTATCCTTGCCTTTATAGGCTATACACTTTACACATAGCCCCTTGGGCTTCACAAAATGGCATTTTGCCTATCCCATGGCTCATGTGCCATTTCTTTTTGCACATAAGCCATGGGCTTTACAAAAATTTGGCTTTATGCCTATTTTCCTTACATTTATCCATAAAATAAAATAAAGGAAATGCAACAAAATTATTTATTACAAAATTTTTATCTTGGCATGGGGGGAGGCCGGCCGCTTCATGTTCGGGCTCGACCCGTGCATGGGCCCACTGGATGTGGGCTTGGGCCCACTTGGCTTGGGGTTGACTTTGATTTTGACTTGGTCAACCGGGATGTAAATTTTTACCCCAACACCCCCGGCATATTCATCTTCTTAGAGGCATGAGGTTGCGGCGGATTCACCTTCCATCTGTCGGATAACGCGAACTTGCCCTGTTGGTACTGGTCTTCAAGCCAATTTTTGAAGACGTAGCAATTTTTGATCGGATGACCCAGTACTCGGTGATAGGGACAGTAGTTGGGCTCATTGACATCATTTGGTTGCGACGGACGTTTTGGATCCGGCAGATTTATGAGTCGGTTGCGCAACGCCAGCTCGAATAATCTTCTCGTTTTATCTCGGGGAAACGAGTAAGGACGTCCTAGCCTCTCCTCAAGGGGTACGTGCGGACGCATATTATTTTGACGAACAACCGACTTCGAGTTCCTCGGCTGTTGTTGAGCATTAGCGACAACGATCGCTTTCCCCTTCCCCTTTTCGTTTCGGGAGTCCGGCTTTGGAAGAGGAGGTCTATGGCCCATCTGATGCATTTGCGCTAGCTTGTTGATCAGGGCCTGGAAGGTAGTCGGCTTGAAGAATATCATAAATTGCGAGATGGTTGCTTGCGGATCAAGGGTTCCCACAAACATACCCACTGCTGGCGCTTCTTCAATGCGTTGCTCGCATTTTGACCATAAATTCCGCCACCGTATCGCATATTGGACCCATGTCTCGCCTGGCTTCACCCTGGCATTAATCAATGCTGTCATCGGGGTGCGTTCACTGGCGCTTGCAAAACGCTGGGTAAACAACAGCTCTATCTCCGCGAAGGTCTTGACAGAGTCATTTGGGAGCTCAGAGTACCACTCGAACGCTGTATCTGACAAGCTGCTAACGAACTGACGAAGCAACAACTTATCATCACCGCCGGTGTTGCCGCAGAGCGCCCTGAACTGAGCAACATGCTGGTGGGATTGCCCGTCCCCTTATAGACATGGAACTTGGGAATTGTGTAGCCCGGCGGGTACTTGATCTGGTCGTACCAGCTCGGATATGGTCGTCTTGTTTTTACGACCTGACTGGCTGCTTCAGTCGCGTGATGAACCCGTATTTGTTGGGCTATATACTCGTCCAAGTCAGCTTTGGAGATTGTATCCTCCTTGGCTGTTGACAGAGCCGGTGGAGGATTTGACGTTTCTCCCTTGTCGTCTTCAAGGACGATTGGGGGATCTTCAGCTGGAGGATCTTGTTGGATCATCATCCCCACCATGTCTTGGAACAGGAGGGCCATACGTTTTATGTTGGCTGCTTGTTCAGCAGCCTCTTTATCCTTCTTCACCAATATCCGACGAAGGAATTCAGTGTCAGTTTCTTGCTCCTGGCGTTCATCCGAGGACACTTCAGGACTTTCTTTTGGCCCAGTGAGTGCGGCCATTGCGTTCATCATCTCCTGGAGCTTTTACTGTTGCTCCTGAGCTTTGGTCACTGATCGTGTAAGCGGTCGATGACCTGTAGATGCACGGCTGTCCTCTTTACCAGACACCATGTACACAGTATGGATCACGATGCCCCCGGACTTAGGGCGTTTAGGCTCACCGCCTTTGGCATTTGCCGCGGGCGTGGGAATTTTCTCCGGTCTCCTTCTCTTATGGGCCGTTGAAGTTGAGGGGGCCGTTGCAGCAGGCATCCTGGTGGTGGTCGTCCTTTACTGTTTGTCCGGACGGTTCTTTTCTTCTTGCACTTTCGCCTTTTTCTGCTGACGAGAGTGACCTCGATCAATTACGAAGTCTTGAACCCTCCACCATACTTTATAAATTTTGGAGGATAGCCGCTGAGGGGGCTGCTCCAACTTCGTTTCCGGAACCCTCTCCGCAGGTGGAGGAGATCTTTTCAGTATAGCAGTTGGAGAGTTCTTACACACCCTCCTTAATAGTTCAAAGCTGTTCCCAGTTGGAACAGCAGCATCAACTTCCACTACTGGAGCAGGTGGAGTTAGCCCCGAGGGGGAGTTGCCCCCAGCCTTCCTTACTCGGCGCCAGTGGCGACGTCGAGCATGACGAGCCGTTGGGACTGGCTCGGCGATAGGGACAGCTTCATATTGCCCCCTGTCCGAATGAGGCGCTGCTGGTGCCAGCCTCTTAAAGACGGAGGTCGTACTTTGAGTGGAAATATTCAATCTGTCAAAGACAGATCCTCGAGTAGGGGCAGGAGCCGGAATAGTCAGCCTTGAAAAGACTGACTCTTTGATAGGAGAAATCGCCTTGACGACTTCTGGAGCAGCGGTTGTTGCCTTCCTCGGGACAGCCGCTTTAGAGTTCATGGGCTTCCTGGCGGGCCCATCAGAGTTCTGATCCAGCCTGGCAAAGACAGAGGCTGTTGATTTGATATTGGACGACCCGTTGGCAGGGGCCGTTATAGCAGTGAGCCGATCGAAAACCGACTTCTTGTTCGCTTTTGGTGCGGGCATTGGCATGGTGAAGCTTGCCGGCGGGATCATGGTCCCGAAAAATAGGCCAGTGGTGGCCTGGGTCACCTGTTTTACCGGCATGGCCAGGATGGAGGCCGCTTGAGGCCCATATGCTACACCTCCAGGTGAGGTGGAGCGTCGGTTGCATTGGCACTTCGAGCAATTCGAGTAGTTAGAGGCCATTGATGTTTGATTTCTGCGCCAGGCAAAAGACCAAATCTTAGTAACTTGAAACCCAAAGGCAACCATTAACAAACCGCGATTCGTTCGCGAAGACGACACACGAAGTGCGGAGTGGAAAGAGGAAAAAGTCCCACCGGGCGTGCCAGAATCTGTTCCCCTCCGAACGGCGACCAAGACATGGACGTCTTGCCTGAAATTCGGAGCAGATGCTATTTGGTTTTATCCGTCCACCTCTCCGAAGATGCCAAGTTGATTTATGGCATCGTGTATCGGAGGTTTGGACGGATGCGGCCGATGTAGCAGACTTCGTCAGATTCCCCCTCGCGTGAGGGGTTTTTGATTGTGGGGACGCTCTTCCCTGCAGGCGTAAGCCCCTGCAGTTAATTACGCTACCGCATCGCGGTAACAACTTTCTCCTTCTCCAGAATTTCACTTCGTGTCGTATGTGTTTGTTTTGTTTGTGGTTGCCCGTGGATTGTATACGGAGACTAAGTGATGCCGTCGCCCGTAGGACGTGGATTAGTCCAAATCCGTATTTACTTAGATTTGGGTTTGGTGTTTTAGTTTAAGGATACGTTAGCCATATTGAGGCTAAGATCGACTTAAACTTTTGTTAAGGATACGTTAGCCTAATCTCCAGACTAAGATCAACTTAACGGGATCGTTTAGATCCAACAAAAGAGCTATTGGCTCTATTGTTTAGTTTAATGACGTTGCGGTCGATTTCCAGTTTAGAGACATAGTGGTCCATCATTCCCATTTGGGGACGAACATTAGTTTAAGGACATTTCGGTCCAACATTCCCATTTCGGGACGAATATTAGTTTAAGAACGTTTTGGTCCACGAGTTTAAGGACCCCGCAGTCCGTATAGATGTGTGGTTGTTGGGACCCGTCACCTCTCTGACGTCGTTGAAGGATTACAACGATAGGGGTCAGAGGAGTTCAGAGATGTACCTTTGAACCGGACGTAAATTGATTTAGAAGAGTAGTCTTGCTCAGTCAATTTAATTTGAGGACTTACGGCCATGATTGGGCTAAGTCCAGTTGAAAAAAAATGTTCAACGCTTTTATTTGTTTTTGGCCTAATAGGCCTGTGCCAGGGCTTTGCCCCTTTTTAAATAATGCATTGCATTTTTTATTTTGTTTGGGCTCTGCCCATTTATAAATGAGATAGAACATCAATTCTGTCTGGGCTCTGCATTTTATTTTGTTTGGGCCCTGCCCTTTTATAAATGATGCAGAGCATCAATTTTATTTGGGCACTGCCCTTTTATTGCATTGCAATTTATTTTGGCCTACTAGGCCTTTTTGATTTGGGCCTGGCCCATTAGTAAACAATGCTTTGCATTTGTCAGGCGCTTTGCGCCAATCACTGAGCGCAAGCGCTTGTGGTGATGACACGTGTCACGCAAGCGCAGTGCGCTGCGCTAGTGCGCTGCGCTTGCGCTGCTGACACGTGGCGCGCTCTGGTGAGTTGCGCCAATTTTAGAGAGTAAGGCTCTATCTTAAAAGCGCATAACGCAAGTGGTTCAGGTGCTGACACGTGGCGCTCTCTGGTGGCTTGCGCCAACCCAAGAGCGCAACAGTGCAAATTTTATAAGTGCAGGGCACTGTTTAATTTCTTGATCTAATTTAGGTCAGAGAAAACAAGTTTTTCTTGTTTTTTCTTATTTTCAGAAAACCAGTGGTTCATAAAAAGTGCAAGGCACTTATTATTATTTAAAGATCATTGATCTTGTTCTTAGATCAATGATCTATTAGAAGAAATTCTTCTATTTTATGAAGGTTTTTACCTTTTTCTTGAATTTTCTTCAGAGTTCTCTCTGTTTTGAGGTTCTTAATCTCTCACAATGTTGATGATCCTTTGAGTTGGGGTCTAGGGGTCTTTATATAGTGGCCATAGGTTTATTAAGTTTGTTAAAGAGATCATTCTCTGAGTGATTTGGGGAATTTTCCCCACCGTTGGATCTTTGATCCAAGGGCTTCTGTTTTACAGAAGACAATCTTCTTATTTTAACAAGAACAGAAAGATCTTTTTGGAATTTTAATTCTGTTTGGCGCAAACGCATCTGTGCTTGCCACGTGTCGCGCAGCGCAGAGCGCAGTGCAACTGCGCTGTCACGTGTCGCGCAGCGCAGAGCGCAGCGCACTGTGCTAGCGCAACTGCGCTGTCACGTGTCGCGCAGCGCAACTGCGCTGCCACGTGTCGCGCAGCGCAGAGCGCAAGTTAGCTGAAGCGTTGTTTTTTTATTTTAAGATTTGATTTTTTATTATCTTTTAAAACAGAGTTTTGCTCTGATTGGGGGAAACAGAAGCATTGCTTCATTTCCCGCCTTCGGATTTGAACAGAGCTTTGCTCTGAAAGGGAGGTTTTCTCCTTTATTATTATTATTATTATTTATTTATTTATTTATTTATTTATTTATTTATTTATTTATTTTTATTTTATTGGAACGGGTTTTGAGCCAAAATTTTGGCGGGAACAGTATGCTGTTGTGGCGGATTTACCTTCCAGTTTTTGGACAGCGCGAACTTGCCCTGTTGATACTGGTCTTCAACCCAATTTTTGAAGACATGGCAGTCTTCGATCGGATAGTCCAATACTCGGTGGTAGGGGCAGTAATTTGGATCGTTGACGTCGTTCGGTTGCGGTGGGTGTTTCGACTCCGGTAGAGTGTTGAGCCCGTTGCGCACTGCTATTTCGAACAGTCTCCTTATTTTATCTCGAGAAAACGAGTAAGGACGTCTCAACTTCTCATCAAGGGATTGCCGCTTATTGCTTTGGCGAACAACCGGTCTCGGGCCACTCGGTTGTTGTTGAGCGTTGGCGATGAAGGATGCTTTCCCTTTCCCCTTCTCGTTCCGAGGATCCGTCTTTGAGGAGGACGGTCTATGACCCATCTGGTCCATTTGGGCCAGCTTGTCGATCAAGTCCTGGAAGGTGGTCGGCTTGAAGAACATCATGAATTGGGATATGGTCGCTTGTGGATCGAGGGTTCCCAAAAACATGCATACTGCAGGAGCCTCTTCTATGCGCTGTTCGCACTTCGACCATAGATTCAACCATCGTATTGCGTACTGCACCCATGTTTCGCCCGGCTTCTCCCTGGCATTAATTAATGCTGTGATGGGGGTGCGCTCGCTAGCGCTTGCGAACCTTTGTGTGAACAGTAACTCCATTTCTGCAAATGTCTTAACGGAGTCGTTCAGGAGCTCGGAGTACCATTCAAACGCTGTCTCCGACAAAGTACCAACGAATTGGCGAAGCAGTAGATTATCGTCACCTCCGGTGTTGCCGCACAGAGCCTTGAATTGAGCCACGTGTTGGTGTGGATTTCCCGTCCCCTTATATACGTGAAATTTAGGGATCGTATATCCTGGCGGGTACTTTATTTGATCGTAACAACCCGGATAGGGTCGTCCAGTCTTAACAATTTGGCCGGCCGCTTCGCTTGCCTGATGAGCTCGTATCTGTTGAGCTATATAGTCATCCAGGGCGGCTTTGGAGATCGTCTTCTCTTTGGCCATTGATAAAGCCGGAAGAAGGTTCGATGTCTCCCCTCTGTCGTCTTCAAGGACAATCGGTGGGTCTTCAGCTGGAGGATCCGGCTGTATCATCATCTCGACCATATCTTGGAATAAAAGCGTCATTCGTTTTATTTTGGCAGCTAATTCCGCTGCCTCTTTGTCCTTCTTCTCGAGGATCCTGCGGAGGAACTCGGCATCAGTTTCTTGTTCATGACGCTGCTCTGACGACGTTTCCGGTCTTTCTCTTGGCCCAGTGAGTACGGCCATCTGTGTTTACATTTCCTGGAACTTCTGTTGTTGCTCCTGGGCCTTTTGTTACGGATCTGGTGAGTGGTCGATGGCCCGTAGAGATATGGCTATCCTCTTTCCCGGATGCCATATAGACAGTGTGCACCACCATGCCCCCAGACTTGGGGCGTTTGGATTCAGTGCCTTTGAGATTCGTCGCAGACACAGAAATTTTCTCTGACCTTCTTCTTTTGTGATCGGTCGAAGTTGAGGGAGCCGTTGCAGCGGGCACCCAAGTAAACGACACTTTCTGTGGTATAGTAGGGTGATCCCTCTCTTACCAAACTTTCATCTTCTTCGATCGACGGGAGTAGTCTTTGATTGATCACCGAGTCTTAGACCTGTCGCCAAACTTTATGAATTTTATAGGACAGCCACTGAGGGGGATCCTCTGGCTTCGCCCTTGTGATCTTTTCAACAGGCGGAGAAGACTTTTTTTAGCACGGCAGTTGGCGAATTCCTGCGCGCCATGTTAAGTAGTTCAAAGTTGTTCCCAGTTGGAACAGCAGCATCAACTTCCACCGTTGGAGCTGGCGGAGTCAGTCCAGAAGAAGAACTGCCCCCAGCCTTCCTCACTCAGCGCCAGTGGTGACGGCGAGCGTGTCGAGCAGACGGGACTGGCTCAGCTATGGGGGTGGCTTCTTCATGCCCCCTGCTCTGATGAGGGGTTGTCGTCGTCGTTAGCCTGTCGAAAACCGACGTCCGCTGAGAGGGGATGGCTAACCTGTCGAAGGCGGACTTTCGAACAGGGGTAGCAGCTTTGATGACTTCGCCTGGAATGGAGTTAGGGCAGCCAGTCTTGCAAAGACTGATCTTTTAGAAGGAGAAACCTCTTTGACGACTTCTTTCACTGGAGCAGAGATGGCTATCCGTTTCGGGATGGCCGCTTCAGGTATCGCAGGCTTCTTCACGGGCCCACTTGAGCTTTGGCCCAGTCTGTTGAAAACCGAGGTGCTGGATTTGGGCGACCCGTTGAGAGGGGCCGCGGCAGTCGTAAGCCGATCAAAGACCGACTTCTTCGGAGCTTCTTGCGATGGCACTGGGGCGTTAAAGCTCATTGGTGGGAGCGTGGTCCCGAAGAATAGTCCAGTGGTGGCCTGAGTCAACTGTTCCACTGGCATCGCGAAGATGGCGGCCGCTTGGGGCCCGTAAGTCACTCCTCCGGACGGGACAGAGCGAGAGTTGCAGTTGCAGTTAGTGCAGTTCAAAACCATTAATCTTCTATTTTCTGCATGGAGCAAGATACCAAATCTTAGTACTTCACATCCAAAGGCAACCATGTCAAACCACGATTCGTTCGCGAAACACGACATACGAAATGTGGAGTGGAAAGAGGAAAAGGTCCCACCGGGCATGCCAGAATCTGTTCTCCACCGAAAGACGCGACCGAGACGTTAGGACGTCTGGCCTGAATTTTGGTGGCAGATGCTATTTGGATTTATCCGTCCACCTCTCCAAAGATACCAAGTTGATTTATGGCACCGTGTTTCAGAGGTTTAGACGGATGTGGCCATTGTAGCATATTTCGTCAGATTCCCCCTCGTTTGAGGGGTTTTTGATAGTGGGGACGCTCTTTCCTGCAGACGCAAGCCCCTGCAGTTAATTACGCTACCGCATCGCGGTAACAACTTTCTCCTTCTCCAGATGGTCACTCCGTGTCGTATGTGTTTGTTTTGGTTTTGGTTTTGGTTGCCCGTGGATTGTATACGGAGACTAATTTATGTTGTCGTCCGTAGGGCGTGGATTAGTCCAAATTCGTATTTTCTTAGATTTGGGTTTTTGGTTTGAATTTAAGGATACGTTAGTCTCATTTAAGACTATGATCAACTTAAACGTTTGTTAAGGATACGTTAGTCTAATTTTAGACTAAGATCGACATAACAGGATCATTTAGATCCAACAAAAGAGATTTGGACTCTATTGTTTTAGTTTAGGAACTTTGCGGTACAGTTTAAAGACGTCATAGTCTGTAAAGTTTAAGGACATCATAATCCATGAGTTTAAGGACCCCAGAGTCCATAGTAGTTTAGAGACATCATAATCTGTAAAGTTTAAGGACATCATAGTCCATGAGTTTAAGGACCCCACAGTCTATGGAATGTCTGGTTGTCCGGACCCGTCACCTCTCTGAAGACGTTGAAAGTTTACAACGACAAATATCAGAGGAGTGAAGAGATGTACCCATTAACCAATATTGGTTGGGAGATCTGTAGTCCAGTTTGGGACTAAGATCAAAGATTTTTGAGCATATGGGCTCAATTAATCTGAGGTAGGGTTCTGTGGCCACTTTGGGTTCGGCCCACTTAATTAAAATGTTGAGCATTGGTTCTGACAATTGTATTTATCCTTTATTGAGCGATGAGCACTCATTATAGCTCTAGGGCATTTATTTATAGAACAATTTATGTTCTCTTAGCGTACACATGAGGAGCACGTGGCGTGCTTTGCGTTGTGCGCCATACAATGAGCGCATTGCGCTTCTGGTGAAGTAACGCATACGTAAGGAGCACGTGGCGCGCTTGGCGCTGAGCGCCAGACAATGAGCGCATTGCGCTTCTAGTGAAGTAGCGCACACGTGAGAAGCACGTGGCGCGCTTGGCGCTGAGCGCCAGACAATGAGCGCATTGCGCTTCTGGTGAAGTTTGGAGCGCTAAGGCTCTGCAACGCTATGCGTTAATTTTGGAGCGCCGAAGCGCTTCTTTTGATTTGAGCGCTATGGCTCTGCAGCGCTGTGCGCCAGATTTGGAGCACTGAGCGCTAGATTTAATTAGAGCGCTAAGGCTCTTTTTAGGCGGCTTTGCGCTCTGAGAATTAAGTTCTCTCTTATAAGAGACTTTGTTTCATGGATCTAAGAACAAAGTTCTTATTATTTATTTTACAGGAGATGTTTTAATCTCTTATATTTTTTGATGAAAGGTTTTGCCTTTTTGGATCTGTGATCCTCAGAGAATTGAATTATTCTCCCCCTTTTATAATGAGATATTATAATCTCTGAAAAACAATTTGTCTTATAGATCTATGATCTGAAGAAAATTAAGTTTTTTCCCCTTATTTTTTTATGATGAGATACTTTGATTTCTATTGTGAAAAGACTTTGGTCTTATAGATCTATGATCTTAGAAAAAAAAGTAAATTCTTCTTTTATATGAGATGATTTCATCTCTCTGTTCTTTTTTTATCTTGAAGAAAATCTTTTTCTTCTGAGAGCTTGCTCTTTGTCTTTAAAATTTCTCCAAATTTAGGGAGGGGTTTCCTCTATATGAGACTTGAAGTCTTGGGGCCTTTATATAGGGCAAACTGATTTGTTGAATCAGTTGAAGAGATCTTTTCTCTAATTGATTTGGGGATTTCCCCACCGTTGGGTTTTTGATCCTAGGGTTTCTGATTTACAGAAGGCAATTTTCTTGTTTTTAACAAGATTGGAAAATCTTTCTCCACACAGAATTTATTCTGTATTTTAGTGATTTTTTTTAATCACCATTGGATCATTGATCCGACGGTGCTCTGATTTACAGAGCAAAATCTTTTTATTTGGAAAGATTCTAAAGAATGTTTTCTTAACAGAATTTTATTCTAATAAATTGATGATTTTTAATCATGTTCGTTGAATTTTTGATCCAACGTTTGGACACATTTAGTTCCAGCGCTAGCGCTCTCGTGCTTTGCACGTGGTGCGCTGCTTAGAGTGTAGCGCACTTAGCGATAGCGCTTACGCGTTTTGCACGTGGTGCGCTGCTTAGAGTGCAGCGCTAGCGCTCATATGGTTTGCACGTGAGCGCCATCTCAGAGTCTTTGACTCTCTCAGCGCTGGCACTGCTATGAAGCACTGCTTTATTTCCAAATTTGAAATTTGAACAGAGTTTTGCTCTGATTGGTGGAAACAGTCACGGTTTTCGCTCGCCTTGTAGTCGAGAGCAGAAGATCAACTTTTGATGGATGGAAAAAATTTCGTTTCCTACAGACGACACCAACTGATGGAGGCCTGGATCTCTTTCAGATGTTGTACTCCGTCGATCTGTTGCGAGCGTTGATGAAGGGTTGAGATTGACGTTGATGGTCGTCTTCTTGAGCGTGCGGATTTCAATGGGTTGATTTTGGGGTGAAGCCGAGCAACCTGTAAAGAAGTCCCGTGGTGGTTGTACCACCATGGACCCTCCGACGATCAAGTTAACCAAGAAATTTGAGCAGAGTAGCGGTTTGTTGGATTGAAATTGCCTTACATTAGTCGTCTGAGAGAGCGGTTTTTATAGTGGTCGCTTGGAGCGAGCCAGCGCGAGATCTTCGCCGTCAGTTACGCCCCTAACGTTATGCCTACGTGAATGACGGGATCCCCCCATTAATGACGAGATACGGTCGTTAATGGGAGGTTACGACGGCGTGGGACACAGGATGTTGGGTGGCGGATATTTCCCTTCTGGAGAGATACGCGGAGTTGTGGCGGAGGCGTTTGGGCTCTGCGTTTGCTCGGTAGAATCGGGAAGGCTTAGCTCGGTGGGAGGCTCAGAAGCGAGCGGGAGGCCGAGAAAGCTCGGTTCTGTGATAACTCGGATACGAGCAGAGAAGGCTGAGGAAGCTCAGCGTATATGTGGGCTCGGAGGCGAGCAGGGATGGCTGAGAAAGTTCAGCGTGTATGAAGGCTCGGAGGCGAGCCGATGGTATTTTGTAAGGTGAGCATGGGAATGTTCTGGGAGGCCATCGAAGGTCGGGTCAATCCTCGGGACGAAGGCCCAGGGAATGCTTTCAATGTATCGTGTTTGTCCCTGTCCCGTGAGCTCCGGGACACGTCATCTACCACGTGTCATGATCTGTGAAGTTCCCACTTATGAGTTTCATCACTAGGCGATGGATAACATGCTCCACTTTGTATCAAATGAAATGCTTGATTGACTACATGGAATCCCCGGGGCCGGCAGAAAAAAATTTCCCTTTCTTATCCAATAATTCAAACAAGTAACTTAGAGAAAGGGAAAACCAATTTCTCACTTCCTTCACCGCTTTCCTTAAAAAAAACATGTCCAAAGGATTAATGCACAAAACCCCCTCGGTTAACCTCGTATAGCATTTCTATCTCTCAGGCGATTTGTCAGTGCAAGCACGTGCTCAACTTTTCGGCCAAAATTCTCATGGGGAACACTTCAAGGCACCCTCCCGTGCAAGAGATTTTGGTCTAGGAATCAAAAAGTTAATTGGAACAAGTAAATTTTTTATAAGCATGAGACGCAATCGGTGTTCTTTAAGAATTTACTTGTTCTCACTTAAAAAATTTACTAATTGGTTTTCAAACAAGTATATTTCAGGATACAGCAGGGTCCGAAATCCTTGTGGTTAGCAAAATTCGAAGGAACTTCGAAATTCTTATATGAACCAGAGAAAAATCGATAAAGAAGAAGCCGTGTTTAATTAATTTATGGTAGATGCTTTCTTTTCATAGGCTTTAAAAAGTCACAACCCCAACAGAATGTTTGAAGAAAAACATGGGACTAAAAATTAGCCCACAAATTTAAAAACACCATAGGCTTTCAAAAGTCACAACTCTATCAGAATGCTTGAAGAAAAACATGGGACTAAAAGTTAACCCGTAAGTTTAAAAACTCCAACAGCAGGTGTTGGCTATATCGCCTGCAGCCGATGTGCAGAATAGCTTTGATCTTTTCTCCATGCATTTTAATCAGCCGCTATGCGTGCTGGGTCTTTCATAGAAATATCTTAAATAATCCAACGGAATGTCTGAAGAGCTCGAGCTTGTTTGTAAGGTGCACCTTATTTCTGCGTATCCTTTTTACAAATCACCTCATGAAGTATGAAGATCGATTCCTGATTTCCATCTCTTATAGCACTTATACCCACTCATGCGTTGCACCCTAGATTTTTTTTGAACAGCACAAGAGATTTTAAAGTTCAATTATATTTTAATCAGAGTTGTTTGGTGACAAGCTTAAGAGCTTTAAATTTTTTTTCTTTTTTGAATTATTGCCAAGGGCGGCTGTTTGCACTAGTAAATCGCTCGGGGGGTATATGTGCTTGTATATGGGGTATACTTTAGGTTTTTTTTTATCAGTCAACCCTTGATAAAATGACCAAATTGCAACGGTTAGGATATATTTAGCGAAAAGAATTTAGGAAGTTAGAAAAGCATTAGCAGTTTTATTAAATAGTAACTATTTATTTTATTGCTGCCCTTTGTTGTTAATTTTTGCTAACCTTTTGTTAGGAATTCTTTTGCTTTTGTCTTATTATCAGAGACCCATGTTTGGATTAAAAATCCTCACTTTACTCCCCTCCCATACGCATATTACATTTTAAAAACTTTTTGTAATTTTACTCTTATTGTTTCATTGTCAATCCGACTGCTTCGTCGCCAAGCGATTTTAAAAAAATCTCAGGTATTATAATGCAAACTCACAAGAGTAGCTCATGTCTTCAATCAATTCTTTCTTTGATGAAAAGTTCCCAAAACTCGTAATCCAACGTTTTTTTATGTTGGTATTTTGTGATAGAAGCACTCATAATTTAAAGTTCAGCATCAAAACGTTTTAACTGTAAAGGAAATTGAACTGTGGGTGGACTGTTGTGCATTAGAGTGTTGTGACGATATCTAAGAAATAAGCCGGTTAGAAGGAAAACGGTGTAACCCACAATAAATTGCTTTGCTACCCATATACAACTTCGCCATATAAATCGGGGTCTTAGACATGCATAAAGAGTCCGATCTTCCCGTTTAACACGGTGATTATCAACAGGCATGTGATTTTATGGAGATAAAACAAAGGTCATGTGTTGTGCGATGCCCAGGCTGTAACACTTGTTGTTTTGCTTAGTATTTAATAAGGTTTCATTTTCAACCCCGCTGAATTATTGCCAGCCAAGAGGAAGATAGCTTACAATAATTATTTCTGTTTCCATTGGTGTAACCCTAAGGCTCTATATGTACTATTCTCTTTTTCAAGAGAAGGTTAAAAAAAAGTTGATTTTCCGTAAACCATCAAAGCATTCTTAATAAATCCACGTCAAAAGCCGGAGGTCCGTCTGTTCCGTTAATCATGGCAATACCTCATACATTAATTAAAAATAAAAATAAAAAACTTTGTTCTATCTTAGGGACCTGCTAGGAGACCAACAATTCGACCATCATAATGTAAACTTGTTCTGGAGTTTTTGTATTTGGATTTTGAATGTCATGTGATGCTTACAAAATTTTCCATTGCCATTCTTATTTCAGATCTAAGATTTTTCAAAATTAATAGTGCTCATGTAACGATAACATGTAGAATCGATCTTACAAATCCGTATAAAACTATTTACATCATTTTGTATTGACATGCGTATCTCACAGATACACTGGTAGTTTCGCAAACCTATCTACATATGTTGTTATCCAATATGCATGAAAATTTTAACACATCCAACACTCAACCGGCGACCTAAATTAATTTTTATTATTTTTTTGGATACTGCCCAGTAAGCCCTAACTCACCACACCCATGCACTCCACCACACACACCCACTCAGTAGATCCACGAAAGCGCTCTAACCAACTGAGCTACTCCTTATTGGTAATATAGACTTCTTAAGGTGGATTTTAATCGAAAACGCGGCTTATCATAACCTTTGATAAATAGAAAAATTTATTTTCCAATGAAATAAATCTCCGGTAAGGATGTTGGAAATTAGTGGGTCCCACCATGATGAATCCACAAGATTCGGTTCCAGCTCACCCCTCATCCTCTTCTGACTTTAATTATCATAGCGACAAAAACGTGGATCTTTGATGTCCACGTGTACACCTCACACGCGTCGGGTCCTTATTAGTCCAGCAGAAGGGATAGGCAAGCTGGCCAGACGTCATCCTTGTAAGATCGACGTTATGGTGAATTGACGTATGGGATAAGGGAGACGTGTCCATGCGGGTCTGACGTGGAGCTTATATTTTCTATAACACCTTTACGAGCCGTGGAATCCAGTATGTAGGCTCATAGCATACAAAATGCGTCATATTATCCAATATTTAGATACTTGAATTTTACGATCCATTTTGTATTTAATTGGAATCTATATAGTCTATATGGATTCCACCGCACAGCAGGAAAAGTATTTCACTTTTCATTTAGGACACATTTGTTGCCACAGCCAAAATGACCGTGGCCACAACCTTATAAATGAGGCCAATACTTTGTTTCCTTATTTACCCTTCTTTTTTTATCTTAGCATACTTCTTTTATCCTTGACTTTAGTAGTTTGTTTTTGTCTCTGTGTTCTCGTTTCCACAATTCAGTGGCTATTTATTCACTTAACCTCTCAATAAATTTCTCTTATTCCCTCTTTCTTGGCCCTAATTCTTACTAAAGGGATTTGATCATGACGAATCCCGCAAAGCGAAGGTGATATTTTTCAGTTCTATTTTATTGGTGCTATGAATCGAAAGTCGAATGATTTGAATTGTTAGGGTTTTGATCTGAAGGATGTTGATAAACGATTTGTAAGTTTTGATCCAATTCTCGATCCTCACAATTTTAATTTTTCAGGTTATTCGTGAAACTATGAAGGGGTTCTGCCCTTGAATCTAATATTGTTTTGCTTCAAGATAAATTTTTCAATGGCCATATGTGTGATTAAGTGCTTGGAGAACAAATTATTTTAGCGATCAAGATAATCTTTAAGACTTGAATAATGTATATAATAATTGTAATGGGTTTATTGATGTCTAGAATAAAAAAGAAGAAGAGGGTTAAATAAGGAAATAAAGCAGCGCACATTTATGAGGCTGTGGCCGCAACCATTTTGGATGTGGCAATAGAGATGACCTTCATTTATTGAATTTTTAAAAATAAAAGATAAGAATGTTTTGACCGCTCCGGCTTTCTCAGCAGTAAAATGATGACCACGACTAATACGTTGGGATCGCCGCCAAAAGAAGTATAACAAAGATGATGGGTCCTTGGGGTTATGGTAGGATGAGACCAACCTCGAGGCCGACGATACAAGCATGTAATTATTTTTTCAATCCTACAAAAAGTTGTTGATTTCATGGTTTTAAATTTTTGGTCACGTTAAGGAACGGAAAATGTTTTGATAGGTTTGATCTTTGTTCAGAATTTTATTAACTTATGTTAATTAGATAGAAATTCAAAGTACGCATATATTCACTATATATTCGGTTGATGCTTGATGGGATGATGCTCGTAAGTGGGAATTCTATAGATCACAACACGTAGCTGATGATGTGTTATTCACGTAAGCTCGCTAGATTCCCGGAGGCTACGGAGCAGGAATAAATATGATGTGGAAAATCCTCGGCACCTCGTCTCTGAACGGCTACAGAGTTGAACTTTCTTGGCTTCCCCGCTTGTCTCCGAGCTATCCACCGAGCCGAGCTTTCACGGCTTCCCTGTTCATCGAGAGCACGGAGCCCAAACGTCGCCGTAACGGCTCCATGTATCTCGCCAAAACGAGATCTCCGCCGCTCCATGTCCCGCATCCCACTGGTCTCTCTCTTCATTAATGGGCGTATCCCACCATTAACGCGAACGTAAGGCAGGAGCGTAACGGACGGCGAAAATCTCATGCCGATTCGCTCCATATGACCGCTATATAAACATGTTGGTTATAGTGTTCTCAAGTCAATTATTATAATCGCAGGTATGCGATTGTGATAATTGAGGGAGGACATATATGGGTAGAACAGTCTTACTCAAAATGATAGTATGTTATCTGGTTTGTCTCTATTATCATGTACATGCATTATATGGTATTACAGATTACTATTGCATGTTGATAGAGACCATAGGATTATTGTTTGACTACCAGTATTATAATGACGATCATATACGTGGAAGCTGGATGGTCTATAAGCATATCTTTAAATATCCTTAATCGAGAGAGTATCGAGACCGGGTATCGATACTCCGGAGTAGACTAGTGTATGCTTTTCGAGACCCCGACGAAGGGCGGTGGTCGGTTTCAGAAGCTATTGGTGTCAGTCACCTAAGATAGTATATAGGTGCTCATTGGGTTATGAGTTACACTGGACGGACTCGCCGGGAACATGCTAGATGGTATTATATCTATTGTTAGTTCTCAGGTGACATGAGTACAGGTTAGTCTGTCGACTTGAGATCATCATTTGTCTCGTATGAGTTCCCACTGTGTTTTGATTACTACCCTATCACGGCTCAAAGGAGTCGTGCAAACAAGTTTTTGTTGGGTACAGTCCCGAGCCACATGAAGGCAGTGAGCGGATTGTCGGGGATTCGTTTCTCCCGGTATTGGGGGTTGATGTCGCACTGTGCACGGGTGACCATCACCAGAAATTCTTGGCCAAGATAGACGAGAATTACTGATTTGGATCTGTAGTGTAACACCTTAGAGCCGCGATTAGTGTTAATTAAGCGATAATGTGGGTTTTCTTTAAAAGTTTACCAATTCGGGTTCCTCACATTTTATAACATTTAATTAATAATTTATTATTATTTATTATGACTTGCACACACTTGTGCATGCTAATGTGAGGGTGTGTTTGTGTTATCCTGCTTAGTAACCATGTCAATCTTAAGCTAATCCAATTCTTTGTTTAAACCTTAACCCTAAACCTCTAGATATTTTGTGGTGAGGGAGATATTTACTATGTTGTTTTGGATTGTGGGGAGGTGGCAAGGTGACTCATTGAGAGGGTCATGGCTTGCATTTATTGTTGAGAGGGAGTGAGTAAGTGCAAGGTGCACTTATCCTACACTTACCTCTCATCACCCAAACACCTCACACTCTCTTCTCTCTCTCTATATCTCATTCTCAATCATTTTCTTCATTCTTCAACCCTCAAACTGAACACTTAACCTTTCTTTCACTAAACCTACACCAAACTTCATTAAATCTCACCCAAATCACTTCCTAATCCTTGATTTGGCTCTTAGATGCCTTGGAGCTTGAAAAGCTAGGATTTTTGAGCTTGTGGAAGCAGGTAATGATCTCTATCTGTTAAGTAGGTCCTTTTAGTGTTGCGTAACTTATTCGTTTCAGTTTAGAACACTAAAAATAATGTTTCGTGCACATATCGTATTTTAGTGTCATATTGTGATATCTGTGATCTGCTGTGACCCCGAGTGTATACTAGAAAATTTAGCAGTGTAGTTGTGTTGTACCAGAGACCCTAAGCTTTCACCCGAAGCACGAACCCCTGGAGCTCGGATTTGGCCGGCGATATGTGGGAGAATTCCGGCGACCTTGGCCATGTAGGGGAGTTAGGGTTTGGGTTTTTCAGGGTAGCTGTCTGCTTTGGTTTTAGTGTGTTTGGTACTGTTTGATTTTTGAGTTTTGACTGTATACAAAATCTGGGATCACTTTGCTAGTTTCTAGTGTTACGACTACGCGCGTTACGTTATCTAACATGGTGCGTGTACTCTGTATAGCTTTTGCTCTTGGGTTGGTTTCGTAGTGTCGCTACGCACGTTAGCCACTAGACGAACACTTGAGAGTATGTTTGGAGTTGGCGCGTTGGTCAAACGTAGTTTGTATGTGTTATTGGTCGATTGCTAATATATACTTGTTGTGTTGTTTTATGATCTTAGGGACACAGGCGGGGACTTCGGACGCTGCGAAGAAGGGAAAGCGAGTGGTTGGCTTTACTTAGCCCAAGATCATTTGTGAGTAGATTTTATATCCACAGGGGAATCGCCTGCATGACGTTATGCGTCTGGGCTAGATATGATATGATATTAGTCATATGTTTATATTGCACATATAGAGTTTGCACATAAACTTCATTGCATTATTACTTGTTGTGCTTGGACTTATACCCATTGGACACTGCACTATTATTGATGGCTCATGTTGCACGAGCACTGATTGTATGCCACACACACCGTCGATAATTGCTATGACACGCGCAACCCATATACATACGAGATATAGTTGACACCTATACATACGTGATATTGTATGGTTAGGGACATTGAGACATAAATTCATATTCCATTGTGCATACGACATATAGCATACCTGTATACCTACATACTTACACATATGCCTTTCCATGACTACATGCTAGCTACACATATACCTATATGGTATTGTACCATTAGTGATAGGTATATACACATATGAGACATAGCTACATATACATCATACCTACATACTTACATGTACACCCATATACCTTGATATAGCTACACATATACCTGGAGGGTATTACATCTTTATTGATAGGCATATATTCATATCTTGCCATAGTTATATGTTCACCTTTATATGATATTGCGTTGGATTTTGGAGAAATTAGGGACCGCATGATATATTTAATAACTTGTTACAGTTAAATAGCGGTTTTTCCTTTATATGCTCATATTACTATTTCATGTTGCACATATTATATTTCATGGATTTACGCATTGAGATATGGATTTCATATGATGTTTTGCTCCTGATAATATATATCAGTGGTATGGGATGTTGTGAGATATATATATATATATATATATATATATATATATATATCTCACAACATCCCATACCACTGATATATATTATCAGGAGTGGTATGAGACGTTGTTATATATGTATATATACATATATATATCATCATAATGATCCATGCAAGTATTTTTATTCATTATTTGATGTTTTCTGGATTTGAGGATCGTGGTAGTTCATGAAATTATGCATTGTTTGAAAAACCCGGTTGCTCTTGGTATGATATTTCGATACTTCCACCATGAGATTTCTCGGTTCTGAGTTTTGTATACCCCATGTGAGGAGTGGAGTGGGCCGTGTGCGGGTATATGGTGGGGCCCGGAGGTACCCCGGAGCAAGAAGATCGCAGTTTACCGGTGACATTACTTGGTTCTGGCGGTTATCGTGGGGATACCGTCCGGAGTCGTGTACGTATGGATACGTGGAATTTCGAGTGTCAAAGCTGGGCACTCGGGTTTCCGAGAAACATATGATACGTAGATATGAGGGCCGATTCGATGGCCGATCCGAGGAATTTGGGATTTAGATTGTCTTGATGGACACTGCTCCTGCCACGATGAGGATTCCGTGAGGATGACATATTTTATCTCATACTCCGCATTTATTTGATATGCATTACTTCATGTATTAGTAGTACCTGATAGAGTACCTTTCATGACTGTTGCATTTACATATTGTCATTTATTGCTATCAACTTGCATGTGATAGATAATCGCAGTACATGCATACTTGGGATTACCTGCATATTTTATTTACTATTCACGAGTTGGCAACCCACCTCCATTGTGCCACAGCGTTTTGCAGGTAGTCCCTCAGGGCAGTCGTGGTAGGGCTTCTTCTTCCTATCGTATCATCTTGTGCAGGGGATACCGCAACGGCTGACCATGTGCAGTTTTTCTACAGGTGGGTTTTGCGGTTATCCGATATTTCTCATTGTATATTCGTTGTATCCAGTACTCTCCATTTACTACTTCATGTATTGACTTAGAGACGAGTTGTGAGGACGATATTGTATATTATTTTGTGGCTTGGAAGTCTTTCATGCTGTTTCACTTTATATCGTCTTTTTCTTCGCTACGGCGTCGTATATCTGTTGTGGTGGTTGTTTTCCGCTTTTGGGCTTGGATTTTCTCCCGTTGGGGATGCTTTTATTTATATTTACGTTGTACCCTTTTTGGGGGCTTGTTTTACAAAGGAGGTGCTGCCAAATTTTAAAGGAAGTAAATTTAGACTTTAAAGAATTTGTACTTGAGATTTCAAAAGTTTTAACAATCTTCTTATCACTTACTACTTTTGATGGTTTAGATTGCTGGGTTTTCGGCTTACTTCAATTGTGTTACGCCTGTAGACGTTACGTGGTTGAAGGGCCGTCACGTACCAAATTTCGGGTCGTGACAAAATTGGTATCAGAGCGCTTGGTTTTACCTTTCGGAGTGTAGGATGACCTTGGTATGATGGAGTAGGTAGCTTGAGCAGAGTGATGTAGCATGTGTATGTCCGCGGCATACTTACGACACGGTACCCCGCCTAAGTGACCTAAGTACTAATTGCTTGAAATTCCTTCCATGATGATACATATCCTTGTGATTCGATTCCCGTGTTCTTATAGAATCCTATTTCCATTTGTCACGTCCCGCTTCCCAAAAGAAGGTGAAGGATGACGTGGCAAAGTCCGCAACCTAACTGTATTGAAGGTGGTCTATTCAATACAGTTACGTTAAGCGTATGAATATCTAACATGCAGGATGTGTACCAAAATCAAAGTAATAAAAGCGAAAGGCATTTATTTCTATTAACCAAACTTTATTACATCCCAAAAGAAAGAGTAAAATAAACTAAGTAGTTTAATTACATCAAAGGAGAAAGAAAAGCCCTAAACATGTGGGCAACAAAAAATATTAAATCTAGCTAATCTTCCATCGTCCAGTCTGCATAATCTTCATAAGTTGGTTTCACACCTTGACCCTCGCCATAATACTCATTCTTATCTGACGGACATTCCAAAGATAGAGGAAGAAAAGGAAGGTCCGTCAGCGAGCTATACTCGGGTAGGATTGCCTCATAAGGAAGTAGGTATAGAAACAAACAGGTGTATATAAATATAATGAACATGATGTACATGGGTATAAAGGTATGAGGTTGTATGCAAATTAGATATGTTGACAGAGGTATATGTTTGGTAAAGGTTCAAGTTAAGTCAAACGAATATTTAGTCTAAGAGTTAGATCAGGTTAAACAAGATGTGTATGGATGGAATTGACCGGTGAACATACTCGTATCCTTGAGGTATCCCATGACTAACTGGAAGCAGTATGAGCTGGTGCTCGTGCCTGGGATAGCAATCAATGTGGTAGCGGGAACATCCCCGAAAGGTGTCCCATGACTATGATAGAGTTTTGTCTAGCGTGAATATCACTCAAGTGCACATGTATTACCACCCTTCAGTTCCATAGTAAACAACAAGTCTAAACTGGTAAAATATCAACATCCAAGATACTGAATAACTCGTGTCTCACGAAGAAAGGTAGATAAGGTAATAGGTGGGTATAGCACGTGATGTGAGTTTAGTATTGAGTATCAATAGGTATTGTAAACGTTTTAGTTTGTTAAACAAGGGTCCGGATACTCGCGATTATTCCGTTGTAGCCACGGAACAACAACTGGGGAAGTGAAATATACCGTTTCACTTTCCGGGATCATGATCGAGTAGTAGGGGAATCCGAGTTCCGAATCTCCTTGCCTAATCAAACTACATGTCCCGTGGTTCAGTATAAAGGTTTTGACGAATTAGAGTTAGTACATATACCTCTAGGCATGGAATTTCCATATTGTATGTCATCTACATATTGGATCATTCGCCTTCAAATAGGGTTAGTATTCGCCCGAATATCGGATTAGTAGTCGTCCGCACTATGGACTGGTCACCCTGCCTGCAGAGATCTTCATATATGTATAGTCGTCCGTACATCAGACTGGTCACCCGGAATATCGGGATCTTCAATAAGTATTCCATACCTAGATCCTCACATTCTAACCCTAACCGTATCATGTGTCACGTATATCATAAACATGTAATCAAGAAGTTGATCTCATTTAATATGGCCTTCCACAACCGCTCGTTTTATCTTATTATTTTCTTAAGTTTGTAAGGTACTGTAGGGTGTTTTTCGTCACCCCATTGAGATGGAAATACGCGTGCGCTTGTCAGGCACAGTACAGATTCCCCCTGCCTAGGGTAGGCTGGGGTTTATTGATTGCGGGGATTCGAATCTCCGGCAGCTGTGGACTAAGCTGCCGTTAATTACCCCTCGTCTTTAGAGCGAGAAAACCTCCGATTGACGGTTTAAACCGATCATGCGAACTCAATGTGCAGTGTTGTGTTTTGGAGGGGTTTTGGATATATCGAGGGCCCTGTAGAGTTTTTACAAGGGTCCCGCTACCCGGATAGCGGGCTGAGGGTCAAGAGGGCTAGCAGCCCCCTTGCGGGGTGCGGGGCAGCGCCCTGGCCCAAAAACTTTTTTGAGAGGGACTGTGTGTGTATATATACATATAAATAAAAAAAAGGAAAGGGAAAAGGCATCCAGAGGATGCGTGGGGAATAGCGCCGGCGCTTTGGGTGCTAGCGCATTGAGCTTTGAGCGCTAGCGCTCCACGTGTCAGCACGTGAGCGCTCGGACGCTAGCGTTTTGGGCGCAAGAGCGCTAGCGCTCTACGTGTCAGCACGTGGGCGCTCGGGCACTAGCGCTTTGGGCGCTCGGGCACTAGCGCTTTGGGCGCTCGGGCCCTGAGCGCAAGAGCGCTAGCGCTCCACGTGTCAGCGTGTGGACGCTTGGGCGCAAAAAGGGACTTGGTCCCTTCATTGGGAGTTATACTCCCAGAAAGGAGCACTTATTATTCTGTGTGTGTATGTGTGTGTGTGAGGAGTTAAACTCCTAGGATATTTTGAAGCTGGTGAAGGGGGCTTCTCCCCTTGAGCCATAGTTCTTCTCCAAAGTAGGGTTTCTGGAGATGGGTCTCCTTCTTCTTCCTGTCGTTTGGCCGGATCTTGAAGATCAAGAGATGTGGAATTTTAAAAATCTCTTCTTTTTGAGATCTAACGGTAGATCCAAGTTCCCCTTTGTGAGTTTTGTGGTGAAAAACTATTTAGTTTTGAAAAAGGAAGAGTAAAACTCTTGATTTAATTTAAAAGAAAGATGAAGGTTTTAGAACCTTGAGGAAGGAGAAAGAGACACATGCCCTAATTTTTTTGGGGAATAAAAAGTGTTATCTTTATTCATCATCATGTTACCTTATATAGGCTTACATATTTATATATAGCCCCTTGGGCTTTATAAAATGGCATTTTGCCCATCCCATGGCTCATGTGCCATTTCTTTTTTGCACATAAGCCACCGGCTTACAAAAATTTGTGTAACAACTCCAATTTTTGTATACATAAATTTGATTTAAATTTGAAGTATACTTGGAGTATTTAATGTTGCTGATATCACTTTAAGTATCTATTTTCCTACAATAATTACAAGAAGGAGCTTGTAGCTCATTGGTAATACCTTGCACTGCTGAACCAAGCCACCAGAGTTCGAATCCCATGCCCCACATTATTTTTAGATTATTTTTCTTTTAAAATTCTTGGAAGCCCAACAGTCAACAGGCCATAACTCCCAAAAGATGAACTGAACCCTAAAAATGGAGTATACCAAAGTCTACATCAGAGAACCCCACACCCGACGGTCGCCGGACTCGGCCGGGATCGGCCGAGTCGGCCGGCGCCGCCGGTCGGACTCGGTCGGACGGCCGAGCTCCCAAAACCAAAAATGTGGCTTTTTGCATTTCATAACCCCCTTTTCACTCCATTTTAATAGATCAGTTCCAGAATTTTAAATACACCCTAATTACTACAAATTTTAATGTTTTTCTTTAAATTTTTTACAATTTTTTTTAATAAAGAAAACCTTTCATCTACCCTACCCTAGCTACCCTATAAATAGACCCCCCTACCCCCTACCCTCTCATCCCAAAACACTAGGTTTACTCTCTTGAAATTTTCACAAGAAAGGTGTGCTTTGAAACCGAGTTCACGGCGAAGCGCTGACGGATTTCCGACGACGTTCTTTGAAATAACCGGCGACGAAACAAAGCCTCGACCACTCACCTTGTTCCTCTATACTCTTTAGTATAGATCGAAGCATGTAAGTCCCGTTCTTTTCTTCTTCTACTTCTCAAAAAAAATACGAATTTATGAAACCCGACGGAAATCAGAACAAACCGATTTCCGATTCGGTTTTTCTACAAAATCTCACTTGTCACCCATACCATAATACTTAAACATATTCATGATGACCATTAATCATATAACAATTAATTTGGACAGTTTCTCACATGAAATGATAGCTTTCTTGTAATATCGTATTCTTTTCACAATAATACCATAATGTTTATTTTTCTTCTTCTAATCAATTCCATCATTCCTAAACATGTTCATCTTGATCACTAAACTTGTAAAAATCAATTTGAATGAGTTTTCACACATGAAATGATAACTTTTGCAAATACCGTATTCTTTCACCTAAATACCCTAATGTTTAATTTATCATATTGAACCCCTAAACTTCACTATACCTTAAAATAAATCACGAGGTAATGACCTACCTCCACACACACGCAAATACAACCCTAAAATGATATCATCAAAACTTAGAATACGATAAAACGAAATTTTCATTAAAATACCATAATCTTCATAAAATCATTCTTAAAGGTTTTAGATTGTTACACTTTTAAGTAAATACTTCTTACTAGGAAAATACGATAAGTTGTGGATATCGATCGTTTATCTAAACTGACTTTGTGGTGTTTAGGCTAGGCAAGTGAGCTTGGGTAACTTTAAAAGGCCCGCATCACGATTCTTGAGCGGATCCCTCCCTCCTCACTTGTACTTACCTGGCCACAATTGGCGGTGAAGAGGCGATTTGAGGCTTCTAACGACTTGTCGTTTAGACCATTTAGAAATAGGCTGGTTGGCTTAGGAAACCCTAGAATCTAAAATACGGAAAACTACAATTTGCGAATAAATACCTTTTATTTTATAAAACCGTTTTCTAAAGGGTTAGTATTTTACAATCTTTGCAAAGTGCCGCTACAACCCACCTTTGGGGAACTCGTTAGGGATTGTACGGTTTATTATGCACCCTCGGGCTTAGTAGTGCGAGATTCAGACCTCCGTAAGGAGCATTCGGTCTCGAAAGATTTAAAATACGACATCTTAAGAAAATGAGATTTTTGGAAAATAAAATATTTATATAAAATTATTCTTCTATTAACATATGTATATTTATCATTTAAACACCTATTTTATTATAAGATAAAATTTCCACCTTTTTCTAAAAATTACAAGATTAAAAGTTATATTAAAATACCATGAATTTCAAATAAATCAATATTATAAATTAATACTTTTATTAGGATATATTCACTAGAATAACACAAATAAAATTTACACTCATTATAACTATAAAGACGAATAATAAATACTTGAGGTGTATCTTGAAAACTATACAAAAGTATTTTTACATAAAACCCTCTCAAGTTTTTATAAATTACAATAAGGACCCTAACAATTATAGAACTTCAAATTACCTTTCTTTTAGTCTGACTCGGGTTAGAGTCTGACTATTTCTGACTTGAATATGATTCAAGTCAATCTATATTCTTAATATTCCAACTCAATATAAACACATGAATCCCCGAATCCAGTTAACAACCTATTCAACCTGACTGGATCAAATCATGGATATACATCCATTATTCCGTTATTCCAATTACATGATACAATCCATTTACTGATATCATGGCTTTGGTCAGTCATCCAACTTACATAAAACAATACAACAATACTGTTAAAATACTACGGGTCTTAAAGGGGTAGAGTGGTACGGAAGGTGTTAAAGGTGGCACGAGGTGGTCAGATTAAGACACCTAACCTATATTCCGTTGCTGTTGTACCGTGGCTTAACGGTTCCTTGTACTTTCCGTTTGCCCTGGTCTCTAGCATATAGAGACCCCCCTCGTATACACTGGCATCCTTCTGTACTAAGCTACAAACAGCAGCATTGACATAACATTACAACAATAGTTTACACTTTAAAATGTATCTTCTTATTCTGTCTTCTCTACTTCCCTCTTACCTTTGGAACTTACCGAGCGATCTGTTCGCTGACGACATTCTGTTTCTCTCTTCTTGGAATGTCGTCAGGTGACTTGGACCCGGCAGAAGTTGAGCCATCACAAAAAGACTTGGAGCAGTTTACTCAAGACCTTGCAGTATAATTTCATTGTACACTTTTCTTTCCAGTACTTTACATTTCCTATTATGCCACTGTTTAGGCATCTTTATTTCAGTTGTATTTCCTTTTCATGTATTGTACAAAGAATGTTAATAAATAAAAGTTGCTGTTCTTTTTATACTCTTGCCACTTGTGTAATTATTTCTATATTGCTTAGCTACGCTTAGCGTATGTACTTCTGAGTACATACGTAGCGGACCTCGCCGCATCTCCTTCGCCGTACACTGGGAAGCGGGGCGTGACAATTTGGCTTTATGCCCATTTTGCTTACATTCATGTACAAAAAATTACATCAAAATTAATCGTTACATGACTTTTTATGTTGGCATAGGGAGGCTGGCCGCGGGCTCGACTTGGGAATGGGCTCGCTTGACCTGGGCTTGGGCCCACCTACCTTGGGGTTGACCTTGACTTTGACTCGGTCAACCGGGGTGCAAATTTTGACCCCAACAGGTACATCGTATCATCTTATAGAACACTTGGTTAATAAAGGATAATAGTGTTTAATTATATTTATTGTTTCTAAGAAAACCATGATATTTGGAATATTTATCATTTTGGAAACCTAAAATATTTTACTGAGAAATATCCTTTTAAAAAAAGGTTATGGTATTTGTTTGGAAATTATCTTTTAATAAAGTTTTAGATATCCTTTTGGAAAATATCATTTATAAGGGTTATGTTCTTTGTTGAAAATATACTTTTAGTAAAGGTCAAGGTATTTAAATGAAATTATCTCTTTTTAGGATGAGTTGAGGTATTTTATTGTAAATAATAATTTTATGAAATTATATTGTTTTAAGTTTGAGGTAACGTTTTAGAAAATACATTCGTGTTGGCAACCGCTGCACATTGACGGCAGAATTTGTGTCCTTTTCAGGGACGATTTCCTTATCAATCACGAGGTACTCGCGTAAAACATTACCCTATTATTATGGTAACTCATTAAACTTTAGTTAATATTCTAAGCAGAATTTATATAAAAATATCCTTTCGCGTGAAAGGGGCTAAATTGGAAAAACCATATGCCGTTATTTAAATTTAGTATTATCCCCTCTTAAAAGGTGAAGGGGTTTAACAAAATTATAGTAGTTGAAGAAAAAGTGTAAGTAAAATATATGTATATCATATCTAAAACATTTATTCCACATATCTTATCTCTTATGGATATTTTAAACAAATACAACATTTTAATGAAACGAGGGTATTTTGTGGAAGTAACCTATTTCGTATTTCGGGATCATTTTGATGGTATGGGTAAGTGTGGGTATATCAGGGGTGAATTGACAATTCATGGGTTATGACATTAAGCATATCAGATTCCAGATAGTATGAGAGTGCAATATATTTTTGCGTACAGAGGTAATTAAACACCGTTTTAAAATATGGGTTAACATTATCATCATTGAGAGGTACCGAAAAATAGGCATGCAGAATATTTTTAACGTCATTTTAATATGAGATTAGGGATTAGGAGCTGGATCCAAGTTTATTTAAAAAAAAAAGAAGGCGACAGATGAGGGGAGAGAGGCGGATCCTACCTCTGATTAGAGTTGGATGTAGACTGCTTGAAAACGTAGGCTTGTGCAAACTCCTCAATAGCTCCGCGCTCAGATTTTTCCTTGGTGGTTGGGTGGAGCCGTAGCATCGGCATCGTCGATACGAATACGTGAGTATTTTTTTCAGAATTTTTGGAGTTCTGAAGTGTGAGATATCAGTGTTTTAAGGTGTCTATTTATAGAGCTTTTTTACCAACCATAAAATCCAAAAACTGTTAAAAAAATCCTCAAAATTCGTGCTGCCCAATGATTGCCCATGATTCCTCGTGATTAGCCGCCGCCTCCTCTGCTTCGTGGCCGTTGGATCTGCATCCAACGGCTCACGAGCCGCCGCTTCTGCGCCACGTGCCTGCGTGTGTGGGGATCACGCGTTTTCGCGTAGTCTCCACCAAGTGGGCGCCGACAGAAGGTCTGGGCCGTTGGATCTTGCATCCAATGGTCCAGGTAAAAGAGTTTTATATTATTATTATTATTTTTTAAATTAAAAATAATAAAATGTTTATCATTTAGAAATTTGAATTTGGTTTTATTTTTTTTTTATAAAAATAGTTAAAAATACCGGAAAATTATGGAAAAATTTCAGAAAATATATTTTATTGTTATCTTTAGTATAAAAATAATTTTGGGCTAAAACTAGATAATATATCCATTCCTATGGTTTTAGCTAGTTATTAAAATCTAGTTTATCCTTTAAAACATTTTTTAATTACGGATTAATTATTTTGATCGATACTAAAAATATGCAGATTATTTTAAGGCATTATAAAATATTTTAAGCCTATAAAAACAATAAACAGATTTTTAGAAAATTCCTTTAATCATTTTCAATGCTTTGAAAATTATTAACATTACTTTAAAAATTATTCTTTTATTAACGAAACACTTAAATAATTATTTGATAGTAGAAATTCAAATATATTTTATTAGGTGTTAGAAAACACGGTCGTTACACCATTTATAGTCTTATGCCGCCGATGACTATGAGGGCTCAGAGAGAGGCAGCGAGGACTGAGGTATTGACTCGTTTGGGACGAGAACTGACCAGGACGATACGCTCGTTGCAGAGGAGCAGATTGATCCGCCTTCGATAGATCGTATCGCTAGGCTTGAGGCAGATATGCAGGACTTGCGCCAGATGATGAGGTCGTTGGTTGAGGCCAGTCAAGCGCAGCGACAGGAGGTTGCCACCCCTGTTACCCAGTTATTCCTTGCTATCAAAACGCAGCATTGTGTCAAGTATACAGCAGCAGTGGATGCAGCCCGTTTAGCCGAGGAGTATCTTCCCGAGACTTTGGGAGTTCCGAGACCGAGTAGGGCTCGTACAGGTGTATCAGCCCAGAGACAGAGGCTTAGTCGCAGCGACAAATTTCGTTTACGGCGCGGGAGTAGCAGAGGCTTTGGACGAGGACAACTATTTAGCTCTTATCCCCAGGAAAGTCAGCAGTTTTCTTCTGGATGTTACTAGTGCGGGAGTTTAAGTCATCGTGTTCAAGATTGTACTGAGCCACCTGAGGGCGGGACAGTTGTACCACATGATACCTTACCACCTTCACCTCAGGGATAGCCGTCTGTTGCGCCTGTTGTTGATCCGCGTCAGACTTATGTTCAGAGAGGTCGGGGTCACGGAGGATTTGTTCCGAGAGTACAGGATGGTAGAGGAGGAAGACAGCCAGTTGAGGGTAAAGGGCAGACACGAGCGTTTGCTTCTACTCCTCGGGACGCACGGGCGTCCAATGCTGAGTTTTCGGGTAATCTTATTCGTATGCTCTTTTGTTGCGCATGTTTGTTTAATTCGGGATCTATGCACTCGTTCGTTCTACACACTTCGTGCCGAGGTTTGGCCGAGAGTCGTGTATGCTAGATCAGCCATTTGTTTTGTTTACTCCTGTTAGCGATCTTTTAGTTGCGCGACACGTGTTTCGGTCATGTGCCAATTGGGTAGGAGATAGAGATTCGTCTGTCGGTTTGATCCTTCTAGAGATGTTGGACTTTGACGTTCTCCTGGGCATGGACTGGTTAGCTACGTGTTATGTATCTGTGGACTGCCGCGAGAAGACAGCCAGGTTTTGTTTTCCCGGCGAGTCAGTTCTTGTTGTGCAAGGGGCCAGTGGTGCCGCCCCTCACAGCTTGATTTCAGCCTTTTTCGCTAGTCGGCTTTTGAATAGAAGATGTCGAGAATTCTTGGCTTCCATTCATGATACTAGAGCCACAGTGGATTCGTTGGACCGGGTTCCTATCGTGCGAGAGTTTTCCGGCGTTGTTCCAGATGAGCCGGCGGAGCTTAGGGAGCTTAAGGATCAGCTGCAGAGTTGCTAGATAGGGAGACTTGTATGTCCAAGTGTTTCCTTCAGGCTTGATAGTGTTGACTTCCTAGGTCATGTGATTACGGGAGACGGTATTCGTATGGACCTGAGGGAGATCGAGGCCGTACAGCTTTGGTCCAGACCTGTTCAATGACAGAGGTCCGCAGATTTTTGGGCTTAGCCGGTTTTTACCGCCGTTCGTGCAGGATTTCTTGAGTATCGCTGCACCGTTGACCGTACTGACAAGGAAGGAGGTTCCTTTTCTTTAGAATGAGGCATGTGCGCTGAGTTTTCAACAGTTGAAGACTCGGGCGACGATTGCACCAGTTCTATCTTTGCTTTCTGGATCGGGCGACTTTATTGTTTATTGTGATGTTTCGCGAGTGGGGCTCGATTGTGTACTGATATAGCATGATAGAGTTATCGCTTATGCTTTCCGACAGTTAGAGGAAGTACGAGAAGGATTTATCCCATTCATGATCTAGAGATGACCGCGGTGGTCGTGCGTTGGATATTTGGAGACACTACTTGTGCGGAGAGTTGTGTCAGATTTTCACAGACCACCAGAGTTTAGTGTACATCTTCCTGCAGCGGGTTTTGATTGTTGAGACAGCGCCGTTGGATGGATCTTGTGAAGGATTGTGATTGTGAGATCCTTTATTTACCCGTGTCAAGGCGATTGTGGTAGTTGATGCTTGAGTCGTAGGCCCGGGGGTAGCTTGTTCCAGTTGTGCGCAGTTCAGAGACAGTCTTCTGCAGATTTATAGTTCTTGTGCGACCGTTGAGTACAGCTTAAGTTCACCTCTATTGACGGGACAGCTTGCTCATGTCCGTGCCCGTCCACTTCTAATTAATCGTTTTCGTGAGGCATAGCCCACCGATGCTCGTTTGTTTGAGATTCTGAGCATGTTCGGCAGGGTAAAGATTCGGAGTTCTTGATTTATGACCAGGGTATGCTACGTTTAAGGACACGTTTGTGTGTACCGATATTGATGGGTAGAGATGCGAGGTCCTAGAGCAGGTACATCAGTCAGCTTTCTGTGTTCATCCAAGTGTCACCGAGATGTAACGTGACTTGAAAGTTGGTTACTGGTGGGCAGGGGTGAAGAGTGAAGTTTCGGATTTCGTTTTGAGGTGCTTGTCTTGTCGGTGAGCTAAGGTTGAGCATTTGAGGCCGGCTGGAGAGTTGCAACCTTTTTACCGTTCCAGAGTGGGAATGGGAGCAGATCTCCATGATTTTCGTCGTGGTGTCTACCCAGGATTAGACAGGGCATGACTCCATTCGGGTGATTGTTGTCCGGTCATACTTAGTATACCCAGTTTGCTCGGTTGTTCTTTGTTAAGTTTGTGCGATTGCACGGAGTTCCTTCATGCGTTGTATCCTATAGAGGCACCCAGTTCGCTAGCCGGCGTTGGCAGAAGTTTCAGGAAGCCTTGGGTACCGGTTGAGCTTTAGCTCCGCTTTTCGATCCGTAGGCCGATGGTCAGACAGAGCGGACTATACAGACTCTGGAGGATATGCTTTTGCGTGCATGCTTAATGTTTGTTGGCAGATGGGATCGTCACTTGCCATTGATGGAGTTATCCTACGATAACGGTTATCAGGAGACGTTTTAGATGGCAACTTTTAGGCCTTGTGTGGTAGGTTGTGTCGACCACCAGTCTGTTTTACTGACTCCGCGAGAGCAGGATTTTTGGACCCCAGGTAGTCGAGAGGCTTCGGAGAAGATCCAGTTGATTCAGGTCAGGATGAGAACAGCCCAGTGCAGACAGAAGTCTTATGCCGACCGTAGTTGTCGCAGACTTGAGTTTGCAGTGGGAGATCATGTATTCCTATGGATATTTCCGATGAATGGCGTGTTGAGTTTTGGGAAGCTTAGTCCCAGATTGTAGGTCCTTTTGAGATCCTTGAAGCGAGTTGGTACCGTTGCCTATAATTTGGCACTTCCGCCCAGATTTTTGAGTATTCACCCTATATTCCTTGTGTCGATACTTTGCAAATACCTTCATGACTTTCTCACATGATTCAGCACCAGACCATTCGTTTGAGACGCGATATTTTCGTTCACCGGTAGCCGATAGTGTTAATGGATCGGCAGGTGGAGAAACTTCGGTCAAGGGTCTTGCCATCTGTGGATGTTTCCTTTGGCGTAGCCGTCTAGTGAGGAGATCACTTAGGAGGCTGGAGCGAGATGTGGGAGTTTTGCACTCATCTCTTTGAAGGTATGCATAGTAAGAATTTTAATTCGGGGACGAATTTTCTTTAAGGGGGGAGATTGTAACACCTTAGATTCGTGATTAGTGTTAATTAAGCGATAATACGGGGTTTCTGTAAAAAAGTTTACCAATTCGGATTTCTCACATTTTATAACATTTAATTAATAATTTATTATTATTTGTTATGGCTTCCACACACTTGTGCATGTTAATGTGAGGGTGTGTTTGTGTTATCTTGTTTAGTAACCATGTCAACCTTAAGCCAATCCAATCCTTTGTTTAAACCTTAACCCTAAACCCCTAGATATTTTGTGGTGAGGGAGATATTTCCTATGTTGTTTTGGATTGTAGAGAGGTGGCAAGGTGACTCATTGAGAGAGCCATGACTTACGTTTATTGTTGAGAGGGAGAGAGTAAGTGCAAGGTGCACTTACCCTACACTTACCTCTCATCTCCCAAACACCTCATACTCTCCTCTCTCTCTCTCTCTCTCTCTCTCATTCTCAATCATTTTCTTCATTCCTCAACCCTCAAACTGAACACTTAACCTTTTCTTCACTAAACCTACACCAAACTGAAGGGTTACCCTAGCGCTCCGGCCAACTCCCGTGGCCAAATGCGGAACAAAAATTTTCTTGCGAACAAAACCTGGCGCTAGACTAAACCCTAAAACCGGATCTTACCATAAAACTTACTTAGCAAAAGAAGAAGTGCTATCTACTATGATAGAAACCTCACCAAACGGACTAAGTCCTTCGGTCTTCGTTCTTCATCCTTAGCTTCTTGTATCTATCTTGAACTTGCTTGAACTCCAAAACCGGCTCCATCGGTCCATCGGGATCGAGCATGTTCTCCGGCCTTCTTTTGTCGCAGATGATCCACCCGGGGAATATGATCCATGGCTCTAGCTCCTTGCTATGTGCCAAAAGGAGCAACTAGAGAACTTGGGATGCTAGTCCAAGTAGTCTAGGATGTAGTTTGGATGTCTAAGTGTTCTATCTATTTCTAGCATCTTCACTTGTATCTCAACACATGAGAAATATAGTGAAGAGGAAGAAGATGGAGGTGGAGGAGAAAGCTAGAGGAGGGAGGAGGGAGGAGAAGAGAGCTCAAGAGAAAATGAATCAAGCATGAGAGAGAAAATAACACACATAGGTTTTGTATACCATTTTCTTTCATTAAACAATAGCAACCATGCTTCAATAGTAAACCCAAAATGAATTATAAATTCATTTGACTACTATTGAAGTATGGTCACCTCTTTTCCTCTTATACCCTTCACTTTATACCTCGTTTTCAATTATCAAATAAAAGAAAAATACATAATGAGGTGGCCACCTTCTAGAAGGAAATCTGTAATAAATACGGATTTTAGTCTACTGTACATATATACCGGCAATCAAATAAAAATCCGAACGCCCAAAGAGATAGAATAACACGAAGAACGTAATACTAGAATATATATATCGAAATACATATACGTAAATTATAAAATCAATACCTGATTTAATAATCCGGTTCAAACCCGAGCCGGCTAGTATTACCAACTGTCCGATCGAAAATCCGAGTACAAAGTACATCAATCGATCGAACCCTGCACGTATCCAATACGGCTACTACATCATTTCGCCTGAATCAGGGAAACCCTCTGTGTGGGACTCTAAAGACTCGACAGTACTCTGGTAGTGGGTTTAACCACAAGCACGTCAGCGGCACTAGCTGTACGTAACGGCTACCTAGGTACCTGTTGAAAAGAAGGCCGATGAGCAAACTCATCCGGATCTCCTACTGAGCCTATCCGTGACAATATTCGTACAGTCCGGTCTCTTCGTCAAAGAGTATCGCATACCGGGTCTAGGGGATGGTGAACGTCAGACCCTAATAACCTGATAAGTCGTGCCGATGTGGCTCAGGACCAATTTGGGAAACTACTGATCAAGCTATCAGTAAATCCCAAGTGCCTTGGCCAAGGTCTTATGGTCCTGACCAATCGAATCACAGTGCGATATCGACTCCCTATACCAGGAGAGACGAATCCCCGACAATCGCTCACTGCCTCCATGTGGCTCGGGACTGAACCCAACCAAAACCTGTTTGCATGACTCAGTAGAGCCGTGGTAGGGTAGTGATCAAAGTTTAGTGGGAACTCACACGAGACAAATGCCGATCTCGGGTCCAAGGACTATCCTGTACACGTCACCTGAGAACTTCCATCTGACAATAGGTATAGTACCACATAGAAGTTCTCGGCGAGTCCGTCCAGTGTACTCACCCCAGTGAGCACCTATATACGATCTTGGGTACATCAGACCAATGGCTGCGGGACCAACCATCCCCCGACGGGGGTAGAAACGTATACACTAGTCTATTCTGGAGTATCAATGCCCAGTCTCGATACTCACGCGACTAGGGACCATTCAAGGATCTGCTTGTGGACTACCCTGCTCCCATAAGTATGATCGCCATCACAACACAGGTAGTCAAGCAAGATCCTATGGGGCTTTATCAACATGTAACCGCAATATGTAATAACGAGTATGACATATGCCATGTTAAGATAAAGACAAACCATAAAAGTATACTACCACATCGAGTCTTCATCAATATGTGCAAGCTAGATATAACAACAACAGAAATAAATACACATATTCTGATAAAGACAAGTCGAATAATATACTATAAAACTGAGCAAGATTGTTCTGTACATACATATCCTTAGTATCCATATGTGTACATATACAATACTGGCCTCTAAGGCATATACATCCAACATAAACTTCACTAAATCTCACCCAAATCACTTCTTAATCCTTGATTTGCCTCTTAGATGCCTTGGAGCTTGGAAAGCTAGGATCTTTGAGCTTGTGTGTCACGCCCCGCTTCCTAGAGTGCGCTAAGATCAGCACGTGACAGAGCCAACCATGCTACCTGTGGCTAGAAAACATCCCTCCACAGTCACATTACGGCTGTCTATAAGATATCAAGAATAGTAGAAATAAAATAAACTATCTAGTACATGTCCATATGCCAGAATAAACGAGTCAAGAAATAATATGCGGAAGCAATAAATCCAAATAACAATAACAATCTGGAAAGTACGTCCCAAATACGGGTTCACATCAGGAAATGAAAAATGCTGAAAGAAAAATAAACTAAAATACTAACAGGATCCTCACTGCTCGGCATGTCGACTGAAGTACTCCTGATCGGCCTGCGACAAAGATAGAGGATCTGGGCCATGCAAAACCCAGACGTCAGTGCGTCATAATATCAAACAATAATACATGAACAGGATACACGAGATATGCATGCATGAGTATAAACAATAATATGAATATAACCAGTAAACATGGATAGAGAACAGTGAAGTGTATACGTGCATGTGAAGTGCAGTGGGTAATCTAAACTATACTACTGGGTTATCTATTCTAAAGTCTTCAAAATCAATTAATATAATCCTCATCGTAACTCATCGGTCTATGCCCCGTTCATGCCCCACGGGACCACGGTAACAGGATTATTCCGTAACACCCGGAAAAACGGCAAACAATATATTCTGTAACGCCCGGAAAAAATGGCAAACAATATAATAGCCCTTTAAGTTACGTTCGGTTACATTCTTGATTTCCCCTTACCCCCAAAGTTATGTGTTCAAGTCAGTTATTGCCAATCAATATCTAATGCCAACACAGGATCAAGCAGCTACAGGTTTTGTCTATACAGACAACAATAACGTCCATCAGGACAACATGTCAGGATTATCGGCATTAGAAACAGGATCGGTTAACATGTCAAGCAGTGGTATATCAGGTCATGTCAAATAGTGCACATGCATCAAGTGGGTGCCCAACAGTAAAATGTAGCAAGTATCGAATCACGGTAAAAGTACGGATGTACAGTGAAAGCATGGATACACAAATATCTATCAGGGGTTACATCATGACTATGTAAGATGTACATTATCAAGCATGGGGTACTAATGTAACAGTAATATGAATTAATATGGCACTGCATGCAACTAGATATATAGAATTAATGGTATGGGTACACAATAAAATATGGATGCACAATTATCTATCAGGAGTTACAACTACAACTCCATGACTATGTAGGATGCACATTATCAAACATGGAGTACTAATGTAACATTAATAAGAATTAATGTGATCTGTAGATGCAGCTACATATATAATAAATGATATGGATGTTTACGGGCATTCGAAAACAGTAAAACTTTAATATGGATGTACAATGCAATCAACATGGGATATTTTTATTCATATGGATGCAAAATAGGTATTATAGCATGTAGCAAGATAAATTTGCATGCGACTAGATATGTAATAAGCTGTACGGATGCGAATTGTAAAACTGTAACATTGGATGCATAACTAAACTATATGTAATATTATTATTCGCATGAATACAAAATATAGTAGTATAGCATGTAGCAAGATAAATTTGCCTGAACGGATCTCACGACGGGGTGTAAACGCAGCGTCCGACATCGGGTAAACGTCGCAACGTACACATGCGCACACGGGACAGGTCCAGGCAAAGCAAGAATGTGACCACGCTGGCTAGGGATGCCCACTGGGTCGGCTTGATCGACAGCGACGGCACAACTCCGGTGATGGCCGGAAAAACAAATCAAGAAAAGAAAAGAGAAGGAAAGAAGAAGGAGAAGAAAGAAGAGAAGAAGGAGACTAGGGGGTTTGGTGTTCTGGGTTTGGGAGAAGGTGAGGAGGTTGTTGTGATGACGAGGAGGCGACGGGAAGGTCGGAACTCCGATGATGAGGGTTCAGGCGAGGCTACTGCGGGTTTCTTGAAGTCGGCGAGGGTTTCTTGATGGCTGTAGGGTGAGGGTGGTGGTGATGGTGTCAAGAGTCGAAGGGGGTGATGAGGATGACCGGGTACGGTCGCTGACGGGGTTACGGCGGTGGAGGCGATGGGTGTCGGGTTCTTGCTGTGCAGGGAAAGGATTTTCATCGGGGAGTGTTGCTGTAACAACCGAGCCCAATGCTACTAGTTTCTGTTACCGTATGAATGGTGTATGGTATTTATTTCATTGATCCTAATTGACTGTTGCTAGTATAAATTTTACCCGACAATTCACTTATGCATATAACAATCTAAGGCATCTAAAATGAAATTAAAAATATTTGACATGGCATGCTTGACACCCCTAACCCTATGGCAGCGTCCTTGCGTCGTGTTCTCGTCCCGTTCAGTGAAACGGACGAGTTTGGACGGTTACGCGCACGTACGTGTGTCCGTTTTGGGGTTATGCTTTTTGATTGTAAAATACTTTATTTTAATTTTTGGATCCCGCCTATAATTTTCTTATTTCAATTTTAAATTTTTAGACCCGACCCAGGCGCAATTTGGAAATATTTTTGCATTTGCGCCAAATCCTAATTTCTAGTATTTTTAAAACCGTCGAAAATAATTTTTAACCCCAGAATATATATTTTCCTTTTCCCTGCAATCTTTTTACAATTTTTAAACCCCACGCTACCCTTCCCCTTAAATCTTTCACAATATTTTTGCCAACAACCAATCCCCATTATTCTTTACCTCCCCTGGGCCCCACACGCTTTTCCCCAGCCAATCGCGCCTCTCTCTCTCTCCCTTTCTCCTTCTCTTTCTCTCTCTTCTCTTTCTCTCTCTGGCACTATGATCCAACTTTCTTTCTCCTCTATATTTTCTCTCTCCTCTCGATCTCTCCCCCCTCTCTCTCGTCTCGCAATCCCTCTCTCTCTCCCCGTCTCTCTCTCTCTCCTCTATATATTTTTTCCTTCCTCCTTCTATTTTCTTTTCACCAAAGCAACCCAAGCTCGCGAGAAACCCTAGCCGCCTATTCTTTCGTCGCCTTCGCCCCAAAGCCGACGCCATCATCGCAGGCCTCCTCGCCCTCGTCAAATCCACCGCATCTCCTTCCTCCTTCCTCCTCTCCCAAGGACCCTGCACGAGCACCGCGCACCCCTGCACGCTGCAGCACGTCGAGGGATCGCCGCCGGCGATCTTCATCCGTTCCCTGGTCTCGCGAGCACCCCCCTCGGTGAGCGTAGCATCCCTCTCCTTTTCTCCTTTCTTCTTCTTTCTTCTCTGTTCATGTTTTCTTGATCTGTAGATTTGTCGCCGTCATCGTAGGCTGACCGCCGGAGCTCCGTCGACGTGATCGGCGACCACAACCTCCCCACAGATCCTCGTGAGCACCCCCTTCTCTATCCTCCTTCCCTTCTTCTTTATTTTCTTTTCTTGTTTGCATTTTTGATCGTTCACTGTTTTGGGTTCGCCGGAATCCGGCCGCGCCGGCGACGTGTCTCGACGATCCAGCGAGGTACCCTGACCTGTATGGTTCCACTGTTCGTCGTTTGGGTCCATTCCGTGAACCGTGCGCCGTCGCGAGATTTCCCCGCCGACGTTTAACATTCCGTTTTCCCGATTCGCAACCCGTCGAGGCAAGTACACCTTGCTACATGCTAAATAATATTTACATATACATTGATAGCACTCTAAACCTGCAGTTTAACTTTAGTACCATAATTTCCCCTTTTCATGTTCAATGTCGTGTTAAATCATTTTATCTTCCAAGCTTGGAACCTACCGTTTGCATTTACTTTATTAAACATAATAACCACATTTACATGTTTAATCACATTTTCATTATTGACATAGCCTATGGCATTCTCTCTATAGTTTCACCCCATTCGGACACTCGTGTGCGTTTAACCTGTAATAGCTGTGATTTCATATATTGAATCGATATATAAATAAGTGCACCCCTAAAATTCTTAAACTTGTTAACATGATTTAACGGCCATAACTGTCATACTGTATTCTTATAATGTTAAAATCATCTCTGTGACACAACTGATAACTGTACTGCTAATTAAGTGAATCTGCTTATTGCTTAATTCATTGCTTAGATCATGTTGTTGATAACCATGCTTGATTATGTAACCGATTATGAGCACACCTATAATATCGTTTACATCTTGACATGACTTGCTTCATACATATTGATTGATCCGACATGGTACCGTATACAGCTTGACTTGACCTGATGTACCTTGACTTGACTCGTTACCTAATCTTGCGTCTAATGCCAACAAACCTGACATGTAGTCCTCATGGACCGTTCATGTTGTCTATCCAGACAAACCTGCTTACCTGATCCTGTGTTGGCATTAGTTCTTGATTACTGAATACTTGACTTGACCTACACATATAACCTGGGGGTACGGGGAAATCAAAGGTGAAACCTGACTTGTAACTCAACAGTTCGCTACTTGTTCTGATCAGTTTAGAGGCTAGGCCAGCCTTGGGATGATGCTGCTGACATCATTCATCTGTACATATTCCTGTTTAGTGCCTAGCGGCATGTCTTGGTTTCAGCCCGAGAATCTGGACCGTGGTCCCGGGTATGCACGAGATACTATTGAGTTACATCGATGATTCACCAATTTGATTTCAAAGACTTTAGAACAGAAAACCTGATAGAACAGTTTAGTTTACCCACTGCACACTACCCTGCACTGCCCTGATTTATATTATTGTTACCCTTGCTTTATTCATGTTTATATTCGCATTTCCTGTTACCCTGTTTATATTTTTATTACTTGATGTCACGACGCGCTGACGTCTGGGTTTTGCATGGCCCAGATCCTGTACCGCTGTTGCAGTCCGAGCAGGAGTACTTCAGCCAACAGGCTGAGCTGTGAGTGTCAGCAGTAGTTAGTTTTTCTTTCCTGCATTTTATTCCTGATGTGAGCCCGCATTATGGGACATACATTCCAGTTATTTTGTATTGGATCTTTCGCTTCCGCATTTTATTATTCTTGACTCATGTTATCTTGGATTATGGACATGTTTTAGATAGTTTTATTTTGTTCTTGATATCTCTACAGCCGTAATGTGACTGTGGATGGATACTTCCTACCCACAGGTAGCACGGTTGGCTATGTCACGTGCCCATCTTAGCGTATTCTGGGAAGCTGGGCGTGACAGTTGCGGTGGGTGAACAGGGGAGAAGAGAGAGGTCGAGGAGGGGAAGTCGGCGGTTAGAGGGGACGGAGGCGATGGTGAGGCGACAACGGCGGTGATGCGACGATGATGAGGGAAGTGATGGATTCACATGGGTTGCAGTCGGGGAAAGAAGATTTGCAGGTGAAAGGAGAGAGGTGAGGTGGTCGAGGGAGGAGAAAGGAGATGGTGACGAAGGCAAAGTGAGGCCGACGACGGTGAGGGGCCGCGACGATGAGGCTGGGACAGGCATGGGTTTCCTTGCGGTCATGGGTCGTCGCGAAGGTGACGGAAGTGAGGAGGAGGTTGTCGAGAAGGATGATGAGGATCGCCGACAATGAAAGTGGCGACGGCGACGAGGGCAGGCGATGGGCGCGAGTTCTCGCGGGGGCGGGAAAAAGAAAACGAAGAAGAAAAAGATGATATTGAGAGAGAGAGAGGACGTGGGGACAGTGTGTATTAAGAAAGAAATTTAAAAGAATTATATATATTTTAAATAGAGGAAAGAGACAGAGAGATCAAGGGATAAGATTTTAATATAAAAAAATTCTTAGTTAAAGTAATATAAACTAATATATTAACAGTTATATCCTAAAGTAAATAATAAGAATATTATATTAGTTAAATTTTGAGATTTTGGTTAATACAAACTTACTTCAAAATATACCCAGGTAGGGTCTAAAATTACGGTTTGAAAATATGGATAATACACGTGTTAACCAAAACCAAAACAGGATATCCGGGTCACGAAAAAGCATAACCCCAAGAACGGATGCACGCACGTAGCCATCCAAACGAGTCTGTTTCAGTAAATGGGACGAGAACAAGATACGCGGATAGTACGACAGGGTTAGGGGTATCATGCAGGCCATGCTATATATTTTTAAAATATTTTACCTGACTTTATATGTTATATTAAAAAATGCAGATGCCAGATATAATGCCAGTATGCAGTACATAAAAAATGAAAGTGCACGGATCCACATAATAAGCCGAGATAAATGATAAACAGGAATCAAGACGGATTTCCAGCAAGCGGGTCGGGTCGGATGCAAATACAGATGTCAAATACACTATTCACACCCAAAACACAATAAATCAGGAAAAAATAGCATAAATAAAGAAATACTCGAAATAGAACTGGTATAAATGAACTAGGGTGTTATATTGTGTGAGTAGGTAATGATCTCTATCTGTTAAGTAGGTCCTTTTAGTATTGCGTAGCTTATTCGTTTCAGTTTAGAACACTAAAAGTAATGTTTCATGCACATATCGTATTTTTAGTGTCATATTATGATATCTATGATCTGCTGTGACCCCGAGTGTATACTAGAAAATCTAGCAGTTTAGTTGTGTTGTACTAGAGACCCTAAGCTTTCACCTGAAGCACGAACCTCTGGAGCTCGGATTTGGCCGGCGACATGTGGGAGAATTCCGGCGACCTCGGCCATGTAGGGGAGTTAGGGTTTGATTTTTTCAGGGTAGCTGTCTGCTTTGCTTTTAGTGTGTTTGGTACTGTTTGATTTTTGAGTTTTGACTGTATACAAAATCTGGGATCACTTTGCTAGTTTCTAGTACGACTATGCGCGTTACGTTATCCGACACGGTGCGTGTACTCTGTGTAGCTTTTGCTCTTGGGTTGGTTTCGTAGTGTCGCTACGCACGTTAGCCACTAGACGAACACTTGAGAGTATGTTTGGAGTTGGTGCGTCGGTCAAACGTAGTTTGTACGTGTTATTGCTCGACTGCTAATATATACTTGTTGTGTTGTTTTATGATCTTAGGGACGCAGGCGGGGACTTCGGACGCTGCGAAGAAGGGAAAGCGAGTGTTTGGCTTTATTTAGCCCAAGATCATTTGTGGGTATATTTAACATCTACAGGGGAATCGCCTGCATGGCGTTATGCGCCTGGGCTAGATATGATATAATATTAGTCGCATGTTTATATTGCACATATAGAGTTTGCGCATAAACTTCATTGCATATTATTACTTGTTGTGCTTGGACTTGTACCCATTGGACACTGCACTATTATTGACGGCTCATGTTGCACGAGCACTGATTGCACACACCGTAGATAATTGCTATGACACGCACAACCCATATACATACGAGATATAGTTGACACCTATAAATATGTGATATTGTATGGTTAGGAACATTGAGACATTGATTCATATTCCATTGTGCATATGACATATAGCATACATGTATACCTACATGCTTACACATATGCCTTGCCATGACTACATGCTAGGTACACATATACCTATATGGTATTGTACCATTAGTGATAGGTATATACACATATGAGATATAGCTACATGTACATCATACCTACATACTTACATGTATACCCATATACCTTGATATAGCTACACATATACCTGGAGGGTATTACATCTTTATTGATAGGTATATACTCATATCTTGCCATAGTTACATGTTCACCTTTATATGATATTGTGTTAGATTTTGGAGAAATTAGAAACCACATGATATATTTAATAACTTGTTGCGGTTAAATAGCGGTTTTTCCTTTATATGCTCATATTACTGTTTCATGTTGCATATATTATATTTCATGGATTTACGTATTAAGATATGGATTTCATATGATATTTTTCTCCTGATGATATATATCAGTAGTATGGGACGCTGTGATATATATATATATACATGTATATATGTATATATATACATGTATATATGTATATATATACATGTATACATATACATATATATATATATATCAGTGATATAGGACGCTGTTATATATGTATATATACATATATATATCATCATCATAATGATCTATGCAAGTATTCTTATTCATTATTTGATGTTTTCTGGATTTGAGGACCGTGGTAGTTCATGAAATTATGCATTGTTTGAAAAACCCGGTTTCTCTTGGTATTATATTTCAATACTTCCACCATGAGATTTCTCGGTTCTGAGTTTTGTATACCCACGCGAAGAGTGGAGTGGGCCGTGTGCGGGTACATGGTGGGGCCCGGAGGTATCCGGAGCAAGAAGATCGCAGATGAATGGCATTGAGCTCGAGGCAGAAGATACTACCTTACCGGTGACATTACTTGGTTCCGGCGGTTATCGTGGGGATACCGACCGGAGTCATGTACGTATGGATACGTGGAATTTCGAGTGTCGAAGCTGGGCACTTGGGTTTCCGAGAAACGTATGATACGTAGATATGAGGGTCGATATGAGGGCCGATCCGAGGGCCGATATGAGAAATTTGGGATTTAGATTGTCTTGATGGACACTGGTCCTTCTACGATGAGGATTCCGTCAGGATGATATGTTTTATCCCATACTCCGAATTTATTTGATATGCATTGCTTCATGTATTAGTAGTACCTGATAGAGTACCTTTCATGACCGTTGCATTTACTGTTTACCCCAATCAGAGCAAAGCTCTGTTCAAGCTCCAAGGCGGGAGACGAAGCAACGCTTCTGTTTCCCCCAATCAGAGCAAAGCTCTGCTTTGAAAATTAAAGTGAAAATTAAAGTTAAAATAAATGAAGCAACGCTTCAGATCCCCTGCGCTGCGCGCAGAGCGCCACGTGTCAAAATCAGATACTCCAGCGCAGGGAGCGCAGCGCCCAAGGCATCGCGCCCAATCAGAGCAAGGCTCTATTTTAAAACAAAATTAAAAGAAGCAACACTTCAGATGATCTGCGCTCTGTACTGCGCGCCACGTGGCAGCGCAGTTGTCAGGCGCAGGTGCGTTTGCGCCAAACAGAATTAAAATTCAGTAAGATCCTTCTGTTCTTGTTAAAACAAGAAGATTGTCTTCTGTAAAACAGAATCCCTTGGATCAAAGATCCAACGGTGGGGAAAATTCCCCAAATCACTCAGAGAATGATCTCTTTAACAAACTTAACAAATCTATGAGCACTATATAAAGACCCCTAGACCCCAATTCAAAAAATCATGAACATTATGAGGGATTGAGGAACATCATCATTGAGAACTCTGAAAAATTGGAGAGAATTCCTCAAGAACAAAAAAGGTAAAAACCTTTAGAAAAAAAAGAAAATTATCTTATGAACAGATCATTGATCTGAGAACAAGATCAATGATCTTCAATAAAAAGAAAAATAAATAATAATAGTGCCTTGCACTTTCTTATGAACCATTGGTTCTGGAATCTTAAAGATTCTTTTCTTGAATCCAAAATTGGATCAAGTTATTGAAACAGTGCCTTGCACTTGTAAATCTGCACTGTTGCGCTCCTGGGTTGGCGCAAGCCACTAGAGAGCGCTACGTGTCAGCTCTAGAACAGCTTGCGCTATGCGCTTTTAAAACAGAGCACTGCTCTCATGAATTGGCGCAACTCGCCAGAGCGCGCCACGTGTCAGCAGCGCAACAGCGCAGCGCACTGCGCTTGCGCTCTCCTGAGCGTGACACGTGTCACCTCCCCATGGACTTGCGCCTTGCACTACTCAATTGGCGCAAAGCGCCTGACAAGCCACGTTGCACTCTGCAGCGCATTATTAAAGGGCAGAGCCCAATTAAAAGGCCCAATGGACCAAAACAAATGCTCTGCATTATAAAAGGGGGATAGAGCCCAAATCAAAAAGGCCTAACAGGCCAGAATAAAATGCAGTCCATTATTAACAGGGGGTAGAGCCCTAATAAAGGCCTATTAGGCTAAATGCAAATAAAAATGTTGAACATTCTCAACTGGACTTAGCTTAATCATGGCCGTAAGTCCTCAAATTAAATTGATTTAGCACGGCTGCTCTCTTAAATCAATTTACATCTGGTTCGAGGGTACATCTCCGAACTCTTTTGACATCTATCGTTGTAATCCTTCAACGACGTCAAAGAGGTGACGGGTCCCGTTGGCCATGCATACTATGGACCACCACGTCCCTAAACTGTCAATGGACCACCACGTCCCTAAACTGGAACATGGACCACCACGTCCCTAAATTGGCAATGGACCACCACGTCCCTAAACTAGAACATGGACCACCACGTCCCTAAACTGGAACAATAGAGCCTCCAAATACTCTTTTGTCGGATCTAAACAATCCCGTTTAAGTTGATCTTGGCCTCAAATATGGCTAACGTATCCTTAAACCTTCAAACAGACTTTAGTCCCAAATTGGACTATAGATCCCCCAATCAACTTTGGTTCAAGGGTACATCTCCGAACTCCTTTGACATCTGTCGTTGTAATCCTTCAACGTCGTCAGAGAGGTGATGGGTCCCGACGGCCATACATGCAATGGACCACTGCGTCCCTAAACTGGAACAATAGAGCCCCTAAATGCTCTTTCCGTTAAGTTGATCTTAGTCTCAAATCAGACTAACGTATCCTTAACGAACGTTTAAGTTGATCTTAGCCTCAATATGGCTAACGTATCCTTAAACTAAAACACCAAACCCAAAATCCAAGTAAATACGGATTTGAACTAATCCACGTCCTACGGGCGACGGCATAACTTAGTCTCCGTATACAATCCACGGGCATCCACAAACAAAACAAACACACACGACACGAAGTGAAATTCTGGAGAAGGAGAAAGTGGATACTGCGATGCGGTAGCGTAATTAACTGCAGGGGCTTGCGCCTGCAGGGAAGAGCGTCCCCACAATCAAAAACCCCTCAAACGAGGGGGAATCTGACGAAGTCTGCTACATCGGCCGCATCCGTCTAAACCTCCGATACACGGTGCCATAAATTAACTTGGCATCTTCGAAGAGGTAGACGGATAAAACCATATAGCATCTGCCCCGAATCTCAGGCAAGACGTCTTCACGCCGTCGCTGCCATTCGGAGGGGAACAGATTCTGGCACGCCCGGTGGGACCTTTTCCTCTTTCCACTCCACACTTCGTGTGTCGTGTTCGCGAACGAATCACGGTTTGCAGTGGTTGCCTGTGGATTCGAGGTACTAAGATTTGGTGTCTTGCTCCATGCAGAAAACAGAAGATCAATGGCTTCAAACTGCACTGCTTGCAACTGCAACTCTCGCTCAGTCTCTGCTGGAGGAGTGACTTATGGGCCCCAAACGGCCCCTCTTTTCAAGATGCCAGTGGAGCAGGTAACCCAAGCCACCACTGGGCTATTCTTCGGGACCATGCTCCCACCTATGAGCTTCAATGCCCCAATGACGTTGCAAGAAGCCCCAAAGAAGTCGGTCTTTGGTCGACTTACCACTGCCGCGGTCCCTCTTAATGGGTCGCCCAACTCCACTGTCTCAGTTTTTAACAGGCTAGGTCAGAGCTCCGACAGGCTCATGAAAAAGCCAGCAATACCAGGAGATGTCATCCCGAAGCGGATAGCTATCCCTACTCTAGTTTCAGGCGAGATCACCAAGGTTGCTTCCCCTGCTTGGAAGTCTGCTTTTGACAGGTTGGCCGTCCCCATTCAACGGACGTCGGTCTTTAAAAGGCTGATACCAGCAGATTCTGACCAACACAGGGGGCATGAGGAGGTCACCCCCACGGTTAGAACAATTCCACCCGCACGACGCGCTCGACGTCGCCACTGGCGCCGAGTAAGGAAGGCTCGGGGCAACCCCCCCTCTGGGATAACTCCGCCAGCTCCAACGGTGGGGATCGATGCTGCTGTTCCAACCGGGAACAGCTTTGAATTGCTAAACACGGTGCGCAGAAACTCTCCTACTGCGGTGTTGAAACGAGCTCCTTCACCTGTGGAGAATGCTCCAGAGAAAAAGCTAGAGCAGCCCCCTCAACGGTTGTCCTCTAAAATCTACAAGGTCTGGCGTCAAGTCCAAGAGTCAGTGATCGATCAAGATTGCCTCCGCCGACAGAAAAAGATGAAGGTTCAGCAGGAGAAGGGATACTCTGTCAAGTCGGGAAAAGCAACAGCTAGATGGGTGCCCATTGCAACGGCTCCCTCAACGTCAATCACTCGGAAGAAAAGGAGGCCGCAAAAAGCCTCTGTGAATATGGCGAATCGTAAAAGCGCTGAACACAGACGCCCCAAGTCTGGGGGCATGGTCGCGCACACGGTTTATATGGCTTCCGGGAAGGAGGAAAGCCGTGCTTTGACGGGTCACCGACCGCTCACCCGATCCGTGACAAAACCCCAAGAGCAGCAACAGAAGCTTCAGGAAATGATGGCTGTGATGGCTGCACTTACCGAACCGAAAGGAAGTTCGGAAGTATCATCAGAGCAGCGTCATGAACAAGAAACTGACGCTGACTATCTACGCAGAGTCCTCGAAAAGAAGGAAAAAGAGGCAGCCGAACAAGCTGCCAATATAAAGCAAATGGTGCTCCTCTTCCAAGATATAGTAGGGATGATGTTACACCCGGACCCTCCAGCTGATGACCCTCCAATCATTATTGAAGACGATAGAAGGGAGACATCTAATCCTCTGCCGGCTCTTTCAGCAGCCAAAGATGAAACCATTTCCAAGGCCGCGCTGGATGACTATATAGCTCAGCAAATACGAACTCATCAGGCGAGTGAAGCGGCCGGGCAAATTGTTAGAACTGGACGACCCTATCCGGGCTGGTATGACCAAATCAGTTACCCGCCGGAATATACGATTCCTATGTTTCACGTATATAGAGGGACAGGGAATCCGCATCAGCATGTCGCTCAATTCAGGACCTTATGCGGCAATACTGGAGGCGATGACAAATTGTTGCTTCGCCAATTCGTCGGCAGCTTAGCAGAAACTACCTTTGAATGGTATTCGGAGCTACCTAATGACTCTGTCAAAATATTTGCGGAGATGGAGCTACTGTTTACGCAAAGATCCGCGAGTGCTAGTGAATGCACCCCGATAACAGCACTGATAAATGCCAGGATAAGGCCCGGCGAAACATGGGTTCAATACGCAACACGATGGCGGATCCAATGGTCAAAATGCGAACAACGCATAGAAGAGGCACCTACGGTAGGCATGTTCATAGGCACTATTGATCCGCAAACGACCATCTCGCAATTCATGATGTTCTTCAGGCCGACCACCTTCCAGGCCTTGATCGACAAATTAACCCAAATGGACCAGATGGACCATGGACCGTCTCCTCCAAAACCAGACTCTCGAAATGAGAAAGGAAGAGGGAAAGCGACTATCGTTGCCAATGCTCAACAACAGCCGAGCAACTCAAAGCCGGTCGTTCGCCAAAATAACGCGCATCTACGCCCATCCCTCAAGGAGAGATTTGGACGCCCTTACTCGTTTTTTCAGAATAAAACGAGAAGACTGTTTGAGCTGGCAGTACGCAACAGACTCATCAATCTGCCGAATCCAAAACGTCCGTCACAGCTAGGTGATCTAAGTAGTCCCGATTATTGTCCTTACCACCAAACGGTAAGTCACCCGATCGAGGATTGTTTCGTCTTTAAGGGATGGATCGAGGATCAGTACTTACAAGGCAAGTTCGCGCTGTCTGAAAACTGGAAGGTAAACCCACCACAGCCGCACACTCCAAAGAAGACGGACATGATGGGGGTAGCTTGTTCTTTTGTTGAGGGCGAAAACGATGGAGAAGACTCATCAGATGAATCCGAAGACTATGTAGCGAGTTGTCATGTGATCTCTCACTCATTGGTGGATGATGAAGAGGCTCCTTGCGCCGAGAAACCGAGGGCGGACCCTGAACCAGAAATTCCGCGGCTGTCAGACGAGTTGATCGATGCCTTCCTGAATGAGATTCGTTGGAAAGTTAAAGCCAATCAAGAGCATGAGATGGCCATACTGGAAGGAGCCAAACACCGACGACCGGACCAAAGAGTCGAGGCACTCCAGTCAAATCAAAAGTCATCCGCTGCGGATAAAAACAAACTCAAGACGAGGAAAAGGTTCGCCAAAGCCCTATCAGTGGAAATGAAGCTACCACCCTCTGAAGAAAATACTCTCGGTGGAGTAGAGATGCATCCTAACTTCCGCTTATATCATCAGAAGATCATACATCCTACTGAAGATCGTGACTCCTTTAAGTGTTGGTGGCAAGGATATGTCGCTCAAAAGCAACACACCAACATGGACTGTGGGGTCCTTAAACTCATGGACTTAAGCGTCCTTAAACTCAAAGACGGACTGTGGGGTCCTTAAACCCACGGACTCATGCGTCCTTAAATTAAAACGCGGACTGTGGGGTCCTTAAACCCACGGACTTAAGCGTCCTTAAACTACCTACGGACCGAAACATCCTTAAACTAATGATGAACCGCAATGTCCTAAAACTTGCAAACGACCGAAACGTCTTTAAACTACCACCGCAGCATCCTCAGGCTGACGAGATAAAAAAATATAAAGAATAATAAAAAAAACGGTATGTCCATAAGCGAAACGGGCACGGATGAAAACCCGAAAGGGCTCCGTGAGTAAAAACAGCAGGGATACCGGCGAGTGTTCGTGAAAACCCGAAAGGGCGCGACCTCGTAAAAAAAAAGAATTAAAAGAATTAAAAAAACGGTACGTCCATAAGCAAAATGGGTACGGATGAAAACCCGAAAGGGCTCCGTGACTAAAAACAGCAGGGCTACTGGCGAGTGTTTGTGAAAACCCGAAAGGGCGCAACCTCGTTAAAGGACACTTACAAGGTCCTCTCGACCTTGTAAGGAGAAACCACCCGTGTGAGATCCTTACGACTCACAAGGGAGCAACACACTTAGGGATCCCCACGATTCCTAAGGATAAAATACACTTGCGAGATCCTCACGACTCGTAAGGAGAACTCTCTTATGGGACCCTCACGGCTCATAAGATTTGAAAGTCTTAAGTTACAGAGACCTAAACCTGTGCTTAAAGAAACTCCTACAAACTTCGATATTGCCTTACAAGTGGCTCAACACTGACCTATGTATACAATCCACGGGCGCGAATAAACATTTCCCTAACCAAGTCCCATCCGTGACTGGGGATATGTTCGCATGACTATTGTAAGTCCTCTCGATTTACAAGGAGAAAACCCTCTTGTAGAATCCTTACGACTTACAGAGGAACATACACTCAGGAATCCTCACGATTTCTGAGGAGAAAACACACCTACAAGATCCTCACGACTCGTAGGGAGAAATACCTTTGTGAGACCCTTACGGCTCATGAAGTTAAAAGCCTTAGTCGACAGGACCTTAACCCTGTTCGCTAAGCCACCTTTGATTAAGATCGACGGAGGCAAATGATGATTCGCTCCTGGAAATATCCCAATTGTGGCGGTGCTGATACCGAAATCGATGTCTAATTCCAGGCTTACAGCGAAAAGCCAGTAGGCCGCACGTGCATACGAAATAGCCGAAATGATGGGGCAACTTGCAACAAAAAGCAGCAAGTAAAGAAAACGTATGCATACAAAATAGCCGAAATGATTAGGAAACTCGCAATAAAAAGCAGCGGGTAAAAATAAAAAAAATAATAGCCAAAATGATGGGGCAACTTGCAATAAAAAGCAGTGAGTAAAAAAAAATATAGCCGAAATGATTGGGCACCGCGAAAAATAGACGAAATGTTTGGGCAATCGCGACTTTCGCGATATTAAAACCTGAAATGATAGAGCATCGCGGAAAGAAAGAAAAAAAATGGAATGAAACCTGTTGCCCTACAGGCGATATCACGGCAATCCCTGTATACAATCCCAGGGCACAAATAAAGAAGCCACACCTTCCCTCTTCAGGCTCCATCAAAAGAAGAAGCCAAATCTCGACGGTTCACAAACAACCTAGAGACCACCTCGACATTCGTCTCGTTACAAGCAGACACAACGTCAACAAGGCGGAGTGATGGCAAAATCCCAGGTCCACCTTAGCATTCGTCTCGTTACAACAGACGTAATGTCAACAACAGCGTTCCTTCGCAGTCCAGCAGGATGCAGATACAACGTCAACAAAAGACCCCATGGTCAAAACAAAGTGGAGTGATGGCAAAATCCCAACTCCATCTCAGCATTCGTCTCGTTACAACAGATGTAATGTCAACAACGGCATTCCTTCGCAGTCCCAGTATGCAGATACAACATCAACAAAAGACCCCATGGTCGAAACAAAGAGGAGTGATAGCAAAATCCCAACTCCACCGCGACGATCGTCTCGATACAGCAGATGAAATGTCACCCCAGCATTCTTCCCCCAGCAGGATTCGGACGCGCCAAAGCAAATGAAGCAAAGGCCAAATTCCTAGCTTCAGGGTCTTGACGGCAAGTCATATAAATCTTGAAAGGCATTCGGAGATTATCTCGCACCAGCGCGGAGTGGTCACTACCTCGACGATCGTCTCAATACAGCAAATGAAATTTCACCCCAGCGTTCTTCCGCCAGCAGGATTCGGACGCGCCAAAGCAAACGAAGCGAAGGCCAAATTCCTAGCTTCATGCGTCTTAACGGCAAGTCATATAAAGCCTGAAAGACAATCGGAGATTATCTCGCACCAGTGTGGAGTGGTCACCACCTCGACGTTCATCTCGACACAGCAGATGCCAAATCACCAAAAGGAGCCACGGCAAAATCCCTAGTTTCAAACCTCGACGATTCACCAGCAACCTAGAGACAACCACGACATTCGTCTCGATACAGAGGACGCAATGCCAGCAAACGAAGCGAAGGCTAAATTCCTAGCTTCAGGGTCTTGACGGTAACTCATATAAAACTGGAAAGACCATCGGAGATCATTTCACACCAGCATGGAGTGATCACTACCTCGACATCCGTCTCGATACAACAGACGAGAGGTCACCACAGCGTTTTTCCTCTAGCAGGATTCAGACGCGACAATCAAAC